>OU744450.1:0-1200000 GCA_916610825.1 Haliclystus octoradiatus
TTAAACGACTTCTTTCACTAGTAAACAAGAAACAACTTTTATCTGTTTAACTTACATATGTTCAGGCAACCAGGAAAGTAAAGTTAAAACTTGAATGTTCCTGAATAAATAATAATATACTCACTCAAACATTTTTTAACCTTTCAGAGGTAGACTATGAAACATCCTCTTTCGTCGATAGTTTTCACAAAATGTGGTTCAAATTAATCCCGCCAAAGAGCGTGCAATAGAAATGATTGACGTAGCAAATGAATGATTTGTATGTAAAATATGTTCATGTTTGATATTTTATTGTATGATCGAACCATTGTAAGTTATAATTGTCTTCTTGTATAGTTCAATCAATTATTTTTATTATCAATTAGTTAACCTCATTAATTAGTATAATCTTATTAACCATAATTTCATTAAGCATAATTTCATTAAGCATAATTTCATTACGTATTGTATTCATGAAATAATAATAACCAAGTGTTCTCAATTATACATATAAAAGTAGATTTAACATTTATTTAATCAGATTCCTGAAAGTTTTATAAGAGACAGGATTGTACACCTTAACTCAGCTTGTTGTGTTTTCTGAGTGGTGTTTGAATTTCTCATTTGTCTTTTCAACTTTAATTCTTCAATAAACTTACAAGCTAACGGGCCAAATGGCAAATACAAAATTGAAGATCACTGATGTTGTTGGAACTTACAATGGAGAAGGGGACGCAGCAGAATGGTGGTCCCGTTTTGAGATAATCGCAGAATTACAAAATTATGGTCAAGCGGATGTTCTTTCATTGGTACCACTGTTATTGAGAGGTCCACCTTTTTTGGTTTATCAAAAATTATCGGTGGAAGATAAAAGAGATATCACGATAGTCAAGAAGAAGTTACTATCAGCATTTTCATTGTCTCGGTTCGCAGCATACGAACAATTGCGATCGAGAACTTATAAGAACGGAGAGAATGTAGATGCATACTTTAGCGACATTCAGAGATTATGTGAATTGTCCGGTATGGGAGGTGCAGGAGTTGCGTTTGTAATTGGGCTACCAGAGAAAATCGGTATGCAACTACGAATACTTGGAGATGCATCTGATGCTGATTTAGTATCAAAAGCCCGTGTTTTGGTAGAGGCGGATAATGCAAAGGAATTTAAAATGAATGAGCCTATTGTCTTAGCTGGAGTGAAAGCCGTTAATTACACGAATACTAGCACTACTAAGAAATATTGTTATAAATGCAAATCTAATGGACACCTGACTAAAGACTGTCAAACTGAGAGAAAACCAGGAGAACCAGTTACATGTTATCGCTGTGGACAAGAAGGGCATATATCCTTTGGCTGTAGAAACCGTTCGGGAAACGGCCTGGGGATCGTAGCGTCTGCGGAGCCAACTTCGATCCCCAAAAATTAAAAGGCTTACTAACTATGGAAATTATCGTTAATGGAAAATCTTATTGTGCTTTAGTAGACACTGGTTGTTCTTTCTCTATTGCGTGTAAAGATTTTACTGAAAATTTACAAGTAGTTCCTGATCAATGTCTTATTACAATGATGGATAATACAAAGGTTTCATCTATGGGTATTTTATCATTCAATATTACAATAGGATGTATATCAAAAGCTGTATTATGTCATGTGGTTAGGAAATTAATTGATGGTATTGATTTTATTTTGGGTATTGATGCAATAAAAGCATTTGATGGTCTTTATGTTAAATCAGACGGCTCTTTTGAATTTGGCTGTCAACGGCAACCATATTTATCGGCTGTTGTTGCTGCACCTAATATTATCAATAGTAGTAAACCTTTAACGCATGATGATCATGTTATATTAGATGATACAAATTTTAGTGCTAAATTTAATGGTAGTTGCTGGACGGTCGCCTGGAAATGGACGGACGGCCATCCTCCTGATTATATGAAAAATACTGTTAGTCAATATGGTATGGATAAAGCAACAAAAGAATCCTTTGATAATACTCTGGATAGTTGGATAGAGAAAGAATATCTAATTTATTATGATGAAACCAAATTTGGACCACCGAAAGCATTAATACCTTTATTCGCTGTTACGCAGGAAAGTAAAAATAAAGTTCGTCCTATTTTTGATTTTCGACAACTTAACCAATCTGTAGATTTATATACTGGTGCAAGCGATATTTGTCTTGACAAGCTACGTCAATGGAGACAAAAAAGTAACAAATGCGCTGTTGTAGATTTAAAAGATGCGTACCTCCAATTAAGAGTTGATGAAAAGTTATGGCCATATCAGACGGTCATTCATCGAGGTAAACGCTGGTGTTTGACACGCCTAGGATTTGGGCTCAATGTAGCACCTATGATAATGTCAACTGTATTACGAAAGGTGTTAAACATGGATGACAATGTTAAAAGAGGTTGCGATGGCTACATAGATGATATATACATTGACGAAGAAATCGTGTCTGCTGATTATGTACGTCAACATTTATTAAAATATGGCCTTACTGCAAAACCTACAGAGCGTATTGATAATGAATCCCCTGTTCGCGTTTTGGGGTTGAATGTTCATTCTGTTGGTAATCAATTGCGTTGGGAAAGGTCAAATGAGTCCCATTTACGCGATATAGACGTTACTACTTTAACAAAGCGTGAACTGTATTCACTTTGTGGTCGTGTAATTGGAATTTATCCAGTTTGTGGGAGATTAAGAGTAATGGCTAGTTATCTAAAAAGGGAAAGTACTGGAATAGATTGGGATGACATTGTACCTCAAAATGTACGGAAGCATTGTCAAGAAATGTTACAGCATGTACTTAACGAGAATCCATCCCGCGGTCAATGGAATGTGGGCAAGCAAACCAAAGGTGAAATATGGTGTGATGCCAGTTCATTGGCTTTAGGTATTTGTGTTAAAATTAATAATCATATTGTGGAGGATGCCTCCTGGCTACGAAAAGATATATCTGCTCATATTAATTTAGCAGAGTTAGATGCTGTTTTGAAAGGATTGAATTTCGCTATAGCTTGGTCTTTATGTGATATATCTATTAAAACTGATTCATCTGTTGTTCATGGTTGGCTATCTAACGCTTTGTTAAACAAATCTCGTCTAAAAACAGCTGCTTCTAGTGAACTATTAATTCGCAGAAGAATAGATTTATTTGCTAATATTGTAAAGGAATACGATTTGAAAATTAGTATTGACCTTGTTCGTTCTGATCAGAATATTTCAGACAAATTGACAAGAGTTCCTTCTTCGTGGTTAGCAAATGTTAATATATCTGCTGTTGGTACTTTAGCACCACTTATTACTTTAAAATATTTGCATGAGATTTGTCACGGGGGAAGTAAACAATTACGTTATTTAGCCCAATCTGCAAATTTAAATGTAACTGATATTGATATTACTGCTATTATTGATTCCTGTGACAAATGTAAATCAATTGATCCAATTCCTGTTACTTGGGAAAAAGGAAATTTATCTGTTGATGATGATTGGTATCGTTTAGCTATTGATGTGACAAAATTTAAAGACGAAAAATATTTTACAATTGTCGACGCTGGACCTTCAAGGTATACTATTTGGCGTCGGATTGCAAATGAAGGTACGGCTCAAATTCGTGGTCAATTATTATCTATATTTACTGAAAGAGGACCACCAGCTGAAATAATTTGGGATAACTATAGCACTTTTAAGTCTAATGATATTTGTACATTATGCGAAGATTGGAATATTAAATTATCACCACGTGCTGCATATAGGCCGCAAGGCAATGGTATAGTAGAGCGTAACCATCGGACAATTAAAACTATTGCGTCTAGATCAGATTGTAGTATTTCAGAAGCTGTTTATTGGTATAATAATACAACAACACATCGTATGTCTAAGCCGCCTTCTCATTATTTGTATAATTATGCTCCACGATTGAAATTTGTGAAGCCATGCATACCAGTAAAACAATTTATTCCTGATTATTTAGCTGGTGATTATGTTTGGGTTAAACCTGATTCAACACTTAGATGTTATAAACGTTGGTTGCCTGGTATTGTTATTGAACAATTATCTGCACAAAAGGTTAGTGTAAAAGTTAACAATGTTAGTTCAATTCGGCATGTTGCTCATATACGAAAACGTCATTCTACTGTTGAAGATCAATCTGTTGAAACCGCTTCCATTTCTAATCCTGATGGTGACTCAAGTTTATCCGAGGAATCGTCCACGTCGGATGATGATGTTGATGAAAATATTCCAGTTGGTCGGCCGATTCGAGAGCGTAGACAACCTCAATGGTTAAACAACTTTGTTTTAGATTTGTAAATCTCGGGGGAATGTATGTAAAATATGTTCATGTTTGATATTTTATTGTATGATCGAACCATTGTAAGTTATAATTGTCTTCTTGTATAGTTCAATCAATTATTTTTATTATCAATTAGTTAACCTCATTAATTAGTATAATCTTATTAACCATAATTTCATTAAGCATAATTTCATTAAGCATAATTTCATTACGTATTGTATTCATGAAATAATAATAACCAAGTGTTCTCAATTATACATATAAAAGTAGATTTAACATTTATTTAATCAGATTCCTGAAAGTTTTATAAGAGACAGGATTGTACACCTTAACTCAGCTTGTTGTGTTTTCTGAGTGGTGTTTGAATTTCTCATTTGTCTTTTCAACTTTAATTCTTCAATAAACTTACATGATTGATGTATGAGATGATTGATTGGTCACATTCTCAGCTCTGGAAATCTACATTACAAATGATATTAATCCCAAGGGCGCTCTGAAATCAATCAAGCTTCGTGGATGATAATACAAGGGAGGGTTACCTAAAGAAGATTGACGGGTTCTATATATTCTACTGTTCTGAATTATTATTATTAACCTGAATATGTAGGAAAATCTTCTAAAGATAATAATAATAACAATAATAATAATAATAATAATAATAATAATAATAATAATAATAATAATAATAATAATAATAATAATAATAATAATAATAATAATAATAATAATAATAATAATAATAATAATAATAATAATAATAATAATAATAATAATAATAATAAATAATAATAATAATAATAATAATAATAATAATAATAATAATAATAATAATAATAATAATAATAATAATAATAATAATAATAATAATAATAATAATAATAATAATAATAATAATAATAATATATGGCGAAAGAGTCAAAGAATACACATTCTTTACTGTTACTCAAGTTTCACGCTTTTCACAGCGATCTTCAGACAGATTTTTTACTCAATCTGTCTGAAGATTGAGTAAAAAATCTGTCTGAAGATCGCTGTGAAAAGCGTGAAACTTGAGTAACAGTAAAGAATGTGTATTCTTTGACTCTTTCGCCATATATTATTATTATTTACCGCTCTGTCAAATGAAGACATAGAGCCCTATATTATCTGCTATTAGATAAACATAAATTTTATTAATAATAATAATAATAATAATAATAATAACAACAACAATAATAATAATAATAATAATAATAATAATAACAACAACAATAATAATAATAATAATAATAATAATAATAATAATAATAATAATAATAATAATAATAATAATAATAATAATAATAATAATAATAATAATAATAATAATAATAATAATAATAATAATAATAATAATAATAATAATAATAATAATAATAATAATAATAATAATAATAATAATAATAATAATAATAATAATAATAATAATAATAATAATAATAATAATCTATGACATATGTAACGGTGCAAACCTGGAAGTAGAGTAATCTCTAGCACGACTCATAGACTCATCCTTGACTCAGCATTTGTGTTACTAATGACTGTAAGCCACATATTGGACAAGGGATTTACGACGTAATTAGACAGTTAATTACCAGCCATTGTGCTGTGCAAATACTTTGTGCATATATCCAATTTTACCAAATTGTAACGCCTTGTTTAGGTACATTACAATTGAATATTAAGTATATGTACATTGATTATGAAATATTTATGTACATTTAATTATGAAATACTAAGTACGTTATATTAGTTGATTGATAAAGAAATCTAAATTCGTTTGTATCTTGCAAAGTGATTCCTACGACATCGCAGAGTTGAGCATAGATTATAATTGAAGGTAAAGTGATTCCTATGACACATCAAAGTTGAGCATAGACAGCATTTACACATAATCACGCTTCAAATAATTTTATATAGGGCATCAGCACATTTTTTACATTTTTTGTGACACGAAAAAGTTCCTTACACCGCAAAGTGTAGCATAGACATGGTTTAACTTCAGAGACGTGATGACGTCATTTTATGCGGGAATCGATATGAGTTTTCATCAGGTACATCTAGTGATCCAGTAATATGGTACATATACCAACCAACATCTACTAATACTTCGCTAATATCATGCTACTATGATGATCTATTAATCAGTCTCTGATATCCCTAACAGGGGCTCTTAATAGATATCCTTAACAGGGGCTGTTACTGTTTCTTCTATTTATAAATGACTTGTCTGGAGAATCAATGTCAGATCAAGTGACAGTATTCGCGGATAACGCCAAGATATTTATTTGCTGCAAAGATTCCAACAATTAAGTTTCTTCCCGTACCTTACAGATGATAACCTCTGTTTATTGCCCGATGATGATGATGATGATGATCATCATCATCATTTACTTGTCACCCGTCCCTGAAGAGCAGGAGTTACCCCCCCCCCCCGGAGAGTGTTATGTCTGTTTTTGTTCTTAAAGAATCAAAGAGGTGGACTTCTGCATGAATATTTGCTGGCGATGACGAACAGTTTACATCTAATTCAGTGTATATTATTCCACGTAAAGGTTATTTAGAGATTTTCAGCAGCAAACATAGCACGAACTTTAAGAAATACCAACGATGATTTTCGTGAAAGAAAGTAATTATTAGTTTGGAGGTTAACGATTACATGTATGTGGATGTAAAATTAACAACGAAATGTTTATTTAATTTGCTCTAAATGTGGTTTGGAATTTCGCCGTATGTAAGTTTATCAAGGCAATCTGTAAATTTTGAGATAATTTTCAATCTCTGTTCATCACCCAGCAACGCGGGTAAACCATTGCTAGTGTTACCATAAAGTTAAATTAACTAAATGGAGCCGAGCAGTTATTACAATTTAAGATTACAAAATAAATTGAAAATGCATGTTTATCGACAGTGGAATGGAAAAATGTATCGCAAATAGTTGTAAAATATCCGAATATTGCAGCCGTGAATCTATAACTTTTTGCACTGAATCTTGATCTAGAGTCTTCATCAAGCAAATATTTTCTTGAACAGCTCTTTCTCTTTCGCTTTGTGATTTGAAACTTCCCTAAAATAGAATGGACAACACGGACATCACACGCACTGTTCCTAAAAGCAAGGCATCTGGATGTAGGGCCAGGATATTTACACTTGCTGCATCTAATCCAATCAATTATAAAGTATCGAGCCAACTTAAAACAACTTTAATTAACTGAGCAACCTTAATGTATAGAATCAAAGAAAGGAAAAAGAAACTGTCCTCTTACGTGTTAAGTAGCTTTATCTCTCTGGTGATGTCCTCGTCACTCGGTGACATGTTTGCAGCACTTAATAGATGGCGTTTAGCAAGATCAAAATCCTTCATCAGAAGACATGCCTGTGTACAATAATAGCAGTAGTGATAATAATAATAATCATAATAATAATAATAATAATAATAATAATAATAATAATAATAATAATAATAATAATAATAATAATAATAATAATAATAATAATAATAATAATAATAATAATAATAATAATAATAATAATAATAATAATAATAATAATAATAATAATAATAATAATAATAATAATAATAATAATAATAATAATAATAATAATAATAATAATAATAATAATAATAATAATAATAATAATAATAATAATAATAATAATAATAATAATAATAATAATAATAATAATAATAATAATAATAATAATAATAATAATAATAATAATAATAATAATAATAATAATAATAATAATAATAATAATAATAATAATAATAATAATAATAATAATAATAATAATAATAATAATAATAATAATAATAATAATAATAATAATAATAATAATAATAATAATAATAATAATAATAATAATAATAATAATAATAATAATAATAATAATAATAATAATAATAATAATAATAATAATAATAATAATAATAATAATAATAATAATAATAATAATAATAATAATAATAATAATAATAATAATAATAATAATAATAATAATAATAATAATAATAATAATAATAATAATAATAATAATAATAATAATAATAATAATAATAATAATAATAATAATAATAATAATAATAATAATAATAATAATAATAATAATAATAATAATAATAATAATAATAATAATAATAATACTAAATAATAAGAAAATGTCATTAAAGCAGGCCAGATCCAAACATCATAGAAATAGAGTGTAATTCAGAAGGCTCAAACATACACAAGACAATCCAAATAGGAGTGATTGACTTACCTTTCCCTTCCTGTAATGCGCCTTTACATTGTCTTTCTGAATTTCCAAAACCTAAATAAGAGGAAGAACTGAAAGCAATTTCAAGAACTATATTTGGTCATCTTGTTTCATTGAACCCAGTTATTAAATCATAGAAAGCAATTTTTGAACCAATTTTAAAGCTTGAAATCATAAATCTACTGTATCTGTTGAACTAGGAACTTATTAGCCTGCGCGCAGACCCAAATCTTTTTTTTATGATTAGTAGGTTTGGGTCTGCACGCATACTACTAATCATAAAAAAAAGATTTGGGTCTGCGCGCAGGCTAGGAGCTTATCCAATATGGTGGAACGCCATTTTATTGATTTAAATTCCATGAAAATAAACTCGACATTTCTGGAAAACGATATCAATAATATGTGCAAATCCTGCTATTTTCATCTGAGTAATATCAGCAAGAATAACATCAATTGCCTGAAAAGACTGTAAAACTTCAATTTTATCCAATCCTACGGTGAACTTTCAAGGCAAGTCTTTTGGTATGAATTATGTCAATTGTAACAGATGGTGGATGAAGGATTAGCTCAGATGGGAGAGCAACCGAATTTCAGATCGGATCATATCTGATCGACTGTGGTTCAAATCCCCCTAAGGTCAACTCAGCCTTGACTTTATCTGAAACATCAAATGAGTACCATCTGAGGATGGCGGATGGAATGATCCAGAGGGAATTGCATTGTGAGTAGCTGCAGCGCATCGTTCCGCATTGACAATCAAAACCTATCTGCCATGAGATCTGTTGAAATTGATCTGCAGTGTCGCGGCTGAGATCAACAAAGAGCGTTTAAAATCATTGCTCTCAGCGAAAAAAGCCACTCCTCTAGAAATAGAGGAGTGGTACGGGTGCCTTCGGTAGGGCGACACCGTCTACATTACTTTTACTTTTAACAGAATGGTGTTTTTGCAAATAGAACAATCCAAAGCAACAGTGAGATCATGTCAATTGTCTGAAATATATGTCAATTGTGTCTTAGTTCTCTGGTCGTAGGTAAAATAGTTATATATAAATAGTTTCCTTGTAGTTGTTGATTGGTTAACATGTCATCACAAGGTTTATACTTGCTTTTGCAAAACGTCATTTAAAAGGGGAAAGATGTGCAGGTTAGGAGTAATAGAAGCCCCCTCTATCCGGACTTGGTATGAAGCCCTGTCCCTGAAACGTGAAATTGGTAAAATTTCATGAACTGTTTTTTGAAAATCTGGCGAATTTCAAGTTTATAAACTAATGAACATTTCTGACAGGAGTAGTATAAGAGACTGAGATGTAGTAGATTATATACCGCCCCTGATACATACTGCTTGACAATTACACAGTCTACTGACCTTTGACGAGAACCTTTTGGCTTCTTTATACTGATCAAGATTCAAAGAGCAGAGAGACAAATTAAGGTAGAGTTTTATCAACAGCTCCTCCATCAATTGCTGATCTTGTTCATCTTTCAAATTGGCACATTCAAGAAGCCTGGATGCCTAGAAAAGAGACAAACAGATATCTGAGCTGTCAGCCCTGAATAAAATTAAAGTAAGTACCAAGCTTCCCTTACCACACTTATATTTCAGAGGAGACTCTTAACAATAATAAAACAATGGTATATACAAAATATGTGCAATAAAGCAACGCATCTTGATGAATAATATGATGATAGGTGAAGGCAAAAGACCAATGTCGAAACACAGCTGGAGATGTCTTTGTGAAGCACCAAACAGTCCCAGTAAAAACCTTTGCTAAATACTACACATTCTAATCCAAATTGAGACTTTGTTGAAAGCCCAATCCGTATTTTTGAGAATAGGATTTTGTAATGCATAAACATTTAGACATTGCGCAGCACTTTTCCAGTCTTTCTAATTATTCCTATGATCATTTTATATGCATTTGGGTTTGACAATAAGATTACCCTGCTGCTGTGATCTTAACCTATATTGTTTGATCGGTTTAACACCTTGACTGTGCCTTGATCATTGATAATACCATGGTAATACTGTATTTATTATACACTGGCACTGAGTCACCCGTGTTGCTGGGTTAACCGAAATAATAGCCCCCCCCCACTAGAGGTAAACAATGAAAGTATTCAACTATAAGTTGAATGTGTTCTTGCAATTTGACAACAGGTGAAATTTGATACTGTACTGAAATGAAGATCACAAAATTAATACAATTGAAAAGCGTATTTTGTTTTAAATTGAAAAGCGTATTTTGTTTTATTTTAAGCCAGAAAGTGAAAAATTTAAGCATGTCCATACCACGACTTGGAAACTGTGAATCTAGTGATATTACGCAAAAAATATTTTTCTTGATAATCGGCTGAGAAAACAGTGAAAAACGTGACCAGACACACAGATTATTAGATTACAGATAATTATAGCTCATTCAACATCAGAATATGTGTTCAGTGATTTGTCCAAAATGGTGTGCATATTAGAAGAATATACCTTTGTGTATTTTATTAGGGCATTTCTCATTTGCTTGCGGACAAATGCATCATTGCCGACCTATAAAGACGAAAACATGACAAATTATTATTAAGTAATGTCCGCGTAGCAGGTAGCAATAGCATGACAAAAGGGGCGGTTTTGATAGTAATGTATTTCTGCTTTTTTATAATCAGCCAAGATAAACCTTGTTTTCATTTACACTTATCCCCAACATAAATGTATGATATAAATCTATAATAACAAATCTATGATAAATAAATTAAGATTAAATAGCAGGAGTGACAAAATCTATCAGTCAATTTAGTTTAATATAAGTACTTATATAGCGCTCTATATGAGTGAAACTCCGCAACGGAGCGTCACAATTATAATTATACAATTATTTACATTTCATAAAACTATAATAAGACAAACTATAAAAACCAAAAGTAAAATCCTATGATAACACTCGCAAAATATGTGCAATTTAAATAAAAGCTAAATTTGATAGAATTAAAACAACAACAAAAAGGAATATTTACGTTGAACAATCCTTCTTCATACAGTCCATTAATTACTATATGCAATTTGATACAATGATGATGTTTTACGCATAGCATCTGGGATACTGTTCCAGTTTAGAGTGCCAGCAACTTCAAAGGCTATTGTTGCATACCGTAATTATGTTTGTGACGTGGTAAAAGCAGATGACAGTTCGAATTTGACCTAAGGCCGCAATGATCTTTCCGTTTATAATTTCGCACACACATCTCAGATATGTAGCTTGGAGCCATCGCCTTATATACCAATACCATAACACAAATTTTAAAATTGATACACTCTGCTCCAGGTAGTCAATGCAGTTCGTCTTTTATGTAATCTGTAATACGATCAAATTTGGACTTTCCGGTTACCATTCTAGCAGCGGTATTAATAACAGTTTAAATTGCGCGTAGTAGACAAGATGGTGAATGTGACAATAATACATTGCAGTAGTCTATTTTTTGAAAACATCATTGCATACGCTGCATCGCGTAGAGATACTTTGTCAAGCGATCTTTTTATAGATCGAAATTGTCGTAGCTGATTAAAAACAAGGCGCGATAAGCTATTTACATGGTCTTTCACGCTTTAATCTGCCCTTATACGTACCTTAAGATCCCTGACTGATTGCTTTGGGCAGAGCTGACTTCATTTCACGAATGAACAGCATTTCAAAAACTTTGCCATCGAATTCACGATTCATGATTCATGAAGATTGTCTGTGTTCCCGTGGTGATGTTCTTTCATATGGTTTCTGATCACTTTGGATTTGTGTCATCTCATAGAAGAGGGCAAACGCATCATTTGGTTGCCGACATCTCCACAAACGCATAGCTGAACACAAATCCAAAGTGATCGGAAACCATATGAAAGAACATCACCACAGGAACACAGACAATCTTCATGAATCATGAATCATGAATTCGATGGCAAAGTTTTTGAAATGCTGTTCAATCTTGACATGAAGCCTTCTCTGAATACGCAATCAGATTCAATAAAATCATTGTTATGGTCCTAAGAGACTTGAAATAAAAAATAAAAATAAATAAAATAATTCTTATCCTTATATGGTAAGATGTGTAAATTGTATAACTCTATCATTTTAGTATAAATAGTTAATCTGCTCCCATAATTTTTAGATTTGATAATGGCTTTTTGTGAAAGTCGAAACGTTGTCCAAATATATTCAATAGTGTTGGCATTTATTGTAAAACGAACTGAAAGTAGCAGCTCTCTTAGCTTATGAACACCATACAAGCTCTGTCTGTGTAGGATTCATTTTGAGGCGATTTTATCCAAGCCATTGGTGTATATAGGTACACTTACTATGCAGTCTCCAATCCGTAGAGCAGCTGTTTTTGTCTCTTTTGGATTCACATGGAAGTAGATCTGTGTATCGTCTGCATAACAATGCAATCGAAGTCCTACTCCGTTTATAATGCGAGGAATATCAGAAGTATAAAGGAGAAACAACAGTGGTCCTAATATTGATCCCTGAGATATGAATAGTTTGGTTTTTCACAAATTAATAAGTCCAGTCTACCATCTTTAACATGAGTACTTTTATTCACATGTTGAACCAAATGAATTCAAAATGTCAGATAAAGTAGCACAACTTAGGTCAAGTGCATCTTCAACATGAATATTGAAATCACAAGTCATATATACCAGGCATGAATAAGCTATCAGGCATTCAAGGTGTTGACTGAGTTCAGTGAAGAATTTATGCGTGACGTAAGCTGTGATCCAGAATATATATGGTAGATAATAGATATAAGTGATACATACAAGACGAATACATAGCACTTTGAAAGTGGACCGTTTATTTGGTAATACTATATTTGTAGCTTTAATCCTTTCACGGGCAAGGCACACAATACCCCCATGGTTATTGGTTAGCATGACTTTGTGACTGAAACGCCAACAATAGGTGTCTCTTGCCTGTTCCACTATGGAAAAATCAGGTGGCTTTGTATTCGATAGCCAGCTTTCTGTACTTCTTTCGTGTTAACTTTCCGTTACAATAATGACATCATGTTTGCTCTCTTCAATTACATCTGTTGAGGCAAGCGTCTTATTTTTGAGAGATCTGATATTTAGACATCAAAAACTAATGAAAGATTTTCAAAACAGTTTCTTTGGAGCCGTAATATGTACTGGAATGCAATTGTTTATATTGTGAACATTAGCGTCTTTGATTGTAGTATGTTTAACTTAATCTATAGAACTAATCGCCTGTGCCGTTTGCCCTCTTCTATGACTTCTATTACAGCAGCACCTTGGCCACTTTCAATTTCCTTGTCAACGTGTAAGGATCCCAATGATGTAATGTTTTCCTCGGCATTTCGCAGGTCCCTGTTCTGTTTCCTCTCCTTCTTCTTCTTTTAATTAATTAAAGTTGTGGTATTTCTAACTTCATGGTAGTTTCTCATACCAAACAGGACATGCAGAGAATGATTTCAGGAAATACGTAAGTTACATAGTGTTGCTAGATTTTACATGAAGGTGATATATATACCAGTATTGAATTATACGACAAAAATTAAATAGTAAAAGATGGCAAAAATCTAAGATAAATAGAAAAATTACAGACATATCACCAACCTTTCTAAGAGAGTCAGCTGCTCTATAAATATCCTCAAACTTTGAAGACTTTTTTTCTTTCTAATCAAAATAAAATTGATGCTGAGCAATGAAGCATTAGAGAGAAGAATGTTCTTAAGAAAATAATTCAAGAAACTAATAAGTTACCTCCGTTTGTTGGGTTAAGATTTCTGCTGCAGTTTCATCCACAAAGTCAACCAGTTCAATTTCAAAAAGAACTAAATATAGAAATGAGTTGTATTTGATGGCAGAAAATTATTCATAAAGTTTTCAAATTCAACATACAGACTTAGTGCGGCCTTGGTGTAGTGGTTAGAGCGTTGGACCACGGCCCGCAGGGTCTCGGGTTCAATCCCTGGCCGGAGCACTTTAGGTTGGCGTCAGGAAGGGCATCCGGCTATTAAACGCACACAAGCTTCAAACTACTAACCAATTTAACCAACCACCCCGGTGAAAAAAAGCTGAAAGCTTACCCGGATTGTGGATAAATGATAAATACAAAAAAAAAAAAAAAAAAAAAAAAAAAAAAAGTGTCCTATTGTATGTTGAGCCTTTGTGAAAAATTGTTAGATATATGACAAGAATCATCTCACATAAATGTCTAGTCTGTTTGCTGGATCAATAATCAATTACCATCAGGGGTGGCACCAGAGGGGTGCAGGGGGGCTACAGCCCCCTGTCGGGGATACTCAGCCCCCCGTTGGGGAAGACTAAAGTTTCTGTCGGGGAATTTTTTTAACATATTTCGTAAAAAACAATAGGAATTAGCTCCATTCCAGTATTAGAGACTATTGCCAAATTGTTTCTATGCAACGTGGAAATTTGGTATAGCCCCCTGTCGGGGATGCCAGCCCCCTCGCCGAGGAAATCCTGGTGCCACCTCTGATTATCACAATTTACATTATAATTATTTATTTAACTAGTAAATATAACAATGTTTATAGACAACATTATTGACTGGTTCAAACAGGTCGCATATAAATTCAAGACATTAAACAAATTAATTTCCTGAATAAATAGAATTACGAAAACTGAGTACAACTTGAAAAGTAGTCAAAATTATTTTCTTTTATGGGCGATTGGATCGTGTCTGACTGATATTTTCGAATAGCGCATCAACATCAACACAAAAGTTTGATCAATTATTATTTCTTACAAATAAAGAGTGGCACAAAGAATCCCAGAAAGTAAAAATATTCACAATAACTCCAAATATAGATAAATTGCAGCGAGTTTAAGGTTCGCTTCTGACTGACACGGACGCTCGCCATTTTGTCAATTGGAGATGAACATTTGTAAATATCTGCAAAATGTTAGCATATAAAAAGGAATAAAACCACTGTTATCCTGTTCTAAGTCTGACTGTCAAGCTTTCCGTGTCTGACTGACCTCTCTGAAGCAGTTAGTGTCTGACTGACATAACTTAACAGCCGACTCTTGCACTTAAATAGTAATTGTCCGTATGAATATTTTCCGTTAGTCAGACACGCAGATTTAAGGTATGATGTTAAAGAAAAGAGCAATATTTTTCCCGCCGTAATCGCTTGTCACAGCATGAATTAGCACGGCTTCAGTCGTGCAGCTCGACTAGGGCTAGTCGAGACAAGCGTCTCAGCCACCAATGTTGGCCAAGCCAAATTGAATTAAACATCAACATAACTGTGCCAACTATGCATCAAAACTTTGGCGCAACTCATGTGCATGACGACGTTTGATCCAGGCCTTAGCATTAGATGTGACATCAACATGTTCGTTTGTGATGAAATGAGAAAAGAAGCAACAACAAACCATACCTGTGGCATCTGGTGGTATACGAGGGGGTATACCCATTTGGCGGTACGCATACTCAGATTTAACTAAGAAGCGAGATATTTCACTCTTCTGCATTGTAGCAATACTCAGATCCCAACCAACTATACAGCCTGCAATTGAAAATGACATTAATGAATTTGTAGACAATCCAATGTACAACTTTTAAAGGATGTAGGTGTTACAATCTTCAGGGGATTCAAAGTAACAGGCGATTCCTTACTCAAGAGGTTTGCAAGCAACATGCATTTGTTTGACCAATTGCTACTTTGGCCTGCACGCAGACCCAAATATTTAATGATTAGTAGGGTCTGCGTAATTATACCAACAGTAAGGTTGCGCTGGGCTGAATTGGGGCGAGTGGCTGTTAGTGTCTATTTGCTCAACAGCCAATGGCTAGTGAGTTGGAGAATGCTAATGTACTGACGCTTGTGCATCAATAGAAAAATGCTGCTTACAGCCTAGATTTGTGTTTTGGAAAAGATGCAAATTCACAACAGTGCGTAGAAGAGTTCGTTGATAGCACATGATTAAAGGTTAACCCAGTACGCCCCAGTCATCACGATTATTTATCATTTATGCTTGTAGAACTCAAATCATCACAAATCTATCCTTTACCTTCGCCTAGCTTGCACCGCAGCTGTTTGCCACGTAATCGACTTGAATCAAATGGCTCGTCTGAATATTCCAGATAGCTATTGTAATGAACTGGAAGATAAAACATTTGTTTCACAGTATTACGGTACATCTGGTTTAATTTGATGATAATGCTAACTGTCACAAGCAACCAAAGAAAAGGGTTTAAAATTAATAATATAGAAGCACTCTCTTGAGATTCATGGGCACTCTTTGAAATTCATACTCTCAGAACGTTGGCGTAAGATATTTCTTCAGCTTCCGTTGTGAGCATGTCTGCAACAGGTTTCATCTGGTTAAAACTGCAATGGTAGCAAAGGGTATTAATATTGTAGCCAGATGTTTAGTTCTCTGTGTAACAAAAACATATATCCTAACCTATCAATCAGTAAAATGATGACTTCTGGAGTTGTGAATAAATTAAAGTGCTGATTTGTTTCTTGTTTTTTTACAACTAATCAATATTTAATTAGAACACTCAATCGAACATAACTCCAAACAAAATGCTTATGTTGTCTTATTTTTAGATTCATCTCTATCATTCAATAATTCAATAGTCGTTTATCAACACATTTAAGACCATCAAATTGTGCTACCTACATCACTCACTCTGAAATAATTACAAATTAAACCAGTTGATGGAGGGGGACGACATACCTCTTACAACAGAAGAATTCGACACCACTGGACCTGAACCCTTTCTTGTTACTTGTTTCAATACACCTCCGTCGCCACTTATATCTTGCATTCCAATTGCCATTGCTTCAAAAGGAGACTAAAAAAAAAATATGATTGGAATAGGGGATATGCATCAAAATTTTACATGTCGATTTTATTGTTTTAATATGTTGTAATGGCTATAAAAATACAAATTCCGAAAAAAAATTCAATTTAGTAATTGGTTGATTTCATAATAATATATAAAATCCGAGCGTTTTGATTGGTTCCTTGAAGTGTGACGTCAAACCGCCGTATCAGGGAAAACCCACGAAAATACAACAGCTTTTGCTATGGCGATGTGAACTTGATTACTTGACTAGCTGCTGTTTTGTTCCTTTCTGCAAGTTTACTAGTAAATTTTGTTCTTAAAAATGTTTTGCATATGCTCATGAATGAAACAGCATCGTCAAAAGTGGTGACGAGTGGAAAGATGCAAACAAATTATGACCCACAAATCGATGAATTTTTTCACTCGATTTTGATTGTCATTTTCAAAGTTTATAGAATATCAAAAGCAACAGGAATATGCGGTTAGTAAAAATAAAGACATATATTATTGTTACAGACTGCAAAATACTTTCCTAGCCACTTATGGGGTCTAGAGGCGTTCTGTCGTAGATTGAGATTTTCGTCTAGAAAATGTACTTAGTTTCACAAACCTTTTTCTATTAGGATGGAGTAGTGGTTAGCGCTCGTGCCTTTTCCGTGGAAGCACTGTGATAATGGAATAAAATGCCAGAGGAGTTGAAAAATTGCATTGAAACCATAGCAAATATTCGATAACAATTTTCAAACGCATGTTGAAAACCTATATATTTCAGAAAGCGTTTGATGAATACTGCTGAAAACAATTTTACTTTTTATTTTTTAGATTACTTAAATGTCTAAAATACTGTTTTACTTTCTCAGTTCCTTGTAGTTTCATTTAATTTAAATTTGTAAAGCGCTTAGAGCTTATTGATACAAGCGCTATAGGAATGTATATATTATTATTATTATTATTATTATTAATAATAATAAATATTATCCAATAGCAGTAAAACAGTGCTCAATGTCTGTTGACAGAGCTGTAAATATAAATAAGGAGTCAAAGACTACACATTTTGTTACTGTAACTTGAAGTTTCACGCTTTATTGCGATCATCAGACAGTTAAAACTAGATAATTAAAAACATACATGGTACCTCTGATATAAACTTACATAAATCGCAGCTATTGTTAAATGGGATAAAGCCTATTGTATCGCAATGTGCGTGTTTTCTTTGTGATCGTTTCCTATGCGGCATTTAATTGTTACAGGTTATGTTTTAGTCGATTTATAATTAGTAAAATAACATTTATTCTCGTGCCTACATTTTGAAATTAACTCAGATCTTTTGTTAAGTAATGCTTTTTTGGAACAAATGATATGATATTTTTCTGCCAGGCATAGCTGGCATCTTTTCGTTATATTATTGTATGGCTTTGCTCTCGATAGAGCTGTCCATTCGATGTTGTAGTCGGTGGCTTTGTCCTTCTGTTCCCAAATATATTTTGATAGTTGCGTGTTGTGTGTATGTTTATCATGCCGGAATGTGCTTGTGTGCTGTGTGTAGCGTGTCTTGAAAGAGTTTTCCGTTAGACCGATGTAATTTTTACCCTCTTGGTCTTCCGGGGTAGTCACTTTGGCATTGTAGATTAATCCTTCCATAAGGCATCTATTGTTTAATGGACAATTTTCCTTTGTGCGGCAGTTGCATAATTGCGCATTTTCTGTTACTTCCATTTCTGTATTTGTTAAATTCTTGTTGTGGTTAGTAATGATTGTTTTAATATTGGAAGTACAACTGTAACTTACCTTTAGCGTGTTTTGATTGAAAATCTTATGTAGCTTGCTTGTCTTCGGAAAGTGCTTTTTGACTAGGTTGAGGAATGTTCGGCCAATGTTGCTTTTCACACTTTTGTTGAACGGTGGGTTAAACCATGTGACATTTCTCCTCCTTTTCCCTTTTCTACGGCTTGATGTTGCTGGCCTTGGTTCGTATTTTAAATTAGTAGTAGTGTGGCCACTCGCTGTTAAGGCGTCTTCGTAAGTATTTTTGCTGTTTTCATAAATAGTGTTATTAGATGATAAATCGGAGAGTCTTTGGTTAATTACTATAGGTATATGTTTTAGAATTGTAGGTGGATGATTAGAATTAGTGTCTATATATATAGGTTGGTCGTTAGTTTTTCTGTAGGGCTGGAATGTGCCACTGTTTAGGTCGAAGGTTATGTCTAAGAAGTCTACTGATTTGAGGTTGGTTTTTGATGTAATTTTCAATCCCATCTCTTTGAAAATGTTTGTTATTTTTTTCCTGAATCTCTCAGTCTGTGGGCCGGATTTCTTTCGCATTACTGCCAAACCATCATCTCGGTAAAGTCCAATAGAGTTGTCAACAAATCAACAACATGCAACTATCAAAATATATTTGGGAACAGAAGGACAAAGCCACCGACTACAACATCGAATGGACAGCTCTATCGAGAGCAAAGCCATACAATAATATAACGAAAAGATGCCAGCTATGCCTGGCAGAAAAATATCATATCATTTGTTCCAAAAAAGCATTACTTAACAAAAGATCTGAGTTAATTTCAAAATGTAGGCACGAGAATAAATGTTATTTTACTAATTATAAATCGACTAAAACATAACCTATAACAATTAAATGCCGCATAGGAAACGATCACAAAGAAAACACGCACATTGCGATACAATAGGCTTTATCCCATTTAACAATAGCTGCGATTTATGTAAGTTTATATCAGAGGTACCATGTATGTTTTTAATTATCTAGTTTTAACTGTCTGATGATCGCAATAAAGCGTGAAACTTCAAGTTACAGTAACAAAATGTGTAGTCTTTGACTCCTCTATTTATATTATTAATATTATTATTATTATTATTAATAATAATAATGGAGTCAAAGACTACGCATTCATTTTCTGTAACTTAAAGTTTCTCGCTTTATGCGATCATCAGACAGATACTATTAATGAAAAATATATACCAGTTACTCTTATTTGACAATAGTGAGAAAAAATTTGAAAAAAGAGAAAAACTATTGTTATACTTACAATGGTTTTATCTTTACAATTACTAAGTTATATTGTTATGTATTGTTATTAGTTTCCTTAATTAAATGGCGCTGTTATAAGGCTACGTTTTTGTTTCTTTGAAATTTGATAAATAATATTTATTTTCATGCCTACATTTTGATATGAGTTCAGATTTTTTATTTAATATGGCTTCTTTTGAGCAGATGATGTGGAATTTTTCCACTAAACATAGGTGACACTTTTTTGACATATTATTATAGGGTCTGCCGGTTGCCAGGATGACCATTTAATCGTGTAGTCTACGTCTTTGTTTTTGAGATCCCATATATACTTTGACAATTGTGTACTTGATGATAAGTTGCTGTGTTTGAAGGTCGATATGTGCTGCGTATAACGTGTTTTAAATGTTCCTTCCGTGAGACCGATGTAGTTTTTTCCTTCTGGATTGTTCGGTGTTGAGACGTTGGCGTTGTAAATTAGACTTTTTGATTGGCATTTATTATCAAATGGGCATTTTTCTTTATTTCGACAGTTACATAAAGCGGCGTTTGTGGCATTGTTTTCATTGCTGTTAGTATTATTATTATTATTATTATTATTATTATTATTATTATTATTATTATTATTATTATTATTATTATTATTATTATTATTATTATTATTATTATTATTATTATTATTATTATTATTATTATTATTATTATTATTATTATTATTATTATTATTATTATTATTATTATTATTATTATTACTATTATTATTATTATTACTGTACATCTGGGCCTTGTAAAATTTCGGCGAATGAAATGATGCTAAGCAATGTTGTGTCATCTACCTTATAAACAGAATACAATAGACCACTTGAGAAAAACGGGTGCTCATTTCAAAATGCTGGTGCTTAAGTGGGACGATATACCGTCTACAATGAAGGACGTATCAAACAGGCCAACTTTCAAAAGTCTCCTTGGGAAGTATTTACACGAAATAATATAATAAGTTGATCAAATAGTTCTTCAAATATCTATCTTGGAAAGTATATTTTTGTAAAATTGTAGTGTTAATATACAGTCAAACCTGTTATAATGGTCACCTATATACAGTGGCCACCTGTCTATAGTGGTCACTCTTTCAATGTCTAAAATAGTATTTTCTATTGAATCAAACCTGTATATAAAGGTGACCTGTCTATAGTGGTCAATTTATTTACCTCTCTTAGCTGGCTGTTACATACAGGTTTCACTGTAGATATTATTTATAAATCAGTCTTGTGAAAAAAAGCTTCTAGCTTATTCAAGTCCTGAATAAATGATGATGATGATGATGATAATGTTGTGAAGTTGCTGTCATCAGAGTCAGAGGCAATAGCTGATGCATCCATTAAAAAATTATTCGAAAATTTAGCAAAATCAATAGTTCTGTTTAGCCAACACTAGTGGGATTCTATATGTTAATCATATGTGAACAAATAATCCGTACAAAGCGTGTTTTGTGTCAAATATAGAAAATAAATTTAATTATTGAAATAGTAAAATTTTCATATTTTCATGATTTTTATGTTTTAGTGACATAGTCCCACAAGACATAATATCCTCAGAATACAAATGTTTGAAGCATGATAAAAGGATGCAAAATCTTTGTTGTTCAGATCAACCTGAATACTATCACAGGGATCTTCAACAAATCAGTATTCTTACCAAGTTTTTACGATTGGCATCAGAGGCAGTGGATGACCCAGAACATTCCGTATTCAAGTTTTCAAGAAGGTCCTCATTAGTAGCATATGTGTTGCTTAGCAATCCATCATCGTTGTTATCCTCAAAATCAATTTCAAATTCAGTCTCTTTATCAGATCGCAGTTCATTGAGATTGAGGCCACCTTTTTTCACTGTAAAACCACAGCTGTAGATCTGAAATTAAACATACATAAACATTGATTTTGTGAGAGACATGAAAATTTGCCAGAACAATAACATGAAACAAATTGCCGTTGTGCAGGATTCTCATTTCTTCATGTGTGTGGACATATAGTGTTCACTTTGCTCTAGCTTTGAACAAACGCAATTTGTGAACTAAAGAAGCACAATAACAACAATCAGTGTTAAGCACAAATGACAGCACAAATATATAGGACATGGATAAAAAGTAAGTAAGTCGCCCTACCGAATGCACCAGTACCACTCCTCTATTTCTACAGGAATGGCTTTTTTCGCTGAGAGCAATGAATTTTGAATGCTCTTTGTTGATCTCAGCCGCGACACTGCAGATCAATTTTAACAGATTTCATGGCAGATGGGTCTCGATTGTCAATGATTGATGTTTCAGATAAAGTCAAGGCTGAGTTGACCTCCGGGGGATGTGAACCACAGTCGATCAGATAGATCCGATCTGAAGTTCGGTTGCTCTGTCATCTGAGCTAATCTTATCCAGGACATGGATCCATAGAGTCCTGGTAACCGGGTATTTGGTTGAAAAAAGCAAGAGTTCCTGTAGTCAAATACGCATTCGTAGAACGCTTTTCTGTCTTTGAAACATGTAAATAAAACTTTCAACTTTTGTAAAGTGTATATCCCGGATATTGGGAGATTGCTTCATTAGATAGAGAAAAATTTTCTATTCGTACATGATTCGTATTATGCTGTTTACTCTATTTGTTTAGATGGAGATCGCCGCTCGTTTCATTGAATGAATTGCTGTTTTGATTTGCAACCCGAGATGGTAACACGAGAGTTAAAATACTTCATTGAAGTAAGACGACAATAATACAAGAGAATAATGGAATTAAGATTGGCGCGCTCTCAGGGAAAAACGTTTATTAAAATTTTGGGAATCACTAGTCTTTGTTATTCTTCGTACATGGGTAAATTTTAAAATCTTCAAATTGTTCAGGTTTTTCTACAATTGGCCCAAAGATTTTCTTTGAAATATTAATTAAAAATAATCTACATTGTTTTTATCTTCGAAATATACATAAATGGAAAGTAGAAGGTCCGAGCTATCGAATGATATGTGTTTCAACCATATTGCATTTTTATAGCGAACATAAATAGCATAAATTTTTACCATGCGATTTACTAATTATCGTGCAATCTTCAACACGCTCTGTATTCGTTATTTTTTGACGAAACTACCTCAAACTTAGGCAAGTTGAAATTTACTTCAGTATCTTTTAGTAAAATAAGTTTTATCAAATTCTGAGATGGTGAGGTTTTTTCGTTTGCGAGTTGAAGTGGATTGACCCCGCATTGTTGACATAGCATTGATGGCTTTTGTACGGCTGATAGCGTAAATCTTCGATCAACTTTCGACTTCTAAAAACCGGTCTGATGTTTACGTTGATTTTACTGCTCAGACGGTGCGAATCTTGTCTTAAAAACTTTACCATACTAGATTTTACGTCATTAAAAGGTAACATCATTACAAGCATTAAAATCATCAAAAGAGAACTTGGATAAAATGGAATTAAAAATTTTAACGGGATATTTAGTTTGTAAAAAATTGATTTTACCGTAAACGGCGTCATTCTTCTTGAAATAGCTCTTTCTTCGAGCAAATGCGTGAATCACGGTTTAACATTGAATGTGGTGATCGAAATGTTGATCCTAATAAAATATTATTATATTATGTTAAGTGGTTGGAGGTCCGGTCGCTGGACACTTTATTATTTTGGCAAAGGTCCGGTCGTTCATATGCGCATGCGCTGAATATATTTCAATGCAATACGTTCGTAAAAAGTGCTGTCATATGATACTAATAAATCTGTAGGGACGATTTTTAATTCAGAAATTTCTTTGGAAAATTCAAATACATCATTTATTGTATAGTTGTTCTGGGTAATAGGCTGATGTTTTTCATTTAGCCATTTTGCTAGGTCATAATTGTAACTTTTTACAGCGGAAAGAATTGGTCTCATTTGTAAAGTTGGTTTGTGAGTCAACTTGATTGCTTACAAACATTGCACTGTTCAATAAAGTTTACAATGGAAATAGAAAACAACAAGCCATTTATTGGGCTTTTATTAGAAAAACGAGATAACAACATTACAACCGCTGTTTACCATAAAACCACGGACACTGGTCTATTAACTCATTTTAAAAGTCATGTGGACGAACGCTACAAGACAGCCCTTTTAAAATCTCTCATTATTCGCGCAATTTGTTTATGTTCATCGGAACATGCTTTTAACCTTGAATGTAAATATATAAAGTCAATTTTTAGAAATCTTTTATACCCCGAACATCTTTTAACTTACGTTTTATCAAAGTATAATTTTAATGTTTTTAATAGCTGAGTTGTAAATAAAGATGAAAATATAATTAGAATTATATTACCTTTTAAAGATCAAAAATCTAGCAATGTATTAAGATAAGAGTTAGGTTGTTTAAATAGTAAATTAAGTAAAGTTAAGTTTAAATCCATTTTTAGAAGCCGTAAGGTGCAAGACGATCTACGACATTACGAAGAAAAACCGTCCCTTGTTAGCCAGCATCGCGTTGTGTACAAATATCAATGTGGCGTGTGTGAAGCAAGCTATGTCGGGTACACCTGCCAACATCTCCATAAACGCATAGCTGAGCACAAATCCAAAGTGATCGGAAACCATGTGAAAGAACATCACCATGGCAACACGGACAATCTTCATGAATCGTTTTCAGTTTTACAACAATGCGAAACAAAATTCAATTGCAAAGATTTTGAAATGTTGTTCATTCGTGAAATGAAGCCTTCCCTGAATACGCAATCGGATTCAATAAAATCATTGTTATGGTCCTAAGAGACTTAAAAATAAAAATAAATAAAATAATTCTTATCCTTATATGGTAAGATATGAAAATTGTATAATTTTATCATTTTGGTATAAATAGTTAAGCTGCACCCATAATTTTTTAGACTTGATAATGGCTTTTTATGAAAGTCGAAACGTTGTCAAAATACATTCATTAGCGTTAGCATTTATTGTGAAATATATTTAAGTTTGTAAATGAAATTAAACTGACATGATAACTTTCATCTAGATTCTGGAATTGTATATACAGTATGAAGATTCATTTCATTTGGTGACAAATCGAATTAGATTTTAAAGCAGAGAAGTTGTGCTGCATGTTTTATGATAATAATAATAATAATAATAATAATATGCATTTTTATAGCGCCATTTCTTGATGAATCCAATGGCGCTTTACAGGATTATATAGTAATAAAATTAAATAAAAGGTATATACAAAATGAAATACATAAGGTAAGTAAGTATAAGGTAAGATTCATTGTTAAACATCTACAGCATAATAGAATGATAATTATGTTTTAATTTAATTTAAATTAAAATACTCTTTGAACAAATGCGTTTTTACTTCGCTTTTGAATTGTTCAAGTGATGTACAACAGCGAATTTCAAATGGGAGACCATTCCACAATAATGGCGCTACGTTGGAGAATGATCGACATCCGTAGGTCTTCAAGTGACATTTTGGTTGGACAAGTAGCATTTTATCTTTAGACCTCAAACTTCTAATTGGTATATGAGGAAGCAATAGTTCTGTCAAATAACTAGGTGCCATTCCGTACCATGCTTTATATGTGATGATTAAAATTTTGAATTTAATGCGCTGTTTTACAGGTAGCCAGTGAAGATCTTGTAGAATTGGTGTAATATGATCATATTTTCGTGTGAATGTCAGTACACGTGCAGCAGAATTTTGAACGCATTGTATCTTATGTAAATTTTCTTTTGTAATTCCAGATAGTAATATATTGCAATGATCTATTCTTGATGATATAAATGAGTGAATTAAAATTTCACAATGTTTAAATGAAATATATTTTCTTATCTTGGCTATATTGCGAAGATGATAGAATGCAGTTTTACAGATGGCTTTCACTTGTTTATCCATTGATAGTATATCATCAAACCAAACGCCAATGTTTTTAGCTGACATTGAATTTGTGATGTCACTGTCTCCAATACTAATAGAGCTTAATGGCGGCAAGGGTCGATGACGAGCATGAAAGAGGAGAAATTCAGTCTTACTGCCATTCAGCAAAAGTTTGTTTGAAGTCATCCAAGAGTCAACATCATTAAGACATGCTTCAATGTGTGATTTAGAAAAAATTGGTTCATTTTCTGCTTTTGGGTTGAAAGTTAGATAAATTTGTGTATCATCAGCATAAAAATGAAAAGACATGCCATGCGATTTGATGATATCCGCAAGTGGTGAAGTGTACATAGAATACAATAATGGGCCTAACACTGACCCTTGAGGAACACCACAACTAAGTTTACGAGATGAGGAGACCTCATTTTCAATTTTAACAAACTGTGTTCTATTTGATAGATATGATGTTATCCATGATAGAGCTTTCCCACTAATTCCAAAACGTTTCTCCAGTCTATTAATTAAAATATTGTGGTCCACAGTATCAAATGCAGCTGACAAATCCAGTAAAACGAGTATGATACATTTATTATCATCGATAGCACAAAGTAGATCATTATGAATTCTAGCGAGAGCAGTTTCAGTACTATGACCTTTCTTGTATGCAGACTGGAAGGTTTCATGTGACTTCTCGTCATCGAGGTGTTGATTTAATCTTACTGACACCACTTTCTCGATTGCTTTTGATATAAACTTCAAATTAGAAATTGGTCTAAAGTTTTTAAACACATCTTTGTCAAGGGAATTGTTTTTTATAAGAGGATCCAGAACAGCTTCTTTTAAATTTTCAGGAACTATTTCATTATCAAAAGAGAGGTTAATTATCTTCGAAATTACAGGTAAAAGAACAGGGAGACAAGTTTTCATCAGAGCACCAGGTATTGGATCCAAAATCGAGGATTTGGCATACATAGTGGTTAGGAGAGATAATAGCTCTTCAGGTGTTGTTGGTAAAAAAGTGTCAAGTTTTGCATGAAAATGAGGCTCTTCATTCGCTGTACATGTGCTAGCCTCCAATGAAAAGTTATTTCGTATGATACTTATTTTTTTATCAAAAAAGTCAACAAATTGTTCTGCAAGATTGACTGCACTTGTGTAATGAGGTAGTTTTTTATCTGATTTCAGATTTAGCATTTTAGATACGGTAGAAAACAGCACACGTTGATTATTTTTGTGCTCGTCAATTATGTCAGTATAAAATGTCATTCTTGATTCATGTATTACTTTGTTAACGATAATACATTGGTCAACGTACATAGTTCTGTCTATGACTAGTCTGCTTTTTCTCCATCTGCGTTCTAATCTCCTGCGCTTTGACTTCTCAACTTTTATTGTTTCTGAATACCATGGTGCCTTTGGTCTAATAGTTATAGTTCGGCGTTTAACAGGTGCATAGCGATCTAGTAAGGAGTGTAAAGTTCTTTCATAACATTCAGCCAAGGATGATACATCACCATGCCTATCAAGTTGCAACAATAGGGGAGAATTTTTGATATCATCAACAAGAAGAGTCTTATCAATAGACTTTATCTTTCGATAAGTTATTTCTTTCCTTTCATATACTGGCTTGTCGAGACATGACGTCTCAAAGAACACAGCAGAGTGATCTGATAGTTGTGGATCAATTACATTAATGTTGTTTACTGTATCAGAAGATCTTGTGATTATGAGATCAAGAATGTGTCCACTTTTGTGGGTTGATTTGTTTACATGCTGAACAAGGCCAAAAGCTTCCAGTACCCCTTGGAATCGAATTGCGTTGATGTCACAAGGGTCATCTAGATGAAAATTGAAGTCTCCGACAATAATTAGTTGATTCGACGATGTTATTAGATGTTCTAAGAAGGAGCTGAATTCCTGTATTCCTGTAAGAAAAGAGAGATAGTGAGCTGGTTCATCTGAGACGGTGGTGGTCTATAAATAACTACCAAATTCAGACTTTTTGACGATGATGACGACGATTAATTGCGATTTTTGGCAATGTATGGCAGGCTACTTGAAAACACATTTTAAATTGAAAACATTGTATCCACAGACATCTAAATACGGTGCTCATAATATTCATGTCATGAATTTGATTCGATCTATAACATTATCAAAAATACATTACTCATCATTTAACTCACAAGTGCCGATCCAAAATGTCCGCGGGTGTTGGTGTTTGCGATTTTTCAGAAACCGCGACGGAATAAGTGGGTAAAAACTAAAATGTCCAAGAAAACTACCTCCCATTGTGGAAACTCATCATTCATTATACTTGTTATAGGAATTTAACATTATTTTTTGTTTATAATTCAAGCTCGAGTAACTTCGCAACTTTTGTATCTTGAGAAGGACATTTTGAAATAAAAAGAATCATAATGCGATATACGTGCGCATGCATACATGAACGACCGGACCTCTAACAACAGCGTATATTATGTTGTTACCCAGTCTGCATTCTTTGTATGAATTGGGGAAGATCTTCCCCGCACATTTCAAGAGAACTTTTTCCGCGAACGCGCAAGCGGGTCAAAATGACGTTAAAACGCGCAATAATTTCACACACAGAAAACTAAAATGCGCATTTCATCCAAACAACAGTCATCCGCGAAATATTTGTAAACAAATCAATTTTATCGCAAAGTTTATGTCATGTTTTTGCAACTTGAATAAATAATGAAATACTTATTTTTTCGCGTAAACTTTACGTCGTAAAAGCTCATAGAAAAACCGTGTCAACAAACTCTCATTCAAATTCTAAGGCAACAACAAATAGAAATTGAACGTCATTGACATGTGAAAGTAGCGGCGCTTTTGAATCCCACACCAATTATTTTGAGTAACGCTAGAATGAACACTGCGTGTTTCATGTTCAGCAATCGGTAAGAGACTTATTTATCACGAAGAAACAGTTTATTAAATGAATACTTTTCTGATAATAATACATTACAGTTTATTGCTGGAAGGTATTTAAATAAGACACAATGAAAGTAGTAGAAACCATAGTTGTGATGACTGATTTCTTGAAAAATTTTCGATCGCTCCGCTCGTCATTTTTGTAGACTAACATCAATCATATAAATTCGCCACATTGCTTGTCACAATCTAATTAAAATAGGCCTACAACACAAGAATAAGCAAAAGTAGCCAAAATATGTCTGATTCTTGTAAAAAATTTTGCTCGCTCTGCTCGCAAATCATTTTCCTCTTCAATTGATCAATCAATCATTTTAAATTCACAATAATAATAATAATAATAATAATAATAATAATACTTATCAGAATCTTCTTGGTGATAATTTTGGTACAAAATAACAACACAACTAAATTTGCACAACGTTTCGACTGATTGACTTCAGCCATTCTCAAGTGAATGTTTTTTATTATTAATTAAGATATATATATACATAAAAATGTTTGCCCCTTGAGGATAAAGTTACATCATGAAAAATATTTACAATTATATGAAATCTATATCAGTGACAACAGTAACTATGGTAACTAGCCTATAGATATGAAATGCAAAAATCATTACTTAGCATTTTATTTAAAATAGAATTAAATATTTTTATTTTAATTCTCCAGTTTTACCAGACGATAATTTAAAATATGTTAGTATAGTTTTACCATTTAAAGACCAACAATCATGTGATGAAACAGGAAAAGAACTTTACCGTTTAAATTGTAAAATAAGTGTAAAGTTTAATGCTATTTTTAAAAGTAAGAAGCTCAACGATGACTTGCGTACCCGTGAGGAGAAGCCAGATTTGTTAACCCAGCAATGCGTCATATATCATTTTAAATGTGGTTTGTGCGAAGCAGACTATGTTGGCTATACATGCCGGCACTTATATGAACGCATAGATGAACATAACAAAAGTAACCTTGGTACACACGTCCGTCAAGAGCACGGAATATCTACTGATCAATTTGAAAAACATTTTAGAATAATAAAAAAGTGCAAAAATAAATTTGATTGTCTCGTGAATGAAATGCTGGCAATTCAAGAACTGAAACCAACATTAAACGTTCAGGGCGATTCCATCCGGGCCAAAGTTTTCAAATAACTGCATGCATTTCATATCTATAGGCTAGTTACCATAGTTACTGTTGTCACTGATATAGATCTCATATAATTGTAAATATTTTTCATGATAAAACTTTATCCTCAAGGGGCAAACATTTTTATGTATATATATATCTTAATTAATAATAAAAAACATTCACTTGAGAATGGCTGAAGTCAATCAGTCGAAACGTTGTGCAAATTTAGTTGTGTTGTTATTTTGTACCAATAATAATACTAATAATAATAATAATAATAATAATAATAATAATAATAATAATAATAATAATAATAATAATAATAATAATAATAATAATAATAATAATAATAATAATAATAATAATAATAATAATAATAATAATAATAATAATAATAATAATAATAATAATAATAATAATAATAATAATAATAATAATAATAATAATAATAATAATAATAATAATAATAATAATAATAATAATAATAATAATAATAATGAATAATAATAATATATTTTTATAGCGCCATTTCTTAATACTGTATAATCCAACGGCGCTTCACAATAAGATGTCTATTTTTATTTATATTTATCTATGTTTATATATTTTATGTACAAATCAGTTGAAAAAATTAAAAATTAGATTTAAAGTTAAAATAAAAGACATGTTTGTCGAAGGGTATTGACTTGATAATTAATAGGTCCTTGAAGAGGACTGTTTTTACGCTGTTTTTGAATTCAGAAAGTGATTGGCAGCCCCGAATTTCCAGGGTTAAATTGTTCCATAACTCAGGTGCCACGTTAGAGGATGCTCTATTGCCATACGATTTCAGATTGAACTTTGGCTGCGCAAGCAGCTTCTTATCTGCTGATCGTAATGTCCGAGTTGGTGAGTATGGATGCAAAAGCTCTTGAATATAGATAGGTGCAATGCCATGTAATGCTTTGTATGTCAATATTAAAACTTTGAACTTTATTCTTTGTGGGATTGGAAGCCAATCGAGATTTGTTAAAACTGGTGTTATATGTTCGTATTTCCTAGTTCTTGTTAGCAAGGGTGCAGCAGAATTCTGTATGTACTGTACTTTGTGTAATTGATCTTTTGCAATACCTGAGAGGAGGATATTGCAGTTATCAATACCACAAAGTCTACATCATGTTTACCACATTATTTCTCAAAATCTGGTTCATGTTTACTTAGACTTTAAAATCAAATAACAGAATTCCCACTCCAAACTGAACATGAAACTACATAACATAAAACACTGAGACATTAATTATTAATAATTATTAAAAATAGGCCTACCGTATGACGTCCGCGCAATTTTTACGATCAATTTTTCTTCTTTGCACATTTACAAAGAATGCAGTCTGGGTTGTTACCAATTGCTTTTTCTGTCAAATGTATGTTGTGCAGAAGGTTCTGTAAAATATTGAAAAGCCAGCGCTTCTGTTCTAGGATTTGGTTTGTCTTCTGGCTTTCAGAACAAGAAGAACTTTCTGTCTCTGTCTAATTCGTGTTACTAGCCTACGCTTGCTAGACTAGCCTAGATTCACTATGCGCCCTTCCCCTGTGCGGCATTGCCTCAATGGCATAGTGGAATCCATGTATGTTACGCGTTGCGTCGAATATATACGGCGTAGAAAAGAACTGAGTTGATTTTATTCCATTTTGATTTGTTTGGCGTGGGAATTTGGTAATTTTCTATAGTTTTTAACTAAACTTGGGCTTTTTGGCGTATTCTTGAATGCTGACTTGACGTGGCGTAATTTTGGCGTAAATATCCGGCGTTTCAAATTCAAGGATTCCAGTGGCAGTTTCCACTATGGCCTCAATGCCTTTCTATTTCAAGACTTATCTCTCCTCTAAACTATGGGTACTGTACCTCATCGTCTGTAGCTGCAGTATGATCTTCAAGTGGAGGCATTTCATCATAATCGACATTCTCCATCGTCTATTCATGTGGGGGTGTCTGCAATACAGTGGTATGAGATAATATAAGGAGGGATCGATTTATTCTGAACCCATTACCTAGGGGCCTCTATTTGGTAACCATTTGGGGCCTCGTTTTTATGAAGCATCTTTATTTACAAGATGGCGAGAAGGAAATCTAAGAATTGTTAGTTTTATTTGTGCTCTCAGCTCAGTTACTTTCTCGTATTTAAACGTTAAATAAATTGAAGTCAATGAGATGAGATCATTTAACAAACTTTTCCACAAGAGTGTTATCATTGGTTCTGGATCCATTGCTGCTGGAGTATTTCTTTTCACTAAAGCTAACCTCAAACCAGATGAAAGCAAGAAGGTTCATGATACTCACTACGACACTGATCCCACTATAAGATACACTCATCGACAGCAGTGGGATGATAACTGGGACTTTAGAATCGAACAATCACAAAAAAGTGAGACGCATAAACCTAATATCCTGAAGCAGACAGAGGAGTTACCTGCAAGCGAACCATCCCTTCCAGTTGAAAAAAGCACCCCAAAGAGAAAAAAAGGCCGGCGTCCATCTCGAAATATAATCTTGATAAGACATGGCCAATATGACCAATCCAGTGAATTAGATTCAGAAAGAAAATTAACAGCTCTTGGCAGGTAAGAAGGGTCTGCCAGTCCGCAAATCATGGCAGCTGTGCCCCCGAGATGAACATTGTTTGTGTGATTGCCGCCCCTGAAGTTGCAATTTCAAAATCGGGTGGGTGAGACAAGTCAACTCACCGACTCGTAGACTCTTATTAACTTTTGCTTCCCTTTTCTTTCAAATTAATCAATTTCACTAAATGTTATGAATCATATAGCTTCCAAACAAAATGAATAACGTCTTTGCTATTTACTGTGAACTTTAATCAAACTCATGGGCATCAAAATTACTCAAACATTTGAAAAGTTGAGAAATCGATCGCGAAACAGTAGAGTTACATCGATCGAAACTGTAAAATCTTACCTCTTTCTTTTATCTTTGGTCACCTAGGCAACACTCTTGGTTTTCCAAAATTAGTATCTCTAAAACAATTGTTTTTATTAAGATATGGGGAAAATATATAAAAGTAAATACTGTTTTGTGATAGATTTATCAACTTGTTGACATTTTTGAGCTATTTTGATGCCAATGAGTTCGATCGAAATTCACAGTAGGCTTACATAATAGCAAAGACTTTATTCATCTCATATAAAAGCATTTGTGACGCAGAACATTTGCTTAATTTTAATGAAAATGATGTAAAAGCTGATAAAGTCGGCAAGTCAAGAAACTGACTTTTCTCACCCACCCTCAAAAACCAGCTGTTTAAATTTAATTTTTTGTCATTTTCTAAATTTTTGCGGAAATTATAGATTTTTGGCGCCCCTGAATACAAATTAGATCAGTTGCCGCCTAGAAAAATCTATATCAAGTTGTCGATGTTTCTTTAAAAATACAATAAACTAATTAAATCTGGCGTCTGTAACTTGCGTGCGTGTGTGCTGCGTGCTTTTACAGGAAATACGTCATATTTATCATCTTTATGTATCACGAAATTTAGCGTCTCGATGTTACGAAAACAGTTCTGGCTTGATTAAATTTTGCAGTAGCTGTCATGCAGAAATTGTCGGGGACTTTACTCCAGACTTGATTAATTTATTAATATTCTGATTTATTAAACGATTTATTAAATTACTGTTCGACCGCTAAATAATGATACTAATGACAGCTATAGCGTTTTTATGATATTACCGTTTTATATACAGTATTAAACATATATACCAATTTCAAATTGAAAATTGAAAACTCATTTTTAGTAATTTTAAGGCAATGCATGTATCACATTGATGATATTGATACAGAATTCGATAAACATTTCTAACTTTCTAATTGGGTTATGTGTGATGGATTTCCTGCCAAATCAAGTTCAACAATTCATGGAAAATTCTTAGCTAAACGGCTTTACTTTTTAATCTCTTGATAAATTTATTAAGTCTGGAAGTCGGTCTGTAATAAAGTCCCCGTCGATTACGACAAGACAGCAACTGCCAAATTTAGCCAAGCCAGAACTTTTTCATAACATCGAGACGCTAAAATTCGTTAGCGAAGGTCGTAATCAAAAAGGTGATGAATTATGGCGTACTTCTTGTAAACGAAAGCAGCATGCACGCATGCACGCAAGTTACAGACACCGAATTAAATCTATCATTCACATTACCGGTTAACATGAACATTTAAACGGCATCATCATTTTAGAATATATGTTTTTATCGTTTCAGGATTCAAGCCAAACTGACTGGAGAGAGACTAAATAATTGGCTTACTAATGTAGATTCATTACACGTGTCAACCATGTCACGAGCTCTTGAAACTTGCGAATTGATTGTTAATGAAATGGATGTGTTGCCAAATAAAGAAACTTGTGAGATGTTGCGCGAAGGGGCACCTCACCCCCCTGATCCATTGTCAGCGTCTTGGCAACCAGAAAGATGGGTGGGTAGCAACTGTAAAATTTATGCTGCAAGTGCCATCTTGAATCCCTTTGTCATTTTTGCATGTAATTTCTCTCCAGCAGCAGTTTTTCATTGATGGTCCAAGAATTGAAGCAGCATTTCGTAAATTCTTTCATCGTCCTTCTCCGGAACAAAAGGAAGACACATACGAGCTCATCATCTGTCACGCTAACGTCATTCGCTATTTTGTTTGCCGGTAATTAATGTAGCTTAGCCTCATTGCTATTCATTATCATATGAAAATGCCATGTCAGGCAAATATACAGGATTAGGGTACCATGTATGTCTACAACCTCTAATTTCAATATTTACAAAGATATGATGAAATGTGAATCAAGTAGCAAGTAGATTTCGATGAAGCAGCATCGGCTGGCAGGTCATTCCACCATGGGTCTGACACAATACTAAAATAATGTTTTATACTGTAAAGGTGAACAATTGACTTGTTGGTAAGTCCACAAAATTGTTTTAAATTTTACAATGCAAGTGTAAATCAATGTAGATGACTCTTACTTAGCTGCTTTTTCTATTCAAGTCTGTGCAATTCAATTGATTGATTTCTTATATCAGCCTACTGCTTATTAATTTTGTTCCACCAATTTGTGGAAACAGAAAAGTTAAGCCTGGTTCCCATATAGCAATTTTGCTGGCGACACTGTCTGCGATGATAATACAGTACATTCAGTATTTCAGCATAATTTAGTGTATTTTATCGTAATTAATTTAATATTGGCGGGAAACAAACCCACGTTTTTGTCAACTGATTTCATTGGATAATATTGACCATGTGATGTATCATTTAACAATAGTATCCATTAAATGCTTACGGCGGATGTCGGTGTCTTTGGTATGCTGGCTTACAGTTCAACTTTTGAGACAGTCGCAGGCAACGTTACTGCTTCCGGTAGAACCATAGCCTGAAAGGTGGTTATTTACTTACGATTCGTTGCTGGGATGATCGCAGGCAGTGTCGCCGGCAAATTTGCTTTATGGGAACCAGGCTTTACTCGATTTGACTCTGTTTTTTATTTGAATGGATTACTTTTTAATACATTATTTGTATTGTTAGGGCATTGCAATTTCCACGCGAGGGATGGCTTAGGATGAGTCTTGGCAATTGCAGTGTGACGTGGGTGAACATAAGGGCTAATGGACGTGTCTCTTTGCGTTCATTGGGGGATGTTGGTCATCTACATCCTAATGAAATCACGTTCAACTGATCATGGTGGTGACTCAAAAGTGGAAACATATGTTTCAGAAAGTCAAATATATAATTGTCAAAGCAAAGTCAAGAAAAACATTTAAATAAATTGTCTATTTATATACAAGTCAGAATTTACAATTTTGTATTACTATCCGTTAGGTTTGATTTTTGAATGTCTTTGTTATGAATTGCCTTTCGTTCAATATATTCAATGCCTAGATATAGGAAGATTCCAATCGCAAGTGCCGCTAGTAATATATATATCTTTATGTCAATGCAAATGACATTAGCATAAGCGAATGAAAATACAAAACCAATGGACTCCCACAATCTGTAATTTGAAAATGCGGCTTCCTGATTATCGTGAAATAAGAAACCATAGAAAGCTAAACAGGATGATAAACAAAATCAAAAAACATTCAAAACTTAGAACAACAATAATTATTATTCAACATATCAATCATGTCAATTACAATGCTACCTACCGTTGACCTGCGTTTGCCAAATCGCATCACAGAAACCCCAAAGAGCAGCAACCCCAAAGAAAACACCAATATTGCTTCCATAGGGAGTCCAATTCAAGAGAAATATTAACACAGCCCCATTGATTAATGCGCCAGTCACCATTAGAATGGGACGTCCCGTATACTGCGAGAGTTTACCAAGTGCAAACGAGAAAAGAGCGTCTGTAACACCAAAGCAGATCATTATGAAACCGACTTTTTCAACCCCCAGCGAACATGTTATGAATGACTGGAATTAATAATAATAACACAAGATCAATATACACAGGTGCAATGTGACTGAGGCATGCAAGTGTTGGTAACGAGGGGGAAACCCCCTTGCTGGTGTTGGTTTACCTTTGTAAAATCACCAAACACAAATCCCTGTTCAAGACCACTGAACATCGTCAAGGGAATTAATAGCATCATGCGTTTATCCTTCAGGTGACGTAATGTTGCCACAAACAAAGTGCACATGCCTTTTTTTGGACCGTCTTTAACAGCCAGACGATTTAGAAACAGTGCAACAACCAAAATTCCAAGAATTCCACAAGCAAGATATATCGACATTAATGTGATAACAGTAGATTGTTGAGGGCCGTTGTTTGATGCCACAGCACTCGTTAAATTGTCTGATTCAACAGATGACGCGGCTGGACAATAGGCAGCACCACATAGAGGCAACACAGACACATTTGAAATTCCAGTTGTATTTGTATCTAAACAAAACCAGCAAGTATGAGATGTGATACTACAATATTATTGTTTGGTTTAACATAAATCATAATCTATACGTACCATGAGGTTTTAGAATTAGAGATGAAATGAGATTGCCCCAAATCTGACCACTTTGGAATATCAGAAAGAATAAACCAAAGAAACGAGTCACCACCATATCTTGACTTTCATTGCTGAGTTTGCTATATCTCATACTTGACGTTGTCAGATAAGCACACTTTGCGGACCACAGAGGGGCTCCTGCAAAACCTTTTGAATATTGTAAAATAAAATTGTAAGAATTTGATTTATGCTCAGCCAATCAACTTAAGAATGATTAGTTTACCTAATAGGATTGATGCCGGAATCAGAGTGTACCAGGTGGAATAAAAGTTAGCAACCGTATACAAAGCGTAGAAACTCATTGATAGAACAACTGTCCATTTGAGACCCAGTCTATCAATCACCAGAGGCGGCACAAACATGCAAGAGACAATCAAAGAGGCGTAAATGGCGCAAAGTGAGGCAAAACCAAGCCCTTCATCGCTGTTCAAACTACTCTGCAAATTGGACACAGATTGAAATGCAGTGAATAACAGAAGGAATGCAACACTCAGCACCAAGATGTTCTTAATAATGTTTCTTTTTTCTTTTTGTGCAGAAATTTTGTTTTCAATGGGTTGCAGGACCATTGTACTTTCTGACGTTTGATTGTCAAGGATGACATCATGCCTCAATTCCATTTTTTGATATCAATCTAGAGAAGAAAGAACAACTCTGCCATTAATGTTGTCAATGCCTTTTAAATGTGCGTTTAAAAGTAGTATCTGGCAATGGAAATTTGAGTTATCCTGAATTTCAAGACCCCTTTTGATGGTTAAAGGGGCAAGATTGACCGGCGACCGCTGCGAGCACAAGTTGAATTTATGCTTAGCGTAATTCAACCGTCTCGCTTTGAAACTATTGTTCTACGCAGGCCTAATCTGTTATAAATTCATGTCAACAATGTACATTGTGTTATGAACAATAAACATGCACGTGATCCGAAGTGCGTAGCGCCTGCCGGTTATTTTTGCTCCTTTAACTATGGATTATCTGAGTCTTTCAGTGCATGATAAATGATTAAATAATGACGACCTGAAACACAGTTTAGCATCTAATTTGCAGCTTTGCATAAATTAATGATTCCCTCCCATATAACAGTTTTGAGTTGAAATTATGTGCATTAATCTCGTAGTCATGCTTGAGTGCAAACTTAGTTAATTTCACCTTGTGTGTGTGGCTGGAAGCTAAGAATTATACATTGATGTCTGCGGTGACATTTCTAGTGAATCTCTGATGGAATGAAGCATAAACGGAAATGTTTGATAAGTGACTCAACCCAGCAGCCATAAGATGTAGAAATTGTGATTCTGTATCGTGGTTTTATGTTCAACAAAATGTAACTGCCAATCAATGGTCTAACAATTGAATTGATAACCACGTAGCGTGCCACATACATACCACCATCATCTGTGACATTTTCTACATTTATGTGTAATAAACCGGCACTTCTTTATTTGCCCTATTAAACGTACAGTATGTCTAAAGTGCATTGACAATGATACAGGCCTTGTATCTCCCAAAGCCTTCCCCGTAGAGACCTAAGGCAGGAGGATCATCATGTTCGTACCGTTAAAGAACGAATGAGCATTCATACCACAGCGCATCCGTTCGGTAGAGTCCGATTGCAAGGGAAACATTCCACGTAAGATATGCTGTTAAAATAGATCCGTTGATTATTGGACTGTGACTGTAGTAAATTTTGCCTTTTCGATCACACACGTGGCTGTATTTCGCAAACAACTAAGAATCAAGAACACACCGCCAGACATAAATAATCAAAATACTAGACACTGAACTAATTGATAATAATTGATCCATTATCTTGGTAACAAAACTCACCGTTTGATTGAGCTGTTGAAAATATTACTACAGATGAGAGTAATAAAAGAGCAAGCGAGGGACACACCGCCAGAAACACCCGTTTGATCAACCAACCGTATTCGAGTGACTGTGAATGAATTCTTATTGTCATTTATGTTGTAATTCAGTAATCGACAAGTGGTGGCCTGGTTGCCAATAGCGTTAAATCACACACGTCCGGAGAATGTGACGTAGATTATATATATTTTCAGAGAAAGAATTATCGGCCACGTGGGTGACGTTTTTTCAAGCGTCAATATTATGATTACGATTAGCCAAGACCACAAGAATTAAATTTGAAATAACGTCAATAATAAATCAATCAATAGCATATTACAACACATCGTTACTCAAATTAATTAAACCATTACGTTGATCTAGTTTATTACCAGGACAGAGTTCGTCTTCAGTAGATGAATTTAATTCTGTATTTGCTGTTCTACATTTTAATTTGCACTCCAGCAGAAAATAACATAATACACCCACGAGAAAGATAGCAAGTAAAACATAGAAACGCACAATAACGCATGTCCTTATACCAAGTAAAAATGCAAGAGCCAGTCCAGCTGATTCCCAAACGAAATAATTAGAAAAGCCAGATTCAAGCTTTGAAGGAAATAATTCCCCGTACGTAGCTGCAATGGTATCAATAAAAAATATCAAATTAAAATATAGACAATCCGACAATGAAATTCATTATTAATTTACATTATACGCGCTGATTCTAATTATAGCGTTGTTATTAGCAACTAATATTGATATCAGTCTACATGTGTATGTATTGTATGATGTTGAAACTAAATAAGGCCCCCTCTTAAGGCCCCCTCTTAAGGCCCCCTCTTAAGGCCCCCTATTAGTCAGGAGTGTGTGGCCGGTTAGGTAACTGAGTATAGCCCCATCATACCCGGTGGCACAAACACTGTCTCATCTGGTATTGTAAAGCCTGTATCAAGTAAAAGCGTTTAAGTATCGATTATTTATCCGTACCTAGTAAGACTGGTTTGTGGATATATCTGGGTACAGCCCAAACAGCAGCAATGATGATGACCGAAGCGTAGTTGAAACGATGGTCGGCGTAAGAGAGCAACAGAATAATAACAGTCAACTGAATAGAAAATGCGATGGCAGATAGAACAATACGACTGAAATGCTTCCTTGCCCAGCCAACAATGAGAGAGGAAAGACCCCCAGAAAGCCCCCAGGCTATCATGACATAACCAATCGAAGGAACACCAAACTCACACGAAACAAATGCCTGGAAGAAATTAGAAAAAAAAATGAGAAGACGTACAACCACTGGCAGCGGGACAAGCTGGGTGAGTCAAACCCTTTACGCATAACCAATGTTAAAATTGTACCTCTGTGAATGTGCCAATGACTAAACCCTCAGAAAGACCCATTGCAATTGTCAGCGGTATCATGGACCAGAGTTTGATATCTTGTAGCATAGCAATTGTTTGAAACGCTGAAGTACAAGTACTCTCCCTCTCCATTGAGTCATCTGTCTGGGAAGTATTTGGGACGTCTTCAAGAAACAACCCGCAGATGAAAATTGCCAGTAGAGAGCATGCCAGAAGTGATCCAAGTAGAATATTGAGGGTCTCAACTGTTACCATGGTGAATCCATTGCTGTCTCCCATGGTAACATTGAAACCAGTATTATTCTTGATGATGTTATTAGTTGTATGAGGACAGCTGTGTATGCCACACTGAGTCTCTCCTGAAAATGGATTATCTGCAAAAGGGAGAACATTTGACATGCGTTAATAAAACTTTGCACTACATGCTTGAATGCTTGAGATACCACATATAGGCATATCTTTGCAGGGATGTTAGTAACGATTACAAAAGTATTGACGTTACTTGTAATAGCTACTTTTTAGTAACTTCTACTTATAACTAATTACTTTATACTTTTCTGTAAAAGTAACTTCTACTTTTAACTAGTTACATTTAAGATTAAAAATAAAGTAACGATGACTCGTTACTTTTTCACTACATTTTTGCTTTTCTTCCGTTACTTTTTTCACAATAGAGTGCTGAAAGTTAGCAGCTTCTCGATCGCTATTGTATTTTGCTTAATCAAAATCTTTTGTTCATATTGTTACCATCAAAGAACAATAATAACACAAACAAATGTTTTCTATAACTGCAGGATATCTCAAGTAATAAATTTGGATGTCAGAAAAATTATATTCGGGGATGTAAACATTCTATTTGCCAATCTGTTTTTCCAAGTTTATAACATTCAAGTGATTCAACGGGCGTTTCATGTCTGTTCGATCAAATAATTGTCATAGCAACCAAACTTGAAAATAGAACTAATGGCGAGTAATTTGAGATTTTCTTTGTTATGATAATTAGGGGGATCGAATAACTGGACCATTCAAACACGCAAAAGGCGTCGCTGTGAAATATTTATCGGGTGTCTGGTTTGATATTTATTATTGTCAAAAAGAGCATTTGATTAATTAACAAATTAAAATACATAAATATTATTCCAATGTTTCATATGTCTAGTTGCTTCTGTTGGATGTTTTCAGATTTATTTGGAAAAAGTAACTGTGACTAACTGTGTACTTTCGAATTAAAAGTAAATTGTAACTAGTAATCGTTACTTTTTCTGAAAAGTAACGTCTAAAAGTAACTAGCTACTTTCTCGTTCAAGCAACGGTAACTGTAACTAGCTACTTTTAAAAAGCAACTTTAGCATCCCTGGTTAACTGACTTACTAAAGACTTAACACACCAGTGGATTTGAGAACAGCAGAAATGAGAAGGTTTCCCCAAACATGACCAGATTGGAAGAATACCAACAGTACTCCAAGATAATTTGTATTTAGTATGTCCTTGCAACATCCAATGCGGGTTGCCTGCAGGCGAGATAGCGATGTGAGATAAGATGATGAAGCAGCCCACAGAGGAGCGCCAGATGTACCTACGTAATTAATAAGAGATATAAAATCAGTGTGATGCCAATAGTCTTCATTTGATACCACTTGGTCTCACCCTACCCGAGTCGCCACACTGCAGTCCAAACTTACTAGTTGTTAGCATCGTGGTTCAGTTTTTATTAAGTTCGATCAAGTATTTCATTTTATATGAATTTTTAAACTCAACATTTTCTGTGATACCCGTTGTTCTATTCTTTTGTCTTTTAGAGTTTTTTACAGCTACATGGTCTTGCGATTTGTTCGTTGTGCTTTAGGGCATGAACTTGTCGCAACGCTGCCACATTTACACATGGTTGTTAATTGTTATGCTCATTGTTGTCGTATTCAAAGTTGTATTCGTGACTGGTCGTTCGTGCCGCTATTATGATTGCTTGCTGATTGCACCTATTGTTGTTTCTTATTTACCTTGTTATGTTATGTTAAATTCGTTGAGTTTAATTATTTTATTCATAAGGTGCTTCCAATCACCGTTGGACAAGGTTGTTTCTACCTAGGTATTGTTATGATTTTGTTAGTTTCTTGCCCATTCTCCCTGTCAAACCATGTGCTCCCGGCCTATCCATAATGGCAGCACATTTGTAGACATAGCGAGAGTATAGAAGGTTTGTTTTTGTTTTCAAATTAAGTTCTTATACGTTCAACCCCGAGTCTTGTTTTGACTTATTATTACATGGTGTCAGATGTGGGATAGCATCAATTATTATATATTAATAAGTCAACATGAAGAATGAAAGTTTTACAAAGCCTGGACGTTTGGTATTTGATAGTAATGCAGCGGAGAACTGGCGAAGATTTTTTATGCAGTTCAATGTTTATTTAGTTGCCAAAGAGAAAGACAACAAGCCTGATAAATTGAAGATCAATTTACTTCTTAACTGTGCAGGACCTGAGGCAATAGAAGAGTTCAGTCATTTTGTTTACAATGTCAATGAAAGTGCTGATAGTTACCAAGATGTATGTAATAAATTCCAGTCACATTGTCAAGGAGGAAAAAATGTCATCTATATGAACGTTTTGCATTTAACCAACGTGCACAACAAGAAGGGGAGCGGATTGACCATTTTGTTAGTGATTTAAAAAGATTATCGTTAACATGTGAATTTGGTGAACTGAAGGATTCCTTAATCAGGGATCGCATAGTGGGTGGCGTGAGGTCAATAGATCTTCGAGGAGAGCTTTTAAAGAAAGCAGAGTTAAACCTTATTCAAGCACACAATTACTGCAGAACGTTTGAGGCAGCTGAGCTGCAGAAGACAAAATTTTCAAGCAAGCAAAGTTCAGTAATATCCAATCAAACTTCTGAAATCAACAGTTTACAATCTTCAGGTCGAGCCAGCACAACAACAACACAACAATAATGCAAATTCTGTGGTTATAGTCACCAATTTACACATCCTTCAAAATGTCCTGCATATGGAAAGAAGTGCCATATTTGTAAAGGAGACAATCATTTTTCTAGAGCATGTAAGAAAAAGAAAAAGACTACTAACGTCAATGCTGTTTGTAACACCAGTGTAGAGAGTAGTGACGACGAAGAAGTTCATGTATATTTTTCCTCGGTGGAAATTTCTGCTATACATAAAAGTGTGAAAGGAAAGAAAAATCTGGTAAGCCTAGAAATAGCTGGTATCAATGTGAACATGAAGGCCGATACTGGAGCAGATTGTACAGTCATTCCATTCTCGGTCTACAAAAAATTGAAAGCAAAACCTTTAAATGTCTTCGTAAAGGTTTACTTGACATGAATTTCATGATGGTATTTGCGATAAAAAACACACAATAATTGGCGCAACAGTTTCGATTTAATCTAAAATCATCTTCAATAGATAAATTAATTAGATTTTTATATAAATATTCATGTAACTTTTTAACTCTCTCTTTTCACATTGCCTGAAGATGATTTTAGATTAAATCGAAACTGTTGCGCCAATTATTGTGTTTTTTATCGCAAATACCATCATGAAAAACCTTTAAAGAAAGTGAAATCAAGCCTAAAATTAAAAGGGTGGATGTCTGGAAAGGCTATCTTACCTATGGGAACAATTACATTGCCTATTACATACAAAGAACGAACAGTTCCAATACAGATACTGGTTGTGGATGGAGAATTCACTCCTTTGCTAGGCTGTGAGGCTTGCATTGATTTAGAGATTGTTCGTTTTATGAATTTAAATTTAATTGACAATTTGGTAGAAGCTACTGGTGCAAAACAACGTAATGAAATTACTGCAGATATTGAAAATGATCCTATTTTGTGTGAGTATCTTGATTGTTTTAGTAGTAAACCTGGAAAACTGCCGAATGCAGTTCATTTGGAAATTGATGAATCAGTGACACTAGTTATACACTCTCCAAGGAAAATACCAATCGCTCTACACTATGAACTCAAAGTGAGTAAAAATCGCGTAAAAATCACGCAAAAATCGCGTAAAAACGATCGCGTAAAAACCGCGTACAAAGCACCGAATTTACGCGGTTTTCATCGAGTAGAAATCACGTAAAAACTGGGTAATACATGGATGTATTTCGTGTAAAAGTCAGGTAGAAAACGAACATTAATATAGGGTGATAATCGCGTAAATATCAAGTTAAAATTGGGTGTTAATGAGTTGAGAATCGTGTAAAATGTAGTACTATTCTAAATAGAGTATCCTCCAATTATTTGTCCCTTTTCAATCTTACTTGTTCAAATAAAGATTGAAATTTACAAGAAGAAAGAATGAAAGAAGAAATAACGAAGACTTCGATCTATGAAACAAGTTCTGACATTCAAGGATGTAATATACAATACAATTACATTATGTATACAGTTACTATCGTTTAGTTTACATATAATAGATACAATACAATTTAATTATCACTCAAGGTAGACAGAAAGACAAGCGATTTAATTAAGAGACTTAGCATTGCACGTCTTTTATCGCTTTTAAAATACTTATATGTGAAGTAGTATTGTATAACCTTTGTAAATTTATTAAACTTTTATTGTCCGATAACATTTCAAAGAGCTTCAATTCAAAACGTGTCCACTGTCCAGCTTTATAAGTGCTAATATATGCCGTCATAATCCATAGCCTTCTCCTAACAAGGAAGCGAAATACAAATTAATTAACTACATCTGCACATCATGCATGTGTGTGGTCGATATAAAAGATTGACTTCAAAACTTTACCTGATGTTGTATGTTGTTTGTTGCAATTCTTCTAAACATCTAATGTTTTCTAAGAAATGATATAAAGGACGACCAAACGATAAACATAAACATAATATTGTTTGCACATGTCCGATATCATTGATTCAGTATTTCATAATATTCATATTAATTATTTGCGTTATGCAAATATTTGTAATTGACAACAACAACACTTCACCTGTGAATCTCGTGACTATGAGTATTGACAATCTTTCATTTCATATCAAATATAGTAAAGTGCTAAAAATGAAAATCAATAAACACATTTCAGATTACGGAGGTACAGTCCTCTATAATCTCTTCAAAAACTCTGTAGTTTCAAAGCTACAAGCGCTTACCTTTAAATTAAACAATCCAATGAATTACACATTTTGGTTTCACTTTACATTTTGCATAAAAACAAGAAATTCAAAGGACCGATTAATAAAATGTCATGAATTTGTTGGATTCAATAAACAAGGCAAGCAATAGTACAGTAAATGAAAATATAAAATATTTCCCAAGGCTCTATCCAATTTAATAATTAATATATCATACCTTATTAATTAATATCGTTCTTTTTCTCTCTTGAAGATAATAACTTTGCCTATAAAAAGTAGATTAACAGTCTGAAAAATACGGCGGTAAATGATTTAGCGATAAGAATTCGTAACGTCTTAACAATGTTTACTCACCGCTAAATTGTTTTATAGCATCAATAATATAATGTAGCTTTCGTTGATGCTGTTTGCTCATACTCAACAACCATTCAAAATAAAAACGAAGACGGAAGAAAGATTTTCACTAATGTTATTGGCAACCAGTTTTGACGAAACCACGTTCGATTTTCGTGCTGAAAGCATAGCTGAAGTACTTGAACGTTTATATTTTTATAAGTGTCTTTATAATCATAAATAAATAAATACAGTGTAGCAGGATAGACACTCAAAATATAATGAAATTAAACTAACAGTATTTAGAGAAGAAGGAAGTATCCTTTTGTTTAAAACTTAACCAAATTAAGATATGTAATGAAATACATGAAATTTTAAGTTCTTCCGTCAGGTCATTCAATTATTAATGTTTTTAATAATTATTATTAATATTCTACGTGATTTTTACGTGATTATGTTTTGATTCGAAAATCTAAAATTTTATTTACGTGAATTTTACGCGATGCAATTACTTTTACGCTATTTTTACGCGATTCGTAATTTTTCATTTTTACTTTTTTACGCGATTTTTACGTGATGGAACCGAATTTACGTGACGTTAACACGACATCTACGCAATATTTACGCGATTTAACGTTCATAGTGCTACAACATGGTGTGAAGGAAAAATAGGCCGAGATGACTGAGGATGGCATCATTGTTAAAGAACTTGGACATGTCCCATGGGTCTCATCAATGTTGGTGGTGGACAAGCGGCGAGCCAAAGGTACATCAAACAATGGTCCTCTGAAGCGTCAACCACATCCACTGGCAATTGCCTGTCGATCAAAAGAGTTCAAAGCTACTCACATTCAACACACCGTGGGGTCCATATAGGTTCACAAGGCTGCCATTTGGTATATCACCTGTACCGGAACTTTACACCAGAGAAATGATGCGTCTATTTGATGGTCTTCCAATCGAAATCGTTGTAGACGACTTTCTGACATTTGGGAAAGATGAAGAGGAATTGAATGAGAAAATGAAAGCCGTAATGCAGCGAAGTAGAGAGATTGCAGCAAAGGTGGCTGCAATTTTGAAAATGCCCCCTTCAGAGGATAAAGCTGGTGTTCTGAGATTGTTAGGTACAATCAACTATTTGGACAAGTTTGTTGAGAATAAAGCCTCTATTCAAGGTCCCATTGCAAGCCTCACACAGAAAGACATTGCGTTTGTCTGGGGAAAACCACAGGAACAAGCTTTCTCCGAATTGAAGATCATAACTTCTGCACCAGTACTTTCATATTTTGACAATGAAGCAGAGTCTATCTTAAACGTGGACGCAAGTGGTCAGGGTCTTGGCGCGGTATTGCTCCAAAAAGGTAATCCAATCGCCTATGCATCGCGAGCTTTAACCGAGACTGAGAAGAGGTATGCAAATATCGAGAGAGAAATGTTGGCTATAGATTGGGGTGTGAGAAAGTTTCACTCTTATCTATATGGAAGAAAGACCATAGTTGAGACCGACCACAAGCCGTTAGAGGTAATATTCAAGAAATCTCTGTCTGAAGCTCCTCTTCGACTCCAACGAATGCTTTTAAGACTGACATGCTATGATTTGCATGTAAAATATATTCCTGGAAAGCTCCAAGTGATGTCCGATTGCCTTAGCCGTGCAGCAATAGATAATGTCATAGATGCAGAAGAAGAGGATGTCATTGGTATCAATTTAATCCAGAATGTCAACATTGAGCATAATGCATTGAATCGTTTTAAAAAAGCCACTTCAGAAGATAGCAAACTAAACACTGTCATGGGCTATGTTCTAAATGGTTGGCCAAGCAACAAGTTTCTCATTGACGAAGCAGCCACTCCCTACTGGAATTTCAGAGAAGATTTAACTATAGAGGATGGTATCCTATTTAAAAGTTGTCGTTTGGTTGTGCCAAATTGTCTACGGTCAGAGATACTGGATGAAGTACATGAAGCACATATGGGAGAGTCCAAGACATTGGCTTATGCTCGTGATTATGTATTCTGGCCCCTAATGTCCAGTCAAATCAAAGATAAAGTGCGCTCTTGTCAAACATGCTTATCATATAGAAACTGTCAACCGAAAGAGCCACTGATTCTGCAAACGATTCCTGGAATTCCTTGGGCAAAAGTTGGTGTGGATTTATTTGAATATGGGGGCTATTCGTACATTCTGGTCACGGATTATTATTCCAAATACTTCGAAATCGAGTTACTACGTGACAAATCAGCACCAGTTGTCATTAATAATCTAAAAAAAATATTCGATAGATTTGGCATTCCTGGAGAAGTGATATCGGACAATGGATCACAATTCAGCAACACTCGCGATGTCTTTAGTCAAAGCCATCTTTTCAAGAAATTTTCTCGTGAATGGGGTTTTGTGCACACACCGTCATTGCCAGAATATCCTCAATCTAAATGGAGCAGCAGAGAGAGCAATACAAACAGCAAAGCGAATCCTCAAAAAATCACATCGAAATCACAATGATCCATTCAAGGGTTTATTGCAATACAGGAACACTCCATTTCAGGATATTGGCCTATCTCCTGTACAATTGCTGATGAACAGACGTACCCGCTTATTACTTCCTACTCATCAAGATCTCCTCCGCCCTACACCAGTTGACTCACAACAAGTCTCGCAGTCTCTTCTAGACAGACAAGTGATATCCAAAAAGTTATACGACAGAGGCAGCCATGTACTTCCAAAGCTACACGCTGGTGATAAAGTAAGAATCAGACCGAACAATGAAGACACCTGGCGAAGTGCAGAAGTGCTACCCCGATCATATGCTGTAAGGGATGAGCGTGGCCATGTATATCGACGGAATCGGCAACACCTAATAGCAGTTCCAAAGGATTCATTCATACCAACGCCGAGAACCACACTCGATACTGAAGAAACACAGCCCACAGAACACAGATCAAATGAAGGTACATCATCTACAGCTTCGGAAGCAGTGCCCGGACCTACTAACAATCCATCTCCAATTGTCACAAGAGCTGGTCGTATTAGTAAGCCTACTCAACGATTGATTGAACAATTCTAGCAATAATTATTAACTGATTTGTAACCACCATTCTATTATCATATCAACAATAAGTTTTCATCTCAGATAATTTATTATAAAGGAAGGGAGATGTTATGATTTTGTTAGTTTCTTGCCCATTCTCCCTGTCAAACCATGTGCTCCCGGCCTATCCATAATGGCAGCACATTTGTAGACATAGCGAGAGTATAGAAGGTTTGTTTTTGTTTTCAAATAAAGTTCTTATACGTTCAACCCCGAGTCTTGTTTTGACTTATTATTACAGGTATGGAGAAAGTTTTGCCTACTGGCCTGCATGTTTGACACCAACCATTGATTGTAAAATACTTTCTGGGGATCGAGAAGCTTCCTGACGGATGGGAAAGGTCTGTGCTGTTTCTTTCTTCTTTCGCGTTTGTTATTCAAGGTTAATTTTATCGAAGTGGATAATGTTCCGGCAGCCGGAATCCTGAGTGCTAGAGATAATGTTCCGTGCGTCTTCTGCGCATGCTTAATGTGCTGTTTGCGTTTCTCTCACATTCATTCAAGATGCAATGGCGATGGACGGTCCCTCGACCACGTTAATATCAATTTTGTTCATCAGTTTTATAATAGAATATAAAATAATTTAAAGTGCTAGAGGTTGAAAACACTTTATACGAGGGATTCACGACGCTGGATGCCACCGTTCTTCCAAACTTATAGAAAAAGCGAACGAACACGGCTTTGGTTTTGAGTTTCGGGGTTTTGACTTTTGGTATACGACAAAATCAGAATTGGTAGGCCGCGTATAGCATCAGTTACAGGAAAAGGAAATGACTAATAAGTAATTGTCCCATGTTATTACAAATTACCATAGTAAAAATGTTTTGAAATATTGTTAGGCAGCATAAATATTTGCTAAAACCTTTTAAGCGCGCCAAATAAATGTCACGACACTCAAACATTAAAAACGCTGCGCTGGGTTGCATCGCTGAAAAGCTTCGATAAATCAAACAAAGAATAAAATGATTAACGCATAGATATGCTGAATATCGTTTTTCTTAATATTTATTCCAAACAGTCGATCCAATTTACGGTGCGGGTGAATTTTTCTACAAACTTTTTACGATATAATTTTGGATCGATCGACACAGCCATGTTTACTATCTACATACGCATGCGCAAAGGACTCACGGAACATTATCTTTTGAAGACAGCTTTCCAGCAGCCGGAACAATATCCACTGCGTAATTTTATTCTTGACAATCCAGCCTAAAGCCTCCCGGAAATGACCACAATACTACGGGGCGTGGGGCTGATAAGATTAGGGAACACTGATATCACCAGCTAGCATTCCAGAGAGTGTGTGCTTCAATCAAGGCTCTATCAGGTCAACGCGGTCTGTGAATAATTATTTTACTAAATACTTCACATTTATCTTTAAAACCTCCTTTCCCATCAGGTCACGCCATAACTTTGTGGGCATATATTGCTGTGTGACATTCTTATAATGAACTTATAACTGGTTTTTCCGTACACAAGCAAAAAAAATTTAATTGAAAAAATAGCATTCAGGATAAGTTTTTCTTCAAATAAAGTTTTTAACCGTGTTGAATAGAGAGATATGCTTCGGAACTGGACAATGGACTACTAACCGATTAGTAAAGATGCTGGCATGATGGTCCACCACGATGGCCAGAAATTAGCAACAATATAAATAGCATAACCAAACATCGCAGCTATAATCGACCATTTGAAACCGAGAAATCTCTGCACATTGGTTGAAACTAACAACGATGAAAACATGAACGAAATATAAATAACAGCCAGTGAAGAAAAGCCAATCGATTTGTTTTGATGCAAACTACTTTGTAAGTTTTGAATCGAGAGAAAGGCCGTAAACAATAACATGAAACACAATCCAAGTATGAGAACATCTTTCCACTTGGCCACTGCTTGATGAAACGTCGATTTTATGTTCAAATCCTTCTTCATTTTTATGTTAGAAGAAGCAACACCATTCGGTTTAATTAATTATTGGTTGCAACTTGCAAGTTGAGGTGACAATCACGAGGCTGCTTTAAAGGGGTTTCTTAAGGGGTTTCACGCTTTTGACAGTCTCTCCCCCTTCACCCCCTAATGAATTTCTGATCTCTCCCCGGTTATCTTTATAAACATTCTGTACAGAACTAAACGCACATTAAAAACACAAATAAATGATGACACACCAGCTCAAAAAATTAATTAATTTATACCGTACATTTTCTAAATCAATCTAATCTTAATTGTTAAATATGATCTTTCGATCTATCAGATGGAGCTACTGAGACAGCGAATGACGCGTTGGCAACCCAGCCCAAAACCCAAACACATTACTAAAATGAATACCACACAAAAAAACCACATAATTCTGATACTTCACTGCAAATCAGATTATATACGATGATATTGTGCCGTCATGCAAAATTACAAATACAAAATAAATGTCACAAGTCATATGTATTTACTTATTCAGTAAATTTATAAATATAATTTGATCAGCTCATCGCTTACAGCAGATGGAGTAAGCACACCTAGGTCAGTAAAGAGCAAGGCAATATAAGAAGGGGGAGTATAGTCAACACTTGGGTGTTCCTTTGCCAAAACTCCGCTTGTTGAATACTGCAAGAGAGAAAATAACACATTATGGTAATAATGCACTAGTCAATCGATAGCACATTTCTCCACCCTCGCGACGAGCCGGGATTAACAGGAATGTAATTTGATTTTTTGTTATCAGCCTTTGTTTACCCATGCCTCCTGGGGAAATCATCTTATATCCTGGCACAAAGACTTTGTGAAGTCAATATTAAAAAGATTAAACATTGATTATTCTATAAAAAACGTATTTAGCGTTTCTGCTGTTTGTTCGAAAAGCTTCTCTTGCTAAGTTCCCCTACATGGCCACGCCTAACATTTATGGCTATTGAGTTACATCCCAAAAACAATCCTGAGGGTGAGGGAGAGGGGCCATGTATCGATTGACTAGTGCAAAAGTCACAACAATTTACCAGGAATATCATTGGTTGCCGATAATCTAGATTTTTCTACATACTGCTTTGAAAAGTGGATTAATCCAAAAGTTTTAAATTTCGATATATATTGATTATCAACCTTTGTAGCGTTTGGAACGTCGCTTTGTGTGAGTGGGTAAAGACGTAAGAACTTGAAACTCTCAGCAACAGCATACACAGGTTTATTCATAGCTTTTGCCGTGACAGCCATTTGAAAAGTGCCAATCTGTAATACAAAGAACACACATATCTGTGATATTGCAAGTGAGCCTACAGCCTGATCTAGGTGTGTGTAGATTGTTGGGTCCATTATACTTGGATACTCACCTTGTTGATGATGCCTCCGCTTTCTACAATTGCCTCAGCACCAACAAGTACCATGTCAACGCGCTCCATCACATACCTATTACCAACAGAACATACAAACCATTACAGCACAACAGCAAAGAACAAGTTTTGATGACGATGTACGGACAACATTTTGGCAGTCTAATCAAATTGGCTATACCAGATTTGATAACACATCACCTGGTTATTGAGGCCTTACCCAACAGCGGAGTCCAGGATGACAGTTGATGGAATACCAAGAAGCTGAAGCTCTTTCTGCATTTGACATCTCACAAAAGACAAGTAAACAAAAGAAATATCACAAATATGCAAGAGTATCAAAGACCAACCAAATAACGAGGTGTTACATACCCAGATTGATCAGGCAACGATTCTGTGATAAACATTGTAAAACGTTTCTTTTTCTCCATTGCAACTTTCAGAAGTTCTAGAACGACTCTCGATCGTGAATGTGTCAATATTGTCTGCATAGTAACACATAAATATATTCAAATATATTAAGTATTTCGTTATGTTTAGTTACAATGTTCCATGATTTCCAAGAGGATTGACGTTAAGATTTAAACAAAGTATGCATGCGTGTTGTACGCCCTAAAGTAAAGAACATGAACTAAAGTTTTATATTAATTATTGGATCATTAGTTAATCACAAAAGCCTAACCTACATATGAATATTTAAATCTACATATAAGTCATTCTGCCCCAATAATAATAATTCCTTCGGCTACTTACTGCACCATCCCTGATGAACTGTTCACTCATGGAAGCAATGCGAGATCTTGACTTCGAACATTTATCAAGAAATGCATGTCCTAGAGCGATGAAAGGAAAATAAAGATCTTCTTCATACTAATTATCATGATCATTATGTACGGCTAGCAAAGATGTTATTTGTAATTACCCCTCCTGATGAGCACTTGTTTGCAATCGCTGAAGTCCTAAAATTGAAAACATGAAAAACTACTACAGTATATACCATTAACTACTTTTGATTTGTTTACATTCTCATTCTCAGGGGTGATTAGCTCAGTTGGCAGAGCAACAGAACTTCACATCGTATCATATCTCATCGACTGTGGTTCAAATCCCCCTCAGGTCAACTCAGCCTTGACTTTATCTGAAACATCAAATGAGTACCATCTAAGGATGGCGGACGGAATGGTTCAGAAGGAATTGCATTGTGAGTAGCTGCGGCGCATCGTTGCGCATTGACAATCAAGGCCTATCTGCCATGAAATCTGTTGAAATTGATCTGCAGTGTCGCGGCTGAGATCTAAGGAGCGTTTAACATCATTTGCTCTTAGCGAAAAGAGCCACTCTTCTAGAAATAGATGAGTGGTACGGGTGCCTTCGGTAGGGCGACACCGTCCACATTACTTTTTTTTACATTCTCTGGGTACTTGAACAGTAGCAAGCCTTACATTTTATTCTAAATCTTGATATATCCCTGATGAAGGACATGTGCTGGATTGGGTTATGTGCCTGCTGTGTCTCTGCCTTGAATCGTCCCAGAAAGGACATAGCATTAATGGCCTTGTTGCTTTGCCTCTGTTAAACTGGGCAACATCATATTGTTTTACTGTGCATAGATAGATCTTCTAATTTGTGATTTTGAAATCGTCCAACCTCAATCAACTTACAATTATTGAAAAGCCGCAAATTAAATTTGAAACAGGAATTATGTGTTGTTGAATGGCCGACCTGTCATAAATTTATTAATTCCTCTGATGAAGTGAGTTCAACATTTGTCAGTTTACTTCATTTATTTTATTTTATTGAAGAGGAATTGAAAGGGATTAAGGGGCGGATCTAGGAAAAAAGCTGACAGTCGTTTTAGGGTTGGAGCCCCTCCCCATTTAGACAGTCCAGAGACATACCCCTGAAAAATGTTTTCAAAATAACAGTGCTTTTTTAATTCAACCTCCCTAGCTGTTATTATTGGCTTAAAGCTGTTCCGCTTGAATTCTGCTGCATGAAAAATGACGTAGGCGGTGTCGCTAAAAAAATATGAAGATAACTGGTCTGGTTGCCCTGTGGACAATAGCAACACATTTCCACAGGGGACACGCGTGGAGTAGCGTTAAACGTCAAAAGAAAATCGTCGGACTCTTCACATTTTTCATTGCGTCGAATGGCGTTAAAGAACAGAGAGAATAGACCAGGAACCCATTGATAAGGGGTCAGGGTAAGGGAATATTGAAAATGAATGACTGAAAGACAATGGGACAAACGAGAGAATAATTAATATGATGTTTACCAATGATAATACATTACAATATAATAACAATAAAATCCCAACAAGCGCTGAATCTCAATAATATGAAAACAAAACAATTTTTATATTTTTTTAAATGCTGACTGTCGCTTGCGCGCAAAGTTGCGACAGTCTGGATCTGCCCCTGTGATTGAACATTGAGAAAACCTTGAGATTCTTCCAAAAGTTCAAGATGAAACTATGAAATTTAGCCACCATTCTCTGCCATTCTTCCCATTGATGTCGCAAGTTTTAAAAACCAAAATTTTTTTAGAGCTTTTGGACATTTCTCATATTTCCTTGAACACAATTCCAGGGTTTACTGATGGAGGGCTTCTGCTAAATCATAGATAGTTATAGAAATAACAAGTGACATTGTCATTGATGTTGGCAGGTGATTTTATATTTTGAAAATACTGTACTATAATTGGTTGAAAAATGTGCAACTGCATGATGCAATATGATGTTTGTGGATAGTAGGATGCGATACCTTTAGCCTGCTTTAAACAAAGTGATCTTTGTACACATTCATGAACCAGAAACATTTATGACCCCCTCCCGCCCCCCCAGTTTGAAGTAGGTGCAAGACCAAAAATAGTGGGGGGTGACCAGAGCCTATATTACCGATAGAAGGCTCTGGGTGTGACACCCTCCCAACTTTCGATTTGGAAATTTCACCATGCAAAACAGTTTTGAGCCTTAATTTTGCGTATTTTGTTGGGAATGAAATCTTCTTAATCTAATAATCTAATATATTAATCGAATCTAAATCTTCTTCTATGAAAGCACGTTACACAAGAATTGTTGTCTAAATCTCTACTACAAAAATAAAAATAACCTTCAAAAATTTGTACGCGCTAATGTCAAAAACAATGCGAAGAAATCCTGAACATCATACATCATTCAAAAGATCTCTTTCGTGGTCTGAACACGAGCTATATTAATTTTGAAAAATGAACTGAATTCGGCGGAAAATTGAAAAATCAAGTTTTCCGTAAAAGATCAGAGCCGCCACCATCAAGAGCAAAGCCGTACAGGCAATGAACCGTGAATATGATCAAGTGTTTTGAAATCTCGAACAAAAGCAAAAAAATAAATTGGGATTATGACGAAAACTACTTTCTACTTTTGCGATTAATGATTATTTATGTTTAATATATTTATCTGTCAATTCTACTTTTCCAGACGTAGCTCTTAAAATCATTCATAAAATTTATTACAGCGAGTACTGAGTTTAAGAAATTCAGAAAAAATTTTTTAAACAATATTTGGATTCAACCGTTTGAATTGTAAAAACATCCCTAAACATCCATCGTATCAAATTATAATAATTAAATGTAAACATAAGTAGATCTCAAATTTCTAAATGCTCCTGGTCCCAAGTATAATTTCAACATGTATTATCGGACAAATTCAACGAAGGCGTGGCGTGGACCACCGTGGTAGGATTTTAGTAAACCACGGACCATGCAATACTATCAGGTTAGGGTTAGGGTTAGTCCGACAAATTCAACGACATAGTGGTTAGGATCTGGTTAGATTAGTGAACCGCGATATGACGTCAGACAATCATAGACATGTTGATGTTTTCGATATAAATTGTCTTCTAATCTGATTTCAAAGTCACGTTTGTCCTCATTCACATTAACAGATCCATTAAAAAGTATGCTCGCAGCTCACAGTTCACATAAGTATAAATGTTTCTTAAAATCAACAAAATGAGGAGATACCACGGCCAAACCTGCCTATTTCTAAAAAATATATCGAAATGAAAACAAATGAACAGACAGATGCTGATCACCAATACAGTATTTAACTACAACATCCTGTTTTAAAAATTATTTCATCCTGTGATGTAAATACTGTATTAATAGTTGTGTTTCGACATTCATTCTTTAGTCACATATTTGAAGATCTTATACGATCATATATGTATCGACTATATTACGAATAGTTAATTTCAGTGGAAAAACAATGTTGCAGGTTCAAAAGATAATAAAATGCTTAATCTAAAGTTGATTACAAAATCGTAAATGTCTCGGTATAATTGTGCTTTGACATTCATCAGCCAGCTTTTAAATTAAAAGCCTATTCAAAAAGTCATAACCGAAATGAAACCAGACAAACACAATTTTTTCCTTTCCACTGCTATCACGTGGGGATATAATTTTGCAGATTAATGTAATATGTGTATTATTGCTTAATCTAGCTATTCGATGAAGAAATTTATTTTGATAAAACGGTATTAACGTATTTTTTTGATAAAACGGTATTGACATATTTTTTTATATCATTCATCTGCAGTAAAGATTATTAATATCAAACTGCAGTTGGAACATTAAAAAATCGTTTGGCAAAATCTTACTTTAAATTAATACTGTACTTTTAAATCATGAAATATTATTAGTATATACAGTACTGGTATGGAAGGAATATGACATTTTAATTAACACACTTTCATTAGCTTTTAATAATTACGTTTCAACTTTTTACTTTACGACATTTATGGATTTTATGGCGATAAATAAATCTTTTTGAATAAGACGGTATCGAAATATTTTTTATATCTTTCACATTGTTAGAAATATCTGCAGTATAGATTATTAATGATTATTAATATCAAACTGCAACTGGAAGTCTTGAGATTACTTGGCAAAATCTTACTTTAAATCATACTTCCATTTTCAAATCATGAAGTAGTATACTATACAGGTATGAGCGCATTTATTTAAGTATACAGTACTGGAATACAGGGGAATTATGACATTTTAGTTTCAAGTGTAGGCTATCTTCAATTATGCTACAAACATTTATGTCTTCAATGCTTCTTTGACTTTAATAAACATTACTCATTTTGGTAACTGCATGGATTTCAGTCATGATAGCTCAATTTTAAAAGTTATGTTCAATGTTGTTACTACTTATAGATATTGAAATGGTCAAATAGTTGAACTGAAATCCGTACCATGTTTAGTTTAATATTTTCTTGTAGTCATTTCATTATAATCAATCTTTACTTTATACCGTTCATGTTACCAATAGATTTTTGATTCTTAAATCCATACTATATATAGAGCTAAGCTACCTCCTTAGTGAAGAAAAGTAAATACAGCTTCTCAACAGTAACAACATTGGGCAGAGGGCCCACAAGGCCTTCCGCAGGAGCTAGAAAAAGAAGCCAGAGACAGCCTTTTTTTCTAGTGATAATATATAAATCAATATCAAATTAATTCACTGTAATGCCAGTTAATTTTTAGTTTCTTTTCAGTTCAAAAAATTGAAATAATGTTGTCAAAGTGTCTGCTAGAAGGCACCTGCAGGAAGCTTTACTCCAAAACTTTTACCCAAGAGTCTCTCAAGAAGACTAGGTACCGCTCTCCATGGTCGTCGCCTCTGACCAAGGTTTTGATTGATATAAGCTCCCGACAAAGGACTTTTTTAACGTAGCCCAACATACGCCAAACTCAGATTTTTTTAAATTTCAACCAAAATAAAAAGTCATTTGGCCACCCCAAAATTGAGTTGGGCTGAATCGGCATGAGTTGGCGTGTGTTGGGCTACGAAAAGAAGCAGTTTGAAGATGATCAAAAATTTGGCCAACAGAGTCTAACAATCTATTGTTCTCGACCACTTTTTTTTAAGTTGTTGGTGAAATCAAAGAAGTCATTTGGCCGCTTCGGCAAACTCAGTCCAACACAGCTTTGATCAGCAAAATAAAAGGCTACAACGATTGGTTGAAAATGACGTAATTCGACTCATGCCATTAGAAATTTGACTTTGACGCGGATAGTTATTTATGTCTAGACTTTGCTTTGATTTATTTCAAGTGTGAAATTCTGTTATTTTGGAGTTATTTATTAATAGTTGTTTAGTTATTTTTTTGCTGTTGTTGGGCAAAATGCTGTAAGCACCACGCATCCCAAATTGGATAGCTAGTTTCTAACTAACCTTTTGCTCAAGAGAGGCCAACGTAATAAACCTTATGAACAGCTCACAGCCAGATGTCACTGAAGTAGAAATATTTGTATCCAACACCTTCATTTCATTGACAATCTCTTTAAGGCTGTTCAGAAGACCAGACAAAGTGCCGTCTGAGGTAAAATGTAAATTACAATATAAAAGTACTTATTTGCCAGTCAACAGATAGAAACTCCTTTTATTGAAACAATAGCTACATAGAATGTTTTCTCTGATTTGGAGCTGATAGAAAAGAAAGAACTCCTCATACCTGATATTTACAATCACGAAAATATAAACACTACGTTATCAAACCAGCATTAAAACAAAATTAAAACATTATTAAAACGACATTAATGAAACATTGAAACAACATTAAAACAACATTAAAACAACATTAAAACAACATTAAACAAAATTAAAACACTATTAAAACAACATTAAAGGGCCATTTACACTGCAGCAAAACAGGCACAGTACTCATCAATTAACACCAGCGGTGTTAATAAGAATGCGGCCCGTGCTGGTTTTTTTCAGGGTTTACATAGCTTATTAAAAACTGTTTTCTATGTCGCCCGTGCCTATTTTTACGCGGGCCGAGATTGAAAACTTACAAACTGAATCATAGGTTTCTTATTAGGCCCTATTTACTGGTTTTATCGGCGAAATTCAATAAATTGAAATTCAACTAAGTTATCAACTATAATATTTATATTTTTGTAACATTCTCCTCTCAATTAAGTAAAATTCAAATAGGTACAGTTGGGTTAGTCTTTCACCTCCTGGACATGCTACCGCGCTGGAGTAGTATTTCTGTAACAAAATACACATCTAAATTTACGCTCTGCACTCGTAGTTACAATTTGCATATTTAAACCTTACACCACAGAAACTTCATTTACTTTCTACATAAATACGAAACAAAACATACTTATTATGCTAAGCTTTAACCTGTTATTGATTTTATCAGAAAACCCCAGAATTCCACTGTAAAGAGACGCAACTTCTAAGATGACGTCATAATTACTGTAAAAGGGCACGGTGCCCACTTTTTGGGCGGGCCGAGACTACCTTGAGAAATGATCTCGGCCTGATAAAAATAGTAGACATGTGCGACTTTCCAATGTCTGAAAAAGCCATTTAGACAGTGTTTTTGCTTGGCCCTTGCTCAAAACCAAGTCTTGACACCTTCACACCTTTGATGCGTTAATTGACGAGTACCGTGCCTGTTTTGCTGCAGTGTAAATGGCGCTTAAAACACCATTAAAACAACATTAAAACAACATTAAAACACCATTAAAACAATATTCATATTTGCTATTCTTATAGCTTGCAAACAACATAATTGAAAAATTACATAGAAGTTTAGCGTTTGACGAAAACAATTTATTCAACATCAATTTACCTTCTGACTCTTTCACATACATATGCAATGTTGTCATGGCAGCCACTGCAGCAGACATTTTTGTTTCTTCCTTAAGTGAAGTTGCAAAACGCTGAACAAAGTCTGAAATAAATAATGAGAAGAGGTTACTTACATTATTGGAATTAGGTTTGATCTCTTAAAACAACAATGCAGATCAAGAGGGGCAACCAAATCAATTAAACTCAGACAGAAAAAGCAGCAGTGAACATGAGATATTTAATGTAAATAGGCCTACTGGTACTAAACGCATCGGGCAATTGACTTGACAACCACACAACCACAGCTTAATAGTCTGACATAACAAGGCATACCAGTCATACCAGTCAGTCATTACAAGATATCAGCAGCTTCATTATGAAAGTAATGTTAACATAGATAGGAAAGCAGGTAATTGACAGTTCTTAAACATCTATGTGGCAATTGCATCAAACAGCAAGTAAATCACTCTACAAAGCTGATATTCAATTCGTTAAATCGTCTTTACATAGCTATGGCAAACGATAGAACATTTCTAACCGAACATTTCAGCATATGTTCTGTGTTTATTTCCAATGTTCTGTGCTTTATTGACAGGGTGCCAACAGTAATCGAACCTTGAGGGTAATTTCCGCGCAATGCTCCAGTTAGGGCCTAATGTTTATAACGGGGGGGACTACGGTCAGAGCGACAAAGCATAGCCAAGCGATGAGGAAGTAAAATATCAAGCTGTGTGGAAATAATATAGTCTAGTTTAACTAGAATATAAATTTGTGGATGAAAAATCAAATATGAAGTGCATTTAATTACAGCTTTGTCTGATTTATATATGTAGAATAGTTTGGTTTACCCTTGTTGATTTATGAGCATGTTTTGTTTGCGTCTGGGACCGCTGAGTTATCACTTAAATCTACAGCTTTCAATGACTATTTAGACACTCTAAAGAAATTATGAATGTTAGCATGGTTTGTAATTTATGAATAATTTCATTGATTTCTGTGAGTAGATAAATGATTAAGCTTTTGATTGATGTCAATAAACCTTTGTATCGTGAATTGTTGAGAATTCATTGTCCATAGTCACCCCGGTGAGGCCGAAATCACCCCGCTCGACTAGGGGTTAAAGAATAAGTAAATACTCTGCACTCGAATGTATTTCATTTCCAACAATCTACCCTTTTAAATATGGCACATTAACTATTAAATGATATACGATTTATTTGTTTCAAGCGAAAAATGAAACAATTACAAGTAAAAAACCAAAAAAGGTCAGATGTGTCTATTTCTCCTATGGATAGAGAAAGAATTCCATCAAAATCCGTTGTGTTCCGAAAGGAGATATAAACACTTTACGGTAATCAATCAAGGTCAGACCTTCAACTTGAGATTTGAAAAAATAGTGACATTTGTGAAATTCCATATTCTGGGGAAAATTCTAGAAGCCTCCTGATGAGGTGGCCCAATTCATGTGTTCAAAATGGTTGGAAACCAATATATACAACAACACACTAAACACGACTTGCAGCAAGCCGTGAGATTTATTGGAAGGTCTGGTAAGGTAAGGGTGTGGATTTCTTTGATTTTCTTTTGTACAGGATTTGTGCTCTCGCCAATTTTAAAGTGCACACGACATGATGAAGAATGGTGAAAAGGATTTTTAATTTGGACGCGTATAAGCGGAGATATTTGATGTTGAATGCTCCATGCAATATCACAGACGATCGTTACTTTTCTTGTTTTATTCATTTTGATCCTGAAGTTATATTGTACTGTATATCAGCAACTAGGGTGGGTGTGGGAAACCAACTAGCAACTAACACGATTTGTTCGTAAAAACCAAGATTTTGTATAGTACAAATTCTGTTGAAACACTCAAGATTCATAAATACTAGTTGCTTATATACCTTCGGGATCTTTGCAATTTCGAGCCGAGCTGACAAAAACATTGTAATTTGTAATAATATCTATTTCAAAGCTATGTCACTTTGATTCTCATTGATATTATATCATATTGTTACAGTATCTTAATTGTACCAAATTGAAAGGTAATTTATGCCATCAAATGCAGTTCTCTCGATTCAACAGTGGTGCGACAAAAACTTCGTTATTTCAATATTTAATAGCACTTGCCAAAATGCCAGACCTAGCCTCATATTTTTGGTTTATGGCACAATTTAACCTTCAGTTTTATTAAGCCCTCACTGGACGGTTGTTTGAAATCAGGTGGTGGCCTCTTCGTGATGGAAAATAACATGGAGGCAGCCGTAACATTCAAAGAACGTATCACGGTCCATCGTGGAGAAATATTTAGTTGCTAGTTGCTAGTTGGTTGGCCCAGACATCAGAGTTTGCTGTTTGCGGCCAAGGTCTTAGCCACAGAACAAGAATCTCAATATTAATATGGATAATACTAATTTTTTATTGTTTGCACAATTTCTATACATTTTCAGATAAATCCTGCCGCAGATCAAAACCCAACAGGAGAAAAATATAAAAAAATGTGTGTCCAGTGTCCAGTTGCAATAAAATATGATTTCAAATATAACCTAGTCACACAAATTACAAACCCTGCAGTCTGGCACGCGGCCACATCAACCCGGTTTTCAATGTAATGTATATTATGTCTTATGACCATGTGTTGCTGTGTGTGCTGTGTTGTGCTTGTGAGCCGTGACTGTTGTCCGTTAGGGCCTCTTGGCTATCGTACTTCATTAAAACCTCGTCTAAATAATAGATCTACATGATGATTTGGGTTTTACCATTTATTCCCTTTGTCATCTTTTTTTCTTCAGTAAACCTCTTTTAAAACAGTCAACACATTACTCTGAACTACTAAACTAGTAGCCTACTTTCTTTTCTTCCTAATTTATCCGTCATTTTTAATCACCCAATCGAGACTCCGTGAACAAGACAAGAACGAGTGAATAGCCTGCGTGCAGACGAGGCTACATGCAGACTGGAGCATTAAAGCTTCCACTAGCCTGGTGCAGACCAAAATCTTTTTTGATGATTGGTAGAAATCTAGAATTAAAGAAATAGTTTGAATGTTTTTAAAGAACTAGACGATACAACTTCTTCATGAAGAGAGTTCCATGGCTTGATTATTCTATTTGCAAAGTAATGTTTGCAACAGTCATAGTTAAGTGATTTCGTTGGGTAAAGCGTCAATGAATGTCCACGCAAGGAATATTTAGAATGTTTAATACAGTAGTGAAAAATTCATCCGGAGCCAAGTCAATCAAGTTTTTCAAAATTCTGAAGACCATGTAAAGATCAAACTTAAGGCGGCGTAATTCTAGAGACTCAAGGTTGAGGTAGGCAAGACGATCTACATTGGGCTAATTGTCAGCATTATTTTTCAAACAAACATATCTTGTGAAAGAGCGCTGAACGTTATCTAAAATATTTATGTTGTTGATGAGATAGGGATAATATAAAAGTATTTAAGTAGTGTTTGTTGTTTCAATAATGCCCGATGCCATAAATGCAGAGCTGTTTAATATATTCATTTTTTAAGACATTCATATTTGCTACTATTAGCTTAATTATTTATTACATATACTAGATATAAACTACTTGCGTTCCCATGGTGCATAGCATGGTGTTACCAGTAGAATCCAGTCTCATATGTAATAACAAATTACACACTTACTTACCCAAAACGAGGCCAAGGAAAACGACAATTACTGTACTATCAGAATAAAACTTTCCGTTTGATTTTCGGCTTTTTTGAAATCCCCGTATAATCGCATAAGACCACACATCGTAGTCCCATATGTGAATTGTGAACGATAACGCGTGTTTGAACTGATTCATTAATAATTGATATAGAACGTAACTATGGTGATTGACACAACATCATAAATTATTAATATTAACTTATTTATTCCTTCTATTTGAAATTAAAAGTCGCTTTCCTTCACCGGAGATCACAGTAATAGCTATAACAACATTCACCAACAGGTTTTACACCATATGGATAAACAAGATGGGTCGCAGTTATCAAATCGGAGAAGACGTTCAAGTGACGCTAACAGTTCTGTTTGTATTTGGTGCAGTAGCCTCTGTTTGGCTGACATTATTTTCACCGTATCTTCTAGATTGGATGGGAGTTAAGTTCGGAAAGAAGTCTCTGAAAAAACGAGACTGGCCAAAGATCTTTCTGATCCTTTTAATTATACAGCCTGTTACATTTGTTGCCGCTGCTGTTGGCCTATGGTGGCTACCGTGGATCGTCTATCTGCCGCCCGTTCATCTGGTGTGCACGATTATAGCGTTGTTTGCAATCGACTTTTTCAGAGATGCAGAGCCATGGGAAGAAGATTACCGTCCATTTTAAAACCATCATTATATCATCATTATATATACTGTATGCTGTATGCCCGCATAGACTTGTATTAGGAGTTAATATCAAAATCATAAATATTATATACATTTATAACTCACTCACAATCACCGGCGTTTGTTGTACAGTAAAATTACATAAGGGGATAACTACATAGCATGTTCAAAATATGTTTTTAATACAATTAATCTATTTACACCAACAACGCTCTAATTTTCTATTGATGAAACACCGATGCTTCTTCACAGACGGACATTTCAACCCTTGGATGCCATTTAAGTAGTTCTTCAAGTGAGTAAGACATTCATAAAAAAGAGCGTGGGTACCAGCTGTCTTTCTTGCAGCCATGGCAACGTCATCATCCGTCTTTGTAACGTGCAGGGTGAAAGCCAGAAGGGGGATAGCCCCATCAGTAGCATGAAGCTGTGAATCAAGGGGCAAGGGCTCTATCATGCCTGCTCGTCGCTTCCTTCGTCTGCCTTTCCACGTAATCTCTGCTGCTACGCAATCAAGCGAAACGATTTCGTGTTGCACAGGAAGGAGGCTGTGATTGATCTGCTGAAGCGGACAAGAAACGATTGTAAAATATTGGAAAATGTAAAAATCTAAACAGCAATAACATTTATAGTAAGCTCAATGTCATCCAACCTGAAAATATCCCAGACAAGACACCAGTGAATTGACAGCCTCCTGTACGTGTTCCTCCACTGGCGATTCAAAAAAGATATGCAGTTCAAATGTCAACCCAGTGACGTCACTATCAAACTAATAACAAAGTTAAAAGTCATTAAATGTGGCATGATATACGCAATACATCTTTCAAACAAATGACAAATTAATTCAACTACCTGATGCCTACTAGATGACAAATTCAAATTATGTGATGACAGCGTCCATGCAATAACCCAACGATGCGAGCGACCTTGTACTAGACGTGAACTGTGAATTATGCTTACCTGGAAATTAAATGCAACAATAATATAGCACAGTGGGATGCAAGTAATCGCGCAGTAGCAAAAGGGCAGTTGCTCACGTGATTGTCTTTCAAGTAGGATATCACATGACGCACACTCTTTTTACAGCCAAGAAGTGTTGTATACCATCTGAAGAGACAATTACATCATTTGTCAATGTAGATCATGTCTCAGATAGAAGACAAGAAAGGATAACTTATTACACGCACTTCACTTTAGCACCAAGAGCCATACTCTCGTCAATCATTTTCTTGACAAATGACACTTCTCCCCCAGCAGTCACACTTTCTGACACAGATGCCGTGCTAATACTGCTTGGTTTTGAGCGTCCATTCATGCTCTCCTGGGTTGACAAAACAGTTGAAAAATCTTTAAAGAAAGGTGGGTTACACACCGTGAACGTCAATTGCCTCTCGTCACCCTTCACTGCATCTGTGATAATAGTTTTACCAGATACCATTCTAACTGGAAATAGCAGCAAAAAATAAAATACAAAGTAAATAAATATTATAAGTGACTTGTTGATGTGATGTGTTGAATGACATGTTGAATATTGTTCAGGTAGAAATCTGAAAAGTTGAAATAGTAGCAGAAAGAGTAAAAAATAAATAAAAAACATTTTAAAACTGATTCTGATGCACTCACTTTAGTCACTTACAAACTGAATTTATGCAGATGTGCAACCACAGCCGCAACTGAAAAATCAAGCAAATAATTGATTCTGATAAAATCTGACAGGGAAATTAATGTTTTGAAGAGTCTATTTTTGCCGTGCGTTCATTCTCGTGATGGAAATATTCAAAATTTTCAATATTCAATAACATTTTAAGTTACTTTGAAACAAAATTGAATATTTACGTCACGAAAAAAAATGAGCGGCAGAAATAGACTCGTCAAAACATCGAAATCCCCGTCATTTCTTATCGCATCGGCTTCAAACTGTAACCAATCAATTTGTTTCAGTTGATATACACCAGAATCAATCATTTAAAAATTGAAAAATGTATTTGCAGTAGAATCCCCTATTGATGGACTAACATAAATTAACATAAGTTAATATCTCACCACAGATGTCACCAGTGAGGCTATTGTTCTTGATATTACGACATGCAACATCATATGACACACTGTCAATCTCACTTGCAATAAAACGCCATCCAAAGTTTTTCACACCAAGAATTGAATAAACTGCAGATGGACCACAGCCTGATGGAATGGGGAAACAAGAAAAGAAAAAAAGTTAATGGAAATCAATCAAAGCAAAATATGAGGCAGGATGCATGTCACTGGAAGTTATTTAAAACTTTTGGGAAATGAAACCTAAAATAGAGGTCGCCATAGAATACAAATATCAGATCCTTTCTGTGCAATATGGGTTATGTAAACACAAGTGTTGCGCCTTCCTTGTGTCTCATAGCAACCAGAGTGTTTAACCTATATGGCACAAGAAGTTTAATATTTGATTTATAAAATAGAAATATCTTCATGAACACATGTTATACGGACGGATATATTCAATATTGGTCTTAAATTATCACACACACCGTTCAATATTTTTAAAAAAGCTTGAGTCCCTGAACCATAATTCGAAGCAAACTTTTTGTTTACGAGGGTTACTGTTCGGCATAGCATTTAATTGGGTTTAAACCCTTCATATTAAGAATACAATATTTGGCCTAGGTGCATGGTTGGTGGGAGGTGGCAATAACTTGATGGCCAAGGCTAGCAGACCAAGGCAGAACTGACATCGCCAACCAGCTCCAGTTACACTGCTAAGTCAGTGGAATTCCTACATATACTTACCATACTCTCCATGGGAAAAAGGGGTGGGAGGGAACAAACCAATAGCAATCAAAAGTATAAGTAACAAATAACTTAACAAACGCAGCAACATCAACTAAATCACCATAGTTCAGCAGCAATGAATAACAATCGCAATTTAAACAGCAAGCAACAATTAACTCAAGCAGCAATCCATAATAAATTAACAAATAACCAAAGCAGCAACAGCAACTAAATCACAATAACAGCAGCAATGAATAACAATAGCAATATTTAAACAGCAAGCAACAATTAATTCAAGCAGCAATCCATAATAAATTAACAAATAACCAAAGCAGCAACAGCAACTAAATCACAATAACAGCAGCAATGAATAACAATAGCAATATTTAAACAGCAAGCAACAATTAACTCAAGCAGCAATCCATAATAAATTAACAAATAACCAAAGCAGCAACAGCAACTAAATCACAATAACAGCAGCAATGAATAACAATAGCAATATTTAAACAGCAAGCAACAATTAACTCAAGCAGCAATCCATAATAAATTAACAAATAACCAAAGCAGCAACAGCATACGAGGGTTACTGTTCGGCATAGCATTTAATTGGGTTTAAATGAAAGTTTCAGTTGTTCTATTTTATAAAATCATCATTATTACACGAGAAGAAGTGGATAATTAAAATTCACATTCTTATGCTGCTGTGGTCATCAAACATTCAGTGAAACGCTAGTAGGGAGTATCTGATAGAGCGGCTAGAGTATTACAGTTAAAATATTTCGTGTTGAACTTCATAACATATTGGTGCAATAGTTAACATACCAATATCAAGACCAACGACATTGCCTTCTTTGCAATTGGAATTTGAAATGAGTTCATTAATCCACCAAATGTAATTAAAACGAGAAGGGATTGTTGGAATAAGGCGGTTTAGAGGTAGTTCAATATCAACACAGAAGTCTCTTAGTAGCAAACAGTGACTCAATGAGCAGACAGCCTTCGGGTTTCTGAAGTCAATGGCAGGCTTTGAATGACCATTTTTACAGCGAAGATACTCTTCAAACTCTGGAAATCTTGAAGCAAGTTCCAAGAAATTTGGCGGTTGTTTGGTATAATGATTTTTGGCTAGATTCATTGTTGATGTGACGTTTGAATTGACATGATGTGATATCGTCAGCAGACCTGAATATGATAGGATACAATATAAATTTGGCAGCTTCAATCACTCACTTTCAATTTGTGCAAATACAAATTCATATTACGGCACAATTATGAATTATCATTGCTCAATCCAAGATAGATTTACAGGTAGCCTATTTGTAATTATTTATCATCAAAAGCACAAAATTAAAATATCAAGCTGTCCAAAAGAAGCTAGTATGCAGACCGTCTTATCATGCTAGGATCAGAATCTATGAAGACGATACAGACCGTCTTATCATGCTAGGATCAGAATCTATGAAGACGGTACAGACCGTCTTATCATGCTAGGATCAGAATCTATGAAGACGATACAGACTGTCTTATCATGTTAGGATAGAATCTATGAAGACGATGCAGACCGTCTTATCATGCTAGGATTAGAATCTATGAAGACGATACAGACCGTCTTATCATGCTAGGATCAGAATCTATGAAGACGATACAGACTGTCTTATCATGCTAGGATTAGAATCTATGAAGACGATACAGACCGTCTTATGATACTAGGATCAGAATCTATGAAGACGATACAGACCGTCTTATCATGCTAGGATCAGAATCTATGAAGACGATACAGACCGTCTTATCATGCTAGGATCAGAATCTATGAAGACGATACAGACCGTCTTATCATGCTAGGATCAGAATCTATGAAGACGATACAGACTGTCTTATCATGTTAGGATCAGAATCTATGAAGACGATGCAGACGGTCTTATCATGTTAGGATCAGAATCTATGAAGACGATACAGACCGTCTTATCATGCTAGGATCAGAATCTATGAAGACGATGCAGACCGTCTTATCATGCTAGGATCAGAATATATGAAGACGATGCAGACCGTCTTATCATGCTAGGATCAGAATATATGAAGACGATGCAGACCGTCTTATCATGCTAGGATCAGAATATATGAAGACGATACAGACTGTCTTATCATGTTAGGATCAGAATCTATGAAGACGATGCAGACCGTCTTATCATGCTAGGATCAGAATCTATGAAGACGATACAGACCGTCTTATCATGCTACGATCAGAATCTATGAAGACGATACAGACCGTCTTATCATGCTAGGATCAGAATCTATGAAGACGATACAGACCGTCTTATCATGCTAGGATCAGAATATATGAAGACGATACAGACTGTCTTATCATGTTAGGATCAGAATCTATGAAGACGATGCAGACCGTCTTATCATGCTAGGATCAGAATCTATGAAGACGATACAGACTGTCTTATCATGCTACGATCAGAATCTATGAAGACGATACAGACCGTCGTATCATGCTAGGATCAGAATCTATGAAGACGATACAGACCGTCTTATCATGCTAGGATCAGAATATATGAAGACGATACAGACCGTCTTATCATGCTAGGATTAGAATCTATGAAGATGATGCAGACGAGTATTTTTTTAAAGCTGATTGGTTTTCTCAGGCGTTTCGCAGACCATTGGGTCTCACGAAGGAAAACAGTAGGTCTCCGCGCACACTATGCCTTAGTGGAATGGCCCACCAGAAGATACTGTTAAATCAAAGTCATTGTTAAGATTCAAATATAACTTAAAAAGGGTGTCTTAAATTTAACTCGTTTTTGTAAATATTTTTTAAGCAGACTCAAATTATCTTATTCCTTTTTATTTATATTCAATGCCTCAAGTATGGCTATAATAATTTTACCATTTTACTTAATCTTCAGGATGTGGCATTTAAATACTGTAGCTTGTCTGTGGCGCCCAGATGTTGCTGTTACATAACATCCATTAGTTACAGTGAAACCTGTATATAATGACCAGCTAAGAGAGGTAGATAAATTGACCACTATAGACAGGTGGTCTTTATATACAGGTTTGATTCAATAGAAAATAATATGTTAGACAATTGCAAGAGTGACTATTATAGACAGGTGGCCGCTGTATAGAGGTGACCACTATAACAGGTTTGACTGTACCAGTCTATAAAATTGTAATTGGATACATTGGATGAGATATTGAACTGACCGCGGTAATGATCTAATTAGATGCGGTTAACATACCTTTTAGATGCGGAAAGAACTGAATACGGGTAGTTATGACTAATTAGACGTTGAAAAATAACTTGCATACTTTTCACATTAATTTTCATAAATATTACATTTTACCGCTATTCCAGAAAAGTTGTGCAATATTTGCGCCATCCATCGTTATGCCTAACGCTAAAAACAGAGGAGTCTAGATTGCATGGACTTTTGATCTGATTGTTTGTTTTCAAGAGACATTGATTTGTTAATAGATATGTTCATATTAACTTTTTTCTTATGAAAAACCAAACGCATATTATTCAAATCTAAATTGAGCACATCTAAAGACATCATGCGATCATTCTTGGTTTTGTGAATGCCTTGACACCTGCAGTATTACCATATGTTTGAATATTATTTTGTGAATATTATTTTGCATGATGTGCTGGGAAATGACACTTCACTATGATGTTAAACTGTCAAAGGAGGTTGAAACTGTGGGTAGAGATTGCCTTTTTAACACAACAAAATCATCGCAATTTATTGGGAATCCCTATCTCAATCACTAAAGCTGTTGTTAATTACAAACCTTTGCTTTTTCTGATATACTCAAATGACGTTGAACGCCTTACTTCTGTTGACTTTCGAATGATGATAATGAGTTTAGATTCGTAAATCTTTGTACCATAACCTCACATGGTTTCAATAGTTAGAAATTTTATTCCTGCCATATTTTTATGCTTTTTAAGTAAGAAAAATTTGATTGCAAATATTCAAGCTGTACCCTCGCATTCCACATATTTATAAACGTGGAAACAATGGCCAGCTTGTCCTGAAAAGAGCAACTATTTGAGAATTTCCCTTGTTTTTTTTTTTGAGTTTTGAATATTATCCTTCATTCTGAATTTGCATACTGTAATTGATGACAAAAATTATAAGAGATACTATATCATACTATTTTTGTGTCATGAAAATATTTTAATTCTCGGCTTGCAATTCCACTGACTCAGTTCAAATAAATGTCTTATGAAATACCATCAGAATATCAGATCAACTTTCCATGCCGTCTAGACTCATCACGATAGATGGAGCGAATATTGCACGACTTCTCAACCTCCTTTCTAGAATTGCGTTAAAATGTGAAAATTTATGTAGAAAGTATGCAGGTATGCACATACGCATTTTACAGACACCGCCACAACACTTTCCGGCTGCATTTTTGAGAATTTTTATCATGTTGATTTAGAATTAGTCGATTGTTCTGAATCGAAAATACTTAGACTTTATAAACAATACGGATATCAGAAACTTTCATTTCAAAAGGTAAACACAAAAACTATATATATAATTGAGGCAAACGATCATGTTAATTTATTTGTTGCCTTCAACTTTTCATATTTGATAACATATAGAATGTAAATAGTTTATCATGCTGCATTCAGGTCGAATTTACACATTTAAAAAAAGTTGCACGCTGTTGGCTATAAAGTCGAATTGTCATTTGACCAGTCTTCAAATAATGGCAATCTCGCTGAGATTTCGGGGGCGGCAGCGCCAAAAAGTTAGGGGCGAGGGCGGCAACTGATCAAATTTGATTTATCCAGCATTTCGGAAAAATTGTGAAGATGACAAAAAAATCATATTTAACTGCCAATTTTCGATGAAGACTGCAGCTTCAGGGGCAGCAATAACGAGAAAAAATTTCATCTCGGGGGCGCAGCTGCCATGCTTTGCAGACCGGTCATTTGCCCACGCATCCAACAATGTTCGACTTTTTCATACGACAAAGTCGAACCATCAAATCGAACCAACAAAATTGGATTGTATGCACAGGCCTTTACAATTACATATGTTAACTAAATAAACTGCTCTAATTTCATTTAAGATTAATTTATATCTCAGATCAGATCTGTAATTCATAACAAACATTGTCAAACAGAACAACTTGATTGAACAGGTACACATCACATCGTACCATTACGGTGTTCCGTACAGGTAGGTTTCAAAACTTTCGAGTATTAAATTACATATTAGTGAAATATCGGATGTCCGTCATAACGTAGCGTAGACGTAGACTAGAGGACCGGTGGGTGTAAAATACCGACCCGCCGACTTGCCGACCACACAGACCAGATTGATTTAATCTAGAATTTCCGGGTTGACATGACGAATACTTCACGGCGTTGTACAGAGTATTTTGTATGAACTTTTGATTCATATATACGATACTTATTATTTCTCTCCAATAAATATGACCGATAAATGTGATAAGCTTCATATTTAGTGACCCTCAAAGTATGAATAGGCTAGAATTGAAACTTCCAAGCCATACTGTATATGATTTAGATGGGAATGTACACACTCGTCCGACGGTCCGTGCAAGTGCAACTTTTTGCTTCATTATTTATTATCTTGCAAATAAATACGATGTCTGCTGATTTCCGGAAGATTTATAAATTTTCTTTAATAGGTAAGAATTAATTCGACGGAGAACATACCTATTGAAGAAAATTTATAAATCTTCAGTCAGCAGAAAGTTCTTACAAAATATTCTGTACAACGCCGTGAAGTATTCGTCATGTCAACCCGGAAATTCTAGATTAAATCAAGCTGGTCTGTGTGGTCGGCGAGTCAGCGAGTCGGTATTTTACACCCACCGCTAGAGGACTAGACATATCCATTAATTCATAAAATCCTACCATGGAAGGATGGACCTTGGGCCAGGCATAAGCCATCAAATTATTGTTGATACCAACCACAAGATATTCCGTTTAAGTCGTTTAACACGCCAACCTGAACGTTCAGTACAGGACAGTGAAGGTGAAGCAAGATTAGCTAGCTCTTCTTTATAGACAGACAGAGAGAAGGAGAAGCCAAAATAAATGGAGTTTTGAAGAAGCTAGTCAAACGCCGTTAGCCTGTGTGCATTACGTCAGAACTCCATTTCATACAGGCTAACATCAATGAGGGTAAAAAGCGGGCCCACTAAGAAACATGTTTTTCAATGCGCATGCGTAAAACCTCGCTAAAACCCTAAGTCTAGCCGAGACTACTATTGAAATGACAAAAGTAAAAACAAAATGAGTGTTCGACATTGCCAAGTTCGACGTCTTGATATGTTATCCTGCTTCATTTCTAAAAGCTCAAAATGCTCTCTATTATCATTTTCTTCTTGATGGTAATTTAACTCAAAGTGTTTTGAATGTAAGAACATAATTTATCATAAAGCAAGCAGTCTTTTTCTTTACCAGAAACTGGAAGTTGCTTCGCAGACGCAGAGTGACGGTCCGAACCTAGCCAGGTTGGTATTAATAAGACAGTAAATACGATCAACTGCAACTGATCAACTAAAACTTATGTCTGTTGTTGTCATAACGTTGAACTTTACTAATCCATATGCATATACTGACTCATTTATGCTAGGCTGGCCAATGGCCCAATGCCCAATTGCCCATCTGTTTGTCTTCTCTTCATTTTTCACATTTTCAGGACTTCTAACCTACTAATACTTCGGATTAGCCTAGGCCAAATAGTATACTACAGCACACTTTACATACTAGTAATTATTATTATTATTTATATGTTGTTATAAAGCCTAAAGAGTATTCTGGAATCCCAGATGCACTTAAACATTTTCTTTTCAATTTTTTTATTGATGTTTGACCAATAAATTGTAAAATATCAATTTCCTTCTGAATTTGCTCCAATCTTCTGATTCCTACTTTTGTCGAACTCTAGCTGTAAGATTTTATCCTACGTGAATCAAGTGAATCAATACGCAGCAAATTTAATCAATCATTGGTAAATCTCTTTTACATCTTTAATCAGATAAGTACTACATAGATGAGTGTCATTATCAATAATTGGTTGAAACTTGAACATATGTGATATATGCTTAAGTCGCTGATTTCTCTCTAACTTTGTCTTCCGTCTTCTTTGATTGTTGAAATGTTCTCCTTGCGGCGTACAGCAGCATCAGATAACTATACATGAATTGCTAAAACTCTAAGGGTATTTATTTATAGGCATACTATTTTATTTACCAAGGTCATTTACAAATCGCAAGGCCTTAATTGGTCGTAAGGCAATCTTATTTAATGTCTTATGATAGAAAGAAGTTATCCTATTTCTGGTGTATAATCCCATGATTTTCACGATAGGAAGTATTTACATTATCCCATGATTTTCATAATAGGAAGCCAATGGAGACTAACTTTGTAACAATACCTAGGACTTATTCATCCTCTTGGTGAAGGAGTTTATAGCATATATTTTTAGTTAAGAAACCTTCAAGTTTAAAAATAGAGGTAAGCTAATGTTATCAAATTTTGGCAGTTAAAGCAGTAAGTTATTTCAGCATGAGTGCACAATTTGGATAATTTGCAGTCTGGCAGTAAGCAAAATACTTCATTGAACATGTTATATGACACTGATATTGCATTGGTTATGTTGCTAAAAATAACATTTATTTACAAAATTATAAATAAATAATATTCATTTTCAAGATACAGTAAATATAGCCTACATATACAATGAATAATGAAATATTTTGATGCAGCCTCAATCGTAACAGGACCAACAAAATTGCCTAAAAGGTTATTTATTATCCAATAAGATGACGATTGAATTTTGGATTTCAATGTTTACATGAACAATGAAGAGTTCCATTTTCTGTTCATAAAACTGTTTTAAGAGCATGCCAGCCTGATTAGCAGAAAATTAGTTCTGTGGACGCTTTGCATGATTTCCCTGAACTTCATCAGTTGGTGTGCTTGTCTGGAAGAATGTCTCTTCTTTCTTATCTGCATAAAAAATGGTATTTGGTAGGCTATTGGGCAAAGAGAGATCAACATCTATGTAATTTAGTGTCCTACATGACAGAGGATTCACCTGGTCACCCGCACTGGAACATAGAGTAACTAACTATTAGAGCTTGTATCATAGGATTCGATTTGTGTAATTATTATTAAATTTGTAGAAAGATGATTTCTTACTATATTGCTTTCGTCCTGTAATTGCCTAAATCACATTTGTTGTACTCCTGTTTAGACATATGAGCCTAGAAATTGCCCAAAACAATGCTAAAGATGAAATGATATATTGTTTTGATTTGTTTACTTCTCTGATGTATTTTGAGTATTATGTATTTAGTATGCCGGAACCTGGATCCTGTATTTTGTATATCTGGTGTACATTGTTACTAAATAGCAGCAACATTTTGCTGTTGAGGATTATTGTTTCACATTTTCTGAGGGGGGGGGGTATTAATTCTCTTGCATAGATTGAAGTGAAATTTGAGGCACAAGTGACCCTTCGTGCAACACATAAAACAGGACAGACCTGAAATTAATTTTGGAGAATCTTGAATTCCAACATCTCAACCTATAGTGTTCTTAGCGGCTGAGAAACTGGGTCTATATGAAAACGGTGATCATCATAATTGTTTGATCACCAGGCTGCATGCTTAAATAATCCTCATTGTAACAGAAGCAGGTTTTCAATATTTCCAAATTATCTTATCTCGTCTTCAAGCAGGTCAGAAATGGAATGTTTTCAAGTTTATAGAATATTTATATGAAATCTAAAAAGTTACACAATAGTTGATATTGAATTTTTCTACATGTGAAACAATAAGTGATACACGAAGAAAGGGAAATCACCTCCAAGAGATATGCTTGCAGATATAATACAAAGATAATGGTTGAGACTGCAACAAGTTCTACAACAAAACAATTTTGATTCAAAGCATCTGCGAGTTGATATAGGCATCGAGCAAACCTTACTCTGTCTCTGTGTTGTTATATTTTTGTATTTTGTTCCCAACATATGTGAATTATGCAAAATAAAACACTTACCATGATGCGATTGGAAGACCGACCATGATTGTGAAAACAGTTTGGTAGGCACAAGACTCTAATTGTGGATGTAGGTATCTATAATCATGTGCAGTCATCGAGTATAAACACTTTGAACATCATCATTGAGCCTCAAAAAAGCAAGGCTAGATCGATGCAACATCTGAACTTCAAGCATAGAAGGGTGAGATGAACGAAATAATTCTGATTGTACACAGTGCCATAAGCTTATCTCTCGAGTCATGAACTATTAGCGTTCATCGCTCCAACATTTAATATGAATTATCAAAAACAATACGATGCTTCATATCCTTGATTCAAACGAGAGTATGACAATGTCAATATCTAATATACAAATGCCATTCATCCATATGTATATATAAATGATAATGCAGCATGCTTTGTACTTTATAGGCTGAGTTTATCAAACTTAACCGCCAAGTTTTCGAGGCAGCTGCCAGCTGCTAACAGAAATCTTCTGACGAATTGGCTTATCAAAGTTTAAAACCCAACACCAGATAATGAACAATTCTCATGAACAAACTCAATTATAATTCAAATCCAGTCACAAAATGTCCACGTTGTTAAAGATTATAGGAAATAAGTAAAGACAGCAATTCAGTCTAATTACATATACTGAAAACAGCGTTTCAATTCTCCAGGGTAGGCAGGCAAATTAAATAAACTTAACGAAGAATGATTCGAAGCATGGAAGCAGATTTTTGAAATTTTGGATATTATTGAAAAAATGATGAGTCAGATTTCATGACGTAGGGATATTTCAACCAATCAAAAAGGCTTACAGCTCCACGTGATCTCAAGGTCTCATGTGATTGGGCATTTCCGAATTCTGAAATGGTGGGCCAACTTTTAGTAAGAAATTCCTCTAGCCCGAGTGCAGCGACTCTCAGTTTCATGGAGCGGAACACGGGATAGAGGCTCTTGCCTATGAAGAAGCAGTGTATCTGTCCTTTCTTGTGTGCCTCGTATTTCGATCAGTCTCATAATCAATCGGACAAGTACGGATGTGATACGGACGAATATTATTTAATTTATTTTGCCTACGCATCAAAGTGTTTATTATGCTAGTGGTAATAGTATTTTAATCAAGTAATAATGGCTGACGATTTAGTACCCACTGGCTGGGTTTCTACTGTCAAGACCATCGCCTATAATATCATACGACACTTAACAGCATTGATTTATGCTATTATTATGCCAAATAAGACAGAAGAGAAATGTCCAAATCCATCTTGTATTCGATGTCTCAATTTTAAATTATCAAATTCATTTATCAAAGAGAAAATGAAAACATTCTCGCTGCAAAACAATGATATCCAATTAAAAAGAATTTTATTGTCCTTGGAATACGACGTACCTGGAAAGTATTCATTAAGTAATAACAAGAGTTCGCCAACTGTGTTTGATCTCAAAGGCTTGCGCCCTAGCACCTCACCTTTCTACTGCTGTGATGATTTTATGCAGATTAATAAGAGGTTACTCAACGACGAAGCATTCAATGGAATTTTAAAAGATTTTATCTCTGTTTATAGGCATAACAGTGTTAATTGGTCAAGAAATCATACTGAGCAAGGGGAATGGAAACTGTTTTATTTGGTTAACCAAGGCATGATGATTAATAGTGAATGTGCAAAGTTCACGCGGTCCATTTTGAATGGGTTAGAGGGTGTAATGAAAGTGTGTATATTTGGCAACGTGGCATTTTCTGTGCTTGATCCGCTGTCAAAAGTAGAGCGTCATTGCGGACCAACAAATATCCGACTGCGTTGTCATTTGCCGTTACTAAGCAACAGTGAATGTTCACTGACTGTTGGTGATTTCAAGTCAGACTGCAAGGAAAAGATGTTAATCATATTTGATGACTCGTACCCTCATGAAGCAGCAAATGAACACAAGGTTCTTTCTCGTTGTGTTCTACTATTTGATATTTGGCACCCTGATATTGATGCGGAGGAACGCAATGCCCTTCAGTGGACGTTTTCACCGTCGCAAGTTTATAAAGAATGAAGTAGAAGATACAAAGTAAAATCAAATAATATATTTGAGCAAGAAAGATACAAATTAACTTTGTCGTATTTGTTATACAACTAACAGGTAAACTAATAGAACATACTTTACACACACATACAATGACAACTTTGCTTGTTATTAGTCATCTGAGTTAAGTGTTAAACATACACCCTGAAGCACCCAATGTGAATTATGGTGACGCGTTGCTAGGTCAGCCTCAAATACCAGGCCAACCCCCATTGCATTTCTTCTTTCTGATGTGACGTAAACTGGCGTGCGGAATGTATTCTATCATGTAAGGCAACAGAAACAATTACTATTGACATGAGATATATATTGGACCTAAAACAAACCAAACAAATTCTCAGGCAGATTATAACCTCACCTGTAGTTTAAGTTTATGTGCCTCAATGGGGGTAACTCTCAAAATAGGAAATGGCTGTACCAACTGTTTTGGTATTGGACGTGCCAAGCATGCTTCTGTAGAATCCCATGATGCACCTTCCAAATACAAACCATCAATGAAGCATCCCGTTAGTGGTCTCTCTAATATTGTTTCTGCATTATTATTTGATGTTTCGTCATCCATGCTGCTGCTGACCGGTGTCACTGTTGTATACAGTGTTGATCTGTCAAGTGGCCATCCATTTTTGCGACACGCTGCCTGGACGAGGGCAGTTAGGTATGACTCTGGTATGTGCAATCCTGACAGCCACATAACAGCAGGTTCACCTTTCTGGACCTGACAACATAAGAGTAGATCAGCTATTAATGTATGCATTTGTTAGATAAACAGAATTACTTAATGTTAACACTTGTGCTAGCTTACCCAATCTTTGTATTGCCGATGCCGCTTTGAAAAGTGAGCTACCCAGCTGCCGAGTGGTTTCAGTGTTGCAGGTGCCAGCTTACGCCATGCTGTCGGTAGTTGGCCATTGAATAATGCCCGTGATACTTCTTCAAGTTCATTATCCATGCCAACCTCACCCAAGAGGGCCTGAAGTAGATTGTATTGTTATTTTAATGATCAGGCATATTATAACAATGGGTATAGATTTTTACATATAATAAATCAAGAGCTCACCCGTTGTAAATTGAAAAGCGTTTCTTTCATCTTTGCAATCAAGACATTGAAGCGATAAAGCTCTTGTAGTAATACAATTGATGTAGGTTGACGGTCCAGTTGCTTGCCTACAGATACCATGTCGTAAACACCGGGTAACTGTTCATTGATGCTTGCAGCTATGTTTGCAATAAAATCATCGCGACTCATGCCACCTGTTTCACCACCAGTCTGAGGCTGAAGCTCAATCAAGTGAGACCACATTTCTTTGGCCGCATTTGTGTAGTAACCAATCTCTGCGTTGGAATGAAGACCAAATATGTCTGGTGAGTTAGCCAGTGGCAGGGACTCAATCCCATCAAGGTAAACATCTTTACTTCGGTCGCCTGGTTGTTGTTGCTGCTGCTGGTGGTTATTGCTTCCAGGTAATCCCTGAGTTACTTTGTCTCTAGAACTTATGCTGTGAAGGCTCTTTGACGAGGCCATCATATTGATAGATGGTATTTGGTATTCAACAAGGCTGTCCTTGTAGAAATAGAATGGCTGAAAGCTATCAAATATAAAATCCCCCATATATTCATCCATGTAAGTGTTGACGACACGTCTGTCAAAATCATCAATCACCCTACCACCATACATCACCTAAAAAGAGAGAAATATCATGATATATGATAGCAGAGTGTGCAATATAATTGAAAAGGTCTAACCAAAGGTACCTTCAAGCGAAGGAATTCTTGACATTACCTCTCATCAACTATGCAGCTGAACTATCTAACTGTGTCTGTCAGCTTATAGATTGAAACAAAGGTCCACTATCAAACAATCTATACTTTCAAGTGACAATGCATATCATACCTCTGCCATACATAAATTATCTGCTCTAATAATAAAATTGTAAATAAAAATAAAAATTAAGGTTACCTCTCCAACAAGATACTTAAGACTTGACCATGGGATGGTTTGTTCTCCGTTGAAATGAGACTTTGTAAGATATGTATCAACCAAAGACAGAGACACACGGAAGTCAGATTCGTTAAAATCATACGGAATGTTCCATCCAATCTTGCCATATTTCCTTCTCTCTTGAACAACAGCATGAAAGAACGCCAAGACATAAACAAGCGAAGGAAATGCCTCGTGAGGACAGGCAGACAGTTGACTGCTATTGATTCTGTGATATGTACTTCGAAGGTTTAATTTCAGTCCGTTTGGTGGTTCGGTAACAACCTGAAAGGATTTAAGTTGCTATTAATGTCCAGTTGAATTAATATAACATGGCATAACGTTGCCTGAAAACTGAAAAGCAATGTTGAAATAGCCTCATCTTCTGTTTCTCTATAATCTATGCTGGCTATGTTTGTTGTGCTAAGTTAGTTACAAATTTGAAATTTAAATTAATCGGCAGGTCAAATAGTCAAATCATGAATTCATATCAAACTAGAAACATGTTGCTATTGATTTTTCAAAACAACTCTTTTGAAATAAAAACGTGATAAAACATAATATGACTACCATCATATGCTATGTGATCTAGTATTAGCTATGTTAGTTACCTTGAGTGACCTTTGGAGGATTCCAATGGGAAACTCTGGCGTAGGGTCAGTTGTCATCCAAAGCCTGAAGTCAGGGTGAGGACGGTCTAAGTTTTCTAGAACTTTCTCCAGTTCATAAAGCCATTTGACTAGCAGATGACAATTCTGAAGTAGCAGCCAATGACCACGGCTCACAGCTGTCTCAAGGAGAGATAACGCAACCTAATAGCAAAACATTCTTAATATGAACCTCCTTCCAGATTAATTAATTAAATAATTAATCAATGTTATGTCATGTTCATGTTACCTTATCTTGGCCCTGACCCATGGCAAGCAGTTTAAGTTTGCTGCCACCAAACCCAGTCCTCTCAGCCAATTTGATCAGGTCACTAGCTGGCTCAGACCCAGGGCTTAAAATGAATATGATAGGAGATGTAGGAGTTGATTGTTCAAATATTGACTCAAAGTTAATGACGGGTGGTGTGACGAAGCGCTCCCCAAGTGATAGTGTGACAAAATCAGATACAGCTCTGTAGATGCGATCAACACGAAAGCATCGCAGCAGAAGAAGACGCTGAAAATCTGATGATAACTTGAGTTGATAATCCATTGGTAGAGGTCTAGTTTCCAAAGCATCGTCAAGGAACCACTTGAACAAGAGAAACACAAAGATGAATAATGTCAGTGTTAGATTTCTTTGTGAGGTTTGCTTGACATAAATTTCATGATGGTATATGAGATAGAAAAAAACACCAAGAAAAATGTTGCCGCTGATAAATTATATTTGATTGTGATTGTTATTTCATTGTGTTTGTATCGTACATTCGTAATTAGTTCTTGTATTAAAATATCTCTCTCGCAATTATTGTTTGCCATTGGTCAAAAGTATAATACCTTTCCGATAAATTCAATAGACCAATAAATTAGATTTTTATATAAATATTCGTGTAACTTTTAACTCTCTCTTTTTACCTTGCCCAAAGATGATTTTAGATTAAATCGACACTGTTGCACCAACTACTGTGTGTTTTTTTTATCACATATACCATCATGAAAATAAAGGTGTTAGATTGCGTGCGATATAATTTTATTATTATTATTATTATTATTATTATTATAATAAGTATAGGTTTATCTAATAGCAGACAAAATAGTGCTCAATGTCAACATTTGGCATAGCGGTAAATAATAATAATGGTGATAGATCAAAGAAAACACATTCTTTACTGTAACTCCAAGTTTCACGCTACTGCGATCATCAGACAGTTTTTTATTCTATGAAAAATGTATACATACATGATGGTTTTAACTCCTATTTCAGACTATACGTGAATGCCGCGCTATTGTTAATTATAGTATTATTGTTTAAATACAATTTTGTTTCTTTAAAATTAGCTAAATAGAATTTGTTTTCGTGACGACATTTAGAAATTAATTCGGATTTTCGATTTAATAGTTTTTCTTTTGAGCGTATAATGTGATATATTTCCAATAAACATAAATGACACTTTTTTGAAATGTTGCTATATGGCTTAGCATTGGCGATGGGTGACCATTTGACTGTATACTCGCTGTTGTTGTCTTTCAGCTCCCAAATATATTTTGATAGTTGTGTGCTAGTGCTATATTTTCTGTGTTCAAACGTTGACTTGTGTTGTGTATAGCGCACTTTAAATGTATCCTCTGTTAAACCGTCACCACTCCAGAAGACGAAGAGGGAAAGTGCTACATCATTTTAACAGAGGATACATTTAAAGTGCGCTATAAACAACACAAGTCAACGTTTAAACACAGAAAATATAGCACTAGCACACAACGATCAAAATATATTTGGGAGCTGAAAGACAACAACAGCTAGTATACAGTCAAATGGTCACCCATCGCCAATGCTAAGCCATATAGCAACATTTCAAAAAGTGTCATTTATGTTTATTGGAAAAATATCACATTATATGCTCAAAAGAAAAACTATTAAATCGAAAATCCGAACTAATTTCTAAATGTCGTCACGAAAACAAATTCTATTTAGCTAATTTTAAAGAAACAAAAACATAATAATAATCAACCAACTGATGTAATAGGAAACAATTTTATTTATTTTATCATCTATTTTCAAAAGAAAAACTTACACCATTGTATTTAAACAATAACACTATAATTAACAATAGCGCGGCATTCACGTATAGTCTGAAATAGGAGTTAAAACCATCATGTACGTATACATTTTTCATAGAATAAAAAACTGTATGATGATCGCAGTAGCGTGAAACTTGGAGTTACAGTAAAGAATGTGTTTTCTTTGATCTATCACCATTATTATTATTATTATTATTTACCGCTCTGTCAAATGAAGACATAGAGCCCTATATTATCTGCTATTAGATAAACATAAATTTTATTATTATTATTATTATTATTATTATTATTATTATTATTATTATTATTATTATTATTATTATTATTATTATTATTATTATTATTATTATTATTATTATTATTATTATTATTATTATTATTATTATACCTCTTTCCACTGAATTTCCTGCTTCACAACGTCATCTGGTAAAGATCCAAAGACATTAGGAAATCGCTGACACAGCTTTACCAAATCTTCCCAGCCTTGATCACTAAGCCATGCCACAGGTTTCTTTGCAGACGATTTCTCAAGCGAGACGTTACCTTTGATGAAAAACTCCAATTCCTCTTGAGAGATTTTTCCATCTGTTTGCAGAATCTTGAGTGTCATTTGAAATGAAAATAGCAACTTGTGTTTCTCAAAGAGACCTACAGTGCATGGTAAGTAACCAAAAATAGGTTATAACTAATTATAACATCTATAACAACACAAAGCATGAGTTATGATAATGACCTGTGCACGCATAATTATAAACATTAGTTCTCAGTCCATCCATGATATTCTTCAGTCGTTTTGGTAAGATTGAATCTGGTAGACTTTTACGCAGCGAATAATCAAACACATCCAAGTATGCTGTTAGCGAATACTGATACATAGAATTAACGCTTGACATGTCAGCCAAGACAAAGAACAAAACAGCACCCAATTTGGCAACAGGACGGTAGCCATCGCGTAATGCATCTATATCCTTTGCCGTTGAAGCACCAAGACTTAACTTCTCTGCAACCTGTTATTCATTTGTATAATATTAGACAAACCAAAGTGAGCCATTCAACAATAACACTTAAACTATTGAACTATTGAACTCACATCAGTTGCTTTGGACTTTGTCTCTTCAAGGGTGTGCACCAGCTCAACATTATCCAACATATTGCCAGTTGATGTAGCTAATTCACGTAGTAAGGTATCTTCAAGGTCTTTTAATAATCTCTTGTTTTCACTGTGGAAGAAAAAACAACAGAAACGTTATTATAAATATTTCCTGAGGCTGGCAGTGCTTGGAACCGCTCATAAATGAAATTTGCGCCTGTGAAAAACATGTCAGCTGATCCTACAAATGGAACACAGTGAAACTGGTTGTGTATTGGTTAATTAGCATTCAAGGCACTGAGTCATTTCATATTGGTCAGGTTGATAGGCATCTGTATTTCTCTCTCATCCTTTCCATACCTCATCCACAAGTAGATTCTGCATCTTTCTGATTATTGATGTGTTACCTGGTTTCTTGGATCAGCCTCTCTCTCTGCTCTTCCAATTCTTTACGCTCAAAAGCAACAATCACACTGAGAAGCTGGTCCTCCAAACCCTGTCAACAGCAACAGTTTGTTTACAATCAGCTGTCACACTGCATCCAATATGATTGTTACGTTCGTTCATACCTTAAGTGTTACTGTGTAATTGACAACCATACATTTACCAAAATGAGACGGAGTGTACTTGGGATTGGATAATTTTGTGTTCAAATACAATTTAAACGATGGGTCATAATCAACCTCTTTGTCCCCTAATAAGATGGATTGGCGGCCTGGTTCTCCTTTGATGTTTTTCTCTAGAACGTTGTCAATGACTGGATCAATGTATTCATCAACGTCTTTGAATAAAACAGGGAAGCCGTATTTCACAGCCAACTCTAAATGCTTCAAAAAGTCAGCGTCTGTAAAGCTTAAAATCTATAAAATAGAAAGATATTAGTATTTAATAAGTTCAATAACAATAATAACAACAGTATAACGAAGAAGGAAGAGATTTACTTTGAGATTGTTTTCCTGCTCTTTGCGTTTGATCCAACTGAGTGCCTGTTGTTGCGGATCAATGCAAAGCGGGTAACGACTGCATTGTGTTGTTAGTATACCGTTTTGAATAGACAGGTCATCTGGTGGCAATCCTTCTGATGTCCAGCAGCTCATCTCAACATCACTAGTCAACAATCCTTGTAACTGAAATGGTTGACTCAATGGTATGCCAAGTGACACAAGGTTTGTCTCCCATTCTTGGTGTAATAATCCACTTCTAAAATCCCAACTAAATGCTCCAAGATAGCTTAGAAATGCTGCGCCTAAAAGACAATCACCTAGCAACCTTGATCGGCATAGTTTCAGCTCTTCCAGGTCAGCCGTCCACCTGGGAATCAATCAATCAATCAATCAAGATGACGACATTAGTCAATGACTTAATCTTTACATGTGTTGATAGCGATCATATAATTTACCGTATTTTTTCTGAGCCAAGGCCAGAGATTAATTTATCCGCAGCAATGAGACGCCGTTCCATGATGCTTGCTTCTGTCTGAAGGTTCTGTCGTTCAAGGGTTGCAGCATCAAGTTTTGCCTCCAACTGTTTTAGTTCTTCTTCGATTTCAGCCACTTCTTTCTCGATTCTATCCAGCTCTCGTTTTTTCATGTGAAAACTGCGCTCAAGTTTCTCTACCTTGTTTCAATCGATTAAAATAATAAAATGACAACAACAACAACAACAATTGAAGGATAATTGATTGAAGGGTAAATTAATGGTACCTTTTCTCGTTTTGGTTTAATTTCTCTTGCAACACTACAATATCCCATAATGGCCAACAGAAACTTCAAAAGACCTGATCCAGCCTTACTGATGTCTCTCATTTCTGCAAGCGAAGTGTTCATCTCTTTAAGCATAGTCTTAACCATCTTTACCTATCACCACAAAGAAAAAAGTTTGTCAGAACAGTAAACAATTATTGTTTCTTGGTTATTGTCTATTTAAATGTTTTTACCTGAGACGATGTAATACCATCAACATCTAGTTCAGTTAACGATCGCAAAAAGTTTGCTTCTGACATCATTGCCTTGGCAGACTTCCACGAGATCTCTTTGATGCCACGGACAACCACAATACACTCTGATACCGTTTGCACCGCTTTGGGTGGTTTAGCAAATGATCTAGAAATCAGATACAATAATTGTAATAAATATCCACAGTCTATTCAGTTAAATTCATATGCGCGCCTCAATGTCCTACCTGATTTCAGTGACGTCTGATTTATCTAGGTCCTGCAATGCAATTCTAGCCTCTTCTAGGGCTGGTAAAGCAGCAGCTAAAGCCTCTTCTGCTTCACCCTATGGAAATAAAATGAGAACATGTGAAAATTATTTGAAACAAAAATCAACTGACAATGTGAACATAGACCAACCTTTTCAATTTGGATGTTGATATTTTCTTCAGCGATTTCTTCCTTCTTGCTAACCGCCAGCGCCTTCTTTTCTTGGGCTTCGCTTGTTCTTTGCATGATTTCCGTCACCAGGGTTTCACATGCGGCCGTCTTCTCTTTAACAGCAACTTGTTGAATGGCTAACTTACCATTCAAATCTGCTAATTGATGACTAGCAGCTAACAGTTTATTAAGTCCACCTTCAAGACGTTGACACTAGACATTGATAACGTCAATGGTATTAATATAGCAGCGACCAGCAGGCATGAAATGGATTAAAGAGCAGTTTAGTGGAACCCACCTGGTCAAGAACACACTTGTCTTTTTCATTCAGCAGCCTCGCATATGTATTGATGAAATCAAGGAAGTTCTTTGGTGTTACAAAATTAACCCTTCTCAACTTCCGCAGAAACAGAACACTATATTCCGCCACAGACTCATGTACTAGGACAGAGTGGTTAACAATGCTTTCTCTCTTATCATCAGGTATTTTATTATTCTGGAAAGAAAGGGAACATAGCATTCCAGTTGTTTCGTGTAATCACACATATGTATTTTATGGGTGATTTATTAAACAACATACAACACTTAAGAATCGCTCAGCAACAGCAAGTAGCGCCTCTCTCGGCCATGGCATAAACCAATCAATGTTTGTGTTATTGACAAGCCCAGGAAAGTTACGACAGCGTGTTTTCAAAACGTTGCCAACAGGAGACATTGCCAGCATTACATGAAGGTTACTGCAGCAACGAGATGTGAAATATTGCCAAACTGCTTCTTTGCTGGGTGAGACACCATCCTTTTCAGCAATGGGACGCATCTTTTTTTGTAAATAAAGAATAAAAATGCCTTATAACTAATTAAGATAGGGTAGCCTACCTGAGATTCGAGCAACAATCACCTGAGATAGAATGGCCTCTTTTTCATCGTCAGCATACAGTGCTGGAATCATCCCTGATGTCAAAATGTTATTTATCACCTCTAGAAAGCCTGCAATAATAAATCAGAGCACACATCATAGATTATGCCGCAAGACAAAAAAGACATAAACAGAGACAGAGACATACCCTCTTCAACGACGTGTGCGTCAGAAAACAGGAACACCATCTTGGTATTGTTTAAACCAATTTCTTGAAACATACTTTTCAACTCATCACGGAATTCTGTCTCGCCATACCCCCTGCAGAGAGTGATCTCAAAGACAGTACATCCTGCAGCATATGATGCCAGTCGTGCAAGACTCTGCTTACCACTACCACCAACACCAACTAATAGACAATGACCTCTTTCCATTCGAATGACTCGGTGAATGCGAGTCAAATGCTCTAAAGCATCGTCAAAAAGAACTAGATTCATAGGTGTGTGAGATAAGTTGTATTCTTCCATGAACTACAAATAAACAAAGTAGCCTAGACTTATTCTCTTTGATACATCTCTTTATGCAGGATTATACTATCGTAGTATTATTACTACCTCATCAAAGAGAGCCTTGATGCAACTGTAATCAAGAAGGTCTTCGTAAAGACGTGGTTCGCCGGTTTGAAAGTTACGGAAATCTCCATACAAGATTGGGTTACGCATTGCATAGGCTAAACCTTCAGAGAAATGTTCTTCCACTAAACCCTGTAGCTTTTCCTAATAGAAACAACAATGTATTGTGATAATCAAGTTCATAAAGTATGTGCCATTAATAGAATATTTTGTGTTACCTGGACAAGAAACTTATCCCTGTCATTTGTTAAGCGATCATGAAAAACACGCAAACATTCATTACGCCAGACACGAACAAACTGTTCAACTGAAGTGAACAGATCAGGCGTTGTGAGACAAAGACCATGGTAGATACGAGATAAGTCACGGAGGTTGAAGATGTAATGGAACTTGGATGGAGTCGGAGGAAGGAGTTGGACAACGTCCTTATACAGCATAAGTGTACATAGTGTGATTTTAGTGGAGAGAGAGCGAATATCTTTGTTGAACGGTACGCAATGGCCAGATAAGATGGAAGTATAAATATTGCTCAGGGATTCATCTGTTGGAAAAGTCATGTGAAATACGCTGAATAAGGATAAGAAACGTGCGTCAACGTTGTTTCTGCCGCCACCAGCCTGTGAAATAGACAAAATGACTCAATCACATTGATTAGTCATCACATGGTGTGTTGTTTGTCTGTTTGTTTCATACTTTGCCCATAGCAGCGAGGATCCCAATATCTTTGAACTGTTTGAAATTCAATTCCTTACCACGGTCATACATGCCACCTTTCTCTAGTAACAGTTTCAATAAAGCAATGGGTTGTTGAGTACCGTAGGTGTCCACCTAACGCAAGCAATAACATAACAAACCATTAGATGCATAGCATGGTAACTAATGTGTGTTGAATTATGGGATGGCACACTGAGTTCTCGCCTGTGGCATGTTCAAATCATCAATAAACACCAAAAGCCTCTTTCCCAGAGCAGGACCAAACACATCTTTAGTTCTCTTTTCCACATTTGATTCAAGATTACGTTGGACATCAAGTGATGTAGTTCTTGATGAAAAGTTGATGGGGAGTTGAAGCTGAAACAAAATATAAAATATTTGCGTACGTGTAACAGATCGACATTGTTACAATTAAGAAAGGAAATGAAGATACTATCATAACATGCAATGGCTAATGAAATACTCAATATTATTAAATGTGAATGAGCAATGTTGCTCTGCTGTATTTTTATTCATTATCAGGGCTGTGAGAATTACGAATTATAATATGACAACTATTCAAATGAAAACAATCAATAGTTTTACAAGCAAGCATATGGTTCCCTAGCAACATGATATTTTGTTGTGACAAGATATCAAATGGTTAAGTTTTGCTTCACTTGATAATTATATCATTGCTCAAAGGCGTCAAAATGATTTCATACAATGTATGGCAAATTTCAGTTTGTATTACATTGCTAAATATTGCGACTTGGGCTTTATTTGTCAGTATTGTCTCAACATTGAAGTTCAAGTGTTCAGTGGTGGTCAATATTAGATGACATGATAATGATGATACTTCAAGGTACACAAACTCATCATTAGTTAATATCCTAATATCATAATCGTAATAAGTAATCGTAATGACTTTTAAAAGTTGAATAATTTGTAATTGTAATTATTTAATTTTTGAAACCCAGTAATGATAATTGTAATCACCTAGTAAAAAATGAAAAGTAATTGCAAACGGTGATCAAAACGACGAAAATCTCAGTAATTGACAGCCCTGTTCAGTCTTAGGAACGCATTCTGAGATAAGCTGTACGGGCAGCCGTATGATCATTGTGTTCTAATTTATTCCTTACATTAGGCATAAGCAATTATGAGATGGTTGCCACTCTTACTTTAACTTAATTTACAATTACAAGAGATGAGCAATGAGATAAGAGAAAGGCAACAAAAATGTAAAAGATTTGAGCCTTTCTTGTGTCTGATTGCATCTCCAGTATATTAATTCACAATTAAGAACAGGAAAATCATTTCATAATTCTTAATGGCTTATAAAATAGCTAGCACATTTTTATTTTGTCTAAACGATTCACAGTAACTTTAAAAGATTAGATTTTGGATGTGTATGCTCTCCAATTTTCATGGTGTAATTTTGGGTTTATGAAATTTTGACACCAGAGATATTGGGAAAATATGTGAAACTTGTCTCTAGGAATTGGCGCGTTCAGAATTGAAAATTAGTAATTTCAATGAAACTCAATAATAGGTCATTTTGTTGAATTTCAAGAGAAACCTATTACCCAATCACATTCAGGAATAAAATCAGAAAATAATAATATTAACTTTGAAAGATTGGACAACATAAAAAGCGTCATACATAGCTGTCATGGTCAAGTGATTGCAGAAAGTTGTGGACAGTTGCAGTCTTTGAAGTGCCAGTTTCACCCACAAGAACAACAGAGCGTGACACTTGGACATTGAGATTGACAAGCCATGAACTTCTAACTGTGTCGAGTGTTGGCACCAACAAAGCATCAAATGGTATGTCTGGATTGTGTTCGTAAGGAGGTACAACTGACGACCAAGCAATCCATTCCATACAGTCAATATCAAAGTAATAATCATAAAGCAGACTGTCGCTTGGCAACTGACCACATCGAATAGCCCCATCTGATGATGCTTGTGGCAGACACGAGAGTCTCTTAATAAATGTATCAAATTTGATTCTGTCGTCACTCAATAGTGTTGCTCCAAGTGACCATATTAGCGCAGTGATAAAGATTCCCTCTATGGCTGCTGCGTCATTTAGCTTCTCAATTTGTCCAGCCGCTGGCAGCAGCAGAGAAGATAGCATGATACTCAATTGCACAACCTACACATGAAAAAGAGACACAGTGACACATGTAACTCACAATAATACCATGGTACGTTTCATGCGCTATTTGATTACCATGTTGAGATTTGTTTGTGGAATGATGCTTGCAAGCCTTGCTCCCTCTTTTCCATCCACAATTCCTTCCAGAATCATATCGATACAAGGTGGTACGTATTTCTGATAAAGTGATTCAAGCGATGTCCTTTCCTTTGCATTTGTTCTTCCATTGCACCATTTTTGCCAGTATGGTTCATACCCTAGATTTTTTGGGTCGACATAAACCATGCCGCACCTAGATACAGTGGCAGGTGACGCATAGCCAAGGTCAGACACCTGGAAGACAGCAGCATCATCATCATTACTTGAAACCCTATCCGATGGATGTGTGTTGCTGTGTCTACAATGAACTCACTTCAAAGAGCAAAGCACAGTGCTTGAGTAAACGTATCCGTTCTCCGTTGGCAAGAGTCAATAGACGATTGTCATCCATAACCGAGTTCATGTTTTCTACCCACAAGGCATCAACATCCCCATCAAATAAAATGTACTTGCGCTCGTTTTTATCCGTTGGCTTATTCACTTCACGGAAGATATTGGATAAGAGGCCATCTGTCCAGTCCCGTGTAACTGGGTCTAGCATACCATACAACTCAATGACAGAGCACGCCTTGGGATTCAACGTAAACAACCTTGTAACCAGGCCAAGCCTACACATAGATCACAATCGTGAAGAATGATATTGGTGCATCCATGACTATTGACTGATTGAGATCATTGCTTACTTTGTTTGCGCTTGACACAATGAATTGATAACAACAGACTTTCCGCCTCCAGTGGGGCCAACTACCATGGTAGTATGACGTGTTAACATAGTCTCGTACATCTGAACCACTTTGTCAACCTGTAAAAAGACATTGTTGAAATTTGCTAGCATTTGATAACAGGATCATCATGGCATAAGAACACCCTTTGAAGGGACTCACTTGCTCGTCGAGGATGACATACTGCTTTGAGCTGAGGACATCTTTTACTGCCGTGCTGAATTGAGGATACGCAACACGTGGACAATCTAATCCTGGGAACAAGTCCGCAATCAAGCCAATAAATAGAGGCACGTCATCATACACAAATTTTGGCAGGTTCATATCACGTAAAGCCCTCATTAGAACAACATCCTACAGAGAAATAAATTATGAAACATTATTATCAAGAGGAAGGCTGCTGCTAATAATTTCATGTGAATTAAACTTACTTCTGATAGATCTGGTGAGCTGCGTTTCAACTCTCCTGCCATAACAAGAACGGATTTCAAGGCACGCAAACCAAAGTCATAATGAGACTGTTTGGACAGTTGTCCAGCAGCCAATTTGTACAACACTGTCATCTTCTTAGCAAGAACCTTTTTGAAAAACAAATTAAACATGATCTTACAAGGGATCAATGTTGCTGAAAGGGCTGGTTTAAAATGATATGAGGGTAGATATACCTTGGCAAACAAAAACCCTTCTGAAAACAGCATAATCTCACAGATCTGCTGCAAGTCAGGCACAATACAGACAACTGGACGGAATAGTGATTTGACGCTTTCTGGTAATTCTGTCCTTCCTGCATACCCAGGATTCATAGTGATAAAGATCCCCATCCGACCATCTAACGAGATCTCACAGCCTTCAAACTAACATTAAATCAAAGCTACAATTACAATTCACACGCATGTCAAGGTGGGTGTCACATGAGATGATGAGATCACCTGTAGACGTTTCAGTGATTGAGAAAGAGCGCTTTGAAGACTCTTGATTTGTGTAGATATGACAGATAAAACGGAAACATCGATACGATTGAATTCATCAAAGCACCCCCAAGCACCAGATTGAGCCAAACCAGAGAAGATCTTACCAATTGACTGAAAGAGCAAACAGTACAACAGTGAGACGTATTTGTATTTTGATTACGAATCCTTTTTTCAATTAATATTGCCAGTAACCTTGAAGTCCATTCCCTCTCCACAATTGGTGACAACACACAGCAGACCAAGCGCCTTTGCTAAATCTTTGACAGTTTCTGTTTTCCCTGTGCCAGCTGGGCCTGCAGGTGCGCCACCAAGATACAAAGAGAGCGCCTGTGTGACTGTGAGATAGATGCGGTCGGTCAGAGGAGTGATGACGAGACGGCCATTGAGACCCATGTACTCGTAACCATAGTCAAACCATCCTGTGCATTGACTTATCATAAGATTATCCACTTTCTGTTGCCAATAGAAACGCAACTGGCTCTCCCATTCAAATTCACGGGCATCTAGAATGCTAAAGTAAACACGAAACAACATTTATAACTAAACTGAAAAGTTACCCAACTCGTAATTTCCGTTTCACTTGTTAGCTGAATATACCTGTCTCTGACAAAGCGATCAATGATATCTCTAGCGTGAACTTCAACAATCAACACTGTGTTGTATTTTGTACGGTCATTTCTTGACAAGCTGGATCGGACCTTTTAAAAGAAACAAGTCAGAGCTGGCAACCAAGGAATGGTGTTAAATAGTTGTAGTCTGTTTGTCTCTACTAACCTTGATAACGAGATCGTCAATTTGAGAATGACATTTCTTAGAGTACGTCTTCATTGCTCTCTTGTCACCCTTCTTGACCCTTGTGAAGACGTCTTCCACTTCCCATGTCCACCATACCTGGGACGCAGCAAGAACGACCATACCCTGGTACTTTAACATCCAATCAACTCTAATCATGAGAACGCAATAAACCAGTCTAATCAGATGCAGCACTCTTATACCTGTGAGTGATACCATTTAAAAGCACGCAAATACCTTGTTACATTGTGACAATAGTTGTAGATTGCCTCTTTTGTAATAAGACGGTTAGTTGAGCGCATCTCTTGCAGAACATTTGTCATCCAATCTTCAACACGGCCTTCGGCAGCTACAGGTGATCGAAAATCCAATATTTCACCTTCACCTGAGACCATGGCAGTAGCAGTTTTCTCATTCACACCATCTTGTCTTAGCCTCAACTTGGAAATGTTATCAAACATCTACACATTCAATGAAAACAACACAACAGTATTAGATAAACGTTAGTATGAGATATATGTACCGTGGAATCATTCTATGATTAATACCTTTATCATGTGTTCTTGGACGCATTCAGGCTCATGACTGCCAAGAATAGATAACAGCTCTTCGTCCGAAATGAAGAAGAAGCGTGGAAATGCATTCCGTTTGCTGTCTAGATAATCATTGAGGCTCTTTTGACAAGTCTCTAAGCCAATGTTTAACTTTTGAAGCAACTCAAGCCGACCCTCAGCATGACAGCAATCAAGAACACGAGGTAGTTTCATGGTATCAGTCATTATCTATAATACAATACATCATTCAAGGGTCACGATCGATGGCATAGCTGTAATGACAACTAATAATTCATGGTATCAGTCATTATCTATAATACAATACATCATTCAAGGGTCACGATCGATGGCATAGCTGTAATGACAACTAATAATTCATGGTATCAGTCATTATCTATAATACAATACATCATTCAAGGGTCACGATCGATGGCATAGCTGTAATGACAACTAATAATTCATGGTATCAGTCATTATCTATAATACAATACATCATTCAAGGGTCACGATCGATGGCATAGCTGTAATGACAACTAATAATTCATGGTATCAGTCATTATCTATAATACAATACATCATTCAAGGGTCACGATCGATGGCATAGCTGTAATGACAACTAATAATTCATGGTATCAGTCATTATCTATAATACAATACATCATTCAAGGGTCACGATCGATGGCATAGCTGTAATGACAACTAATAATTCATGGTATCAGTCATTATCTATAATACAATACATCATTCAAGGGTCACGATCGATGGCATAGCTGTAATGACAACTAATAATTCATGGTATCAGTCATTATCTATAATACAATACATCATTCAAGGGTCACGATCGATGGCATAGCTGTAATGACAACTAATAATTCATGGTATCAGTCATTATCTATAATACAATACATCATTCAAGGGTCACGATCGATGGCATAGCTGTAATGACAACTAATAATTCATGGTATCAGTCATTATCTATAATACAATACATCATTCAAGGGTCACGATCTATGGCATAGCTGTAATGACAACTAATAAACCCTGCATCAAACCTTTCTGAATGATTTATCAATGTCATCAAATTTCTTTGCCTCCTCTGGCAGTTGCAGCCTGATATCGCCCCCTATGAAAATGCTTTCAAGATACATCCATTTGCGTTGAACAACAAGCCATACCTATACACATATAATAGCAGCAAACATTACACCATACTTGCCCAATGCCCACATGACAATGCTTGGATCATCAGACGGTCATTACCTCCACGACTTCACTGACCACAGACAAAGAACTCTCCCATTTTGAGACCGAATCAAGGAATGGGCCAACAAAACGTGAAGCTGTCATGCTCTGAAGATTCATTGCGTTGTCATCTAGAATCTGCAGGATGTCATCAACGGAACCAAGAACAAACCCTATACAATAATAGCACACAGCAGATGATAATTATTGGATTTATAATGCATAAATACGGAAAAGATGAAAAGGGGCGGGTACAAACCTCTATCTTGGCTTCCTTTGCTGTACTTTAGAACAGAAAAGTCAAGCTCAGACCACGTATCAACCACATCTTTGATGCCTCTTTCAATACTAAGCTCTTTGCTGGCACTTGCTGTTATGTCTCCGATGATGTCAGAGAAGCGATGTAACTCCATGGCAAACATGTTTTGTAGGGTGAACGTATCAGGGTTTAGGTCAAAGTTCATCTGCGTCAAATCCATCAACTTTTTCCAATGTCTAAATAAATAATGATCAAAACAGTATAGCTAGTAATTACATTGACGGAGACAAGTGGGCGAGAGGGAGACAAGCATGCATGTTATTAGTCAAAAATAAATTGTGGTCTCCACTCAATTATGCACCAGTAGGTGGAAAGATCGTGTTGTACGTCATGAATAGCACAAGTTACAAAATTAAACTATCTACATCACATTACATGACCGGTTTATTACTCCGTGGCATCTCAAATAGAAGTGTTAAATAAACAGTTAAAACTAATTAAAAATTATTAAATTACACAACAAAGTTGGAATGATAGCTTCATGTGAAGAGAAATGGAAATGCAAATGAAAACTATTCAAGTATCCACTCTCAAGGCATTCAATCACCGTAATTCATGACTAGGTTCTATTTATATATACTATCCACACATCCTGTATGTAGCTTCAAGGTAACTGAAGCAAACATCATACCTTTCTCTCAATGCTTCGTTTTTGAGATCAACAAAGAGAACAGTTGAGTCTTTAAATTCTTTCAACTTTTCCTTGAGCGAGTGCCATACAGCTAACGACTTGGCTTCCTTTGATAACTGCCTCATGCTCTTCATGAACACATCAATGCCATTTGTGAGCAGACTGATATCCAGATTAACCCAGAGCGTACTGGACCATTCTTCTCTAGCAGCCTACACATGATGATTGAAGAAATTAAAATTATTCAATTATTTAATCTCATTTATGTTGTCATCACTATAATTCCAATTGATGATTATTAAATTCACCTTTTGACCCTTGTAGATGTCGTAGATCTGTTGTAGTGCCTTCAAATCTTTGTCAATCGCAACCATCTGTGGATGCATTGTCACTGGCAAATCAAACAAGCGCTCTGCGTTGGCTAGCTCTTGTCGTGTAGCCTCTTGTTCATCAAACTCCTCTTTATATTCTGCTAAGAGCTCAAGACCTATTAATAACAAATATAGACTAACATTTTAATCAACATTTTCATGATATTTTTTGAATTACAACTTACAAATCAAGAGTCAAATATTAACCTTTTTCAAAATCTGCCACTTCAGCACAAGGGCCACATTCATCAAATCTCTGCTTGAAACCACAGAGTGTCCCAGTAAATTCTCGTACATGTTCTTCGGTTAACTATCACAAAAACAATCAATGATCAACAAGAGTAAATAATGAAATAACATAATTGGCGTTAAAATGAAATAACTGGCCGGAGAGATCACCTGCGTAAACCTTTTCTTGACAGGCAACAAGGATTGATTAACACGTTTAGATTCATGAACTAGCTCACCCCAACTGACAGATATACTCTTGGATAACTGTAGTTCAACTTCAGAAACCTTTGATTATGAAATTATGCTAATTTAGTTTCATTCATTGCCTAATTAATAATAATTTTAAAGTAAGTGTACAACACTTACACTGATGTTGTAATTCAAAAGAGTGCGATAACTCTCTTCAATGTCTTTGACTTGAAATTCAACTGTCATTTCTAATGATTGGATGTTAGCAATACAACGTAGGACATACTTGAGGTCTTCAAGGGTGTCAGGTTGTCTGGCCAGATCATTAGATAACATCTGCAGCAAGAGATTTAGTGAGTGACTAATCAACAAATGATAAATGAAAATTATGAAAATTATTATTCTATGCACACACTTTAATTTTCCCCTCTAAGGCAAACAATTTCTCTTTGACAATTGAGTTAAATGATGAACCAATCGTATCGATCCATTCATGAATGTTCTGTTCAATTGACACAGACAATGGTTTCAGGTCAAGCTGGACAAACTCAATGTTCATATGCAGTGGGAATTCCTTGACCTTCAAAATACAAATACAAATACAACATACCCTCAATCTATTGCGCATGTAACACGTGTGAATCAAAAAGTGAACCAAAAAGTGTACCTCGTCTAGTAATGTTGAATAAAACTGCAATTTTTCATCAAATTGGTTGCAGGTGGGATTTTTTGAAGTGAACTTCTCAGTGACTGAGATCTAGGCAAACAAACAGGCAACAAACGCTAGCTAGCTAATGTCACACCAATGTCAATCTCAGTGACACAAGACAATCACCTTGTTCTTGTTCCATAGATGACGATAGCTCTTATATTTGTTCAACTGTTTTGCTATCTTCGCTAACATAGTCTGTGTAACACGGGAGATGTTGACAATTACTTCAATAACACATGGATTGAGAGAGATGTCAGGATAGAAAGAGAATGTAACCGCTTGTTCATCATCTCCTATGCCACGCTGTGAGGGTGTCTCGATACACGTGCCATGCATCCAGCGTATGAATGCTTTTGCGCTGCCAGAGATGATCACACAAGAGAATGGTGTAAATAATATAGATACAGTTGACATTTTAGGATAGTGGTGGGTCCGATTCATCGATTAATCAATTATGTTTTCATGATGAAATTGTGAATCGATAACTTGTAATAAAAACTTTAGTTTCTTTAGAGTTTTTTTGTACAATAAAATAGTTTATTATTTATATTGTGTTCTGTTCTTTCTAAATGTAGATCTTATTGATTGAAAACAAAGCTTCTTCGGTTTATTTCTTCACAATTTAACGTTTATTGAATAAGTCGTAGATGCTTGTTTTCATCGCGAAGCATTGTAGACAACTTCGTTAATTATTTCCATTTGATACTATTTTTGATATTGTCTCTTGTTATCATCAAGAGGTTATCTCTTTCCAGCGTTATGATAAAAACATGTTCAAAAACACGTTATTTATTCAGATCATTCAAATCTATGCTCTTAAATCTAAACATAAACACAATTTATTTCGGAATATTCAGTAATTTCATCATTGATCAGTATTTGCATTTTATTCTATTTTTTCAATGAAGAAAATGGCATTAGAAATCCGACATATACTAGCGCTTATGAAAAACAAAAACACGCGATTGAAAAAATCATATTGAAATACAAATTAACACGATCAAATTCTCAAATATATTTGAAACGAATTCCTTTGGTTTATTTGACAAAAAAACTCCATTCATGTAAACTCCATTCATGTAAACTTTGTAATGAAATAAATGAAATGAAATGTAAATTCTGTACAACTTTTCTAAAATTGCCACCGCTGACTCAAAAACTCAAAAAACAATAGGTCTATTGTTTTCGAATGATTAATCGATCATGAAAAAATCCGAATTGACCCACCACTATTTTAGGTTGCGCATGAACGTACCCTTCAATGCACTCTCTTGCTGCCATCATCACCATTTTATAAATCTCATTAGCAGATGGCGATAGAACAATCTCTGGGTTTGACAAAAGAGTTTCAACGTGGAACAGAGGTTTTTTTGACTGCACTTCCAATAGAAGCAGTTTAAGGTTAGATAAAATCATCTAAGAGGCAGAAACAAAAGAATTGGTAAAAAATTGAAAGTATTTTATAAACTAAAAATATAATAGATACTTCGTTACCTCTGTCAGAGAATCGAATATCTTTCTTTCCCAGAATTCATAGTAACTAAGTAACTGCTTCGATTTCCCAGTGTTGCTATGGGCTATAACGCCTTCTAATTTGGTAAGTAGGGGGCCTATGGCTCTGTATTTCCTAGCAAGACTCTCTGTTTCTTGGTATCGAAGGCTTTGAAGATACTCAAAGTAAACCTGTGTGACACAAATATATAAGTAAACACGAATGTGTGAATACGTGGTGTTATTCATTTCGGGAAAGTGTGAAGATCATGTTAATGAACTTTTTGAATCATTAACCTTTGCTCCAGGCATTCCATCAAAGGTGCCGTGATCGTAATTTTGGCATCGTTTGAAAACAATGGTGCGTTCAATGACTGCCAGCCTTTGTAGGATGTCGTTGCTATTCTTTTGAACTTGACTGATCAATGATTCTGTTTTAGAAATTGCCTGTTACCACCCACATAAAAAATTAATAACTTATGATCTAATTAAAAATGTTGAAATTATAATTAAACTAAACGCTGACCTGATCACATTTTGCGATAAAGTCATTGATACCAAGTGAGTTCCAGTTGAGCCTTGATGCGCCCGGTTTCAACACACGATGTAATCCAATTAAATGCTCTTTCAAAAGTTCCTCCTTAGATAAATGTTACATAACGTTACAATCTCATTCGACAATGAATCGATTCTATCAGTTAGATATGTCATCATTTACCTGGGCATTGTTTAAACCCTTGATGCATTTATTGAGTCTTGTTACAATAGCAGTCAGGCCAACAACATAATGAGCATACTTCTCTTCCTAGAAAATCAAAGCAAAATCTCAAATGACTATTTTGATGAGCCATCATTGTGTGAATGCATCCACTATGATCTAGCACACGGCTAACCTGCAAAGCCACATTGCGTGCTAATTCAGGGACTGACAGACCAAGCTGCTCAAAATACTTTGCTTCCATGATAATCTCACTCAGTTCATTAGAAAAGTCCACTTGATACTGGCAGAGTTCTACAAATCAAACAAACACTTATTGCAATTATCATTTTAATACCAACTAAATAAGCGGAGACAGTTCAATAATCTATCATTAATTAACCTTTGATAGTGGATGTTACATTAACCTTTCCATCAACCAATAGATGTCTTTTTAATTGTGCTAAAAGATTAGCTTCTGCTCCATCTCTCCATGCTGTGTATAAGGTCTGTTCATAGCCTCTCATCTTTTTAGCAACGTCAACATATTTGTTTACAGCCTAAAATCCAACAGTAAAACTAATAACAACATCACAGCATGTCTTGAACTATTATTAATTGTAATATTATTATTTGTTTTATCAACCTGCTTTCCGGTTTCACTGTTCAGTAGGTTACTCATGCTATGGAACTTGACAACAGTAGTTTTGATACGTTTGAATAACGACCTCTCCCATATTATAGCACCAGCAATTGGTGGATGGTTTTTTACCAATGGGGGATTATGCCTGAGTTTTTCAAACTGATGATTGATATCGTCAACCTAAGAATACATAAATATACAAATACATGTAGTTTGTGTAAGTTGTCTTACTGATTGAACACAGGACTCAATGCTACACAGCAGACCTTTAAAAGTAATATATAATAATTGTAATAATCAGCTACTCTAAATTCCATGCCGAGGCAATCATCAGGCTATCAATACTATTAGTATTACCGTCTGTAGATAGCAATCAAACGCTTGAAACTCTGAGTAACGAAAAAAGGCTTTTGCCTCATCTTTGTCTCTTATTATAATTATTATATTAATGAAATAAATAGAAATAAAACTATAGTCAGTTTGAAAGTGAATTCCAGACAAGATGCTTTGTGTGCTATAGATTCAAAATGACTCAGGTTACTATGGTAGCTTCACATGCCATCTTCAGAATATTCATTTTACTATTAATTTAATTTGAAATTTCTTGAAATTGTTTTTCCCCTGTGATTTGCCAAGTTCATAGTGGCACATTAAAAGTGACAATGAAAGTTTATAAACGGATAGTCTGATCTTTTGAGAAAATGAAAAGCCAACAAACAAAGCACAAATTGAACATCTAAGATATCATAAAATATCAAATGTACAATATCATCATATCATATCATCACGTTTACCTCGCGTTCAAATTGCAGAAGAATGTCATTGAATTTACGCATCATTTGTGAATTGATTGTATCACGGGATCGCATGTGTCTGAAATTTAACAGCATATCGAATGCACCTTCGGCAGATCTGAGACTTCTGAAAGAGTCATCGATAAAATGCTTTGCTTCATTTTCTATGATAAGAACGTGCTTATGAAAGCCATCAATCGCCAGTTGCCATTTAGCAGCGTGTTTCATGTGGAATGGATCGAATGTTACCTAATTGAAAACAAAACACATTAATATACATTATAATACGTAATAATAATGTAATCGATAAATAATGGGCTACTCAACTGATTCAATCGGGCGGACTAAATTGTCAACACGTTTTACAACATCATCAATTCGTCTGGGATCTCCAGTAACAGCTTTCAATTCAGGTCCAAATATGTTATAAAACTCTTCCATGATCTTTAAACAATAAATAAATAATTAATAAAATGAAACAAGAATAATCAAATGAGCATATAAATTAGTTAGTGATCATGTTAATGATGTTAACCTGTGCTATTTCATAAAGATCTTCACAAATCTTTGCCATGTAATCAGTTTTGTCAAATAGCCGTCTTCTGTCAAACTCCCAGCGTGCATCTCTGCCTGACGATTCGATGGTGGCGCGAACATCCAAGTATGCCTGCTTCCAAGCACTGAGCGACTTCTTTGCCTCCTCCACCCTTCCCATGATTACATTGGGTGGTTCACTAGAATGAGAAAACAACAATCAATCCATCAATAAATTATATAACTGAATCAAATAAATAGAGAGCATGGTGGAATATGCTCAGATAGCATAACAATTTGCTGATCACTTAGTTCTAATTCCACTAGGTCATTTAAATCACTTAGTCTCTATTTTATTTGAACCTCAATTATTACAAGCTATGTGATGATTGGTGGAATAGAACAGAATGTGGTGTTTTGACGTATCTTGACAATCAAGGCCTATTTAAGGCATGCCAAAGGTTTATCTAAGGCATGCCAAATGTTTATCTAAGGCATTTCTACTGTAAACGTATTCAAAATTGTGCTACAGTGTTGCAGTTAGGATCAGTGATGACAGTTTTTGCTCTGAGTGTTTTTACGAGCGTAGTATAAAATATCTGTCTCTTCAGTTGCAATCATATCTTAACATATAAAAGAGAGTTGAGTCAAACGTATGTACGCTAATAGCTCTCCAAATTCTTAATTGAAATGTTTGAAAGTAGAATCATTTTAATCACTGCTGTTTTTCTATTTTATTTTTGTTTTTGTATTCTTTGTATTGAAACAAAATCTTTTCGTTTTGCGGTCTTAACGGCTTTACGTCATATCCACTGCTATATTTTGTGAGGGATCTCCCCAATCCAACTCTGCCCACATTGAACTCAGCAGTGAGGGGTAACTCCTTGTTAGTAAGACATCAAATTAATCAATGAATATGACATAATATCGTTCATACGTACCTAAAAAGTTGCGATACATTAATGACCCTGCGCACACGTTCAGTTATCTCCCAAGCAATGCGCTCTAGCAGTGGCACCATACGCTCATCTTTGTTGTAATGCTTTGAGATGATCCAAATCATATGAAGAGCACTCATTAATGATGGAATGGTATCCATGACTACCTGGAAACTGTTGCCTAGTGACAGATTCTTGAAATGTCGCTCCAATGTAGATAGAAATCGTACGTTGTCTTTGGCTTCAATGAAGTACTTTACAAACTCAGTTCTACAAATAAACATTGAAGTACCTGCTCAATTTAATCTTGTTCAAATTAATTCTTCAAGTCATGACCAGCAAACGGCTGTTTTTCAACATGACTACTTTAGTTCAATTATTCAAATTGTAGGAAATTTACATTTAACATGAGCCAACAAAATGCGATACTAAACATAATATAGCATACAATTAAAATGTTTTAAATTAGCATTTTAATAGGAATTAATCTTTATAAATATATAAATGTCAAAGTCTGTGTATATGTATGTAAAATATGTATGTTTGTATGTATGTGCCAATTGTAACCGATTGTTACGCGCACATATTATTATATTCAGTATCATTCAAATATGGTTCTGACAGACAGTTTGTTTTTTATATTTTGCTTTCTGTTTCTCATGTCTTTCTCCTGTGATTTAGCTTTGCATTGCGACAACAAAACAATTTTGGCTTCTCATGATTGAACTTTTGCAGCTTCTACTTTTGTCTTTTGATATCAAATTTCACCAGGTGTTATATATTGTTATTTAACCATTCAAAAACACAACAACATTATTGATCCATTTATTAATTACTGTATTATTGTTGATGGAATTGATGGAATTTGTTGGAATTGAACATCGTTTCTTCTTTCCCAAGCCATCTATAGGCACACATTATTATAAACATACTGCAGGATTTAGTTGTCCTTAGTTTTACAAAATCAAATCCTCCTTGTCCAATGTGAAATGTGTTTAGGAAGAGTCAAGTATTTAATGTCACGTTGCATTTTTAGTAATACTGTACGTGTGGCTGTATTGATTGTATTGTTCTACATGCGTGGACTGTCATATAAGTTAATCGAGTGATGTATTGTGATTGGTTAATTGTGTCATTGCGTCTTGTTGTAAAGAATAAATCTATTTATAGCATTACCTGTGATATTCAAATGACGCAGGTACATCTGATTGGCAATTGGTTAAGGTATGAATCAGCCAATTCACTGTAGGATGTTTTAGCTGCTCGTGAATAGCACTCAGCGTAGCACATCGCTCTCTCCAGAAGTCAACCTCTGCCAAGGGGCTATCGTTGTGTGGTACTTTGGCAATGACTTGCTCTACGACTGTTGCTATGGTTGCCTGCCAATTTTGAACCACTGCTTCAAACTCAAAGAGCTTTGATTTATTATTGGTTATGTCATATTGCAGTGTTTCTCTGTTGATCGTAGGAATGGTCAATTTAACATCGCCCTCGATCTGTTTGACTGTCCTTGAGATCTGTGTGTAGTATTTATGCAAACTATTTAATAACTCATCTCTAACATACGGCTTTCCTTCACTTTTCAATTCTGGTTGATCCACATGTGCGTGATTGTTGCACATTAGCAATGGTTCATACACTTGCCCAATAACACACTCAAGGCTGCGCAACAGATCATTACTGATAGTACCATGCTCAATACACTTTCTCATCAGCTCATCTGTTTGGCTTGGATCAGGCGCTTTCTGAATGCAATTGTTATCATCACGCAAGCAATAGAAGATGGAGCCAACACAAACACGACTGAGACTAGATGAGATGCTCTTCAACGACGAATGTGTCTGTGTATTAACAATTATAGATAGGACATTAATATATGTTGCATATGTCTTAATATAGATCTACACTATGGTTTGGTTATTCCCTTACAATGGCATGGAGAGTGTTATTGTTGTTCTGGTTATTATCGGCATACACTGTTAAGTGATTGCTTGATTTCTCATCAATTTGCATGGTTGTGTCATCCTTACCTATCAAGAAAAAACATTTACAAACAGTTGTCAGCCTTTTATTAGTCTCAACATCGTTGACACCATATCGTTGGAGAGACCTTGGTCTCTAAAGCTATTAATTATTAGAACCTATAATCAGTTCTCTGGAGCTGCATGGTGCTTGTATGACAAGGCGTTGAGAGAACATGCCGCTGCTGCACAGATTGTAGATTCACCGTACATCTTATTTGCTACGTCCCTTAACCACCATGTCTTCTTACATAGGTCAAAGATCAGGCCCTCTATCCATGTTCGCATCGGGATACCTCTAACACGGGCTAGTTTGACGTCACAGCTTCGAACAATATTCAAAAACGCCAACCTATCTGTGAATTTTTCAGGTCACAGTTTTAGAATTGGAGCAGCTCTTTGTTGAAAGTGAGTAGAGAATTTTAAATCAGGATTAATCTGAATATCCAAATCACAAACAAAGTCCTCAACTTTTGGAAGAGTTATATCATTAAACTGGTAATTAATTTACAGATTTCTAAAGCAAAAATATAATTCTACCAGTTTTTTATACTTTCAAACACAAAAGAGGTCTTGATGCAATCAGTGTCTCACGCTTTTGCAAATTATTGTTTAATTTCAGAGTCAGTTTAATAATCAATCATAGTATAATATATTAGACTGGTCCAAAAAAAATAAAAGTTTTAAGGTTGAATTGCATTCCCGATTTTATTGTTCTACTGTAGTTGGTAAGATAATACGAATGACGAATCATCACGCAATCGTTACTGCACAGAAGATGATGCATGATATATCACTAGAAAGGCCAGATTTTGTGCATGGTTCTAGGCTATTTAGAGTATTAAAATGTATCTTCTGCTGCCGATACAAGCATCCAATAAATTTTCCCGGTCAAACTTTGTTGCATTATATTCATCAGCAGACATTCCTTACACTTAGCATAGCAAAAGACACCTATTAATTAGGTAACTGCCTGTCAATTTTCTTTAGCTAACAGTAGATTAAAATACTTTTGTTATTCACAGGAGGAAATAGCAGTGAAATGCGAATTGATAATAATGTTGCGAGAATCTATTTCAGTTTTCTTTAGACAAAGAAGATTAAAAATACTTTCGGCATTCAAAATAGGAAATGATAGTGAAATGCGAATGATATGAACGATAATGAATGATATAACATGGACAGAATATCGTTTGCATTGAATAACAGTTTACAGCAACCATAGTTTATAGCGTTACGGAATAATGTGTATAAATTATAAAAATTCAGTTAAAAGTTAAGATTAAAACCTATAAATAAGTTTACTTTAAAAGAAATAGACGTTACTTTCTACAAATCTACTAAAACAGTTAATCTTACTAAAATCCAATTACCACCAAAACGTGATACAACGATCATTTTAAGCTATAGTTTGTCACATTTCATAGATTAATAAATGCGTGAAAATAACGCATATATACTCATACATACACACATACACACACACAGGCACGGCGCATGAATCTAAGATATCTAATGATGTGTACGCCTTGTTCTCATCTGAGAGACCTCCAAGTTGGAAAAAGTGAAAAACAGGATTTTTTCAAAATCTGAAAAGTTGGGAAATCACATTTAGGTCAACCTAGATGGCTGTTATCAAGATATTATAATAGAACCAAGATAGTCTAACTCAGATTTGGGTTTTAAAGAGTTTTAAACAGACCATAATATTATCTTACCTTTGTGTAAATCAACCAAATAAATTGTATTTAACATTCTCAAGCATTGAATAATTCAAATTTAAAAACAACGTTTTTGTCCGACATCAGTAACATCCTCAAAAGTCTATCTTTGTTGACCCAATATCGATCAATTCCAAACATTTTGATCTGTTTTGCCACGGCAAAATCACTGAGAATAGGCCTCAAAAGCTATTTTAAGATCATCTCGTTTCGATGCGGAAAAATTTCCGGGGCTTAGATTATCAAACAAGCAAACTTTCTTTCTTGTGAAAAGTAAAACATTATTAAACATTGCTGATATTCAATATGTTTGAAATGTCGCGCGTGGCAAAAAATCAAACAGAACCCGGTTTCATGATTCCATCTGAACCGCGCGCAAAAATGTTTTACTTTTCACAAGAAAGAAAGTTTGCTTGTTTGATAATCTAAGCCCCGGAAATTTTTCAGCATGGAAACTAGATGATCTTAAAATAGCTTTTGAGGCCTATTCTCAGTGATTTTGCCGTGGCAAAACAGATAAAAATGTTTGGAATTGATCGATATTGGGTCAACAAAGATAGACTTTTGAGGATGTTACTGATGTCGGACAAAAACGTTGTTTTTAAAATTGAATTATTCAATGCTTGAGAATGTTAAATACAATTTATTTGGTTGATTTACACAAAGGTAAGATAATATTATGGCCTGTTTAAAACTCTCAAAAACACAAATCTGAGTTAGACTATCTTGGTTCTATTATAATATCTTGCTTTATTAAATATAGACTTTCTATTTTTTCATTTACTTTTTTTAATCACTTCAATACCTGTCTGAGTATGTTATGGTAAAATAAAGAGTGAATTGTATAGCTCAATTTAGTGTGAGACACATTTAAAGTCGAGAAAATGAAAAACCGTTTTTTTTCAAAATCTGAAAAATGGTGAAATCACACTTAGGTCAACCTAGAATGGCTGTTACTAAATATAGACTTTATATTTTTCATCTAGTTTTTTTAGATTAATTCGATACATATCTGACACAACCATGACACAGCGGATCAACGCGTTTTTGACCCCTTTGCCGCTTCATATTCTTCATAAGTTAGTTTCAGCACAACTCACACTTCGTGTTATTTACACTTTGAGATTTTCTAGGGATCAAATTTATTACAGATAGACCAGTCAAACAGATAAATTGTTTAAACAGATAAACTCTATTGTTTTGCCACACTTTGATCACTGCGCTGTCGCATGGGGGAATTGCAAAGTCCGATATCTTGACCGCCTTCAGAGATTGAAAAACAGAAGAATAAGGGAACTACTCCCTTGTAAGGCTTACAGGGATGGGAGTAACGATTACAAAAGTAACGACGTTACTTGTAATCGTTACGTTTAAGTAATTTCTACTTATAACTAGTTACTGTTTTGGGAAAGTAACTTCTAATTGTAACTAGTTACATTTTCAGTAGAAAATAAGTAACGTATTATCCGATACTTTTCACGTTACTTTTAATTTCCCTGCTATTTAATATAGATGCACAACATGTTTGTTTAAAAGGAAAATACAATATAAAGGCTATATACAATATAGATAACAGTAGCGATTCCTAGAAACACTTGATAGAAAGCTTGCTAATTGTTCCGTGTAATTCACTACCTACGTGTTGCTGTGTGGATGTTCAATATTTCGTTGCTATATTTGCTATTAAATCAACAAGAATAATCTAAGTTCATTGTTTCACAGCTTTCATCGTTTTGCTTCTTTACTGCTTTTCTATAGCTATGCCTTGACGCTCTGACCGTATTAAATCACCCCACTTATAAACATCGAAGGAAATAATTTATGCAGTTGAATTTTCAAAGCGCACGTGGAACGTGGATGAAACTTCAGTATGAGACACACAACGTTATTGGCTTGAAAATGGTACCAAATATCAATATTTTAGTCGTGTGGATTTTATTCGAGAACAAATAATACACAAAAACGGGGACAAAGTTCCTAACAATAATTACTTTTCTATTACTTGCTGAAATTTTTGGCAATATGTATTTTTTACTTTTGTATGTAACATACTGATAGATTTTATTTTTGTTTAAACTCTTCTCTCTGTGCTATTTTGTGCATATATTAATTATGCGCCCTCTCTTTTGTGTACCCCATATAAAACCTGATGGGATTCTTACCTTTAAAAAGTAACGGCAAAAGTAATTGTAACTAGTTACTTTTAAATTAAAAGTAACTTGTAATTTTCAAAAGTTACTTTTTCGAAAAAGTAACTGTAACTGTAACTAGTTACTTTTGAAAAGTAACCTCCCCATCCCTGAAGGCTTATAATTATCGTACTCCTATATTTGACATGCAAAGCCGGCTTATTTTAAAATTGAAAATTATTCATCATCATATTTCTTTATCTCATATTGTACTATCATAATCTCAAAGCAGGGGCAGATACAGCGTACATCAGATGCTGGTTTGGATGTACTTGCCAACCAAAATAACAACGTAACTTCTAAAAATGTTTTAAAGGTTAGTGAGCAGATTTGTGATTCTTCTTGTGTGATTCTACGAAGCGTGCAATGAAATATAGTACGCATGCGCTGATAACACTCGTACACGTGACCTACATCACAACCACGTGAACTCAGTTTGTTTTCGTTTGACAGAAGCCATTTTAAATTGACTGGCTTGATTAAATTTTGCAGTAGCTGTCATGCAGTAATTGTCGGGGACTTTACTCCCGACTTGATTAATTTATTAATATTCTGATTTATTAAACGATTTATTAAATTACTGTTCGACCGCTAAATAATGATACTAATGACAGCTATAGCGTTTTTATGATATTACCGTTTTATATACAGTATTAAACATATATACCAATTTCAAATTGAAAATTGAAAACTCATTTTTAGTAATTTCAAGGCAATGCATGTATCACATTGATGATATTGATACAGAATTCGATAAACATTTCAGAACTTTCTAACCCCTACAAATAATTGCATTTTCGTGTGATGGATTTCCTGCCAAATCAAGTTCAACAATTCATGGACAATTCTTAGCTATATGGCCTTACCCCTGCGAAAATAAGTTCATGAGTTCATGAACGTGAAATTGCCCAAAATTTCATGAACGTGAAATTGCCAAAAGTTCATGAACAGTGTATGAATTTTTAGGCAATTTGACGTTCATGAACTGTTTGTGACTGTTTATGAACTGTGCATGAAATGTTCATGAACTCATGGACTTTTTTCGCAGGGGTACTTTTTAATCTCTTAATAAATTAAGTAAATCTAGAACTTGCTCTGGAATAAAGTCCCGTCAATTACGACATGATAGCAACTGCCAAATTTAGCCAGGTCAGAACTTTTTTCATAACATCAAGACGCTAAAATTCGTAAGTTAAGGTCGTAGTCAAAAAGGTGATGAATTACGGCGTATTTCCTGTAAACGCACGCAGCACGCACGCACGCACGCAAGTTACAGACACCGTCGATGTCATGTCCAGTATCAAGTTCGAAGTGATGATAATTTTCACAACAAAGGTAAACGCTAACAATGAAATGACTATCATTTGTTTTAAATTCAAAGAAACGGGACATTAAACGAGTTTCATAACACACATAACAAAACTGTTTGAAAAAGCGGGACATTAAGCCAGATGGGATATTAACCGAGGGGATATTAATCGAGTTTGACTGTACTAGTGTTCATTGGATAATTGAAACAATTGCCACCAGTGGGCATAAATTTGGCAAAACGTCCAATCAAATATTTTGTCACCAGCTGAATAAGAGATTAGATGCGACTGGAAGATATTAAAAAATCATTTTGTCATCGGAGTACTGCACTGAGGAAAATATTTTTGATGACGTTGATAAACTTTGACCTTCATTGAACAAAACTTTTACAAAATGGCCCACGCAAAACTGCTTGATGATGTTAAACTTGCCGTCGCAATGAATTGGGATGGCTAAAGTTGAAGTTAAGAATTACCTTCTGCAAGACAAATTATTTTACAGTTGAATTACTACTGGATTTCATTGTAAAAGTTTCAATCGTGATTTGATTGCCATTGGTCAAGACCGTCGAGACAAGAATCAAGACCAATGATGGACGCTCGGTAAACATAAACATTCGGTTGCTTTCAATTAAATTAATTTCAATGAATGAATGGAATTTGCTTGGGTGTAAGTTAGCTCAGTTGTGGTAGACTTGTCTAACTATGATTTGCTTAAAATAAAACAGTATATTCTTCAAAACAATAAATTCAAATCTTTCTGTAATTAATTTGCTTTTCTAGCATTTCAATTTACTAAATTAATATCTTCAATGCTAGAGGAATGTATTGTCGTATTGTTTTTATAACATATTTTGAAGTAGGCTACACTAGAGAGCTCCTCAAGACGTACAGCTTTCAAAAATTTTCTAATGTAACACTCTACATAAGCCACTATCAGCTAGTGTGTGGTACCAATACTAATACTATTACAGTCAGTAGTTTTCCAACTACTCAACTAGGCCGCCTAACCCAACTAACCTACTCTTACTGTGTTACATACTGGTAATAAGTAGTCTAGCCTACAGCCGCAGGCTACTAATCACCCAGATCAGTCGTGAGTCAGCTGCATTGCTGGAAGAGGCCTTAGTTCCTCATATACAAATGTTTCGAAAATTAAGCAATGACGGTTGAATCGTTGCGCTATGTGTGATTGTCTTACCTTGATCCACATGACGACCGGATGACAAAATTAGGCACCTACTTTCCCCATCTTCGGCGTCCAAGAAAATTTGTATGAAGTTAACCAGCTCTTGTGAGCTAGATATGAATTCTTCCAAGCGAATTGCTTGACTCGCCTCTGCTTTATCAAGAATCCATTGAACCCTTGAGTCTGACATTGCATTTATATTGAATTAGCGCATGTTCATTTCTTCTAGTAAGCATGAAGGATGCATTTCTTCGCTTTCTTAAATTTCATCATCAGCCATTTTTAAAATGACAGGCAATCACAACCTACTGAGGCAGAACAAGCACACGCCACATCTCCATGGAAACTACAATTACTGGCGCGAAATTCAAGTAAAAACATTGATTGTCCAGAAAAAACTGAAACTTCCGTAAGTATTGTCTGATTTTATTGTTAGAAAACAAATGGTACCAAGACAAAAAAAAACATTGAGCAAGCTACGATCTTGCTAATGCAATGAATATTTTTGGCCTCGCGTAACGAAGCAAGTTCAATTTTTAGCCAAGCGATAACTTTCAAATCTTAATAGCAAAAAATTGCATTCACCATCATCATTCGTTCAGAAATAATTTTATTCTGGTGTTCCGATAAAATAGATATGAAAGAAGAATTTGCTGAACAATATTAATTTACAGTCACGGGAAAAGGTAAAATGGCTCTGGGTAAGAAGGGTACGCGAAATCACAAAAATCAACAGACAGGGGAGTTGCATTTAACATTATTACAGTCTTATTTTCTTCACTTTAGAACACCATTTGGTGAGGGTATTGATGTTTGCGCAATGAAAACAATGAGCGCATGTATTTTTTAAGATGAGGTGTCTTTGAGATCTCAGCAAGAAGTGGTTCATCGATACTCTTTTGGTCTCCCTTCCTCTTGTCACTCACAGCGTATGCCTGTTAAAAATAATAAAGAGAGGATATAGAACAGCTCAAATTGTGTTACTTGATACATCAAATTGTAGCATACATAGATTGGATACTTGCCTGTTCGGATTGTTCAAACATATCATCAGCACGTCGCTTTGCCTTTTTCTCACGCTTGAAATAGTCATCTGTGAGGGAATCAGGAACAGTTACCTTGGAAATGTCAACTTTAGTTTGGGTTGCAATGACATATGTTGCTGGCACTCTTCTCAAAGGGACACCATTGACTTGGTATGGTCCTAAAATAAAAATCAATGTTAAAAAGGGCTATCTAGATGTTTGACTTGCCCAAGTCTCACTTTTACTTTGACGATTTTGATATGTTGGTAAGTGAGACTTGTGTCCTTTGGCAATTCTATTGTTTTAGAAAACAAAGAAACCGCCAACAGAATCGCGTCGATGACGTAGTTTTATTTGAGTATTCCAGGGTGTCAACAGTCAACAGCGAACGAATCGTAAAATATATAAGCCTGAAATTTTAAAAGATGCTAAAATATTTGACAGAAATAGTGGCTTGAGTCACTTGTTGTATATATATTCAGGGTATTGGAGCTAATTAAACTGGAAAACTGATTTTATTATTCTAACTTACTGATTCTGGCGAGTCATTGATTTAGCGAACGCTGCTGTTTACTGCAAACTTTTTGAGCGCTCGTTGGAGATCGAAATGCAGATTGAAATATGATTCATTGTGGAAATGATAAACACTACACTTGAATGTTGCCATATTCTGAATAAATCTTCCCCTTGCTCTTGTACACGATATGGAACTGCTCAATTTTCAATGGTAACCCAAAGCATTCACAATGATACAATCTTAAACAATCCTGAAGGGTAAAAACATTTACAGATAATTTCGCCATCTGTATTTTGAATGATGAATTGATGATGTTGAAATAAGTTTGTAATTTTTCACAGCAATCAGTTAATCGACTTGATTTAATAACCATAAGTTTCCATATAGATTTAATTCATTTTACTTTGGCTTGCATGTTGCATCTTTCATTAATTTACGTAATGTTGAACCCCGTCTTTCCGCGTACATCAAATGCGTGATAATTTGTCAGAACAATACGATCAAACAGAATGCCGTTGTGCAGAATCCTGCACAACGCTGTACGAAGGGAATAAGTCCCGCTTACCGCTTGTCAAATTGCGGTATTTCAAAGCGGGACTTATAGATCAGTCAATCTAGATGTTATAAGTATCTCATCTGTCTGGGAAAGGAATTTCAGGCTGCATTCTAATTGTGAGTTTGCTGTGAGAACAAATCACATAAACCCCCAGTAAACCAAACAGGTAAACCAATGACATACAAACTGACAATGAACAGTAAAGGCTAAATCCAGAGGAAATGATGCATATTCACATAAAATCTCTCAACCGTCCTTTATTCAGAAGAATTTAATATTATGAAAAACATTCCAACTGATATAGCCTGCATGATATGGCCGCAGCTATATTGGGCTTACAGAAGGCACTTCTAAGACCGGATGTCGCAACATAAATTCTCTTTTGGTAATTAAAATTACGCAAACCATACAGAATTGTCAAAATATATCTTGACATTTAAAGAAAATAGATTATAGAATCCATAAACTGCCATCTAAGCCTTACAAAGAAATTTCTGATAGTATTTTACAACAATAGAGCCTACTAAACAAAAGGTCAGAACTGATCTCGAAGTGCCGTCACGAAAACAAATATTACCTGCAAAACTTCAAGGAAACCAATACATAGTATATACAGTGCACACAATCATGTATTTATACTGAGTTACTGGTTTGATTTTCAGTAAAATAAATTGGGAACTCTATTATCATTATTCACATATTCTAGCCTGCATCATTTCATAATTCCGATTTCAATGTTATACTACGTTGATAGATCATCTTACCGGATACAAGCAGGAGACCAGACGTAAGCTGCTTCAAAAACACAACACGCTGAAATAAATAAATAAATGGACATCAGTAACTAAGCAACAGAATCAAACAATATTAGGGATGAGATAATTGTTCTGCCAAATTGTTGAGCCAATAATCGGCGCCAATTTTTACCAATCAGAAAATAATCGGAATCGGAAAATCAACCACTTTGTCAATCGTTGAACCGATTGTTTTCAGATTAATCGACCGATTGTTATGTCTAATCGGCGGCTAACTAATCGACATCGAACATCGGTAAATTTCATTATCGTCTCATCCCTAAACAATATACAGTGAAACCTGTATATAACAAACAGCCGCAAGAGGCAGATAAATTGACCACTATATGCAGGGTTGATTCAATAGAAATACTATTTTAGACATTGCTAAAGTGACCACTATAGACAGGTGACCACTGTATAGAGGTGACGTTATAACAGGTTTGACTGTATTGAACATCCTACCGTGCAGTACACATTTTGAAGGGAGTTTTCTAGGTACTTTTGATCCAGTAAACAGACCAATTAACTCAATTATTTTATTTACATGCTGGTGCAATTTCAAATGTTGAAGTAAAATGTAGGTAACTATGGTGTGATTATCGGGTCATAGTTCTCAAAATTGTTTTGATTATGAAATTAGGACAGGAAAGAAGTATATTGGTATAAAATATATTTTGTTCACATAGTGTTGCACTTCAATCCATTGAATTTATTTGTTACTGCAAACGTGTGTCATTGTTTATAGTGGCCTATTGTGGTTACGCTTTCAATATTGTTTAGAAAATGTTGTGGGTGCAATGCCTTTTGAAAATGTGCCTATCTTTATCAGAATCTACTGAGAAATGGTGACTTATCAATGCTTTTACCAGAAATGCCTACAAGACAACTTAAATAAGATCATCAGCCATCGAGTCCAACCAAATCAATATTGATCAAATATTACACAGGAAAATGTTAACATCAAACTGAAACAAAAGCCACATATGAGATATTATCTATTTTATTTACTGCCATATGTTTCCAAATATAGTGAATGATGTTTTGTTCTCACTAGGGATGCACCGAAATTCGGTGTTTGGCCGAAATATTTCCAGTTTTAATTTCGTTTTGGCCAAAAAATTTAACCTTCAGTTTCAGCCAGTTTTTATGAACAAATAAAATGTAGCCTCTAACAATATTTGGTAACCTAAATCAAGATAATCTTTGATTCTATCTTATTTCCAATGCATCATAAGTCGTAGATAAGATAACCACAAGGATTGCTGCTGATCGCAGCCATTATCAAGTTTTGCCTCATTTTTAAGTCATCCTAGCTTTCAAAAACTCAACTGACCATAAAAAGTTTCTGTTAAATTAAGATTGTTTTCGTAAATTTATGTTTGCATTTATTTGTTTTTTTAACAAGGATATATACAATCTTAATACTTAGAGAATTGTTGAATAAAATTTTAAAGTGTACATAAATATATAGGTTTAAATTCAATAGATTTTGTAATTTACATGGTATATAAGTTTTAAAAATGAAATAGATTTAATAATTTGTATGTTAAGATTTATAATTTAACAATTATCCGCTTGGGAGTTTAGTTTATTTATTGTTCTCAATAAACATAAATATTATTCATAATTGATTTCTTTACGACAAAAAGAAATGATATTGAAGTAGATCGAGGAGAAATAAAACTTGCCTGTCAAGGCATGATTAACAAACAAGTAGAGCCTTTGTTGTTCATTTAATTCATTTACCTCAATCCTATATTTTTTATGAAATTTACAACAATGAGTTTGATGATTGATTCACAATGAGTACAGAAGCTATAAAACCCCTCTTGTACCATGTCCATGTGAACACCAAGATATATACTTGTGTCCTCCATATCTGCCATCCCTAAACCAATTAATTTTTATTGCTTGTCATAGCAAACTATTGGGCATATATCTTTGTAACTTTTAGTCATAATTACCTTTCCTTGATGTCTTCCGGCAAGGAGAATACATATAGTTCCTGGTGTCAGACTAGACCTCAACTTGGGTGTTACTGCCTGCCGTTTTCTTGCTGTTTTGACTGGGCGGTCTTCAGTGGGGTAAAAACGAGGCTGAAAATAGAATAAAAAATGAAATGTTGATGATCTACAGAGTGATGCCATTGTGTCTGACTGACACATCCGAAGATATTTTCCAACAGGGCATCAACATCCAAGCAAAGTTTAATCAATTATCATTTCTTACAAAATAAAGAGTAGCAAAAAAATCCCACTACGTAAAAATATTCACAATAACTCAAAACATAAATAAATTACAGCCAGGTCACCATTTTGCCAATTAGAGATCAACATTTGTAAATTTCTGAGAAGTGTTGACATAAAGAAGTATAAAATCACTCTCAGCATGTTCTCAAGATAGTATACATTACAAATATTATTATTTTATTAAAAACTTTCAAAATATACAATGCAATAAACAAATGTTTCTTGTGTCTTACTGACCTCTACGAAGCAGTTTGTGTCTGACTGACACAACTTGACATAAAACACAAGTAATATACATGTAATGTAAATTGGTTGTTCTTTTTGTTCAAAATGTAGCACAAATACAGAAATATTCCAAACAAAAAGGCTGAGTGAACGGCCATTCCCATTTCGCATGCAATAAAATAGTCAACACGCATTGACAACAGCGAACATCAAATTATCACATGGTGTGAAGTGTCCAAAACAATGGGCAGGCGGTCAAACGGCTTCTTTGTCTATATGACCATTACGGCATACACTCTATAATGCCGACTACTGCGCTTAGATCGTAACCTTCCATATAAATATTTTCTGTCAGTCAGACATGCAGATTTAGAGTGGGGATGAGACGATAATGAAGTTTACTGATGTTTGATGCCGATTAGTCATAACAATCGGTCCATTAATCGGTTTTTGCCGATTGTTTCCAATACAACAAATCAAATTTCAAAACAAAAGCGCAGGATAAAACACATAGCCGTAGATGTAGATCATGAGTTTATAATACAAATTACAATATATAAGCAAGTCTGCAATTAGCTGAATTAAACAAAATGAAATATCGTTATGTTTCCTAAATTTGATGATAGCAAAAGTTTGCCTGTCCACACAACGAAGCGGGCAACGTTAAACAAAGGGACTGTTTCCCGTAAATAATTCTTATATCTTTCCAGTTTACTTCATCCAAAATAATAAAAATAAAATCCCTGTACAAGCATTTTTTAAACATCAAACTACTTTAACTATTTTAAAACTGTTCCTACAAAATAAAACCCGACGGCCGCTTTTTCATTCTCAATAAAATTACTCATTCGACCATGCTCACGTGTTTTATTCATCAACGCTAATGTGTTGACCTTTTCCTTTTTATAACAATAGAAGGTGTCAAGTGGTATGACGGGATGACCAATCATTCGAACGTTTTGAATAGGTTTTGAATTACAAAACGATGTAAACAAAACAGAGGGACTGCACTGAGCGATATAAACTCTGAATTAAGTCTAAGATGACATCAAAACATTAAATTAAAATTTTCGAATAAAGAAATTTTTATATTGAATTTCATTGTCTGCAAACAATCGTTTCAACAATTGAAAAAGTGGTCGATTTGCCGATGCCGATTGTTTTCCGATTAGTAAAAATTGGCGCCGATGATCGGCAAATCTGACTGTTTTCAGAACAATCGTCTCATCCCTAATTTAAAGTATGACGTTTAAGACAAGAGCAATATTTACCGCCAAATATGCAAATGAGCTATTTTCTACTTTGAATATGAAAGGATTTTGCTATAAGTCTCACGCTGTGGAGTAAACAAAACATTTTTGGACTTTTTCGTGTCTGACTGACAGCGGCCCGAAGTGATCGAAACATTTATATAATTTCAAGGTAGAATACACTCATTATTCTTTATTTTTACCACTTAATAATACAAACCAAGTGAATTCATATTGATTGATGTAATTTTTGTTAAAAAATTCATGAAAATAAAACGCGAAATTTTAAGTTTTAGTTTGTTGTTGTTTCATAAATTCACAAGCGGCCAATTTGACACTTTCTTTGAAACTTTAATTTTATACACATTGAAGTCTATAATCTCAATCAAACATATATATAATGATGGTAAAAGTATATATTATAAAGAAAACGATTGATTTTTGTCTGAATTCCTTGCTTTATTTTAAACGCTTGTAAAATTTATGGTTTTACTTCTGATCGAATCTCCTTACAGTAAAATGATCCATTCTCAGATACGGTTCAAAACAATAGTGAAATCTTGAAATTGGATTATCTAATCAGACTCTATTGCGCTCTAGGTACATTTAGAGTATAGTAGAAACAAATGTTATGGCAATCTCAGTCTAGTGTCAATGGACGTAGCTTCTTCTAAGCAGATTTATTTTGGATGACCACTCTGTCCTCAGGTTAATTGCAGAGTCGTAACTTTTAATGGTTGCGAAATTCTCAAAAAAATCCCTGAATACACGTATAACAAATCTGATCGAACGCATCATCAGTAGGTATCATCAGACTATATCAGGTATATCAGGTATAATCATCAGACTAATAGTATACGGTATATTAGGATGCCTACCTGACGCACAACAGCAACGGTGCGGCTACCACCATTTTTATCTCCACCAACTTTCTTTACAACAGTTGATGGTGCAGCGCTGGCTTTCTTTGCTACTGTTACCTTTTTTCTTTTGTAGAGTGCCCGCTTTTTATAAACTGCGCTGCGACTCAGGCGACCAATGCCATTGGCAAGAAGAGAATTCCGAGGCGAATGAGGACCTCTGACTTTCCCCATCTAATAAAACAAAATATTCATTAAATCAGAGTTATCATAGTATCATGGTCATTGTCTCATGCCACACAATTATGAGAGACAGGCTGCGGCACATGCTGCTTTGCTACTGAGAAGTGAAAAGATAATTAATAATAATGTGGAATATCTTTTAACAAAAAGAGTACCAAACAACCAGGAGATCAGTAATCACAAACGAAACGAAAACAGCATTCACATGTGTGGAAATCAAGATGCAACAACAATGCATAATTCAAAATTCCAAGCAACCAAATCTTTAATAATTCATGACCAATATTGTCAACATTCAAATTAGCCAAAATGCCGTGTTGTGCTGGCATTCATTCAATCCATTGATAGAGGTGTCCCGTGCTTAGATAATTGTATGCACACAAATATGCCTGTAGCAAATAATCAAGATATACAAGCAGGCACCCAAACAGCAAACTCAAACATTGTATGTCTTCATTGAGACAGCACTGAGCACTTTACAAACCAGTGTATTTTTTGTATTGAAAACCCTTGCACTTAGATGTTACATTTGATACCAAAGAGATTACAAATTGGTTGAAACGATGTGTTTCAAGCCCATGATCGTACAATATGACATTACGAAAATGGCCATGACAATTTGAAACAACAAACCAAAACGATGCTACTGAAGGATTGCTGGTATCATGAATCTATAAAATTTTGATACAGAGGTAATGAGAAGGGTTTTACTATTCAATTCACCGTCATAAATTTTGAATGTCAGAGAAGATGTTTTGAATTGAGCTTGTTGATAATAAGCTTTATAGATAACTTACGTTTCTTCAGTCAGATGGATATTTTAAGAGAACGTACAACGAGCGCCTACGAAACTTGTATGATACCAGTGAGCGGTTGCTGTGTAGTTAAGCGAGGCTGCACGTAAACGAGATAATATAATGAATCTGAAATATTCATTTCGCCAATAGAAGAGTAGACAGTATTTATCAACTTATACAGTAATTCTGTTTTGCTGTCCCTAATGAAAGAAACGATGGATAAATCGTTATCTAGCAGACAATTTGAACAACCAATGCCTTACCCTTCGCCAGTTGAAGAAATGAAATCATTTCTTAATGAGATCAACGGCATGAATCAACAATCATACATGTCACCGACAGCCTACGATGATTTTCTACAAGAATTAGGTCCTGAGACGAATGGTTGCTGCTCGATTAAAGCCAAGTTTGTTTATATGTGCCTCAGCCTGCAAAAGAATCTGTGCGAAAGCCTCCTCCAGTTGGAGGAGAACAACAATTTCAGAGTTGATACTTGGAAAAGACAAGAGGGTGGCGGTGGCATTACATGTGTACTTGAAAACGGTATGTTGTTACGAATTAAACATTACAGGATCGTTGTCAAGACGAAAAAAGAAACAATCAACCGATTGTGATTTGCTGGTAGAATGCATAAATAGAACATGCTAGACAATATCAAACATTTATGAGCCCTGGGAAAACTGCGGGCAATGACCGGAGACAGGAACGGTCACATGACTTCAGCAAAAATATTTTCGCCGAGATATCGGGTGCACCGCACTCCAAATTTAACTTGTAACTTCATGCAAATAGGCTTACTTGTTGAAGTACGTAAAATAAAAATTTAGTTGATTTCTCGGATGTGAAGTTGCCATAATCTGTGTATACAATTGGATGTGGATAGAGTCCCGGTAACCGGGTCTTTGGTTGAAAAAACCAAGAGTCCCGGTAGTCCAATACGCATGCGCAGAACGCTTTTCTGTCTTTCGAAATGTGTAAATAAAACTTTCAATTTTCTTAAACTTCAAAGTTATATCTATTTTAAAAGTTATTAAAAGATATCACATTTATTTGATAATGACATTGAGGCAAATAGGATAACTTGTGAAAACGATTCAACATTTGTGGAAGTACAGTAACTGCTTGATTTAGCAGAAACTGAAAATTATTTAATCGACGTCGCGTTTTTCACGATGGCCGACGGATACATTCAAGACGTTCAACAAGCTGAAATTAGCCTGAAATCAGATCTCAAATTTGTAGAATGAATATAATATTTTGCTGCCTAAACGCAGTGTATCAACCATTTGTAATTGTTTTCTGTCAATAAAATCAGCAACAACATAGTTTCACGATAGCGGCTAGCCTAGCCAAAGAATCGCTGCTTTCACTTTGTTCCATAAATAACAATGTGGAAAACTTGGAAGAAAACATCTAAAGCAGCGCTTCCTTATATTTATCGAATATATATATAGATGTATACAGTATCAGCATGTCAGATTATAAATTGATCAATGTCGTTTAATTTTCACGAAAGAATTTTCAATCCCATTGCATCGAAAAGCCGTGAAAGAAATGAAAATACGATATTGATGTTTCACGCTTTGACGCTTGGCGTTGTGCGCATGCGCAGTTGACTGCCGGGACTTCAGTTTTTTTCAACCAAAGACCCGGTTACCGGGACTATATCCACTATGTATACAATTTGATATAAATTCACAGACTAACCGAATTGTATGCCGGCAGCCTTGAGCAGGTAACCAGGACTCACTAAGTCATCGCGCCATAACATCCTCGTATTTTGAATGATGTTAGCATCTTCTACCGCTGACCACAAGTTCATTGTGTATATATATATATCACTTTTGAAAAATCTTCAGTGTAATTTTAGGGGGAACTTTTGTGTCTCCTTTAAACATTGTTATCTTACTGGTAAGATCAAAATTCAATTTGATTAATGGCATTCTCAGTAGAAACGTGAAATCGAGGCTGTCAAGTTTCAGTACAATCATGTGATTTAATTTGAAGAAATACCATCAGACATAGTAGCCCTGCATCATTTAGCTCATTTAATGTGCGCAAAATTTCTTTGCTGTCACTATGTATCAAATTACCAAAACGAGACTATGTACAAAGATATATAAATCGACATAGGAAAACAAGAAAAACATATCCACAGTAAGTAAAATATGTTATTCATTAGAGATGTTCCGATTATGAAATTGCCGATTATTTTTACCGATTATTGTTTTGCCGATTGTTAAATCATAATCGGCAGACTAATTCGGTATACTGATTATTTTGATAACTATTATTTAAGAAAACTTAATTATTTAATTAAGCATATTCACTATCTTAATTTGAAATGTAAATAATTAAAGCTGTAAATATATAACCATAATTTTATTTTGTTTTTATTCGTTTTATTTTCTTAACCTTTTAACTATGTATAAATTAAATAAATAAATTTGTGAAGCGCTATTGAATATTTTTAATAGAAATAGCGCTATAAAAATAAAATATTTTTATTATTATTATTATTATTATCAATAGACAATATAATAACAAGCTTTTTGTACAAAATTTATTAATATTGTCTAAAAAGTAAGCAACACATACGCTGAACCAAATTATTGAAGTATCATAGAACAGTTTTAAAGCCGAAGTCAGCAAAATACTAAAACAAATAAAGGCCTAATAAAAAATTAAAATCATCAGGATCTTTTAGGAGTGCCCCGGTTATTTACTCCAACGAGAAAATATAGTGAAGTAAGCTTAGTGTATTTTTCTTCTCCAGCAAGTTTAAATTAATAAAATATAATAATGTGTAATGATTTAACAATCTTTCAACGTGTATTTCCTATCCTTCTTGTTCTTTCGCTGTTGTTTTACGGTGAAGGTGGATCGCTAAAAATAAATTTTACATTGACACTGTCACTGTTGTTAACTCTTTAGTTACAGTATAAACATGAACTTTGTTCGTAATTTACTTTATCCCAAAAACTTTTGCCATAATTATATTTATATTGTTGTAGTTATGAAACCATCTTTAAAACTTTGTCGCGTTGGTATAGTGAATCAAATTTATTATTCATTCAAAACTGCTCACGTGTTTGTCTCATCAACACTAATGTGTTTAACCTTTACACATTCAAACAAGAGAAGGTGTCAAAGAGTGTGACGAATTTAACGTGTTCAAATTTCAAAAGTGATTCGATGTAAACAATCTAGAATTATGATTTCCGCTTTTGATAAATGCTTGGAAGTAATAGGCTAATCTGCAAATAAAATTAAATATTATTCATTATGTTTTAACATTCCACTAGCAGTATAGATCATATAAATACTTTATTTATCTTATTTAGAAAATGATATAGCTTAATTATAATATACACAATGAACAATTTCAGGCCAATGCCTAGGGATGTTCATGGTCGCAATTATTTTTGACAGAAATTGGCTATTACGATTTGATAACATGCCTGCAGAAACAATAGCAGAAAAAGATATCCATTAAAAAAGTTAAATAAAATTAAAGTAAAGAACCAATAACTTGATTACTCCTCGGCAGGACATCAATGTTACTTTGTATAGCATAGACTACAGTTACCCACTCGTTCATGTTACTAAGTTAGCCATGGAATGAAAATTGAACACAGGAACTTCACCTAATTATTATGTCCAAAATGTTGACTATATCCTATATCCATATACAATCAAACCTGTTATAACAGCCATCTCTATACAGCGACGAAATGTCCAAAATTGTCACTCTTCCAATGTTTTGAAATAGTATTTTCTATTGAATCGAAGAGTGATGAGCTTGGCTGCAGTTTTGGTGATTTACTCTTTTTCTAGTTCTTGGTTTGTATGAGCAGACAAAGGGAACTTGTATAAAGAAATTAATTTGCACCACTTTTATAATTTGCAAAATTCCCAACCATTAACTTTCCATTCATTAATAATCGTCAACATATTTTCGTAACAACTTTAAATACAAGCGGGTAAAGCTGTATGGTTCACCATATGTGTTTGGTAGCTCTTCCTAATATCCCTACGAAAAACAGTCCAGGAGTTCATGAACAGTTCATGAATGTTAAATGGCCCCAAATTTTCATGGACTGTTCATGAACTATCCGTAAGGTTCATCATCATCATCATTTATTCAGAAACCTTTAAGTTTAACATAACTTTTTTTTCAAAGGACTGATGCGTAGCTAGGTTAACAGGAAAACAGACATTAAGTAAAAAAAGGTTTAAGTAACAGGAAAGAGTGGTAAGTATAAAGTATATTAAGAATGTAAGTGCTTCTCAAGGAGACATTTGAAAGTAGGCCTGCTTTGGACTTCCTTCATTGCAGACGGTAGATCGTTCCATTTATGCACACCAGCATCTTGAAATGAATGACGATGGCTCGACTTGATGTAAATGTCATTGTGGGCGTGAGATCTCGTTCTGATGGAATCCGGCAGTTGGAAAAGGTCGGAAAGCAAAGGAGGAGCTAGTTTATGTTATTCTGTCTCTAACAGAAAGCCAACCTAGTTCAGAAAGCCAACCTAGTTGTTTTGCAATCTCTGGAGGCGATCTAGATGTTCCTGAACCATCCTTCAAAAGGGATGTATCAAATCGGCTATACAGTGTAACCCGCTTATGTGCAATTCGGATAAGTGAAATTCCCGCTTATCTGCAACCTGGCTTTGAAATCCGTTAAACATTTTTTTGGTCAAGTTCTTGGTAAACCATTTCGGATAACTGCAAATTCGGATAAATGCAATATAAACCGTTGCATTTTTGACTTGCACTTAAGCGGGTTACACTGTAAAATAATCTTCCTTAGGAAAATAGTTCATATATGTTAAATGGCCCCTAAGTTTCATGAACAATTTATGAGCAGTTCATGAACTGCTGAATTGATTTATAGTTTGTCCATGAACATTTCATGAATAATCAAATGTTAAATAACAGTTCATGAATCAAATGTTAATGAATGGTTCATGAGGTTTGTTTGCGAGAAGCTCATGATTCGTAAACAGTTCATGAACTGTTCATTAACATTTGATTATTCATGAAATATTCATGGACAAACTATAAATCAATTCAGCAGTTCATGAACTGCTCATAAATTGTTCATGAACTTCGGCCATTTAACTTTTATGAACTATTTTCCCAAGGAAGATTATTATATAACAGATTTGATACATCCCCTGCGAAAAACAGTTCATGGGTTCATAAACAGTTTTTGAACTACAGTATTCATAAACAGTTCATGAACCTTCACAAACAGTTCATGAACAGTTCATGAAAACTTGGGGCCATTTAACAAAACATTAACTGTTCATGGACTCCTGATCTGTTTTCGCAGAGATATTATGAAGAGCTGGAAAATACATATTGTGAACCCTACAGTTATACTTAGGCTACTTGTATTCAAAGTTACAAAAATTGTTGACGATTATTAATGAAAGGAAAGTTTATGGTTGGGGAATTTTGCAAATTTTAAAAGTGGAGCAAATTAATTTCTTCATACCAGTTTCTTTTCTTTGCTGAGACGAGTAAAAACTAGAAAAAGAATAAATCACCAAAATTGCAGCCAAGCTCATCAATTTTTGATTCAATAGAAAATACTATTTCAAAACATTGCAAGAGTGACAATTTTGGACATTTCGTCGCTGTATAGAGATGGCTGTTATAACAGGTTTGATTGTATATGGATATAGGATAAAGTCAACATTTTAGTAACATGAACGACTGGGTAACTGCAGTCTATGATATACGGAGGAGTAATTAAGTTATTGGTTCTTCAGTTTAATTTTACCCAACGTTTTTAATGGATATCTTTATGTACTGCTTTTCTGCAGGCATATTATCAAATCGTAATAACCAATTTCTGTCAAAACTAATTGCGACCATAAACATCCCTAAAATTGTTCATTGTGTATATTGAAATTAATGTATATACCTAGTTGTATTTCCTAAACATAATGAATAACATATTTTACTTACTGTGTATATGTTTTTCTTGTTTTCCTATGTCGATTTATGTATCTTCGTACATAGCCTCGTTTTGGTAATTTGATACATGGTGACAGCAAAGAAATTTTGAGCACATTATATGGGCTAAATGATGCAGGGCTACCATGATTGTCTGATGGTATTCCTCAAATTAAATCACATGATTGCACTGAAACTTGACAGCCTCGATTTCAAGATTCTACGGGAATGCCATTAATGAAATTGTGAATATTAAGGCATTTTGCCTTCTCCAATTTCAGAACATTTTGGACATGTTGTTAAGCATAAAATTTTACCCTAGAATTTAAGAAAAATGCTTCTGTTGCAATTTGTGTGAGGTCGAGGCTTATATTGGCTTAAAATGACTGTACTAATAGTTATGTTGGCCATATTCGTCAACATCTTTTTCAACGTGTTGCAGGACAAGATGGTCAGCTGTCGGCGCACATCAAACCAGTCACGGACGTAGCATTGTAAACGAAAAAGCCTATTTTCTGTTGTCAGAAAGTGTGCCTCAAAATGTAATTGGTTGATACACGTGGTGTTAGCCATCAGGGAGTTGCACGCCACATTAAACGTGCAAACAGACTCAATGAAGTCTAAATTATTCACATAATGTATTTCCCCTATAATTACAATAGTCATTGTTTGTATTGTATCATTACGTAAATTTCATCGTTATTCTTATACAATAGGTTATGGAATAAGAGGCAAACATGAAGCAAAAGTCTTTTCCGTTACTCAGAGTTTCAGGCGTTTAATTGCGATCTTCAGACGTAATTAAGACGTGATTACATTTGAAGATTGCAATTAAGACATGTGAAATTCTGAGTAATGAAAAAATGCTTTTGCCTCATCTTTATTGTCTGTCTCTTATTCTATAATACTCTGTTTTACCCTTTCATATATATACAGTGCATACACTGTATGTGTAACTGAGTTTACACTCAATATAATTAATTTTTCCCTATTACAGCTCTGCTAATTGAACATTAAGCACGATTTTGATGTTTTGCCTTTAGTGAATGATTTTATTCTTCTATTAAGTCGCCATTCAGAGAACAATATAATTTTATGTGGAGAATCCGAACAGAGTGCAAAAACTTTTGATTGATAGAAATTTTCTTATAAAATTATAATTTAAAGAAGCAATACAAGGCTGTTATGATCTTTTTTGAAGAGAAATATTATTATTGCCAAGAAATATTATCAAGTGTATAAAAACATATAAAAAACTATTTGGGAATAAAAATTATTTGGAAAAAAAAACTGCCGATAGAAAGACGCAATTGATCAGGCATTTGCCGACCGCTATCTTGTTGTCTATCGCCATTATTTATATGTAAAATATTATTCAGAAATCAGACGACCGCTATCTTGTTGTCTATCCCCATTATTTATATGTAAAATATATATTCAGAAATCAGACGACCGCTATCTTGTTGTCTATCCCCATTATTTATATGTAAAATATATATTCAGAAATCAGACAATTATGTTTGCTACTCAAAGTTTCACGCCAAGGCGATTATCAGGCAATCTATTCAATACAAATTATACACAAATCACAATAATGTAAATTTTGTATTGAATAGATTGCCTGATGATCGCCTTGGCATGAACTTTGAGTAGCAAACATGATTGTCTGATTTTTGACTACATATTTTATACATTATTTAAAAGTCTGCATTGAGCCCTATGTTCAATCAGTAAAACAATTTGCACCACATTATATAATATTATTATTATTATTATTATATAGATATACATTTAGGGGCGGACTTACATTCATTTTTATTGTGATGAATAATATTCTTTTTGTAATAGGCAAGGTTTTTGATAGAGCTGGAGTCAATATTTCAGTTGTCAAAGGTCTAATGCCCCCAGCTGGGTTAGCAAGTATGAAAAGTCGACGACAAGACATTGATGATAATGCGAAACTGTTCTTCTTTGCAGCTGGTATGTTTCAACTGACCTTCATAATTATGTTGATCTTCCTAATAGATAGACCATCATCATTCAGTTACAGTTTGTGATTTGTTACAGGTATCAGCTCTGTAATACACCCAACTAATCCCATGGTTCCCACAATGCATTTCAATATGAGATTCTTTGAAGCAATAACAGAGAGCGGCAAAGTGATCAGTTGGTTTGGTGGCGGCAGTGATTTGACTCCATATTACCTTTTCAAAGATGTAAGTAGAGAGAGATCCCATGTCCCAATCTTTTGCTGAGTCAGCCCTTCTGTTGGTCACACCATATGGTCACACTGATTATGATTATAATTTCAGGATGTGGTTCATTTTCACACAACACTTAAACGTGGATGTGACCAACATAATCAAACGTTTTACCCAACATTCAAACAATGGTGTGATGATTACTTTCACATCCAATGCAGAGGTGAGTATAGGGATTCCATTGGTGTTGATTAATTCTGAATTCCAAATTGAAATACAATTTTTTTTTGTTTCTTTCACTATACCATTATACTGGCTCACAAGACTCATTGATCAGATAATTACATCACAGGTCCTATATATTCAATTAAGCTTTTCCACCGACTGCAAATTACGAGAAATTGTTTTAATCATAAAACAGTAATTACAGAATATCTATGACGACGGTGGACCAGCTATTTTTATATTAGTTTCTAAGCCAACATCGACTACATTGTTACGAAATAATAATAAAATTGTAAACTACGCAGAATCTAATCACATCACAAATTAATACCTGATCACTACACAGATGTAAGAAGATAACAATGTATCCAAAATACAGCAGCAGGAGAAGGGACGCACATAATTATGCTCATTTATTCTGCACAGGCTTGAAGAAAGAGTCATTTTCAAAGTGAAAATATGATCCTTTAGTGTTGCAAGGGAATAAACGTTGCAAATTATTGATTTCTCACACTGAAAGTAGCGACCACGCCAGGACATCTCTGGAGAATTTAGACTGGACACAGCTTCCACATACAAACAGAACAAAAAATACGTTATCGTAAATAGACAAACACAAGAGACATGATGGCAGAAGAATTATTCAAGAAAGAATTGCAACTGATAACACTAAAATTTAAAAGGGTGATGAACAAATTAGACACGTAGACAACAATTTATGCAACAAAGTTTTTAGAGGCATTCAGGAACAGAAAGGATGTCAGAAGACAGTACTAGACAATACAAATGTGAAAGACGTTGGTAAATAGAAACAGTCAAAAGATGAGGAAATGAAGAATTTATATGTCAAACAAGGAAAAGAAATGGAAACTCATAACAAATGGAAATAAAACAAAAGTGATAATTAGATAAAAATTACAAATAGACAGTGAACACACACAAGAAGAACTGGTAACACAGTTACCCACACAGAAGCAGTTAAACTACAGTCGAAGCTTTCCTTCTGGACACTTGTCTTAAGCGGACAAAACCCTTCAGTCTGTTCGGTGTCAGGTTTGACTGTACACTTTACGGTGGCTACAGAGAGTTGATGAGATTAAACTGTCATGCATATATTGTGACGCTGATGATCATTCTGCAACAAAATGGTGTTAGATTCAGCTAGACGAAAAGAAAAGGCAAATCGACCACAACTCAAATAATCCATCCAACTCTACACGCAACGATTGACAATCAAACCGTTCGAATAATGATTGATACCGGCTCAACTAGTTCCTATATATTCACTGATGTGATAACAATACTTGGATTAAAACTAACAAAAAAAGAAGAACGAAAATAGAACAAATGTTTAATGAACAAAAATGTTGAGCTGTTTGATTTTGTCTTGGAGATTGAAAACTTCCAGGTAAAGATCAAATGTTGCAATGCTGAGAGAGATGCAAGATTAAATACAATAAGAAGAAAGTTAGAAATAATTGATGAGCTGTACGAATACGACGCAATTGCAAGCAAGCAATCCCAATCACACCAACTGGCGAAATAGTTTATTATCAATGCACCATCACTAAATGGCTGCTTAGAAGCCGGACCACCACTACAGTCCAAACTGTTTCACATATTTCCGAGAAATTGATTTCGCCTAGTATGTATTACTGGAGATATGAAGAAAGCCTTTTTACAAGTAATAATAATAATAATAATAATAATAATAATAATAATAATAATAATAATAATAATAATAATAATAATAATAATAATAATAATAATAATATTTTATTTAATATAGCGCTATTTCTATAAAAAAAATATCCAATATCGCTTTACAATATATACAATTAAAAAATATATTTATGTACACTTTAAAATTTTATTCTCTTAAAAATGGTTAGAGTCATTAGCCGAAACGACGTTGAGATTACTAATAAAATTGAGAAACTGTTGCCATTGACTTTTGCTTTTAAAAAAAACAGTTTATTAAAAGAATTTGTGAAATATTGTTAAAATTATTATTTACATTTATCAATTTATTATATATCTATAAAGAAGTCCAGTTACATAAAAGCTTACTTAAATAAAAATGTTTTTAATTTTGATTTAAAAATATCTATTGAGGTGCAATCTCTTAGCTCAGTAGTGACTTCATTCCAAAGGGCCGGTGCTACATAAGAGAAGGATCGTTCACCATAAAATTTGAGATTATATTTAGGTTTTTTTAAATAGTGTTGATCAATTGATCGTAATGATCTAGATGGTTTGTAATTAAATAATAACTCTTTTAAATAAGAAGGGGCAATTTTGTTTGTGATTATTTTAAATGTCGTTATCCTTTCTGCAATTGGCAGCCAATGCAGGTCACGCAACACCGGTTTAATAAGATTTAATAAGTAAGGTTATTTGAAGATGACAAAGACGCGCAAAGAGTTCTATGGTAAGTTAACTTAAAAAAATCGACATGTGGGTGCCGCAGCTGAACTAGAATCAGACCAAACAAATGCTGATGTAGAAACAGCGCTTGCCAAAATCATGGTCAACAGCTGTCATCAACAATCAGATGCAAAGATATTACGTGTCCATTGGGAAAAGCGTGAAGACATTCTAAATATTGATCTACAACCAAGCACAAATGTAAAGCCATCTTACACAAAAGAAAGCTGGTTTCGGCAATCAACAGCTATATGTGTCTTGGGATGGTCTTCATCAGCATCAATTTAGGCAAAAACCCTTTTTATCAAAGCATGTTCAGAGAACATAGATAGGGGTGACGAAATATCAAATTAGCTGCAAAATGAATGGTTATCATGGACAAAATGCTGCTGTATGCTGTATGTGGTTTAATCTATGCAGTACAGTACAACTCTATCAGGCATCACTAAAAGCAAACAAAATCAAGAATTGCGCCTAAAGACACACCACAATTGGAACAAATTCCCGGGAACAAATTGGTGCATTGACATTGGCAAAACTACTTAACAACACGCTGAAGGCTCTGTACGACGTCGATATCAAAAGAAGTTTAAACAAAGGCAGATGGCCAGTTTACGTTCGCAACGGGTACAGAAGATCAATTAGCTATCTACATCAGACTGGAGACACGTACCGACCAAAGACAACCCAAGTGAGAGGGACCACAAACGGAAAACTTGTAGATCTTTGGGTCAATGGCCCTACGTGGTTGTTAATTCTTTAAGTCAAAGGAGTTATCTTTGGTTCGAACCGAGCAACGCATCAACTGGACAGACAGACTTCAATAAAATATCAATTTCAAATCTTTGCTGTAGTTCTTAGTTGCATTTGTTAAAACATTGTTTCAGGATCACTGCAACACCAAGAAATTGAGGATCATGAAAATATTCTTATCAAGCAGACGCAGAGTGATGAAACGAACAGTCAACTATCATTGAATAAAGATTAATTTTGGATTTCCAGAGTCGATGGAAGAGGAAAAGACTGCACCCCATATTTCTACCCAGACACAGCAAAGTCGAAAGGTATGTCGCAGAAGATTGTCACAATGTGGACAGGACATGAAGGATCTGCAATCAATAAAACCAGAGAAAGATTATTTTGGATGCCAATTTTTAAGGTAGAACCTTAGTACAAGGAATGGTACGAAAATACAACTGGATGGAGGCACCAACAACATCCAATCTACCTCGGACCATTTGCAGCTATTGGATTAGATTTCGCTGGAGCATTTCTATTCAAAATGAAACAAAGAAAGAAAGCAACATATCGTTCGATATACATGTTCAGCCCTCATAAAGTACACCTGAAATTGTGCGAAAACATGAATGCTATAAGTTTACAAGAAGACGTAGAGGAACGAAAAAAAGGAAAGCAGTTAAGCGGATTATATACTTCTACCAAGATGATGCTAAAAAGCGCTGGCTAAAACGAGTACATTCACTCTCCGGTAGAACGACGTAAGAAAATTGACGGTAATGCGACACGTCCATCTATTGGAAATCATTGCTGTTCTCATAAAATAAAACAGCAAGATAAAGGTCAACTGGAGGATTGGAAGGTCATGGGCGTAAATAAGGGAATAATAGACAATAGAATGTTGTTTAGTTCATGTTCAGTGGAGACAGTGGCACGTACGTACTTTCTTCTTTCTCTTCGGATTTTTTGCAAATAAAGGATTTTAAATCGATAACAAATGTGATTTTTAGTGTTACAAGGGAATAAACGCGGCAACTTATTGATTTCACACAATAGAAAAGCACCGGAGAATATTTCACCATCAACTTTGCCCTATAGAATACCGTGACTACGTGCAATCCAGCCTTGCGTATACCAACAGACAATTTAGGTGTGGAAATTGCATGCCCAATTATTTTAAATCTAGCCTATACAAAGTCAATCGCACATTTAGATAATATATATAGATATATTACAGTTAATTATTTTAAAACTTTTCCGTTTTTCTTTTAGGTGAAAGACGAGGGGTTGGCGGAATCTTTTTTGACGATCTAGAGGACCCTTCGATTGAAGAATGTTTCAAATTCATGCTTTCCTATTCCAATGTTATAATTGAATCGTACATTCCTATTGTAAAAAGACGTTGTACTTTAGACTACACAGCGGAGCATATTGCTTGGCAACATTTAAGAAGAGGACGGTACGCTATTTCTTTCAGATAAGAATTGCTACATAAAAGCAATGATTGTAGCCTAAATGCTCTTTTTTGATGTCAGCAGAATTCATGGCAGATAAGTCTCGATTGTCAATGCGCATCGATACACTGGATACTCACAATGCAATTCTGTCTGGACCATTCCATCCGCCATCCTCAGATGGTACTCATTTGATGTTTCAGATAAAGTCAAGGCTGAATTGACCTTGGGAGGATTGGACCCTTAGCCTTGACTTTATTTGAAACTTCAAATTACTCAATTACTATTTCCTGTCATAGTACGACAGCATTCCATGCACGAATAACACAGGGAGTGTAGCAAATAAGTGCTGCGAGAAATTAAACCAATCCCCCAGCCAAGCAGATTGCAATGGATTGTTTTATGAATAATGCTGTAACACATCACTTGAGAGGGGGGTTTGGAATAAGTAGTATATACTGCAGTATACTGTATGTACGTTTGATTGGAATCAGTTGGAATGGATCTGATATGTAATAACTTATGTCATGTGTTTTTGCTAATTTCAGGTACGTTGAATTTAATTTGATTTATGATCGTGGAACAACGTTTGGTCTGAAAATACCTGGCTCAAGAATTGAAAGTATTTTGATGTCGCTCCCCCCTATCGCAAATTGGCAGTATATGCATGAACCATTGGACGGAAGCAAAGAAGCTGAGTTGATGGAAATCCTGAAACATCCGATTGATTGGCTTTAAACCAATTGCTGCATAGATAAATTATTTATAACTTATGATGAACTACTTTTGTAGTCTGTGATCTAATCACAATTTTCTATTTGCAATTTCCAATTCATTAAATGACTCATATGATTATTTTAGAATTCCTATATGTAGTTATGTTTTGACTGGCAAACTAAACTGAACCGACTGAACTGGCTATGCCTGCCCGTACTTGTTTTAGTGTGATCCTCTTTATTCAATATCCATTGATGCTGATACTATGATTTATTTAATCATTTCAGCTCAATATGATTAAATAATACTGCACATGATCAACCAATAGATAGTTAGAATAGATTACATTTTTCATGGGCATAACGGTGTCTGGAACTAAGTTATTTCATGTAGTCGATCTGAAGGGGTTCTCAACAGGATTATAGGGCCGGCACATGTATAGAACAGCATATGAACCAGACCTTGGCAACAGAAATTTATTGCTTGATTTTTTATCAAGCCTTTTGTTGCCTAGTAGACAGAATCTCTAGTGAGATAACGGAGAAATGTAAAGGAGAGAGATTCAGTGTTCTAAAAGTGGAGTTTAGTAACACAATCCATCAAAGTAAACTGCTGCCAGCTGAAAGATCAAGCTAAGGATCCTAATCTAATCTTCGGTAATTTTACTCTCAACTCTGAAGAAGGTTCACAACAGGTTTTGATCCTATTGGTCCACTTATATGCGCTACAGTAATTCATGATATTGTATTGTCGCTATCATAAAAATTCAACATATGGTATCTTGATGATGGAAGTCTAATTGGTCCCGTGGAAACCGTTGCCAAAGATTTTGCTACCATACAAGCAGAAGGAAGAAAAATGGGATTAAGACTGCATGAAGCCAAATGCAAGTTTAACCAGTTTGGAGACACAACAGAAGCAAGTCCATTGGTCTTATCTGAAGCAAAAATTATAAATGAAGATGAATTAACTTTACTTGGTTCAGGGTTGCATGAAACGCGACAATCAGCTATTTTATATAACAAACTTTCAGATTTTAAACGTTTATGCGATCGTTTGAACTTTTTAAATTCTCATCATTCCTTTTACTTAAAAATTTTATCATTATTCCTAGGCTTGATTACTCTCTTAGATCGTCGCCTTGTTACTCGAGTAGTATATTGGAGACCTATGACGAAGAACTCAAGAGATTCATGGAGAAAATATTAAGTGTGGTCCTGGAAGATCAACAATGGGCATCACTTCGGCCAGTTTCATCTGGTGGACTAGGCACTGGTTAAAGATATCTTGCTAGCCTCGAATATCACAACAAATATATTACATGAGAACAATGCATTAGACATGTGGCAGTCAAAATCAAACGACGCAACACCTCCATCAACAAACACCCAAAAGTCTTGGGATGCTCCGTTGGTCGACGTAACCCTTTATTTATCAGCGATCGATCAACTGTCTATCAGTCATCTAAAAAGGCTAGTGTCAATGAAAACTACTCTGGGACTTGGCTGAGCTGTTTACCATTACCCTCACTTGGCCTATTTCTTAGCGACACGCAGCTCAGAATTGCCACCGCTCTGTGCCTTGGGAACGCATGGTTTATCGTGCAAATTTAGTGCGGCTGGAAGATCTGCAAGACACCATGTAAATAAAATCATAAAGCGTGCCATGGATCAGCTGGTATACCATCTATTTTTGAGCCTCAGGGCTTATGTCAATCTGATTTGAAACGTCCTGATGGTCTCACACAGATTTCCTAGCTGGTCCCATGGCAAATGTGCAGTGTGGGGCTGGCACATGCCTAGACACCATGGCTCCCAGTTACTTGGAAGACACATCTAAATCTGCTGGAGCTGCCGCGCCCAAAGCTGAGAATGCAAAATCGATCAAATGTGCAGAAATAGGCCGGTTGTATCAAGTAATACCAGTTGCTGTGGAGACGATGGGACCATTTGGCCCAAGTGCGAACAGCCTGATAAACCATTTGGAAAATTTAATGTACACTGCCCCGGGGGGTTACTTCACTATGACGGCTATACGGGGACGGGCCACTTTTTTTGGGTCCATATTCCAGCTGAGAAAAAACTTTTTGGGTATAAGATTTCAAATTTTGGAGCTTTTTGGTATCCTATTATTGATTTTTTCAAGAATTTTTGAAAAAATTTGCATCATGTTTGTGTATTTACTTAAAACCAATAAACCTACTGGAACTTTTTGGGTAGCATCAACAGAATTTTTTGGAACTTTTTGGGTACTTTACCTTTTTCCAAAGTGGCACCTCCCCGTCCCTTAAGAGCTCGAGTTACCCCCCCCCCGGGGAACACTGTTGATCAGGAAAAACCGAAGAGAATATCAGCATCGTAATTAGACCTGAAGATAAATATATACCCATCATCTCGGACAGAGTTTCCGCGTGGCAAAGGATTATCTGATAAACCATAGACGGAAAATTTCCAAAACTAAGAAACCATCGTATCTACGTATCATCGTAAAGTAGATTGGTAACTAATATGAATGTCGCCATGACAGCACTATTTGTCGGCCATGATGGTTTTTTGCTTAGAAGTTGAAAATGCCAAGATTAAAAGTCCTTCTTGTTGGACCATCCAAGGTAATTATTGAACTATTAAATTAAAAAAACCTAACACATAGAATATAAATATCAAACGCTTGAGTATTTTGTATATTGTTGCTGCTGTGATTGTTAAAATCCAATGTTCAATCAGTTCGAGTTCAGTTCGTAGCCTAGTTCAAGTTCGTTGTAAAACTTGTGACTTGTAATAGCTGTACTAATTAGTATAGAAGAAACTATTATTAGAACACTAAAGAACACACACACTCAGAAGTACTAACTAGCAAAAATCTACGATCTTAATATAACAACAAATAATTGTGATCTAGTCATCATCATTGAAATTTTTCAGAGTTATTAAGGCTTGCCTTTGCCCATTGCCATTGGCATCATGTTGTACTGTCTAGACGTCATCATCATCATCATCATCATCATCATGTTTATTTATTTAAAACCTCAAACTCAACTGCAGGTCCAAGTTGAACCAGGCAGTTATCCTACAGGGTATGTTTTACAGAATGCTGAGTAAAATGCCATTGCCATGTACTATATACTTTATAAACACTAGGCTATATTACAGAAATTTATAGTAAAAAAGTTAAATAAAAACAAACTCCATTTGCTATTATATGTCTATGTATAAAATAGTCGTATGATAAGATAATGAATAAGTAAAAAGTAAATAAATAACAAAAATCATATATAAAATAACCAGAAGTCATTGAAGTACACTGCGTAAGAGAATGGTAAAATGTTTACTTTATATCAGGAGTTAGAAAATACAAGCTATACTACAGGTGTGATTAAAAGATTATTGTGAAGACCATTTCAAAATTTTGAGTGAGCTATTAAAACAGTTTCCTAGTTAGTGACTAAACTTTTTCTTCACTTTTGTAGGCTGGGAAGTCAAGCATTGCTAATTTTCTATCTGATGCCACTGAAAGCATTAGTAGTGATGACTACAGACCAACACAAGGCGTGAGGTATATATAGGCTACTGTTACATGTTGCGTTGCATCTCGCATAATTATCCAGAAGAGATTATTTCATTGTTATAGGATTGTTGAATTTGAGTCAAACGGCGGATTCAATGATTCTGCAACAGAGGTTGAGCTATGGGACTGCAGCGGAGACCAGAGGTATCTACATATAGGATATGAGCTATCTTTGAATTCCATTATTTTATTCTGTATTCTGTTGAATTGTTATTGGCTATTTGTTTTAGGTTTGAAAATTGCTGGCCGTGCATTCAGAGTAACGCTAATGCCGTTGTGTTTGTCGGCAATCCTACTGAAGCGCAGCACAGTAAAGACCTTGAAACATGGTACGGTAGTGACCAACCCTGTGACCAACAGTACTCACATGAGTCGATGGATGCTGTGACTGTGTCTATTGTTTAATTACTATATAGGCATTTGCACTTTGCAAGACAAAGAGGTCTGAGTGATTTCCAGTGTCTGGTTCTCAACCATTCCAAGTCAAGCTCTTCAAACGTCAACCGTCTGAAGCTATGTAAGTAGAAGACTTAATATTCAAACAATAATACATCACATCATCATAGTAACTCTTGCATTGCTTTCGTCATCCAAACAGCTTCTACATTTTCTAATATTGATGTTGTGCAAACGAATCTTGAAGACGACGCGGGTGATTTACGTGACGCATTCTCAAAGTTCATTTCATCTGTCAATTCTAAATTAGCGGACAAAAGAGATGCAGAGGAGCTGAGCATTGTCAACCAATAGTTCAATCAATCACTCACCCAAATTGTACATTATTATTATTATTATTATTATTATTATTATTATTATTATTATTATTATTATTATTATTATTATTATTATTATTATTATTATTATTATTATTATTATTATTATTATTATTATTATTATTATTATTATTATTATTATTATTATTATTATTATTATTATTATTATTATTATTATTATTATTATTATTATTATTATTATTATTATTATTATTATTATTATTATTATTATTATTATTATTATTATTATTATCTATTTACTATCATATATTATTAGCGCTGTTTATAAGCTGTTGTTTCTTCCATTGCTCAAAGTCTCTATGATTAATGTACGACTCAATTTGTTTCTCCCGAAGGCATAACACTTCTCTTGATTTATCTTTTATCTCAACCCTATCACAGTCATGATAATAATAATTATTATATTATTTATCATTTCATGTCTCATGTATGACTGTGTGTCTAATCATGATTGTATACCTGCAAGCATCAATTTCGTCGTGTAATTTCTCGATTGTGTTTTTATTGCTCTTTTCTTTCTCTTTAAATCGCATTCTAATGATTAATAATTATTGTCACAACAATTACATGATCGCATCCGTCCATTGATGCTACAGTATAATTATGCCGTTGGTTTTATCAATCTAAAGTGCAATGCACTCTTTACCGTTGTAGATCGTTCTTTTTTTGTTCGTCTGCTAGCCAGCGATCCCTCTCGACCACGTTGTCTTTTAATTCACCGATCAATTCCCCTTGAGATAGCTACGTCATAGAATGGTCGGTTCGATCAAGATGGAATAAATACAATCCTATTTCCATTAATCATTTAATTTATTTAAATACCTTTTCGGTTGACAGTGTGTCAATTTTTTTCTGCATACTTTCCAGTCTTTGTCTACATTTTCTCAATTCTTCTATCTGTATCACACGAGAGTAGAACACATGTCACTTTGAAACAATTAGTTGAGCTATTATTTTTGGTTGGGTTTACACCTTTGACAAACTGACATACATTCCCAGCATGCTCTTTTGCAATCCATCGTTTCTTTGTTTTGCATTTCAATAATTCATCATTTAATCTCTGAACCTCTTTCTCAACAGCATCTTTGGCAGCAGTGATATCGCTTAACGATTGATTAACCTTTTGAAATAAATGTAATTATCATCTACCTTGACACATGCACGTAATTAATTGTAAGTGTATTATGAATGTATTACCCCTTCAAGCATAGACACTTTGGTTTTCAAGGATGAAAGTTCAGCATTCTTTTTATCGTTAATCTCTTTCAATTCTGATAGCTGAAATTACATAGCGTTTTTTAACGATGTTAAGACATGATCATGTATATGTTTGATGTAATAAGTAAATACGATGATGAATTAATTTACCTCTTTCATCTCTTCTTTTCTCTCTAGCTTCTTAGCATCTAGGTCGCGTAGGGCGTTGCATAGTTCCTCCTTTAGGCGTTGAATCTCACTGTCTTTATTCGTTGCCATTTCTCTGACTTTGATCAATTGAATCTATTAGAAATGCATAGATGGTGTCAACGAATAATGAATATTTGGATATCAGAATATCAAAAATGAAATAAAGTTGCTATATTTCTTGTACCATTATCATAGGAATACTACTACCCATGACATTGAATTATGCAAATCAGGCATAGACTAAGTACAGATAGCAATGACCTATGTTCCCAGGGCCCTGTTAAAACATCATAGACATGCATGAATGAGATCATAATATGTGACTACTCACTCTACATTTAAGAACGGCCTTATATCATTGACAGATAACTTAGATGTTGTCAACGATATGCTTTCATGTCATCCGTCATCACTAAGCTGGATTAAGTCGCGATATTATTTAATTTAAGCTAATTCAATTCATATTAAATGATGACGATCACAAAAGTGAATTACCTTTAATTTAACAGTATTAGCATTCTTTTCCTCGATATTCGTTTGCAATTGTATTTTGTGATTTTCTTCTTTTTCAAAATCGTTCCTATGCTTTTCCTTGGACTCTATGATTTCCTGTTTTAGCCTTGCCAGCTCTTCAATCATTTCAGTTTTCTCTTTTAATCCATCGTCAATTGTTCGCTTGAGTTGATCCCGATCGCTGTCCATATTTCCTAACGCGAATTTAAGCATGCTTGTTTCTGATGTCAGACTGCAGTCTGTCTCTTTCAACTGTTGAATTCAAATAAATGCTCATTTCAATAAAATGCAAAGCGGCAAGCTTGACATGCCATATTTTCTCTGCTGCTGTCTTAACATGTAACATATTCAAGGTTCAATGCCGCTGCTATAAAAACATGATGAAGGATGGATCTCATTGTCCCGTACATACTGACATGACTGATTGATTGCTATTTGAAATTTCTTTTAATGAAATATAAAAATTTTTACAGGCAAAGCACAGGAAAGCAATTTTCGACTACACCATGCGGCAGATACAGCTGAGCTTAAACGCACTTATAATGTCCTACGGTATATATAATTGATCATCGATTGATCACAAGAATGAGGCAATGAGCCTTTTCCGTGACTTTGAGTTTCATGCTCTATAAGCGATCATCATCAGCATCGTCTGGATGATCGCTTGAAGCGTGAAACTCAGTGTCACGGAAAAGGCTTTGCCTCATTCTTGTGTTCAAATGTTCAAATCTATTTATGATCTGTTTTACTTAACATAAGTACTTTACTTACTTAACTTACGTATGTACAATTCACTATTATTTCTACATATATGAACATATATTATGATTTTGAAACAATTGTATATTGCTTGTCTACCATCCACTCCCTGCCAGTAATCCAGTTACGAACAATTGGGTTAAAATGCTAACAAGAACTTGACTGGTTCACTGCCAAATTGTAAATATATAATACACTATAATCAAATTGGTTTGAAACCTTGGCTGCTACTTCTGTGAGTTGCTTGACATCATTTCTGAGTGTAGTGATTTCAATTCTATAATTTTCTGAGGCTGCATCGAGAACATTCCGAACTTCTTTTTCTTTATTTAATTGTTTACTAGTTTCGAGTCTTTTCTTTTCAGCCAACATTTTATCTTGTTTAAGTTTAATTATGGACATTGCGACAGTTTCTGTTAAACTGCGTAGGTTGGACATTCCATCCTTTCTCTGCTGCCGGATAGCATTTACCTAAACGCAAATGAAAGTGATTGAGTAGATAATGTCATATATATGATGCTGCAAGCATTCTAATTATTACAGTACTTACTTCTGTGTAGTAGAAATTAGATTCTCTCCCCATCTTGAATCATTAGATCTTCTTTCCTCGTAATGCAGCTGGAACTAATTAATTAAACACAAACGGATTCTATTATGACGTCAAATTTGATAAAAATATTGCGGTAGCTGAATACGGACTTTCTCGCATCAATATACGATCTATCTTGCTACTGGGTACCGGCCCCCTTCAATATATGCAAAAATCTCAATAACCTCATATGTCACCTCATGAGAATGGCAAGCACGTCTCGTTCGTGTTCACAATAATTGTTAGTAAATGAGCATCATCATCATCATCATCATTTATTCAGGACTTTTCACACGACTGATTTATAAATATATAGATATAAAATTACGCAAACCGCACAGAGTTGTCAAAATACATCTGGACACTAAAATAAAATAAAATAAATTACAAAATAGAATGGTCTATATTATCAACTGTCACAGCTTTCAGTGACAAGACCAAAAATGCAACCTATGCCTCACAGAGAAATTTCTGATAATACTTTATAACAACAGAAACTATGAATTAAACAAAAGGTCGGAACTGACTTCGAAGTGATGTAGTGATCACCAGCCTCGTCTGGATGAATAGCCTGATTTCCGTGTAAGGACCGCATGCCAGAGGCAGAGATGGTTGGAAAGGCGAACTGAGATGATGAATTATATTTACTGTTATGTTATAAGAATAAATTCCGTCTGAAGAGCGTACAAGCGCGAAACTCAGAGTCAGGGTAAAACTTGACTAATCTTTGTTTCATTTATACATAGCTCTATTAAACTGTATCGGGCACTCTCTTAAATGGTTTGCATATTATTATTATTCTTATAATAATTAACATAGTACAAATATTCTAGATATATATAATAACACTACAATTTTACAACAATATACTTTACACGATAGACATTTGAAGAACGGTTTGATTAACTTAATTATGTTATTCCAAGTAAATGCTTCCCAAGGAGACGTTTGAAAGTTGGCCTGTTTGATTTGTCCTTCATTGTAGACGGTAGATGTCCCACTTTAGTCAAACGCCGTTAGCCTGTGTGCATTACGTCAGAACTCCATTTCATACAGCGAGTGCAGCGACTCTCAGTTTCATGGAGCGGAACACGGGATAGAGGCTCTTGCCTAGTCCCACTTATGAGCACCAGCATTTTGAATTGAGTGGCAACATTTGGCTTGACCTGATGTAAATGTCATCGTGGTAGGGGGATTAAGGCTTGTTCAGGTGGTATATGGTCGTTGAAATAGTATGGAAAGCAAAGGAAGAGATTGGTTAAATTGAATTTTATGGGTGAACATTAGTTGATTTGATGTTATTCGGTCTCTGACCCCGTCTCTGACAGAAAGCCAGCCAAGCTGACTTTGTTTATCAGAGACACGAGTTCGATAGTTACAACGGAGCACTGCTCACCTCATTTCTCTGTTCTGCAATCTCTGTCAATCTCTGGAGGCGATCAAGATGTTTTATGTTTATCATTTATTAGTTTTATGATTATGTATACATGACTGTAATTTTATAATAATAGTTTATGGCAAGTTTGGGGTTATCACATTTCCAATAAAATCTGCAATTTTGGGTGTTGTAAGTGCCGATGTTATAGGTAGCCTAGCTCGTCTGGACTTGGAGGAGTGCTAATGGAACAATTGGAATGATCACCCGTCAACAATGAAGGACACCCGGGAAGGACGTTTCAAGAAGGACCAGTTTCAAGGGTCTCGTTGAGAAGCATTTACTTGAAGTTTAATAATAAATCTTTTCAATAAGACACTTTGTCGCGCAGGTCACCAGGATATATAAATCAAACACGCACGAGTATGGTGGGCCTTACATCAATTTCAAACGTGACATAGAAAGAATTACTACCAAACATGTACGTTATGTGAAAACAAATATGAGGCTTACCTAAAGAAACCGTATAGTATAAGATCGTATAATAAAAGCAATAGATTATTACGAACATTAATAAATATCATAGGATAAAGTTTTCAGTGAATTTGAATGTATGATCAGGGGCGCAAATTTAAATTAATCTTAGGGGGGTGTCTGGAAAAGGGACCGATTTTTTTCTTAAAATTTCTTTTCTTACATTGGCGCACCTACTGTGGATAGTCTGGCTTACTAGGAAAGCACTTGTTAGAATCACAAAAAAACACATGTCAATACTTTATAATTTAATATATGTACTATATGGGCAGAGTGGACTGATCACTCTTAAAATTAACAAAATAAATTCACTATTATGTGTAAATGGTAAATTCATTACATAAACATGAATCATTACCTATTGAGTCAAACATGAATACAATATATTTTTCTATCAATGATAATCATGTAGCATTTATTACTTTGAAATGTGAATTGAAGTAATTATATTTTCATCTGTCTTCCAGTCTTTGGTGCCTTAGACCACTTTTTCAGAACATTATCCAAATTTAATGCATCTGTGATGTCTCTCTCTGTTGCCAAAATCATTAGACCATGGAGACGTATTTGACTAGTTGTACTCCTTAATAAATTTTGTATTAAGTTTAACTTGGAGAAAGCTCGCTCATTAGAGGCAGATGTTATTGGTGCTGTCAATAGTAGCTTCAGTCAACGCAGTGTTAATGGGAAAACATTCGAGTACTGAAGACAGTAGCTATAAGAATCTTTAAAATAATTGCACCCTGTCAAGTAATCTTTGCTATGAATTCGAAATATTTCAATTTCACTTTCCAATGATTCGATATTAGGTTGCGGAAATTGGAAAAAGATTGAGAAGCTGTTGAACCTGATTCGATTTTACATTTTCATTGTACGGTGGCTTAAAGATCAAAACAACAGGTTCAATAATTTTGAATGCATCTTCATAGCTTTCCTTCAAAAGTTTGATCTGGGTATCAAGTACCTTTAAAAATTCTGTGCGATAAAAGCTTTGTAAAGTAAATTCAACACTGTTAGCTGCATTTTCATCGTATCTCCTTGGCTGTAGGCGTCTGCGATGGCGTCTTGAAAACTCTAAATCAGGATCCACATCGTGATCCATTCTACCTTTTATTGATGCGTCAACTTGCTGATTTATAGCCTCTTCATCCCTGCGAATAGAAGTTAGGGTGTTATAGTAGCAGAAGTTGCCTCCAGCGCATCTGTTACATTAACCTTAACTGTCTGCATGATATTGTCATTTAGTATTTTTGTTTTGGTCATAACGTTTCGAACGAACATTAATGCAACAATAAATTCAAACGAAACAATCTTCAATAAAAGATTTTCTGCTTTGTTTGCTGTAAAACGATATCCCTCTCCCATTTCCTTATCCAGCGCAGAAATGATAGCATCATAGCTAGACCACACAGCATTCACATCTTCCTCCAGCTGCTGCTTGAAGATCACAAATCTTTTTGTACTGGAACTGAAAAATATACATAGGCAAGTTGCAATGTATCAAACATGTTTGAAATAACACTACTTGATGCACAACTGTGTTCAACCGTGATGTTGATGCGATGAGCAAGACATGGGAAGTATATGGAATTTCTCTTTTCAGATATTCAGACAGCTTTGCTTGGCAACCTTTAAATTTACCGTACATTGAGGCTGTGTAATCATAAGATTGAAAAGCAAATGCTTCAGTGTCAAATCCCTGACTTTGCAAGGATTTAATGATTGATTTTGCTTGACCATCTCCTGTTTTGTCATCTGTTATGCGCATATCAATGAGACGTTCCTTGATTTCACCCACAGTAGACACGTATCTCACTACAACTGATAATTGGTCCCTGTGAGATGTATCGGGTGTAGTATCGGCCATTACGGCAAAGAACTTTGCACTGCTTGCTTCTTATCGATTTCTCTCCTTCAGTTGCTCATGGAGAAGGTCAATGTATTCATTTTGGGAGTCCCAGTAAATGTACACAGCTCGCTGGGGGCGTTTTACAGCATCATCCAGCCATCCTTTCAAAAGAGGCTTCAACTGCAGATTTGTGACTCTTATTTGCGAAACGGCTCGAGAGTTTCCCTTTCTTTACTTTACCTCTACTTTTCATCATTTTGTGCCATTGCCGAACACTTCCTTTAACCCACGCCTCGGAAGATTGTTCATGCCCTAATCCAGTAGGAAACAGTTGACAGCAGAAACAATATGCAGCATCATTTGCGATTGAATATTCCAAATGTGGAAATTCTCTAAACCAATCAACATCGAACCTGCTCTGCTCCGAAGGGTCGACATCACTATTTCTGGGATAGGATCGAAGTAATGGCTGAAATGGGCCCATGCTAAATACATAATCTCTATCTTCATCATTCTTAATTTGTCTACGCAAACCAGGATCATGATGTACTGGCATAAAGCTCTGACTTTGTGATTCTGTGCTTTCTTGGCATTGCCGCAATTCATGCAGACATGTTTCAGAATTTTTTAAAAGTTTTGAAGATGAGTCACGTACTTGTCTGACGGTCTCAAAAAAAACGAAAAAAAACAACACAATATTGCAATACAAAGGAAATTAAATTATACCGTTAGCAGTCCAGTCACATTATCACTTCAACTATATGTACTAATCACATGGACGGAGCAGTTTTCAGACAAATATCACATTATTCATCATTCATTTCATAGGCGGTGTGACTTGTAAATGGTTTGTTGGATGTGCTAACAATTCTTCGAAAAATGACGGAAAGTAAAACCAATTAACGACGAAAATGTATCGATAGTCATGAATTCATATAAGCCGATTATTTAAATTTCTATCTATTCACATATCTATTATTCTGAACTGCGTACTTTATTCATTAGAATGTCTGGAACGTCCTACTTGAAAGTAAAGTTTAATATGAAAATCCCTCAAAACTACTTTCTGTTCTTCTAAGCTAGTTATTTGCAAAGTTATCGTAGGATCGACAGGGACCGACTTTTGGCCAAAAATTAAAAATGGGGGGGTTAGACACCCCCCGCACCCCCCCTAATTTGCGCACCCCCCCTGTGTATGATAGAAGGTTAAAAGATGAATGTGTCATGATTAGATTTCGTTGGCTACATTAAAAGCCAATTAAGTTGTCATTTATGTCTCCCATATAATATTATGACATTGGGGTGCTAGTAAGACTCTCAAAATGGCGCAACCCCGTACCAAAAGTACTGATATATCCACCCCGGGGATTCGAACTGGAAGAGATCAATGATCATTTGTATTTGTCATTTGTTGGCGTTGGCGTGTTTCTTTGTTTGTTTATTATAATACCTTAATACAGAAGATGCCTGGTAGATGCATAAATGCTTGAATAATTTATACAGTCGAACTTGCTTAATATCCCCCTCTGTTACGGATGAAAAGTGGAACATTAAGCGAGGTAGGATTATGAGAGTTTGTATGGATAATGGAATATAGAAATCAGATTTACGTGGGGATATTAAGCAAGGTGGGACATTAAAAGAGGGGATATTAACCGAGTTCGACTGTATAGATAGCTAACTATAATGACTGTCATCATTACGGATTATATACAGTTATTAAGTTATTGGAGATTACGAGATGTATGAGAAATTAATTTTGCAATCTACTTAGTAAATTACATAACTAACACTTTCATACCTCATTGCAAACTATTGATGCAAATTTCGCAGCTACGAAAGGAGAAGATTCAGAAAGTAGGCGGGTGTGAGGGAGAGGAAGATCACGTGATGTATTACGTCACGGCTATGTTGGTTTGTGTTTGTGGATATGCCTGCCATTTTGGAATTTTCAACTGCTCAATGGAAGATTGACAACGACGAAGGTTATTTTCAAACGCAAAAATCAATTACATAATTATCAGCTTGTTTGGTTATCTACAAACTGTACAAAGTGGTTGAAAGTGTTCGTCGTGTTAAATTATCTCTGCTCTGGACACACTTTAATTCACAACTCTGCTCTGCTTGCCTTCTTGCAAAGCAAGCTATTAATAAGATTGATGGAGGTGCGTTTATTGAATGATTTCCTTGAAATACCAGCTTTATAAAATTATCTATTGACTGACAGCGGATACTATAGATAATTAGTTGGTTTTAACATTTCAAACCATCGGTGTACATGAAACATAAGTTTCTAAGCAATTTTTACTCAGACTGCAAACGTTATAGGCCTAGCCTACTATGATGATGATGGCCTACACTGCAATGCTGCGTAGGCTTGCGGTTGTCTTGCTATGCTAGCTATGGCTTGGATTGTCTAACAGAAATATGAGGATATATAGTATATAGCTATCCTGCATGATGGTGTATGTAGGTCTATCATTTATTGCAATCGTTTTGTTGGCAGTTTTGTCACCTTTTGTGTTCAGACATGCCTACTATATTGTTGTCTGGTCAAGGTTGCAAGGAAATAACAAATGCTTGAGAAATGCAGTCCCCACTCCAGCAAGGATTTCAACATGAGGTTAATAGACAAGCATATGTCCATGTGTAGATATGAATGGTTATAAATAAATGCAAGATTGATTTTGTTGCTATTCCCCAACCGGAGATGATGACGATAGATGTTAGTCATGAATATTATAGTGACTTCAATCCTCTACACAAAATTAGCAAGAACACCCTCTTAAAGTAAATAATTTTTTTGGGAAATGTCATATTTGCGGATGGACAAGAGTTTGAATTTTGATCAACCACCCATGTCTATTTATTTTCTTCCACTTGTATTTTCAAGTAAATTTTTTATCCACACAGGCTACAAAACAGTAGCACTTGTCGGTCAACTATTTGCAGCCACGCACAAAGTATCACAACATTGTTTTGATCCGCCAGTTTGACCATCTTTTTTATTAAATTTTTTATATTCATTACGAATTTAAGATGTTGAAATATCTCAATCAACTGACTTTGAGGATTGTCGACTGAAATGGTTTGATTCCTATGAAAAATTAATAGACCTAAGCCTATTTTTGGCTATGAAAATTAGAATAGTTAATATTATATTCCATTTGATCAATAATACGATATAATCAAATCATGGCCTACACTCATTACAGAATACTCTGACCCTAGCTATATATTGAATGCTTTCCTCTCCAGCTACTGTGTGACAACAACCAATGCTTATTATGAGTGTTAATCTTTACTGCCAATGAGTACCAGCCAAGAAAGATACAGCAGTGAAGGCAAGTTTCTGAGCTGATCAATGCACGGTCTGTCTAATTATTCAATCATTTGCACTTCTTTGATTTCTTGTCTTTTCTGAGATCAGGGGAAACAGATCTTTACCAGGCTCTCTATCTGGCTGGAGAAAACACCAAGAAAGGTTTTGTTTGCAAAAGATTTACACTTATCCTTAGTAATGCCAGATTGTTTATCATTAAATCAGAGTCGTTTGTTTGCGTAAGTATATCTCATTAATGGCCATGTCAGCAGCGCATCAATACAATTGCCATGACAGTGTGTGTTGTCAATTACTTTAGCTACCAACCCCCCTGATAGAATGTGTTGAACTGAGGGAATTTACATCACTCATTATCAACTGCAAGGATGCAAGATGCTACAGGTGACATTAAACTGCCATGAAAACAGCACGTTGGTAACTAATTGCACAACTGAAACATATTGCATTAATCTTATTATTTTGCATTTTAGAGTGGATTTTGAACTACCAGATATATGCTGCGAATGGTGGCAGCGGCTGACTGAAGTTGCCGTTAAAAATGTCACACTTTTAGAAATATTTGCATTCACTCACAGCCAACAAATTAGCCAGGCGGAAAATCAAAAGTTACTAATTGCAAACGGTGAGTATAGGATGTTGTGGTAATAATATTTGTGGTAGACCTAATGACGGGTGAGTTTCTGAATAAATGATGATGATGATGATGATGAGTCTCTCTGTCGTTAGGTAATTGTTATTCTGATTATTACGTTGATGAATTAAAGAGGCTTAAATTTGACACAAATACTATATGGCGCACAACAGAAATCAATTCAAAATTTGGGTATGCATGAGAATTACATGAATTTCTGCAACATCTCAACAAAGTTATTAGATGAAATGTGTTGACTAAATTTGCTTTGAGATGTTGACTGTTTTAATTTAAAATATTAAAAGGTTGTGCTCAAGTTATCCAAAGCTTCATCTTGTTCCTTCATGGATAACGGATGCCGAAGTAGAAATGGTTGGTAACTTCAGAGCGATGAGGCGTTTTCCTTCTATCGTTTGGCGGTATGTATCATGCATACTTCTACCACTCATATTCTTTCATTTACTGAGATATATAATAATGTGATTCATTTGCTGGCTTTAGTCATGTTGATAATGGTGCTGTACTAGTGCGCTCAAGTCAGCCTGAGATTGGATGGCTGGGATGGCGATGTAAGGAGGACGAATCATTACTGCGTTCTATTGCAGAAGCAGCCATGTTGGATAGCTCATCAACTGCCAACAAAATGACGGCTTCTGGTAAGGATCATGGCTACATTCCCTGATCATACAGGCATATATTTATTTAATATATTCCTATCCTAACTCTCTCCTTTCTTTCCAGTGGCTAATATTGAATCAATACCCAGGAAGTTTTTAGTGGTTGATGCGCGCTCCTACACGGCCGCAGTTGCGAACAGAGCGAAAGGAGGCGGCTGCGAGTTCCAAGGTAAGATTTAAATAAAAATGAAAGTTGAAGATCAACATTTTTAAGGAAAGTAAAATTATTTTGTCTCTCTTTTGCAGAGTATTATGATAACTGTGATATAAAGTTTATGGGTCTTGCTAACATCCATGGAGTAAGGAAAAGCTTTCACAGCCTCAAGAACTTGATTTCTCTTGGCCAGGAACCATCAAAGTAATTTTAATCAACCTTTTACTTATGCTAGATATTTATCTGTGTGGCGGCTGTAGCTTTTCTCTACCTGCAAAACACACAAGAACGTCTCAAGTAATTATTTGTATGCAACTAGTGGCGTTAAATGTCATCTGCCCTCTAAGTTGGAATAGCATACCGACTGACATGCATTGATTCTGTTTCTCTCTAGATACAAACATTACTTGTTTTGAAATGGAGAGGCCTTGACATACTACCATTAACATATGGTATATGTTGAAAACTAGTCAATTTAGCTATCCCTTTCCAGCTCTTCACAATTTATAGAATTTTCTTTCTTTCCTTTAGCTGGCTGTCTTCTCTTGAAAACACAAAGTGGCTTCATCATATATCGTCCCTCCTGCGATCGGCTCTTGTTGTTGTTAATTCTATTGAACATGACAGTTGCTCTGTATTGGTGCATTGCTCTGATGGGTGGGACAGAACCTCGCAGATTGTCGCTCTTGCAGAGTTACTCCTAGATCCCTACTACAGGACGTTGAAGGTGGGCAAAAGGAGCGGCGTTAAGAACAGATCATTAATGAAAATAGATAAGATCACCATATAATCGATGATTAATTTATTTCAGGGATTTGAAGTTCTCATACAAAGAGAATGGATTTCCTTTGGTCATAAGTTCAGCGACCGTTGCGGCATTGCAAGTATGTGTGACCAAAACGAAAGGAGTCCTGTTTTCTTGCAATGGCTAGATAGTGTCCATCAACTCATCAGACAATTTCCAATTGCATTTGAATTTAGTGAGGCGCTTCTTGTAAGTATTTCACAGAAAATGTAAATGATAATCACACTAATGATACACTATTGTTATAAACATATTTTTCTCTTCAGTTGAAACTTGTTCGCCACGTCCATAGTGGCATATTTGGAAATTTTCTGTGCAATAGAGCAAAAGAACGTCATGACAACGAATTAGCCGACAAGACTTTATCTCTGTGGTCATGGTTTCATTTTAATAAAGATTTATTTGTCAACCATCTCTACATGAAATCTGGCGTTGTAAGTAACATACAATAAGCTTGTGTGCAAACTGCTACTGAATAGCTCTTACAAGAGAAACAGGCAAAACAGAGAGAATAATAGTGTACATCAATAAGAATATAGTTGTATCTTGAATTGTTTTCAATGAGTGATGACAAGCATTAATTGCTACATACCAAAACAGTATAGCCTACAAAAGGCCCCCACTATAGAATGTAATAAGTTGTGTGAGAAAAACAGTTAATCAATATGATAACATTTAATGCTTGACAATTAGCAGAGAACTAGCTGAGTCAGATAGCAGAGCAACTTAACTTCAGATCGGATCAGAACTGATTGACTGTGGTTCAAATCCAATTTTTTACATTTCATTACAAATTGCTGTGACGTACTGCTGCACATTGACAATCTTTCTGTCATGAAATCTGTTGTAATTTATCAGCAGTGTCGCTGTCTGCTGAGGTCAATAAAGAGCATTTAACCTACAATAATTTTGACTTACCCCAAGTCCCGCTTACTTTGATGTGCCAGCATTTGATGGTTGATAAGCGGGATTGTTGTCCTTTGCTATGTTCTGGGCAGTACGTGTTTTACGTCTTTGAAAGGTAAAATGTTGCAAGCATAGGCCTACAAGCGAATAAAATGATGGCTTTCATCCCACCACAACGATCATTCAACACCGAGAAAGCTTACAGCATTTCGTAGATCAACGATTTGCCATAATCAGTTGATCGAGGCAAGTTACAACAAAAATATTTTACAATTAGAACCAGAGTCTGACAAAAGTAGGGATAGTTGATTGCAGAAGGTGGCCTGGAGCATTTCCAACAGCTCTAAAGCTTTAGCTAATGATCATCAAGCCAAATTGCAGGGTTTTCAATGGCATCGCAATGGCATTCCAAGTTAATTTGGAATGAAGACATCCCCTTGGACAACATATTTACTTCATCTCGCATGATTTGATGCGTTTCTTTTGTTTTGGAAAAGAATGAGCAAAGGACACAAGTCTCACTAACCATCCATATCAAGTCATTAAAATAAGTGGTCAAGCCATTTCTCTTAGCGAATTGACCCATTAGAAGAGCGGTACAGATACCATCTCAAATACTTACTATAATAATTATGTGAGGATAAAATAAAATAAAATAATGCTCCATCGTGGCATATGAACAGTAATTAGATTGTGTTAATATATGCTGATGATCGTTTTCAGGTTCTTCGCCCTTCGTATCAAATGCGCTGCTTGGTTTTCTGGGAAGCAGCCTACCTGCCGAAATGGTACCCTCTGTGTAGCTGGCACTATGGATCGTCAAAAGGCTCTGAGTATATGCCGAGCCATGTAATTGGTGTTGATGAGCAGTCTGATAAGTCATGTTCAGATAACAACAGCAATGATGGCAATGACTCATGTAAACCATTTTATGCAGATGATAGTTGCCATGACAGTACTGTCAATGATGTGTCCCCCAAGACAGTTGCAGACGCATGCCATCGCAGAAGCCGCAGCTCAGGTCACATCCAACCATCAAATACAGTTAGACGTAACTCATTGAGTGAGCCTATTCAACCTCTGATGTCCTTCAATGGGGACACAGCAGTCCAAGATAGATGGAAATCATTGCTGGTCATAGAACAGGTCAGCACATGTCTAGACACAGATGGCCTTGTTAAAACATGTGATCCAGTACAAGAAAGAATTATAGAAATGAAATGTGAACATCAGAAGGAGGTTGATAGGTTACAAAGGCGCATAGAGCTGGAGAGAGCTGTACATACACGGAATGCAAATGGTAGCCCATCAAAGCCCAGTTGGAGTGATGAAGATGTGGTAAGGGTGTATATATACCATAGACTCACATAGACTGCTGGTTCCAATGCCAAACTTCACGGAAAACACATGGCGACCATGGGCATCCATAATGGCTGACGCAAAGGACCTAGCCTAGCTCCACAAGGCCCACTATTTCGCTCCTCTCATCTGCCCTATACGAAGCGTCCGCAGGTAAAATGAAGTACAGGGGCATGTGGCACAGGTCTACAAAGGACCAAAACAGAGGCTTGAAACCGCGAAATTTCAAACCACGTTTTCAAGTTACTAATTTCAAGTTATATCAAGTTGCATCAATGATGAGTTAAAATAACATTATAAAATAAAAGTTTTTTATCGTATCAGAAGGTAAATAGTATTTTAATTTAATTTTTTTTTTGTGTCGGTGTGATTTGAAATTATTCATAAATGTTTGAAAATACTTGTGGTCCTATGAACAGATCTCTCGTCGCTGGCAGGAAAATCCTATTTAGACTATCTTTCTATGACAATGAGAACATGTTGTTTAGAGTTTAGATTGCAAAAGAAGTTATAGGAGAGATCAAATAATTTTGAAATGTCAATGAGGAGAGAGCTAAAATAAGTCCTTTGCATCAGCCATCTTTGTTCCCTATGTTGCGTATATTTGTCAGCAGTCTCTGTAAGTCTATGATAGGCCTATACACGCACTATGAAACCTGTGTTCAAGTACCAACTATGAGATCTAGAGAAAGTAGCCGATTAGATAGAAGGTGGAGATCTACAGTGGTGGGTCAGAAATACAATAAATAAAACCTTACGAAGTGACCACTATAGGACGGCAACTGTTACATGAGGTTTGAGATAAGTCTGTAGTATCAACCATGAAATGCATCCAGACAATGACTAACTCAAACGCAGTCATTTATATTTGATTGGTCAGTAGGCCTATGACTGAGTGATCAGGGATGGAGTGCCATAACATTCTAAATAATCAAAGATATTGTTTGCTTGATGTTAGTTATCTTTACAAGATTCACTCCCTGGAGAAGGGACATCACTGTCAAGTGCAAGCAATGAGGAAGGCTGGGAGCAAGTGCAGTATGACGATGTACAACCAACACGCTGGGTTCCAGACCATGTGGCATCAAACTGCGAACAGTGTGGGTCTCAATTTAATTTGGTAATACGCAAACACCATTGCAGGTAAAGGTATCTTTCACAATTTAACTATTATGTGTAACTGCCGATTATTATGTCTTTATATGTTGATTATTTCCAGGCGTTGTGGTCGAGTGTTCTGTTCAGCATGTTCAGACCAGTCAATTCCTCTACCTAACGAACAATTGTATGAACCAGTCCGCGTTTGCAGGTTGTGTTTTGACTGTCCAACATCATCATAGCAAATTAATTATAAATTATGTATAAAGCCTAATTTGTTTGCTTAGCTCCATAGCTCAAGCATTTGTAAATAATAATGATAACTTAATGTAGCAACTATCTTAGATGGTTGATTAATAATTTATTCCTGATTATCATTTGATTACAATGGTGATAGTGTTTGTTTTAAATGCAAAGTCAGTCTGAGGACACAAAAGAATGATGATGATGATGATGAGAACATCCTTGCTTCTGTTGTTGTTGTTGTAGTTGTTGTCATCACGACCGTGTCAAACATCATTTTATCGTATCATTGAAATATTTATTTTTTATTCTGTTGTTGTTGACGTAATAAGTTTTGATTTCTTCACTTCAAAGAGGGAAACCATGTCACGGCATATTTTCAGTTCTTCTTCAAACTGAGGTACAGATGATGGGTGCGTTATATCACAATAATCAACAATAAACTGATAACATGCATTTTCCTTCTCTAAAAACTGTAGTTTGCTTTTTTGATCAAGTGACAAGTATTTTGAGTAAAGGCGTGCTGAATTGAAGTATGTTAGTAACACGCCTCTTACGGCATCCTCTTCGTATTGCCTAGGAAGCAGTCCCTTTTGTTTGTAGGAATCCTGGAATAATTTGAAGTATTTTAGAGATTGTAGACTAAGAAAATTTGTCTTCACAATTGACTGTGCAGTGCGTTTTTCTTGGCGTTCTTCTAAGAGAGCGCGTTTCAAATTAGTCATTGATGAATATGTTTCTGCAATTTCAAACATGAGTTGTCTTGTAATTTGTAAGAAATGTTGTGGGTTCAGGTCAACAAGTAACACATTGAGTAAATCAACCCGCCTCTTGTGCATCTTGCAGCGACGTTCAAAGTCATCCTCAAACAAAGCCAGGTATTTATAGAGCTGGCTAAGATCTTGTTGTATTTCAACGTAATCTGTTACGTAACCATCTAATACATAAAATTTCTTGGCTGTATTGCAAAACTTTTGTCCTTCAATGAAAATTAGCCTGGCATCTTGAAAAGATGAAACCAACGAATCAGGAACATTCCCGTGAAAATCAGCTATATCGAGGTCAGGGAACAACGGTCCAGTAGAAGTATTTATCTGTTCTGTTCCATCCAACGTTACCGCTTTAAGTGATTGCTTCAATATATCTATACAGTACTTAACCCAGCAGCGCGCTACATCCGCTTCAGTTTTTAAGTGTTTCTCATTGGTACTTTCCTTTATATCTGCTTCACTGTTCTCGTCATCAAGTAACTTTTGCAAATTTGTTTTGCCGTTAAGAAGAACTGTTGATGAGCATACAAGACATTGCTTTGCCAATTGATAGTTGTTCTGCGTGAGATAAAACTGTGATAGTGTTGCGCAATTCAAAGTCCAATCAATCACATCAAATCTTTTGGTTTCTAATTGCCTTTGAAGGGTCTGCTGGCAGTACTTTGCCGCTATCATGGGCCGGTCCAAATTGCCATGAACTTGAGCAAGATAGTACAGAGTTAAAGTATGTAGACTCTCGCAATCATCATCTGCATCTTCTGGCAGCGAAAGTTTTGTGTCTCCCTTTTCGCTGATTGGATCCATCAATAAATGAAGCGGCAATGGAGAATCTGCAATAGTTGCCATGGAAATGGAATTGTTATAAATATCCAAAGCATTTGTTAAGTGTGTCAGCGCTGTTTCATAATCCATTCTATTAGACCAAATCAACCCAAATTGATTACTTAGAGCAATTTTTAAAGCAGTATTCATACCTTCATCATTCGTCAATGACAGATAATTGGATGATATCTTTAAATTCTCTTCACCGGTAGACGCCTCTTCTGTTGCGATGTTATTCAATGATATCTCATAATGGAACAAAGCGAGGCAAACATTAGCATGGTTACACTCATTTTCAGAGAACAAGCATGAATCAAACATATTTTTAAGATCAGATATAAGTTGTGTGATGATATCTATAGCTTCGTATTTCAATTTGTAAGGTTCGGACTCTGGAACATCTTTGTCCTGGTAGAGGTCTTTGGCAGACTTGAATTTGGGTCTTGCCTCTACAAGCCAGCTTTCAAATTGAGATAAATGAGCGTTTCCAGACATGGTGAACAACCTAATATCTTGAGCTGATAAATTCAACTCGTACCTTAAAAATAGATAGATAAATTAAAAACAATCAAAACTAAAACTTAGAAAAGAAAACAAACTCTGCAGCCATGACCCTTTGTCTCAATTTAATGTAGCCTCGTTTAAAGTCATATCATTTCCATTTCCATTTTTGTTGTGTCCACATGGACGCAAACATAGGTTGATAATATGATTCCTAAAGGCTTCAAAAGTATCACAGATTTTGGTAAATTATACTCAAAACTTATACCAATAGCAGGTTTGTATTTAATCAAATAAACCTATCAATTTTTTATCCAGTTTGAAATCTTTCGGACACCTGTGGGACGAGACGATGGAAATATAAATCTATCACGATATACGCGGTATAGTCAGATAGGGAATCAGTTAAATAGTTTCTGTTAGAGTTTGGTAACTAGTACCTAGACTCCATATAATACTATATATATGTGTAATATCACTATGTATTCATTCGTTATATGTCTCGTCTTAATAAACTTGTTGACTATGAAGCCTACGTATTATTATTATTGACCCACTGTTCTCTGAACATAACATGGCGCAGCAACCACTGTTGATACAACCGTTGCCGGGTACTCCTAGCTCTCCTAGCAGTAGTACTGATCGTCGAAGTGAAATGACGCCGACAACTGCAGCAACAACGACAAGTGCAACTCCTTCAAACCTTAGAATTGAAGCGAAATTACCTAGTAAGTTGGACGTTACTATTGATCGGTATGAAAATTTCAAACTATGGAAATTAAAGTGGGACGGCTATTCGTGCCTTACCAATTTAAGTAAGTTGCCTGCACAACATCAGGTATAGGTCTTGAATATGTGCTTGGCTGACGAGACTCTACAAATTTTAACGAATCTACCACTGACCGATGCACAACGATTATTAATACCTGTCCTTTTAATCGAACTGGATATATACGCGAAAGGAGCACAAAATGAAGTTGTGGAAACCCATAAATACAACCGTCGTGACCAGACAGCAGGAGAGACAATCGATGATTGTCTTTAAGATGTGTGTCTTTAAATTTTAGGTGATACAAATAATTTAACACCAACTTCACGCAAGTTATTATCGGCTGACGGATCACCATTGGCGGTACTAGGTTCATTTGCTACCGTGGTCTCGGTTGGTGGTCGTTCCTCAGTACAGACCCTATATGTAGTTAAGGGATTGAAAGGGTTGATATTAGGACGACCGGCTATTAGAAAGCTTGCTTTGTTAACAGCTTGTGGCTCAATCTCATACTCTGACATTAATGCCAGTATTTGTAATAATGATGTTGGTAAACACACTGTTGTTGACTTAATTGCTAAGAATGTTAACAATATCGACGAAAAGCACCTAATTTTTTTGGAATTTCCGCGCGTTTTTGATGAGGAATTGTCTACCATGACAGGCACTCCATTCTCTATTAATTTATGCAATGATGCAACGCCATTTGCCGTACGCACACCAAGGAGAATTCCAATCCCTTATCGAGATCGTCTCCAGGCAGAACTAGAACGAATAGAGCGATTGGGTGTTATCAAACAAATTGATAAACCCACAGAATGGTGCCACCCGATTGTCGTCGAGCCGAAAAAAGACAGCAATGAAATTCGTCTATGTATAGATTTTACTAATTTGAATAAATTTGTAAAACGTGAATTCCATCAGTCTGTAACTCCGCATGAGTGTGTCAGTTCAATTCAACCTGATGAAGAACAATATTTTTCTCAATTAGACTGCCTTAGCGGTTATTGGCAATGCCCACTAGATGAAAAATCACAGCTTTTAACTGCATTTATAACTCCTTTCGGTCGCTATGTTTGTACGAGAGCACCGTTCGGTATTTCCAGTATATCAGAGCATTATAATAAAATAATGGATTGCGTCGTCGAAAAATTAGATGGTGTTCGAAAAATCATTGACGACATTTTAATTTATGGAAAAACCAAATCAGAGCATGACTCACGTTTGCGAGCGTTTCTTACACGATATGACAAATTCGGAATCACTTTAAAACGTTCTAAATGTAAATTTAATTTACCTCAAGTTGAATTTTGCGGATATCTGATTTCCAAGGATGGATGTAAAGTTAATCCCAATTTAACTACTGCGATAAAACATTTTCCAACTCCCAAGAATATCACTGACCTTAGAAGTTTTCACGGTTTGATAAACCAGTTAGGACATTTCTCGAATGACATTTCAACGCATTTTGAAATTTTAAGGCCTCTTTTGAAAAACAACAAAGAATTTTATTGGGATAGCCATCATATGTTGGCTTTTAACAAAATTAAGGATGTTTTATCAAGTACACGAACGTTGGCATACTATGATCCAACGAAACCAACAAGGGTTAGCACTGACTCTAGTCGTCAACACGGTTTAGGGTTTACTCTTACTCAACAGCAGTCAGATCAGACATGGAGACTTGTCCAGGCTGGATTGCGTTCACTATCCCCCGCTGAGACTCGTTACGCTACTATCGAGCTCGAAGCCTTAGGCATTCAATGGGCTTTAAAAAAATGTAAGACTTTTCTCGCCGGCTTATCTCATTTTGATGTCATTGTGGACCACAAACCATTGGTTCCAATTTTTAACAGTTACTCTATTGACGAAATTGGAAATCCGCGAGTACAACGGATCCGATTAAAAACTACCCCTTATAACTTCACCGTTAGTTGGCAAGCCGGGAAGGACCATTGTGCCCCCTGATGCATTGTCTCGTGCCCCAGTAAGTTCCCCAGAACATGACGACTGCCTCGATGAAGGTGAGGTTAGTTCATTTGTTTGTGCTATTCGATCAAATTCAAGTCAAGCAATTACTTTAAAAAAATTGAAAGAAGCCCAAAACAACGACACGGAAATCATTAATTTAAGAACGACAATAAATGAAGGCTGGCCTACCCACAAAATTGAATGCTCCGATAGAATTCGTGCATATTGGCACATGCGCCATCATTTCACTGTAATTGACGATGTTGTTTTGTGTGGTGTTCGCACTGTTGTTCCACGTAATTTGCGTAACGAAATTATTCAAATTTTACATGAAGGTCACCTTGGCATTGAGAAAGTGAAGCGGCGTGCAAGAGAATCTGTTTAGTGGCCTGGCATTAATGCAGAAATTAAAAATATTGTTGATAAATGTCAAGAATGCCTACGCTATCTACCTTCGCATGCGCCTGAACCGATTGAACCACGAGATGTTCCAAGTCGGCCATGGGATAAATTGGTTCCGATCTTTTCCAATACGCTTCACAAAATTATTTGATTGTTACTGATTACACTTAATTTTTTCCGGAAGTTTGGCTGTTAGGTCATGATTCCACTGCTCCTAAAGTAGTAAGTCAATTAAAAGACTTGTTTGCTCGTTTCGGTGTTCCCAATGAAGTTGTTAGTGATCATGGATCACAGTACCGTTCGAAATTATTTAAAGATTTTTCACAAATTTGGGGTTTCAAATGGAATCCATCGAGTCCTCGTCACCCCCAATCGAATGGCAAGGCTGAAGCTGCAGTTAAAGCAGTTAAAGCCATAATAAAAAAATGTAACGGTGATGTTGAACAATGCCGTAAAGGATCACTTGCTTTTAGAAATACACCTTTAGCAGATGGATTGTCACTGGCAGAAATTTTATTCGGACGAAAAAACTACGTGATACACTGCCTATCCATCCTAATGCTTATAAATCTGTCCAAAATCGCATTGTTGCCCAAGAACTGCATTTAGCTGATCCTACGTATCCTGCACAAGCAGCACACTATAAAGCCGGTTTTCCACTTGGCGAAAAATTCGCTGCAGCGAAAAATTCGCGTCTACTTTTGCGGCGAAATTTTTGCTGGATCATTTCCACATAAAATTTGTTTCGCGCCAAATTCGACATTTTATGAAAATCCATCATGGCACCAGTCAATTTGGAAGTTGTATTGCTTGCACGACTGCAAATTATTCAAATGTTTCTGCTCAAAAGACGTAGAGCATATGCAGGAAAATACAGTAAACAATTCTGGGTCCGGAAATTATTTGAAGACAGGAAAGAGAAAGGAGAGTTTCATTTACAACGTAAAGGAAATGAAGCTCTACAACATCGAATATTTTTACCGTTCTCTTCGTAAATGCGTCCTTCGACATTTGAACAATTTTATATAATGATTGGTCTAAAATTGAAAAGAAGGATACTCACATGAGAAAAACATTGGTTCGCTGGAGAGGCTATGTGTTTGTTTGCGTTATTTGGTGACTGGAGATTCACAATTTGCAAAAATACAGGCAACAAAGCAATACAGGCTACTAATTCATCCCGCCATCTTGTTTGCTGAAAATGTCATGACAACATCATTTTCAATTGATTTGCATTGCTTGATTCACTTTTCGCTGCAGCGAATCGCAAAAAAGTAGGATACGTTCCAACTACTTTTTTCGCTTCAGCGAAAGTTGCAGCGAAACCTGCGTGGTCCAAACTCGTGTGCACAACGCATGCGTACTCAGCATTTTAGCCGCGAAATTTTCGTCAAGTGGAAACCGGGCTTAATGTTCGCAGTAAGCGATTACCATCACTTACAGTCAACTCATGTGTTGTTGTTCAGCATCATAGAAACAAAGAATGGTCATTACGTGGTAAGATTGTTGAGATTTTGCCACACCGCGCTTATAAGATCAAGCTTACTAACCGCCAAGTTATTATAAGAAATCGTAGATGCATACGTAAGGTAATATCCCCTATTGCCCCCTCATCAATTCCTACGGACCCAGTACCAGTACCTCCTTTTGTTTCTGTTGACCCGACTCCTCCTACTTACATGGTACATGTTCCTAGTGAACCCAGAACTGTGACTACTCGTTCAGGTCGAACAATAACTTGCCCAAGTCGTTTTAATGATTTTGTATCACGCTGAATTAGAGACACACATCTTGTTATCGATAATTAATTTGAATTATAACTTTTGATATTATAACCTTTATTCATAACGTGTAGACGAAATTAGTAAGTAACAAAAATATTATTATTAGTTTGTAACTCGAAAGGGAGATGTTAGAGTTTGGTAACTAGTACCCAGACTCCATATAATACTATATATATCTGTAATATCACTATGTATTCATTCGTTATATGTCTCGTCTTAATAAACTTGTTGACTATGAAACCTACGTATTATTATTATTGACCCACTGTTCTCTGAACATAACAGTTTCATTGCATATGAACAACATGGCACCAGACATAAAACTCTCATCAAAATTCCTCAGCATCCGTCCGACTCTGAAAAGGTTTTTGAACTGAATCAAACTCTTTTTCAGTCCGTTCGACTAGACGAGACGGCAATTAGGGGCCATTATCGACCATCTAACTACGTTTGACTGCATGGGCAAACAATCCAACTTTGTTGGTTCAAAGTCGAACAGAGTTGAAACGACAGAGTTGGATCGTTTGCTCGGGCCTTCAGAGTTGCTTCCAGCTGTCACAAGTTTTAGCAAATTGTAGTCACAACGATTAAGCATGTGACACCAAAACGATTGACGTCAGGGGCTGTTTTTGTTGTGGATGTATGTGTTGCGAGACTAAAGATTTCAAAAGTAATGTCTCAAAGTAGCTTTTCCTGCATTTTCGGCAGCTGATTTCCTTTAGGGAAGTTGCTATTTACCACAGAAGTGTACAGAAGCCAGAGTCAAACTCCGACTCCGGCAGGAGTAGTCTCATTTCAGCACGAGCCGGACTTGAGTGGATTTGAACCAATCACGAGCAGGAGTCGGAGCCAGAGCATAGCATGAAATCCTGATAATTTGAAAATTGTCTGGATATTCTACATGGAGGTTGGATTGGCTACGTACTTCAGATGATGTTAAATTATTTTGTACGCTTTGATGTGGGCTTATTGTGGGTTGATAAAGTAATTAATTTTCAGACTTTTACAGGAGTTTGTCTGAAATAGTTTTGAGCCTGAGTTGGAGTCTATTTTTCTAACATTTTCTGATCCAGACTAGGAGACGCTTCTGGATGGACTTTCTTCGGATTCGGAGCCTGAAAATTCTGACTCCGTACACCTCTGATTTAGCCAACAACACACATCTAGATGCAGTAACCAGTTGAAAAAAACTTTTGTTTTTGGTTTTTGAGCTATAATAGCTAGAACAAACAACTTAAGTTTGAAAATTCTAGAGCAAGTTTGCTAGTCAAGCAGCATGCTAGTAAACCTATCCTTACGTTTTTCATTCCGTTTTTTCAGCCTTTCAGCTGAAAATAAAATGTTGGCAAAATACTTTTCGTTCACACTGCCACACCTCAAAATTGCCCCATGCGAAAACAGATCAGGAGTTCATGAACGTTAAATGGCCCAAACTGTTCAAGAACTGTCTGTAAGGGTTTATGAACTGTTCATGAAAATTTGGGCCGTTTAATGTTCATGAACTGTTCATGAATTCCTGAACTGCTTTTCACAGAGGTAAGAACTAATAGCTAGACCTGAAAATCCTTCTAAATATAGAAGACAGAGGCAGTAAGATTAATAAGTCTAATATCTGTAATGTGTGTTGATGTATATGCTCATACAGTCTTACACCTTACTACGCATGCGTAAGATTAGATTAGATTACATTTGAACTACAACAGACGTGTTCTCTAGTTGTGTATATTACTTGACAGCTATCATATACAACATGTGTATGGTGACAAAGGCATGTAATGTTAATGACCCTATCTCTAATGACATATGCCATAGAAAGTTACAACACTCCACAAGTAACAAATGGAGTGAGACTGTCTCCCTTTGTTAAGGTCAAAGATTTTCAATGGCAGTCCAAGGCTCAGAGAACAGCATCATGTCACAGCACATTTCCGTACCAGTTACACATGAGGCAATATCTAAAGCAGCCAATCAAATTTCGAAGTTTTGTCACATGACACCTATGATGACATCATCTGACATTGACAAGAGAACCGGAAAGTCTCTTATTTTTAAAACTGAGCTGTTTCAGAAAACCGGTTCATTCAAGGTATGAAGTAGCGCAATGTTGTTTACTCAATTGATATTTACTAAAATGATGATTATCTTTTGTGATTGATTGCACTGTTTAGTACCGTGGTGCAACAAACACAGTTTTGAAATTGAAAGATCTTGTCAAAGAGAGGGTTGAGTCTGAGAGAGATCTTGTGCTTGTGACTCATTACAGTGGTAACCATGGACTAGCTGTCTCCTTGGCAGCAAAAGTTCATGGTTTCAAAGCAATCATCGTTGTCCCTAGTAACGCACCTCAGTTCAAAGTGGAAGGAATCAAGAGGTACGGAGGCAAAGTCATCCGCTGTGATCCAAGCCACGAGGTCAGTATGTAGTCAGATCATGTCGGATCTATGTCTGCATAGGTCATTATTACTCTGAGAGGTACAACCAAATACATAATTGAATGATTGCTGATTACAGGGCCGAATGATGGCTTGCCAACAAGTAATTAATGATGTTGGCGAATGTACAGAGTATATACCCTCTGGAGATCATCCATTTGTCATGTGCGGACAAGGAACTATGGCCCTTGAGATGCTAGAGCAGGTATCACACCTAGCATACTACTTAATATGACGCCTGCCACTTCAAATGACATTCTTCATATGCGATTGACTTTCACTTCAGGAGCCTGATCTTGATGCACTCGTGGTATCAGTTGGCGGAGGAGGTATGTTATCTGGAATTGCCGTTGCTGCAAAAGCAATCAAGCCATCAATCAAAGTATATGCTGCCGAACCAGAGTTAGCCAATGATCTAGCACTCTCTTTCGCTGCCAAAGAAAGAATAACATTCAGCGGAGGTAGTTTCAATTAATTAGTCATTTTTAACTTTTTCACTAGTCCTTTGCTGCTGGCATATCAGTTACGGGTTTATTTTTAGAATTACCGAAAACAGTAGCTGATGGTTTGCGTGTTAATGTTGGTGAGTTACCATGGCAACTGATTAGAAATTTAGTAGATGGTGTCATCACTGTTTCTGATGATGAGATAATTGATGCCATGAAATCTGCATGGTACCAAATGAAACTGACGATGGAGTCATCAGCAGCATGTAGTCTTGCCGCAGTTTACCAGCAAAAGTCAAATCTTCTCAAGGACCATAAAAAAATTGGTTTGGTGTTGTGCGGCGGTAATGTTGATCTGGATACCTTGCCGTGGATTGCCAGTAATTGAATTTTGAATGAAATAGTTTTTCATTTATGTATTTATCAAAAATCAAAATAGTATATTTCTATTTTTTATCTCTATAATGTGAATATAATTTAATACCTTTAAATATGTTTTGTTTGATATAAATTACTATGTTTCGTTATGGTTTTAACTGCTGGTACTCTCTTCCTGTGGTGACGGGTCGAACAGAATCATCTGTGTCACTATCCACCTGGAATAGATTGACAAATACGTCAGGAGTTTCATAAATATCATAAATGTCATACCATAGATTATACATTATGTTCTTACGTCCGACTCCTCCACAGTTTGAAATTTACTTTCCCTATATTTCTGTCTGCTTTTCAGAATATAGATAACTAGAATATCTCCAAATACGGTTGCCTTTATTAAAGAATATACAAAACGCTGATTAGTGCATCTGATGTAATATATGATATATATTATACCTAGAACATATAGATATACTCACAATTCCAAGCAGAGCAAACCCAGAGCCCAGGTTTAAAAACAAAGGAACAATACTGAATTTACCAGCCTATAATAAACAATCAGACAGATCATCACAACCACTGCAATGCTGCAGCAACGGCTGTGCATTTCATATGACATTGAAGTAATTTACCTTTCCTTTGACAAGGACATCAACTTTGATGCCGTAAGCTTTATATAAAATCCTATGTTGATGACCATCTTCTACATAGTACTGTGGAAATCTGAAGGAGATCAATTTATGTTTCACTTTCAAATGAAGATAACGCAATCAAGAACAAATTATATGGTGGCATGTTCTTTATTCTCAAATACCAATTTTTTCTGAATTTGAAAGATAAAAATAAGGTAGCCTACGCTATCCTACCTCATCAATTATAAGTAATCGTACGTTTTCGGTTTTCAGTTCTAGATTTATTTGCAGACGAGTGAAATTTCAAAAATATCAAATTGCAAGGTCATATAGGATAAGGATGAATATGTGTAGTCTAGTTGAAATAAATCGCCTGATGATCACCTGGTGTGAAACTTAAAGTAGCATAATTCTAGCATCTTTCATTTTTGACTCTCATTCTACAAATGCTCTGATTAGATTGCACTATACCAAGAACTGGTGTGGAACAATCCCACTATTGTTATTATTATATTATTTAAAACATAAACATTAAACTTACTTTTTCAGTTCCTTTCTTGTTTCTAAATCAAAACATTTTTAATTTTGCCAGCCATTCAGAAGGCTGCTTTTCTAAATTTTATTGCTATTGTTTCTCTCTACCAATAAAATTTAAATTTCACTTTTTGCGTTGTTTTTCATTTAAGTTATGAACTGTTTATAAAACAATTTAAGAATAATACCTTGTATCTAAGCCAATCAGAATTAAGTAATTTTTCATGTTTATATTATTAATAGCATAATAAAATGTTTTCTTTGTTCATTGCCAATTGTAGCATGCTCAAGAAAAACAAGACATAAATTATGTCAAGTGGGTGGATATGATAAACCAGCTACCAGCTACCAGTTACCAGCTATCTAAATAAGTTGGATTACTTACCTGAAATTATAACCTTTTGCAATTGGGGCGTTTGGATCATCCAGCCTGAAGGATAAACCAATCCTAATTGTTATAATTGTAAATGAGTAACTCATTCTGATCTGAGGATAGAAGGATAAAGTATAGTTACGGTGTTACCTTTTAAACGAGTAGATTGGAACGCATTCATCGTCACTTAAGTCCAAATTGCAGTCCCACGTGATTACAATGGCTATATTTCCTCCCTGTCAATTTCAAAAATTACAGCAAAATTAAAATTATGTTTCATATAAGTCAGAATAGGTTATTTAAGCCACTTTGTGTGTTTCAGCCGGTATGGCCATATTCATTAATTTACATGAAACACAAAATTGAAAAGTTCATGAAAACAGGTGATATAACGTTCATGAACTGCTTGATGTGAGGTGTTCATGAACAATGCATAAATGTCTGTAAAGTTCATGAAATTTGTAAATTTTTCACAGGACCGAGCTCACTTTTGAAGTTCACGTTTTTAGTTCTAGAGGATGATAAATGCTCATTCAGACACTGTGAATCAATTTCAACAAATTTCATGGTCTATAAAATCGCCTTGATTGTCAGAGAGTGTGGTTATACCTCATAGGAAAGTTCATTGAAATTAACACCAGCACCATTTGTAAGACTTTCAATTGTAAAAATGGGACATAGCTTATCGTTACCAGAATTATAGTGACAATGCTTCAAGTAACTGCTTCTATTCTGATTGACAATGTTACGTCTACAACATAAAACCACCTATTCATAATTAACAAGCTCTTAATGTAAAACTACTCCATGAAACCACCCTCTTGTGTGATTTCCCCTCACCTTAAAAAACCAAACTTTCTGAACGAAACCGTATTCTTAATCAAAACTGTGAAGTTTCTTGCAGCGTCTAAGAGAGGCACAGTGAGACTACAGAGACACAGAAACGAGACAAAAATCAATTAAACACCTCTGCAATCTGCATATATACGTTCAGTGTATGTTGGTTCTTAAGTTCTGTAAGTGACACCAAACAAACCTGAAATTATGACCAGGCATCGGCAGTTCATCCACTTCAACTGGGCACCATGCATAAATCTCACACACTTTGATGTTTACTCTGTCTGAATCAACACAGCGTCCTGTTCTTACACCTGAAAAAGTGTGATACAAGATAGATAGACAAATGATAGTTAAGATAAAACGTTGTCACACGATAGCGCTAGCTGATGAGGAGACAGGTTTTATTCATATAATTGAACGAATCAAATTTATTATTCGAATACGGGGTCCATTCACACACAACATACGTGATGCCTGGCCCTATAATAATGAAATAGTATAATTACATAATGTGAATATAGCTAATACTAAAAACTATAAATATAAAACATAACTGATTAGCTTAATATAAGCGAGAAAGATTCTTATGGTTTTTATTGGGCTAAATTCATGACAGCAAGTTTAAAGCTTTTTAACAACAATGATTTTTATTGACAAAGCAGTTCTATTCCTTGAGATGGATTTGATAAATGCTATTTTTTAGCTGTTTTTATTCATCATTGAAATATCAGAATATTTATGAATGGATGAATATGATTGAATATTTAAAATAGTAATGTGATTCTGTGTACCCGTGAACAAAATATCGACCACAAATAAACACCTCCTGATACTCCTATAATATGTCAGGAGGCCCTGAATGACTGCAAACATCTTTCTTCAGTTAGATCTCAAACAGCTCATAATGCTTTTTGTTTGACCTAATTCAAAGTTTTACGATCTAAAAATGCGAATTTAAAGCGCCATGGTGCATCCAAAGGAACTGCGCAAAAACGATTCTAAAAATTGAACAATTTTACATCAAAATCTTATTTCATCTGACAGTTACTGTGGCATGCCTGTCATACGCTTTTAACTTGATCCAAATTAACTACATATTTTAAAATAGCTTCAATCAAAGTCTTAGGATAACAGTGTAACAGGCTAACTCGACACTGTGGTATGAACTAACATAATTGTGAGGTATGGTAAATATTTTGAAAAGTGTATTTTATTGACATATTTGGTTGATTTTAAAAGCTATTATGTAAATGCCATTACTGAAAATCTATATACTGTACTGCATAATTAATAATTACCGTTTCCATTGACAACAGCCTCCCCTTGGGGACAATCCGCATCCTTATCGCAATGAACAGTTTTGAATTTTGGATCTTCAGGACAAGTGGATCGTGTTTGGTTGGGTGTGATAATCATATTGGTCATAACAAAAAAGGCATTGTTCTCCTAAATCAATGGCAAAAATGATAATTATAATACATCCATGATTTATCTTTATCACCTAATCTAACCTACGGCCTACGGGAGCACAGCATCAACTGCAGTATCATAATCTAACCTGTGGGGGCACAACATAATATGCAGTATCATAATCTAACCTGTGGGGGCACAGCATCAACTGCAGTATCATAATCTAACCTGTGGGGGCACAACATAATATGCAGTATCATAATCTAACCTGTGGGGGCACAACATAATCTGCAGGATCATAATCTAACCTGTGGGGGCACAACATAATATGCAGGAACGTAATCTAACCTGTGGGGGCACAACATAATATGCAGGATCGTAATCTAACCTGTGGGTGCACAACATAATATGCAGGAACGTAATCTAACCTGTGGGGATACAGCATCATCTGCAGGAACGTAATCTAACCTGTGGGGATACAGCATCATCTGCAGGATCATAATCTAACCTGTGGGGGCACAGCATAATATGCAGGAACGTAATCTAACCTGTGGGGGCACAACATAATATGCAGGATCATAATCTAACCTGTGGGGGCACAACATAATCTGCAGGATCATAATCCAACCTGTGGGGATACAGCATCATCTGCAGGATCATAATTTAACCTGTGGGGGCACAACATAATCTGCAGTATCATAATCTAACCTGTGGGGGCACAACATAATATGCAGGAACGTAATCTAACCTGTGGGGACACAATATCATCTGCAGGATCATAATCTAACCTGTGGGGGCACAGCATAATATGCAGGAACGTAATCTAACCTGTGGGGGCACAACATAATATGCAGGATCATAATCTAACATGTGGGGATACAGCATCATCTGCAGGATCATAATCTAACCTGTGGGGGCACAACATAATCTGCAGTATCATAATCTAACCTGTGGGGGCACAACATAATATGCAGGAACGTAATCTAACCTGTGGGGACACAGCATAATCTGCAGTATCATAATCTAACCTGTGGGGGCACAACATAATATGCAGGAACGTAATCTAACCTGTGGGGGCACAACATAATCTGCAGGATCATAATCCAACCTGTGGGGATACAGCATCATCTGCAGGATCATAATTTAACCTGTGGGGGCACAACATAATCTGCAGTATCATAATCTAACCTGTGGGGGCACAACATAATATGCAGGAATGTAATCTAACCTGTGGGGACACAATATCATCTGCAGGATCATAATCTAACCTGTGGGGGCACAGCATAATCTGCAGTATCATAATCTAGCCTGTGGGGGCACAACATAATCTGCAGGATCATAATCTAACCTGTGGGGGCACAACATAATCTGCAGGATCAAATATGTACATTCCATGCAAAAGTGACGACTTAAACGTTGTGAAGTTGACCAAAGCGGTGCCTTTTAACTTTGACGTTACTGAACTGATTGGTTCGTCAAATTCTTGGTAGCCTTTCTTCCATATAATAGCATATCTAATAAATAGAACAACAGGATGGCGTAAATAATCGTTATCACCAATCAAAGCCAGTGCAAGCAAATACTTCTAGGCCTGTTCTTTTTTGACTGAAAATTGTTTAATATTCCATCTGGTAAAGTAACAATAGATAATTAATTTCTGTCACTTCTGATGACTGAGGAAAAAAATGTTTGTGAAAAATATGAATTTATAGCCCACTAAGATTTCTCTCAGGGACGCTGGAAGCAACTTAGGGCAGGGAGGTGGCGAGCTAGACTAGAGGGGCGTTTTCTCTTTGAAATTACCATTTGGGACCAGTTGATTTTATATTTGTTTATTTCGAATGTTTTATATTTATATGAACTGGGATTCAAAAACTTGCTGTTTCAATATTAGTCCTGTTTTGTATTATTTAATAGATAGTCTATTAATAACTGTAGGCCTAATTAGAAGGAAATTAAGTTTCAGAACCTAACTATAATAATTGAGACTAAAATCTGACAGTGAAGTGATGTGATTGATTTATAACTTCTAGCATAAATTAATTTTTGAGATTTGTGAAAGACAAAACTTATGATGATTCACGATTCGGTTTTCAGTCAGCTGCACATATTTTCGAGGAAGAGCCTAAGCAGGTTTGGGTAGCCTACGACGAGAACAATCAGATTGTTTGGGTAGCCGTACAGGCGTAGGTCCAACACAGTTGCCCAGAAATAAAAGTGTCTGGACAAGGCTCAATAAGAGCTCAAGTTCTGCTTCCTAGCCTACCCTTGATGTTCATTCAATTCATAGGCTCCATCAGCAAGCACGCCACTTCAGACTGTAAATCATTTTCAACGGAACTCACCCAATCACATAGCCAATAATAAGCAACTGAATTAGTCTGAAGACAAATCCAACTTTTTTGTTTTCTATTTTAACAACTTTCAACGTTTGATATTCAAAGATAGCACTAGCAGCCTTCGAACAAAAGCCGCCACTATTGCGAGGGGAAGAAACCATGTTGGTTGATCTTCAGTTTTCGAAGGAAAGATCAAGTTGATTTCAAAATAATCTAAAAATAGAACAAAACGATGACGTAGTCGGCGTCATCGGAGCTGTCAGCGATTGTATTTGAAGCGATACGTAACTTTTAAAATGGCGTCCAGTTCATCTGGTAATAACTTCACAAAATGGGAAGGTTTGTATCGCAATTTTAACTCATTTCGAATTTAAATTATAATAATTTTGTAAAAAAAAGTAATACATGTCAAATCTGTATTCTTTTCAGTGTCAAACTAGCTCTCAGGTATGCTAATTTTTAGTTCTAGGTCGTTGTAACTTTATATTGTGTAGCCTAGAGTAGAGCCAAGTTACAGTAAACAAAGGCCTAGAGAGAAATGCTTTTTTTGCCTGATCAGGCAGCTGAGCTGTTGCCTGCTTGACTTCTACTGCTTATAGTTTAGGGATCTGATCAATAGCTGTGGAAACCTCTGAATAGGGTGATGTTATCTAAGATTCCAAGTTTAACCCTACTAATAATTAGAGTAGCCTAATATCTTCTTAATATCAGTATTAAACTCTTTTCACGCATTTATTAGCCACTGAAATGTTCTGCTTAAATTTGTTTCACATTTGTATATAGATAGTGTTATGCAAGGTTTATGTAACTGACTTTTATAGCTGTATATTCCCTTCCATACCGCTTTATCGTTTTGGAAATCCCAACAGAAAAGCCTAAATAATGGGTTTTCAGAAAGCCTTGGCTGAGGGGGATGCGGTTCCCCAATAAGTATTTAATTATGGTATCCCAATGTGGGAGAGAGCTTAATAATGGTGCTTAGTGCATATAAACAGTTTTATACAGTAGGCCTACATAATGAAGATCATTTTGTCTGTCGTAGGAAAAAACATAATGCAGTTGCAAATGGTATAGATCACCGATATGATTAGATATCAGGGAATTGAAAACGTCTTGAGAAACTAATACACTTAACAAAAACATTGACAGACACTCACTGTACAGTAGGCCTATTGTAGCATCTCTACAATTCATATAAAAGGTCATGTACAAGTTTGAATGTAATTTGTAACCTTTAAAATAAGCCATGAAGATATATAAGGTATAACTGTACTTGAAATGAATACACCGCATAATCAGAATCAATAACGAGTATGTCCAGTCTTTCGATCCTCGTAAAATTATGGCTTTGTGATTTCTACTTCACAGCTTAAATTCAACCTAGACACCAGAATGCAGAATAGAGACTTAATTAAGCCAGGTTTTTGTATTTTTCTTCAGAGTCCCCCAAAGAGTAACAGCTATCGGCTCCCATGATTCATTTCACACTAATTTACTTGCATCGCATGTAACTGGGTACTAGTATATTTAAAAACAAGATGAAAACTAGTGAAAATCTTGTGATTCCTGAAATTGAAATTATTTTTGAATGATAAAAACTTTGTCTTTCGTATTAGGATATATATAAGCTATCATACTGCTTTTAAGAAATCACTGTAGGTATGCACATTGGCAGCGGCAGTAGATCGAAGAACAAAATAATAACACTTTCGATTTGAATTGATTTTTATCAGTAAATTAGCCTGTTCCAGAACCAATTCTTATAAGCTAGAACGTTATAGATACAATACATGTAATTTGTTGCTTTTACATTACTTTTTATATAAAATGTATTCTATATTGAGTTCATTATTATAAATATTTGTATTATTTGACTCGTATTACCATAACATGCATTCATACTTGATAGATATAGAATAGACACAAAGATGAGGCTAAAGCCTTTTCTGTTACTCAGAGTTCACGTGTTTACTTTGCGTTCATCAGACGGTTTACTATGTAGGCTACTTAACTAACTAACTTTAGTAAACCGTCTGATGAACGCAAAGTAAACGCTTGAAAATCTGAGTAACGGAAAAGGGTTTTGCCTCATCTTTGTGTCTATTCTATAATATGCTCTGTCTTAACAAGCATTGAGTACTCTCACATACATGTGTTCACCTCATATTATATTACATTATTATACTTGATAGATATAAAAGTAAATATTGAATTTGATACAGGAAGCTGCTGATTATCTATCAAGCTTTCACAGAGAAATTATCTGATATCTTCCAATTCATTGTTGTGTCCACTGCTTTACTTTAAATTTATCGCTTTACGCTTTAGTTGATGTTGCAATTGATTCAATTTATCAATTTAATTCATACATTAATATAGACGGCCACTATTTTGATTCTAAAAGCACAACAGACAATGTCAAATTAAAAATAATAATTCAAAATGAAAATTTTCAAGTTGTGATGTTGTAAGTTCATATAATAATTTTAGCTTTGTAAACAATCTGCTGTTATATGAAGAATTCAACTAATTTTACTGATATTTGTTGAATACAGCACTCATCTCTTATGTAGAAACATTATCAACCATATTGAGATCATGATATTCTTCTAAATCAGCTAGTAGGCCTACGGCATCAAAGTTAAGACCAAATGTAGGCAGGCTACTACGATAGTGCATATCTTTCAAAGGTGAAGTGCACAGTTGTTGTCTCAGGCTAGACTTTTCAACCTCAATTCGCGAACAATGGAAGGTTGACTTGCCCAAGTCTCACTTTTACTTTTACGATTTTGATATGTTGGTAAGTGAGACTTGTGTCCTTTAGCAATTCTATTGTTTTAGAAAACAAAGAAACCGCCAACAAAATCTCGTCGATGACGTTGTTTATCTGAGTATTCCAGGATGTCATACAGTCAACAGGGAACGAATCGTAAAATATATAAGAGCCTGAAATTTTAAAAGCTGCTAAAATGTTTGACAGAAATGGTGGCTTGAGTCACTTGTTGCATATATATATATTTCAGGGTATTGGAGCTAATTAAACTAGAAAACTGATTTTATTATTCTAACTTACTGATTCTGGCGAGTCATTGATGTAGCGAACAATCCTGTTTACTGCAAACTTTTTGAGCGCTCGTCGGAGATCGAAATACAGGTTGAAATATGATTCATTGTGGAAATGATAAACATTTCACTTGAAGGTTGCTATGTTCTGAATAAATCTTTCCCTTGCTCTTGTACACGACGTGGAACTGTTGGGTTTTTCGATGGTAGCCCAAAGCATTCACAATGATACAATATTAAACGATCTTGGAGGGTAAAAACATTTACAGATAATTTCGCCATCTGTATTCTGAATGATGATGTTGAAATAAGTTTGTAATTTTTGACAAGCATCAGTTAATCGACTTGATTTAATAACCATAAGTTTCCATATAGATTTAATTCATTTTATTTTGGCTTGCATGTTGCATCTTTCATTAATTTACGAAATGTTGGACCCCGTCTTTCCCCGTACATCAAATGCGTGATAATTTGTCAGAACAATACGATCAAACAGAATGCCGTTGTGCAGAATCCTGCACAACGCTGTACGAAGGAAATAAGTCCCGCTTACCGCTCGTCAAAGTGCGGTATATCAAAGCGGGACTTATAGATCAGTCAAAATGGAAGGCAGCTTTGAACTTCGCCGCGTTTCCTAACCCTTCCACTATATAAACTATGTTCTGATTCAGATTGGAATGAATGTTTATGAATGTTTCATTAGTGACATACTATAGCATGATTAGGATCATCGTCATCATCATCATTTCTTCAGAACCTGATAAGTCAATATAAACTTTTTTCACAGGACTGATTATAAGACTAAACTGAAGCTAGCCAATGCTTATGCTGATGTTTAAATGCTTCTTAAGTAGTATCTGTAACTTGCATGCGTGCGTGCTGCATGCTTTTTTAGGAAATACGTCATAATTTATCACCTCAAGGTATTACGATTTTTAGCGTCTCGATGTTATGAAAAAGTTCTGGCTTGGCTAAATTTTGCAGTCGCTGGGACGCTGTCATAATGTCGTAATTGACAGGGAATTTATTTCAGACTGAGTTCCAGACTTTTGATTAATTTATTAAAAAGTAAAGCCGCAGATAAGGATTTTCCATGAATTGCTGAACGTGATTTGGCAGGAAATCCATTGCATGAAAACGCAATAATTTGTAGATGAGATGGTTCTGAAATGTTTATCTAGCAAGTCAGGAATAAAATCTAGGAAAGTCTGTATCAATGTGATACGTATATTGCCTTAAAATTAATTAAAATAAGTTTCAATATTTAATTTAAATTTGGTGTAATATGTTATATTAAACGGACAAACGGTAATATCATAAAACATTATATTAGCTGTCATTAATATCATTAATTTAGCGGTCAATTAATGTTCAATAAATCAGATTATTGAAATCGTAATCAAGTTTGGATTAAAGTCCCCATCAATTACGACATGACAGTGACTGCCAAATTTAGCAAAGAAAGAACGTGTTCATAACATCAGGATGCTAAAAATCGTAAGAGGAGGTCATAGTAAAAAAGGTGATAAATTATGACTTATTCCCCGAAAAGCACGCACACATGCACACACGCAAGTTACAGACACCGCTTCTCAAGTCTTTTCAAGGAGACTTATTAATTATTTTCCCTCTGGAACTTTTTTTACTGTAAACGGGAGACTATTGTTCGACTGTGGTTCAAATCCCCCGAAGGTAATCTAATCCTTGACTTTATCTAAAACATCAAATGAGTAACATCTTCTGATGGAATGGTCCAGAGGGAATTACATTGAGTGGCTGCGGTGTATCATTGTGCATTGACAATCAGGGTCAATGCTGAAATCAAATGTAGAGCGTCTAAAGGAGTAACATTGACTGGCGGCTGTCACAATCTCAACTTAAATTAAGCTTAGCGTGAATTCAACGGTCAATGTCAGTCTTGACTTTGCCATGTCTTCAAATTTGATGTTTCAGCATGGTTTCAGGCAAAGAAACAATGCGGCACAGAAGAAATGCGTTTTGTAGGGTGATACCGTCTCAAATATTTTTAGAAACAATTTTCTGAATACCATCAAAACAAAAGTTGGTATGCTGAACCCCTGATGACATTGGCATGGAAGGTGACATTGAAGGCTCAGTTGTGTATATTAACTATGTGTGCAACAGCGTACCAATTATTAGGTCATAATTCCGCTTAGGCCTATTTCTTTTTTATTTTGGTACGCACAACTCAGGTATACAGCAATTCCCTGTAATTTGGTGCCTAACCGATCATAACAATTTTTTTCAAAATTATTTGATACTTATCAATTTTTAGATTTGAGAAGAGAGGCAAGGCATCTTGAGAATGAAGTTGAAATGAAGTTGGTATCATTAAGTAAACATGGGACGTCCAGAAAACTGACAAAATCTTACTCAGAGGATAGGTCAGTTTGAATTACTATTTCCATCATGGTAACTGGGGCGTTGAATTGTAATTACCTCTCTTTGATATCCCACTTCATTTATGCATAGTTGTATTTATTTCCCAAACATTTCACTTCGAAACATTTGTGAAACTAAAGGAATTTTTGAATGCTGTTCTAGTAATTCGATTGGCTAACTCTGGTGCTGGGATCACGCAAGCCAAAACAACTTGGACATTGTGTTAAAGACAAAAACACCCAAAATTTCTAAATAGTTGTAAATAAAAAATTTAATTGATTTAGCATCAATGATGATAGGCCTATATATTTCAGAATGTTAGATTTAAAAGCATTCTTCTTCTTTGCTTCATTTTGTTTGGTCACAGTGGCTATTTGAGACAAATTCAAAAGCCCTACGGAACCGGTAAAAACTGCAAAACAGCAGAAATGAGAAATGATGCAATCAAAAGGGACCTGAAAGTGCAAATTTGGATCTGTGATTGGAAAAAAGGCAAAATATGACGAAGAAGTGAAGATTTATTTGAGAAAATTGATCAAATCAATCAAATGTTTCAAGTTAGATTTGTTTAAAAATAGTAAAATACGTTTTATTTCACAAAAGGGCCACTGCATGGCAGCCAAGGTCCGACAAAGATAGGAATTCTGGAATCCTAGATTCTTGAAGGTTAGAGCAAATTCAGAAGAAATTGATATTTTGAGTGATATATTGGTTAAACCTCAATAAAAATTCTGTAGAAAATGTTGAAATGCCTCTAGCATTCCAGAAGGCTAAACCTTTTGCCGGACCCTGATGGCAGCCTTGGGCTTGTATTTTTCTGAAATGCTTTCTCGTGTCTCCTAACATCCTGTGTGTTGATATCAGGGAACCCAAAGATGGCTGCCGTGCTGTAACCCTTAGTAACCGGTAGTGAAAGATGTTTCTTATTCTATTACTAATAGTTGTGCCTGGTTAGCTATAAGACATAAGTAGGCTGATTGAAGGAATTCCTTTCTTTGCTACCAAGTAGAATATGTACCACAATCTGCATTTCTTTGCTTAGTGATAAGGAACCGTTGCTAGGCTCAGATGATTGTCAGATGTTTGAAACAATGTCAATGGAGCTTGAAAAATTACTTTCAAAGGTAACAAAAGCCTACAAGTCATATTCATTTAAAATCCTCGTTCCTCGGATAGGCTATTGTTACCGTGGAGACTCAAGATATGTTGTTTTTGCCAATATATAGTTAACCGAAGTCAACGACCAAATGGGTGATTATCTCGCAAACCTCAGCATCGGAGAACCAAACTCGGCACAACTGCATACAATGCAGAGGCATCGTGATATACTGCAAGATTATTCACATGAATTCTCCAAGACAAAGGTTGGAGTCCACCTTTAATTTATATAAATTATCAAGTAACACAACAATTATTTCATGTTTTGTCATTATGTAACTTTATTTCTTCAAGGCAAATATCAAAGCAACTCGTGAAAGGGAGGACTTATTGGGATCTGTTAGAAAAGATATTTCGTAAGCCTATGATTGAAATTTGTTGACTTCCAATACAGGTAACAGCATCTAGCAAGTTGTAGTCATTCATTTTAATTTGTATTTCCAGAGCCTACAAAAGTGGACTCAACAGACGGACTGAATTATTTTTGAAGGAACACGAACATATAAAAAGGTATCATCACCATAATACAAAGGGCTCAAAAAATATTAACTTTGAAACATTGATAAAGTACAGTTTAATACCCAATTATGATTTTGCTAAGTATGGCTATGTATGGTAGATGATGAGACCGCAGCTGTATCATGATTTCATCTAATCATGTTTGCTTTCTTGCTTTTAGTTCAGATCGCTTAGCTGACGAAACAATCGAGTAGGTTATTTATAAATGCATCTAATGAAGTCTAATGTTAACCTGAATGAGGGACATGCCTAATGATACTGTTGTGTCTTTGTGTTTGTTTTCAGCATGGCTCTTGCAACCAAAGAGAATCTGCATTCCCAGCGAAGAGTTTTCAACTCAATCACAGGAAGAATCAGTGCACTATCAGGTTAAGAAACATAATCATTTATAAACTGACTTTTGCTTATTCTGCGTTCTGATAGGTTGCTATTTTCTTATACAACATAATATCATGAAATCTGATTTACATCTAATGAAATCCGCTGACACCTATTATTTTTTGTAAACTTTGTGCTATTAGTTGATTTAAAATTTGATTTTTACTAGAACAATTCAATTACAAACTTGGACCCGGTTGGTGTTATTATTATTTACATAAAGATGGGGAATGAGTATTCATATCCATATATGGTAAATAGTGGATCAGGGATCAGAATAGGCTACCCAACTGCACATCAAATTTCTTAATTTAGAATGCACACATTCTGTCAATTCTAAATTCTATGCGTTGGATAACACCCTCTTGACAAGGTGTTCCAGTTGGTAGTGAAGATGTGTGTCAGATCGGATTCGATCGGATTACTGGAAATGGATTACGGGTACAGATGCTATAGTGATCCGAGTCGTATCCGATCTGAAGTCTAATGTTTATAAATATAATCCAATCTCTTCTGAAACAAAACATTCTAAATCCGAACTAATCTGACTTTTTTTTACATGAAAGCCGAAAAAATCTTAATTTTACAGGGCATAATTTATATTGAAACATCATTTAACACAGTAACACTTATAAATCTATCAATGCTTGTGAAACGGGGTTGCTTGACGCTCTGTCGGGGCAGAAGTTGTAAGTCACTAAGTAGTAGAGCCTGCGATAAGATATAAAACTACCACAATCCAATAATAAATCCAGAACATGTAAGAATATGGCATGCTCTCGTTATTGGCCTATATTTTGTCTGTGAAATCGTGAAAAGGCATTTTCAACTACGTTATTGCATGATCAATGGCACGAAAACAAAAACATCTAAGAAGTTTTACAGCAAATTTGAGCTAAAATCATAACAAAATTTGCTTTTTGGGGACGTCAAAATTTAAAACATTATCCTGGGTGTGAGCTGCAGCCCCGCATGTTCAAACTATGCGCATACATACTACGCCTGCACTTCAGCTAAATAATATGATTTCAAAGCAGATAGGTATAATTTAAATCAATTTCAAGCGCTGTTGGTTGAATGCGTAAAATTTAAAAATTGAGTGTGGGAATAATACATTGTTGTCATGGCATATAGAGGGTCCTGGGTCCTGCTATAACACAGAGAGTGACTGTGGAGGAGAACATGTCATGGTACGAAGAATTAATGGTCTTAATGGTTTCCTTCTAAATATTGGAATTGTTTTAACGTTAATTGAGTCAATTGAACTAACTGTATAATTGATGTAGAGAGCAGCATATTATTGTGGCTATATTAATTTACGTTTCGAATTTGATTTTAAGTCGAGAGATTGCTAGAACGCCTTATTTACTACAAAGCACACATATTCAGTCAAGTTTCAAAATCTGAAGTAATCCGAATCAATAAATACCACTAAAATCCGATCAACTTCCTACCTAAACTTAAACTTAGAATCTGGGTTAGTATTTTTCATCAACACTTTAAGAATAATATTTATTTTGTTTGTTTGTTTTAGGTCGCTTTCCAGCTATTAATAACCTTGTACAGAAAATCAACATACGAAAGCGAAGAGATAGTCTTATTCTTGGTTTATTAATTTCTGTATGCGTTATATTTCTTCTTTATTTTGAATTCCGATAATTAAATATAAATAAGTTGAAATTTTATTCCTTAGATACAGTAGGATAATTACTCACTCAAAGATTTACATAATAATTGTTTACAAAATCGCAAGTAAAAAATATAAGCAATTTCGTCAGAGGTCAGGCAGTTTGTGTCTAACATGAAGCACACATTCATATTTATGGGAAACAATTAATCCAGAAATCTCAATATCTATCATTCTGTGTGCATCCATCTATCTATTTCATTAATTAATTAATTAATTAATTAATTAATTAAGATATATCATTTTTGTACAGAATTGATCCAAGCTAAAAATTTAATTGCAAACATTAACTATTCTTCTTCTTGCGTCTCAATATCTCAATGCCGTATTAACCTTTTAATAACCCCGCCCATTAGTCTTGATTTTACATTTCAAACTGGAAAGCAGATTGAATCTTGTTATTGAAACCGATTGATTTCCCGATTTTCGATATTTCGAAACAGGGCTGCTTATCTCGCATTCCCCCCATGGAAAGGAGGACCGTGTATGTAAAGAGAGATGGCACTTGCCGTTTCTTACAAGCTAATCTGTTTGAAATTTTGGCGAGGAGTTTGTTTTGGAAGTAATAGTTCAATAGTTTTAGTATCAAACTCATGATGCGTTCAGCTGCCACGTGAACAAAAAAGAAGAAGGATGAAGCTTTTGAAACCATCATGGGTGCATCTTCAAGGTATGCTACTCACCGACCTTTTGGTTCGCATACTAGGCTAGGGCTAGCCCTAGGCATAAACTTGAACTGAAGGAATTGAACTTCGTTCTTGAGTTAGTTCTATGTTCTTCGAGACTTGAGTTGAGTGATATATTTAACGTGGACAGTCTGCAACAATAGATCGAAACGATCCATTTTTTACAATAGGGCCCACGATTACAACATTTGAAAATCATGCTAGCTTACAAATACAGATAGGCTAATTACATTACAATGGCAATTGAGTTTTTAATGAATACAATAAAATTGTTTTTGAGTATTCTGATTAATTTAATAAGTAAAAAATAAAATTGTTACTATTCTATTTGTTTGTTTGAGAAACAACTTCAGTTCTGTCATCAAAGTGTGAAAATACCTAATAATCTTACCTGGGTTACTCCACATCCACTCTCAAACGAATATTAAACCATCTCAGAATTTAATAAAACTAACAGATATTGAAGAAAGTATCAACATGACGAAGTTTTAAGTAGTTTCGTAAAACAAATATGAGTGTAGAGTGTGTTAAAGATTATGTGATAATTATCAAATCGCATGGTAACGGTAACTTTCAAAATTACATATTGTGTGTTTGCGATTCTATATAAATCAGACTTCCCAAGTCTCACGGCTGGGTCGTTCCATAGCAAATCACACAATTTGACCGTCACCCTCTTCGATTTTGTTCCTATTTGGTATGCAAGTACAACTTGATATGCTGAGTCCAAAAATGAAATTATTTTCTTCAAATTTCAAATAGAAAATATTTCATCGCACTGCAAAGTTTACCAAAAAGATGTATAAATAGGAAAAAGGTACATTTTGAATTGATAATATCTCGGTCATTTCTACTTCAAACTGTATTATTAAAATTGTAATTATTTAATTAAATGCTAAATAGGCGCTATTGAGAAGTTAATGCTTCAAAATTGATTTTTTTCCTTTTTTCTTGTGCTAACTTTCGAGCTGTAAAAGTCAGTAACACGTAGGCGTCAGTTTAGTGTTTTGACCACATTTTCGTTCGTAATTTTCTGTTGTTATTTTGAGATGCCATAATGCAGAGTTCACATGTCATCAATAGTTTATTTTAAGTATTTATCAAATGTATTTCTATCATTCACGAAATAGGCAAGTTGACTACAAAGCTACAATGTATTAAAATCGTTATCATAAGTCAAATTTTGTGTGACTGAATATCCATTTTAAGATTATCCAACATATTTGAAATAGTGTTATGTAATCACAATTATTGCGACTTTCTGTAGTGAAAATATATAAAGAGTATCTGAATAATTATAGTGATAATAATTTATTTGACACATGGCATCTTTTAGGAAAACTATCAACTATCAGAAACTTCATGGCATGTTCACAATGACAGTTTACTTACAGTATATTATAACATTTTCTAAAACTTCTAATGTACTGCGTTTCAATCAAACTTTAATTAAAGCATTACTATGGATATATGCCTCTGGTACGGATAATAAATATCACTAAACAAGTCTAAAGTATCAACTTTCAAGATGTAAAAGTTTTAAATGAACTAAGGGTAGGCTATTCTCAATATCTCATAATCTCGGAAATATGACTTGGAGATTTCTGTTTTTATAAAGCTCCGGCCAAATGACTTTTTTTTCGTAGCCCAACACACGCCAATTCAGTGACCAAAATCAATGTGTGTTTGCGAAATGAAATGAGACGTTGCCAAATGACTTTTTTATTTTTGGCCAACACTCACCGATTCATACCAACTTAACTTTTGGGTGGCCAAATGACTTTTTTATGTTTGGCCAGCACTCACCAATTTCTACCAACTTAACTTTTGGGTGGCCAAATGACTGTTTTATTTTTGGCCAACACTCACCGATTCATACCAACTTAACATTTGGATGGCCAAATGACATTTTTATTTTTGTCCAACACTCACCGATTCATACCAACTTAACTTTTGGGTGGCCAAATGACTTTTTTATGTTTGGCCAGCACTCACCAATTCCTACCAACTTAACTTTTGGGTGGCCAAATGACTGTTTTATTTTTGGCCAACACTCATCAATTCATACCAACTTAACTTTTGCGTGGCCAAATGACTTTTTTATTTTTGGCCAACATCAACACATTGAGGCAGGGTTTTAGTTGACAAAAAGGCAACCGCAAAATATAGAAATTGGGAAGTGGTTATACATGCATGTCAACTTCGTATTCGTGTAGAGACTAAATTTATGCAAGGATAGATATAGAACCATGATGTGTTTTGATAAACAACAATAAAATATAGAGATAAATAACTCCAAAATTTTCACACTGGAAGTAAATCAAAGAAATCAAAGCAAATTCTAGACATAAATAGCTGTCCCGTCAAAGTCTAATTTTTAATGGCATGAGTCGAATTACGTCATTTTCAACCAATCATTGAAGCCTCGTATTTTGCTGATCGAAAAGCTGCTGGCCTGAGTTGGCCAAAGCGGCCGTCTGCTGGAAGGCAAACAGGGGGTCATGCAATGGTTTTTAATAGCCAATCATTGAGATTGAAGCTAACAAATCAGTGAAGCACTGACGTTAAGCTGCGGGAGATCGACCAAAATAGCGCAATGAATTTTTTTAATTTTATAGACGTTTAGATCATCATCCGCGGCGAAGTGAATACAAAGCGTTTTGCCGCTGTTTTAGTAGTCAACACCTTGACGCATAACATGCGTTAATCCAGTGTTTTAACACCTTTTTGACAGAAAAACTCCATCGAAGTTTAATAAAACCTTTATAAACTCTACATTTTACGTTCAATTTCAGTCATATATGGCCAACAAGGTGTCCCAAAGATATGGGCATATCTGTTCTGGAAAGTGGACAATTTCTTTTACGCGAGAAAAAAGTTACGATTTTTTGAAGTCTAGACTTGGTTATTTTTCCATAGTGGGCTTTCTTGTCATTCCGGCATGAGTTCCAACTTTCGAAGGAGCACAATTTCTGAAATATGGTACTTTCAAACTTAAATTTCTCCGCTTATAAGAGTCCAAATCGAAAAATTATTGCCGCCATTCCTATTTATTTTGCATGGGCTACTTGATTCCGGATTAAAACTTTTTGGTGTCATGTGCACTTTAAGTTTACATCAAACTTTTTTTAAAAGGACTGATTAGGCTATACATTACAACATACATGTATATAAGCAGGAAATAAAACATTAACAAAATATAAGAGGTAAATTTTAGTATTTACATAATAAAAATAGAGAGCTAAATATAGTTCTATCATTCCATCATATGATTCTTGAAAAGATATTTAAAAACCGGTGCTTTTTGAGGCTTCCTTCGTCGCAGACGGTAGTTCATTCCATTTGTGAGCACCAGCGCATTGATATGAATGGCGATGGCTCAACTTGATGTAGATGTCATTATGGGAATGGGATCGAGTGCTGGTGGTATTTGGACGTTTGAAAAAATTGGAGAGCAGAGGAGGAGCGAGGCTAAATTTAATTTTATGGGTGATCATTAGTTGGTGCGATGTTATTCTCTGTATCTGATTGAGAGCCAACCAAGTCGACTACACATCTCGGAGACAGGAATGCGATAGTCACAACGAAGAACTGCTCTCATCCCTCTGTTTTGTGATCTCCGGAGGCGATCAAGGTGTTGCTGTTTGCAGCTCCCCCATACGACAGCACAGTAATCAAAACGAGGCAAACCAACTGAATTATAAACAAAAGAGGCTGTGTGTGGGGGTATTTAAAGTCGAATGTATTTCAATCGTTTCATGATTGCGCCTCTTTGTGCATCAGTTGTTTTTTGTGCGCGCTCTGTAATTGTATAAATTATACAGCTATTAACATTTTAAAAATAGTTTTATAATAGTTTTATAGGCACGTTTTTTTACTTACTATTACATTTTACCTTACATTTTTCATAATTCTTTATAAATTTTGAAGTAAGTATTTCAACAATTTTAGCATTTTTAGCATCCTATTATTATTATGGTGTTTGGAGATTTATGAGCTACTTTACTACTAGATGGAGAGATTGGTGTATATTCACGGGAACAACTATACTATCTATCTGTGTTCCCATACAAATATCTATCATTACCAAGAATATTATCGATTCCCATGGAATTTTATTAGATACGAATTATAGAATAAGAAAAAAAAGTAGGAAGAAAAGAAAAAGAGCGGGATTTCATGTAAAATGCTGTGAACATTTCAAGCGCAACATGATGGAAATCTTCCTTTAACTAGAACAATGCGTACTCTTAACAAAAGTGTTGTACAAAGTCTATTATCAACGTACAATGCAGAAATCTCTATCTTTCTTAGCCACTGGAACATCAATAGTGCTATGCACAAAAGTGAAGCGTTTATTCCATTTCTTCAAATGCAACTGATTGACCTACTTTGTCTGTCAGAATCTAAATTAAGTTAATCAATTCTTCAGTTACACCATCTGATTTGTTCGTTGGTTATAAAATCTACAGGTGTGAAAGAAATAAACATGGTGGAGGCCTTATTACCTTTGTTCGAGAAGAATTAGAGCCCCAGGGAAGGCATGCTTTCGAAACATCAGAATCTGAAATCATGTCTTTGGAAATCACAATAAAATCACGGAAGTTAGGAGTTATCTTAGCATACCGACCTCCATCTCAAAACATTTCCGAATTTTGAATGACCTACCTAACACTGCAAATGCTATGAAGATGGCAGGCTCAGGCATATTCATTATGGGGGACTTAATTTTTAACCTTCTTGACCCAAACTCTGCTGAACTCCCTTTAATCAACTTTCTGAATGATCATAATTTAATAAATCTTGTTAATGATGTCACACGTCTAATTACTGGCAGCCTATTAGATGTAATCCTTACCAGCAACATCGATATGCACAGGGCAACAGAAATAATAGAAAGATCAGAAAGCGATCACAGCATGGTATGCACAGCACTGAAGGCTAAACCACCACGCCTGAAGCCCAAAATAGTACGTTACCGCGTGACCAAATATCTTGATAACTACTTATTATTGAAAGAACTCAATGAATTGCCTTGGGGAGAACGCTCAATCGAGACTCTTCTACTTATGCTCAGACATGCCAAGATATTATAATCCAGACAGTTGAGAAACAGTGTCCATCTCGATGGAGAATCATCAAAGCAGATCAACCCAAATGGCTTTCCCCACGTCTTGTTAAAGCTATTGTCACTCGTAACAGGTTATTCAATCGCTAAAACGCCTCCTATATCAGGAAGGGAAGAAATCCGCAACACCATGAATCACGTGATTCGCAACAGCTCTGCACATGATTTCTGGAAAAATATAAAGCCTTGGCTACCAAATTCCAAAAGGAAAGCAATAGATGCGATATCCATAGAACATAGTGGTAAAGTTATTAGCGAACCAAGAGAAGTGGCGAACATTCTAAATGACGCTTTTATCTCTTACATGTTACCGGAAAAAAACAAGTTAGATTTCACAAGCCATCCAAGCATTCTTGCCATCAAAGAACAAAATATGGCAAATGTATCAACTCTATTTGAGCTTAGACCAGTTACACCAGTACAGGTATCTAAAGTGATGAAAAACCTCAAATTGAGGACTTCACCAGGAGAGAATGGTTCACTAAATTAGTTTTGAAAGCAGCCCATGGAGTTCTAGCAGAGCCTTTGATGCATTTATTCAATCACTGCATCGGCAATAACTGCTTCCCTGCTTGCTGGAAAGATGGAGCTGTCACTCCAATACACAAAACCAACAATGAGTACTATAAAAACAATTACAGACCCATCACTCTACTAGCATCTCTATCCAAAATTTATGAACGCCTACTCAGCCATCAAATATCACAGACAACAACATGTGGTCAATAGCGTTATCTGGATACCTCCAAGGTCGTTCATGTACAACTGCATTGGTCAAATTTTTGAAGACTGGGTAAAGGCAGTCGACATTGTAAACACAGTATCCGTTGTGACTTTCGACCTTAGCATGCTTCATAGCATGCTCATGCTCATTGGTCATTCATAGCATGCTCCTTAGCATGCATCATAAGTATACTTGCGCGCTCTTGAGGGCGACGGGCGTTAGTTGTTTTAAAGCTCAACTTTATTCCACTTTTTTGCATTTATTGCAATTTGATTACTTGTTTTACATTTTTTTATAGATTAATTAGTAAGTATGTATTTATATTTATGATTCTAACGTTAGTATGGTTCTATATAGCAGAGAAGAGATTTTATCACTTTGCGATAACGCAGATTGCAACATAGCTTGCAACACATCAGAGCTGAATGCGATCAGGAGAGAAAGATCGAAATGTAGGAGAGGAAAAAGAGGTGGTAGAGCGGTAAAATTTCAAACAGAAAAAAGGCGTCTTATCACAGAGACAGGATTACACAGTAGTGCTATACGTGGACTTATGAGATTACGCAAACAAAATCACTCTCGCATATGTCACTGTTTACAATAAAACAGATTCTTATATTCCAATTTTAGAGCAACATTTATTGGATATCTTATGTATCTCGGAATCTAAATTAGCCTCTTCTGATCCAAACTGGAGATTTTATGTCAACAACATTGATTATACAATGTTTAGAAAGGACAGAAATCGACATGGAGGCGGTCTCCTGGTCTATGTATTAAATACAATGAAACCAAGACAAAGACCTCTGTTCTATAATGGGGACAAAGAAATCCTCTGCATTGAAATAGACCTTAAAACAAAGAAAGTTGTTATGGTATTTGCTTACAGACCACCTTCTTGCAATCCGGCTGAATTCTTATCTGCTTTGGAAATAACTATAAGTCAAATACGTCTTGCACACTTAGATTTCTGTATAGCTCTGCAAGAATTTATAAATGACAATTCGCTCGTAAACCTAGTAAGCACAGAAACACGTCCAGTATCTAGATCGTTGCTTGACGTAATCATTACAAGCTGCCCAAGTCTGTATGATGAAACGATAGTAATACCACAAGCTGAAAGTGATCACTCAATGGTATGTGTATCTGTTAAAAATAAAGTCAAAAGACTAGAACCTATTCGCATAAAGTATAGGGTAACAAAGAGATTAGATCTGGAGGCATTTATTAAGGACGTAGCAAAAAATACCTGGGAAACGTTGGCTAATAGGATAGATTCTTCGACATGCAAGATCATACAGGAGATTGAGAAGATAATCCTATCATCTCTTGAAAGCCACTGTCCAACTAGATGGAGAGTCATCAGACCAAGTCAGCCAGTTTGGTTGACACCTAGTTTAATCCAAAGTATACTGACACGAAATCGCCAGTATCATAAGTTTCTGAAATGCAGAACTGTTGAAAGCAAAGAGAGATATCTCAAAGAAAAACGAGCAACTTCAATGGCCAGACGGCGTGCAATCAGAGAGTACATGCATGATATCGTAGAAGATGATAAGACATCACACCATTTTTGGAAAAAGTCTGGACCACTTCTTCCTCGAAAAAAGGGAAATAACAGCAGATCAACAATATCCATTAAAAATGGAGATGTCTTTGAATCGAGCCCTTCAATAGTCTCAAATATATTGAATGATGCCTTTGTAGCTCACATGGAAACTAATCCAGCCATATCAGCTGATTATTCATCACATCCATCTGTTCAAAGAATCAAGAATGTCATGGAAGAGAAAGAATTTGATCGCCTTCAATTTTGAAGAGATAACACCATCTGCAGTCAAATCAGTCCTATAAAATCTCAAAGCAAGAAAAGCACTAGGTGAAGATGGATTACAGAACTGGGTTCTAAAAATGTTGAGCAACGCCTCAGCATGGCCTTCGAGCGTAGTTTTCAATCGCTGCGTCATCGAATGCACGTACCCCAAACATTGGAAAGATCGACTTGTCACACCAATCTATAAATCCGGTGACCAGCTGATAAAGACTAACTATTGACCAATCACTCTTCTCAGCGCCCTCTCCAAAGTGTTTGAACGAATTTTGCATGGACAGATACAAACATATATGATCAACAACAATCTGTGGTCAGCCTCCATCTCTGGCTACTTACGTGGTCATTCCTGTGAATCTGCTCTACATAAATGTACAGAGGATTGGAGATCTTCACTTGACAAGCGCGAAAGTGTTGCGGTCGTTGCCTTTGACCTTTCGAAAGCTTTCGATACTGTTAACCACGACCTCCTCATATCGAAGGTTAATGCATATGGATTTTCAGACAACGCATCAACTCTAATCCACAGCTACCTTCACAACAGAAGGCAACTTTTGAGAATAGGTGGAGAAATGTCCAACTGGCAAAATGTACCGTCTGGTGTCCCACAAGGCACCATATTAGGGCCAATACTCTTCAACCTGTTTTCAAATGATCTATTCCTGTTCTGCAAGACATGCTCAATTCGACAGTATGCAGATGACACCACAATATATTGTTCTGAAAAAAGCCAACCTATTCTTCAGAAAAACATCAACACTGGAGTCAAGGATGTTGTATCATGGTTTGAAAGTAATAAGCTGTTATTGAACAACAACAAGACACAGTATATGGCCTTAGGCTCTATGTCACCCATAGTTCTTGTTAACGGCATTGAACTCAAGTCACAGAAACAGTCAAAACTTCTGGGAGTGATGCTGGACAATAAACTAACATACAAAGAACATGTTGACGCGATATGTAACAAAGTGTCCGCCAAGGCATCCTGCATAGCAAGACTACAATCATTTTTACCTGAAAATTGCAAACTTTCGCTTATAAAAGTGTTTATCGTACCAAATTATACTTTTGCCAATTCACTCCTATGCTCCATTAAATCCTTTTGTCGAGCAATCAGGCTAGTGCTTCACAAGAAATCATCATTCAGATCATCTGAATACTTTTCTGAAATGAAGATGCCTATAAAATCACTACGGCAGCAAAACCTTGTCTCTGCTACACAAATTGCATGGCAAGTGCAACACAGCTGTGCGCCAGCATATATATCAGATTCATTCCGATTCAAAAGTAGCAACACACGGGCAGGGAAACGTCATGACTTTGAAATTGCAAGATACAATCTAGCATGGGGTAAAAACTCAGTTGTAAGAGTTGGTGGCAAATTATACAATGAACTTTCAAAGGATACCAATGCTGAAATGTTAAAAATTAAGAACAGACAATTATTGGTAGAAATGTACAGTACATTTTTAATTTAACTTTTAGCAATAACAATAGCATAATATCAAATTCATATATACATAACTTAAACTACATTATTTACATATATACATTGCTCGACATTCTGTAAAACATGCCAGGGCTGTATGGCTTCAATGAAAATTCCATTAATTTGATTGGATGCTACCTCCTTGATAGACGTCAGCATGTCCGAGTAGAAAACTGTTGGTCGGATTGGAAGTCAATCACATTTAGTGTACCACAGGGAAGTATACTCGGGCCTCTGCTTGCCTCTTAGACTTGTCTTTGTTCATATTGCACTCTGGTACCCGCCAAAATGCAGATGACACCACCTTCTACCACAGCGGGAAGAATATATCTCAAACGCAGTTGCAAATTAATGAAGACATACAAGGTCTATCAACGTGGACTGACAAAAATTTTATGACGCTCAACGCCTTGAAAACTAACATGATCATACTGGGACAAGGTAGCATAGAAATCAAAGTCAACGACAACCTAATCATTCCATCAGATTCAATCAAGCTACTTTGCTTTACTTTTGAGTCCAAATTAACCTATCTAACCAGGTACAACATGTTCGTCGCAAGGTGTCTGCAGTTATATCTGCTCTATCAAGGGTCTGTCGAAGCTTTCCATTGCATGTGAGATTTGCTTTAATTAAAACATTTATCTTACCTCATTTTGACTTTGCAAATGTACCCCTTTGTGGAATATCCAAACGTCTAATTAAAAGAATTGATCAAACATTCTGCAGATCTATGTAGATCCATAGTAGGACATGAACGAACTAGTCCGTCTAAAGACCGTTTTGCAATGATGCAAATGAAGCCTTTGCTACACCACCGTTTTGTAACATCAGCCGCACTGCTGGCGTGGGACGTTAGGAACAAAGCATGTCCTTCCTATATTTGTGATCTTTTCATCATTCGAGAAGGAAAAACACCAGCCTGCGTACCAGCCCCAAGGTTTATTTCTAAAACCATAGTTCTGTGAACTAATGTGTGATTCTCAGCCCATTGAAAATAGCACCTATATAAATTTGGTAAATGATTCACACTTCAATTCACACTATGTCACAAAACATCAATTGTCATAAAATCACAGGTCTTCGTCAAACACGTCATAGTTATCAGCGGCGACAATGATCTTAATGATAAGACAACGTATTGCATAAATTATATCCCAAGCTCATGGGAACTTGTTGGGCTGAAAATCACACATTAGTTCACAGACCCTATGGTTTCAGAAAAAATCTAGGGGCTGGTACCCAGGTTAGAAAAACATGAGCCAGCACAAGACAGGATTTCGCTATACCTCGAGTTAATACTGCATGCGGTAAGCTGCTACCGTCATATCAATGCGGAACAGTTTTTGATAGAATCAATAAAAACAATGTTAACATCACATCTGTGAGCAAAGATGCTTTTAAATCCAAATTGAAAGAAAACACTGTAAAAACTTTCATAATCTCAAATAATTCCTTTATTAAATTTTTTAAAATGTAAATAACAATACGCACGTTTTTATATTTATTTTATTTTCTTATTTTCAATAATTCTTATAATCTCACTTTTGTTAAAAAAAATAACAAATACTGAACAAATGTTATTATTAAATAATTTATATATTATCTTATTATTTTGACTAGCCTCAAATTTCATAGATTTCTTAATGCGTTATCTCGCCATTCTGTAAAGCGTGCCTATTTTGGCAACTGCTGTATTTTACGTACATGTAGTAGAATGCGAGTTTGAAATAAATAAAATTATTATTTATTAATACACCGTAACTCTATTTATCTTGCTAGTCATGGTTTATCATTGCTAGTCATATTTATCTTCAAGCTGCTTTTTTCGTAGCCCATCACACCCCAATTCAGTCCAACTCAATTTTTATTTTGGCCAACATTCATTAAATTTGAGTTGGCGTGTGTGGGCTACAAAAAATCTTTTGGCTGTAGCGTTAAGTGTATTGAATGTTTGGGAATCACTAGTACTTATTTTTCTTCGTACCTGGGTGGATTTTGAAATCTTGCAATTGATTGAGTTTTTCTACAATTGGCCCCAAAGATTTTCTTTAAAATATTAATTAAAAATAATCTACATTACAGTTTTTATTTTCGAAATATACTTAAATGGAAAGTAAAAGGTCTGAGCTATCGATGATATGTGTTTCACCCATGTTGCATTTTTATTTTATTGGAAAATTACAAAATGATGCACCACTATAGTTAAAAACAATCAAAATACAAATATAATTTTGGGATGCGTGTGAGGGGAATTGATACTACCATTCTGACTGTTTCTTGTTGATCGAGGCATATCAATACGGTAGTGCAATAGCGTAACAAAGTAGAAGTAGCAAATATGCGTACTGTTACTGTCTCTGATTGAAAGCCAACCAAGTTTTGGTGGGGAAATGCAGTTACTCAATTTTTTTTAAACAAAGTACACTATTCTGGTGAATCGGTCAAGTTATTTGTATGTGAAGTTTGTATATTGCTGCTTAATTTTAGGTAAGGTGATATTTTATTGTTTTCTGCTAACCAAATCCAAAGGAAGCAATCAGTACCCTTAAAGCACTTAATGAATTCAAGAAATTAAATAAGTTTTGCAGCCAAATTGTAGGCCTTCTCTGCCTTTGTGACACTATAGTAGTAATGTGGACGGTGTCGCCTTACCGAAAGCACCGGGCACCACTCCTCTATTTCTAGATGAGTGGCTTTTTCTGCTGAGAGCAATGATTTTAAACGCTTTTTGTTGATCTCAACAGCGACACTGCAGATCAATTTCAAAAATTTCATGGCAAATAGGTCTCAATTGTCAATGCGCAATGATGCACCGCAGCTACTCACAATGCAATTCCCTCTGGACTATTCCATCCGTCATCCTCAGATGGTACTCATTTGATGTTTCAGATAAAGTCAAGGCTAAGTTGATCTTCGGGGGATCTGAACCACAGTCGACCAGATATGATCCGGTCTGAAGTTCGGTTGCTCTGCCATTTGAGCTAATCCTCCTCTTGACTTTTCATATTATAACAGCTTTTTATTTATTTACAAGGAAAAGCCATTTTTTCCATTGATATTCACCCTGACGGGTCAAAGTTTGCGACTGGCGGACAAGGTACTACTTTAATTGCTCGATTACTAATTAATATCAATATTCAAATGTTGAGATTGAATTAAATTAAATGTGTTTGGTTGTTGGCTAATGTATGAATAGGTGAAGATTGCGGTTTGATTGTTATATGGAATCTGTTACCTGTGAGATACGAAACGGAAGAAAAAGATGAAAACACGCCAAGGGTATTATGCCAGATGGACAACCATTCAGGTGCGTTCTACTTGCGTCAATTAAATGATAAGATAATAGCCATTAACTCGAACTCATTACTTGCATCATCTATCTTTCAATTAAATGATAAAACGGTAGCCTACTCAAACCAGTTACTTTTGAGAAGTAAAATGGCTGCTAGTACAGGGTTGCCACATGAGCTCGAAAATGCCAATATTATCATTATTATCATTATTATCGTTATTATCATTATTATCATTATTACATTATTATCATTGGCATCATAGCGTAATTATAATACAAATACAAATATAGTAATTATAAATAATAATCACTACAGTTTATATAGAAAATAAATGACAAATAACAAATATTATTTGCCTTACTTTATCAATCTACAATCACTAAAACAAACCAATACATAGACACTCTCTAGAACACAACGGAGGCTGCTTCACAATTAAATTTTACAAAATATTATTAATGATAAATACAAAAAGGACGTTGTCACGTTACAATAATTTTCGTTACAATGTCGGTAACAATGATGTACATATATATATATACTGTATATATATACAAATTATAGCTAGAACATGTTTCTGATATAGGCGCTATATAAATGTTACTACATATCATTTAGTAGAAGTTGAACACCAGGCCTTTTTGGGTCTGCAGTTTGGCCCACACACTTTTTCTAGTTTGCTGTTCCATTGCTTGGAGGTGTGGCATTAGATACCTCAAGGAATGCCTGCACGGGAATTGCCTTGTACGAAAGCTGGCATTCTATGGCCAATCTCTTGACCATGGCATAGGGTAAGTCTTGTGACACAGTAGGACGTAACCATTCTTGCATGTGCTAGCCTGCTAGCAAGTAAGACACGGACGAACAAAATCGATATTGTCAATTAGTCAATTGAAATTATTCTGAAGGTATGCCTCGACATTCACATAATAGACGCGATGCTAGTGCTTCTCAGCCCACCCTCACCATTAGTCAATAGGTCAGGTTTGTCAAGTTTACTTTAAGTAGTTACAGATTAACTTTTATTTCAACAGTGTAGTTATAATTTTCCAGTGTGGCGGTGCTTGGTTCGAATGGGGGAAACAGGTTAGCACGAGCTTAGTTGCCTAACGAACGAATGAGTAACTCCCACCAACCAAGCAACAATCCCAAACCCCACCAAAGGGTGAGGAGTTTAAGTGTCTACCGGTATTATTATCATAATTTAGACAGCCACAACAGCACATCTATCATCAAATATACTTTTGCGCTTCATATTATAAAGCCGTCCTCAGATGCATTGAGCTAGTATTGTTGCCAAGAGACCTGGAAATGATCACTGCATGATATTAGACTTGCAAAATCTGATTCTTCTCTATGGCTAACATCTAGACTACTCAAATCCATCAGAGCCATAAACCCATCATTTAATAAAATCCTCAAAATAAAATCTGAGTCACAAAAACAGACTTATCTGCAAGACAAAAGAATAGCGTCATAAGAATAGCTGAAATATGGCAATTCCATTTCAAAGAAATTACACCTTATTATTATTACACAAAAGTTTTCTCTGTCCTAGCAAACCTGAAAGATAAGAAATCTGGCGGTAAGGATGAACTACCAAATTAGTTACTAAAGACATGTAAAAACGTATTATCACAACCACTTGCAACACTTGCATCAAGCTAAAAATCATTGGATAGGTGGTATAGTGGCCCTATTTTCAAGGCAAAAGATCCTCTTATTAAAAATAAGTACAACCAACCGCAAGATGATCTTGACAAACTACCTTTTATATAATCATCAGTGCAATGCCACATTAATTAGGACTGAATTATGCGACCCTGGGGAAGAATAGCCTCCTTGCAGCTGCTGGAATTTATTGGGGATCCAAACACAGAATAATCCCTCATTACATCGAACACTTCTTTGATGCTGTATCTCACTCAAAAACCTGAGCATCCAAACGAGGTGATATCAGAGCATGCTCTTACAGTTTTGGACCATCAAGTGCACAGTCACTTCAGTTTACAACACACTGTCACATATATTTCTCAGAAACCAGCTGAAGAATATTGACCTAACATCCTATGACAATAAAACATATAACTATTATTATTATTAGTTTAACTAGTTGCTGTGTTAAATATCCCTTTTCTGTAGCCTCCACTTTTAATAAAGCATGCCGTCTATATAGCAACTGTATCTATAGCAACTGTATCTATAGCAACTGTATCTATAGCAACTGTATCTATAGCAACTGTATCTATAGCAACTGTATCTATAACAGTTGAAATGATGATGCTCATGCATAATCAGTGTTGATATTGTTTGTAGGCTGCGTCAATTGTTTACGTTGGTCATACAATGGGCAGTATCTGGCATCAGGAAGCGATGATAAATGCATAATGATTTGGCAATGTCAAAGGTTTTGAAACTTTTTATAATTTCATCATTCTTCAAAAATACATCTTTTTAATTTGATGATAGTTTCATTTTAAATCGTTTGATCAGAACGCAATATGATGATGCTACTTCAACGTCAAGTCAACATTGGCGCTGTGCATTTGTGCTAAGAGGTCATTCTGAAGGTAAGTCTATGGTAAGTGAGACTAATTGTTTTTGTAAATTATTGTGTTTGCGAAAACAAAGAAACTGTCAACCTATTTTTTCTGATGATGTAATTTCGATTGAGTATTCCAAGGCATCATCGGTCAACTTGAAATCATTTGCAATCAATTTAAAGCTACCAGAGCTACTAAAACTGGACACATTGTTTCCTTGGTCTCGACCTACTGGTTTTGGTTAATCATTGATCCTGTTTACTGCAAACGTTTAGAGGACGGCAGTATAGGATTAATTGACAGACATTTACTAAAATATCATTGCAGTATGAATAAATCTCTTTGCAATGGCTTGCTAACCAACGTATAACATATTTACGTATAATTTCGCCATCATTATTTTATCAACGATTACCTTGAAATAATTTTTCAAAAATTGGATAATTTATTTTGTGACTCGACGAGTGATTGCGATATGATCAAGACAGATACTGAGCATTTGTCTATAACGACAACGATAACAGCATGATTTTCTAATTTGCAACATGTTGTGATGGATAAATGATCGGTATCTGCCGTGATAAAAATCAGATGATTCAATCAGTGGTTCTCTGATACTCTGATGACATTTGCTCTTCAATTCTGTTTTCATCATTATTACTATCGTGATTATATCAGATGTCCTAGATGTGTCATGGTCGCCAGATGATAAATTCCTTGCATCCGGTAGCGTGGATAACTCTATCATCATTTGGAACGCTAATAACTTCCCAGGTAGACATATTATTACTTCCAACTCAAATCAGAATTAACCAAATAATATCTCAATCAAATAATGCGTTCCACTTTTAGAAGCACTTCATACCCTCAAACACCACAGGGGCCTGGTCAAGGGTGTAACATGGGACCCAGTTGGTCGATACTTCGCATCACAGGTTGGCAATGGTTGCTGCATCTACAATTCATTTTGCGCTTTTGATGTTAGTTAACTTAGCTTGTGCTTTTGTTTCTTAATAGTCTGATGATAAGTCACTTTGCATTTGGAGAACATCAGATTGGCAACCAGAACAGAGAATCACCGAACCATTTGCAGAGTGCAGCGGAACAACGCACGTCCTCCGCCTCGATTGGTCAACAGATGGGCAATACTTGGTTTCGGCCCATGCCATGAATAAGGGCGGTCCTGTTGCTAAAATCATCAATCGCGATGGATGGAATGCGAAAATGGATTTTGTAGGCCACAGAAAAGCTGTTACTTGTGTGGTACGTTGTTAACTGATTTTGATATGACCTGTGCTGCCTTCTGCTTCAGTCACTGTTATCTGTTCCTGTGATGCCTCTGATTATTTTATAGCGATTCAATAGACGTCTTTTCACAAAGTCAACACAAACAACGTCATCAACAATCAAGGTTAGTTAATCTATTAATATCAATATAATATAATAATAATAACAAAATATCAATCTATTTCTATTTGATTTAATCAATCTTTTGGCGACAGCAATATTCCTGTTGTGCAATTGGCAGCAAAGATCGCTCCCTGTCTGTCTGGGTTAGTTTCAGGTGGCTTCGAATTTATGTTTAGTATATATTGATAGAAGTATCTTTATTAAATTCATTGCATTTTTTGTTTTAGTTGACGACATTGAAACGTCCATTGGTTGTCACGCATGGTCTATTCAAAAGCTCCATTATGGATATTGCATGGTAATTGTCTGCTTTTCAAACTCATCATAGCCTCCTATTTGTAAGTATATATATATATATATATATATATATATATATTTATGTTGTTGCTGTTTCAATGGCAGGAGTTCATGTGGATCCATCCTCCTGGCTTGTTCTTTGGACGGCACGGTTGCGTTTCTTGAATTTGAAGCAAGCGAACTGGGAGACCCAATCTCTGAAGAAGAAAAGGTACTGAAGCCATTACACATTTTCAAATCATTTGAGACTTCAGTCTAACCTCTTGTCAATATCACTGCCCCCGGTGAAGCCAAAATTTTGTGATGATTACACTGTATTTAACATAATTATCTTAATCATAATTATCTTATCTTAACATAATTATGTTATCTCAAATTCAGTTTGTTTACCACAAAAAAGCCCATGGTACTAACATCAAGAGTAGCACTACTTCATTTGCTTCTTCATTCGTTGAGAACCCAGATATTTTAAACATAAAGACAACAGCAGCAGCTAAATCAAATACTTCAATCAATGCAACTCATCAAGGTCAAAGTGAAATTAGGAAACCAAAGATGTCTTCTTTCTCTGGTATGTAAAACCCATGCTACGCTTTCTTGTCTTTTACTTTGTTAGAAGGCTTCTGAGCTAATGTTGTTATAAAATTAATTGGGTGATGTTACAGCTAAAGAAAGGCCTGTGACCAAACAAAGCAAATCAAAGGCATTCATCATTCTTCTGTTGATAAGAGCAATGATGATTAATACAGATCAAATTCAGCTGTTTTGTTTTCAACTATTGGCAAAGGATATATATGTCAAATATGTTCGGCATTCAATTCTCAGTCGCTAGGCGCAATCGAACGGTCAATGTACACTTATGTTTACACCTGAGGGTAATTGTGAAGGTTTTGTTTTCTAGATCCCAATTTAGCCATCGATTTTCTAATCTTCTTTTCAAAATTCTATGATGAATTTGAACTTGAAAGAAATCTTTGTAACGCCTGTTCATCATGACCATTGTTATTTCAGGGTATCATGAATCAAACCTAATCTCTACTCTACCGTTTCAGTCATAATTACAGTCTAAAGGAATAGTAGTTATTAGTAGCTATAGCATATACTTATACAGTCAAACCTGTTATAACGGCCACCTGTCTATAGTGGTCAATTTATCTACCTCTTGTAGCTGGATGTTATATACAGGTTTCACTGTACTATATCTCTTTCCTAATTGGTGATTTCAGGGGAAGGTTTTGGAGTTAGACAACTCAGTTTTACAACCGCAACAACAGAAGAAAGGAAAGCTGCTCTGGTATACCATCTGTTAGATTTCTAATCCCATTCCATTTTGCTTGATACAAAGTTATAATGTTATGTAAAACTATTTCATTCTTGCAGGAAGTTCTGAAGCAGCAGAAAGAAACCATTACAGATACGGGCAAGAGAAGGATCACTCCCCTTTCGTTCGCGTTGTCAAGGTGATTGATTAGGCTATTATAGGCCAATTTATATTGGGTCGAGCCATATTTGCATGTAAGCAGCACTCACACAGGACTTGCTTAGTTCAAACCCTGTTAAACTAAGTTACTTTATCCTTGCTTAACATCAGACTTATTAAGATAAGAATGTCAATGCATGTTTCAATTTAAAGTAAAGGTGATGATATTGTTATTCCTTGATTTATGTTGCTATGGTTACTCTCTTTATTAGGAATACTCAACCTGCGAAGTCGGTAAGACTCATTTCTATCTTGATTCTCTCATTTTTAATTTTGATTTATATCTCTGGATTAACTACTTTTTTTCTTCCTTTAGAATCTCGTGTCTGCCATTGAAACACTAAAACCCCCTTCAATGTTAGTAGCTAGAAGTATCCCCTGAATCGCAAGAAGTTAGAAGATGATGCGTCTTATCTTTAATTCTTTCTGTTGATATTATTAAGGGGCATTCTCAAAAGTACAACACAACCAACTGGGTTCACAGTTAAACGTAAACAGGATGGAATGTCTTTTGGGGAAAGAAAGAAAGGGAAGAAGGAGAAAGACAAGTCAAAAGATAAAGCAGAAAAGATAGACACGGTATGCCTTTATATGGTATGCCATTATTCATTAGAATCATTAGCGCATATATACGTTACATTATATTACATATACATCTCTCAAGGGAAAGAAAGCGGATGACGATGGACGCACCATAATTGATGCTAACGATGCTGGTAACAGCACTGAAAAAAGTAATTTAGTTTGCATTCCTTATCCAAAAGCTGAAAGTAAATTGTGTGTCAAGGTATGTCTGGAAAATGTGGCCAATGACTAAGCACAGTTTATGCAAGCATTTTCTTGCTTCCTATTTTTATGGTAATTTGCTTTCCTTTGAATGTAGATTATGTTTTAATTGCTTTATAAACAGAGAGATGTTTTCATGTAGGTTGTTAAATAAGTTATGATTCCATCTTTGCATACGTTACATATAGCGTGGTCTTTATGCCATTACATTCCTGTTGAATAATATTTACAAAATGCAGGATCTACCCTCTTAGGTCTTATAAATGATGATACTCATTTGATGGTAAGCTAGCAATGGAATAGGACCATGAAGCATTGACATCATGCTATCTTCTCTTTTTAGGTTCCTTGTAGATCCCACTATGAAACAGAAACAACTGTTGAAGCAGAGAACTTACTTTCGCAAGGTGAACAACAATGATGTATCAGTCTCTTCCTTCTATCTTGTCTCTTATTTTTTAATAAAGACTCAAGTCATTAACTTTTTAACTGTTTTATTGCTAGCAGCCGCAAAAGGGATTCATTTTTTGAGATGTTCAGAGGGTGATCATGTGATCTGGGAGATGGTAGTCATGGCGCCCATTACTTTGATTGCAGTTAGCTGGTTAGTTGCATCTCTTATAATTGACAGACTGCTCTCTTGTTGTGATATGATATTAATTGAATTGTCTGTTCATAGTGATGTCGTTGCTGCTGCATGTTCAGATCAAACCATTCATGTTTTCAGCAGGAAAGGATCAAGGTTAATTTTCACATCGATTTCATGACCGTTGAATTAAAATTAAACCTTACTTTGATGAAATGATGATGATGTTGCTTCATTCTGTTAAAATTAGAGTATTTCCACCGTTATTGATGGAGCATCCTGTTTCGTATCTCGAATGCAGCAAGCATTACATTGTGGCAGTGACGTCCTTGGGTTATCTCAGCATGTGGTGCGTATGCAGGGTCATTACCAGTCACTAAATCATCATTGAGGCCTCTACATTCTGTCTAGCCTCATTCCATCACAGCCCTCATTTCCGCGCGGCGCTCCAGTGAGAGCCTAATAAAACTGGAGGTCGAAAAGTGTGCCAGAAACCAAAAATATGGTGTGCCCAATCACAGCGCACCTTGGTATCATGTGAGTTACAGCCAGGTGTTGGTTGGTCAGCCCATCGAAGAACAATACAGCGAGGTGTGAACAAAAATTGAAACTTGCAGAATTCAGCTATTTTTAATTTCAACATTTTGTAAATCAACTGTCGAAGAAAACTTAATTCATCAAGTTTACGGTATTATATTGGATCAAATTGGAGTAACAAAAATAGAAATAACAAGTTACATTATCTCGAAGGACTGTATGAACATTATGAAAACCATTTGTGGGTGTAGAATACAAAATAAAAGGAGAAAACATCATGTTTTTACGGAACGATCGCCATTGTTGGAAAATTGTAAGCACTTTCGTCGTTTTGAATCAAAAATCAAAGAAATAATCAAAATTAAAGATCAATTCTCCAGTGTAAATCATTACTCTAATTCAAATTCCATTTCTCCGTAAAATATATAATTAAAAATTGACTATGTGACAGAATAAATGATCGAAATATAAACTTTGAGAATGATTCAAGCAAGTTTGTTTACATTTTTAGTGTTTTATTCACCAACCAGCGCTGGATAAAATTTCACGTAATACCAAGGATGCGCTGTGATTGGGCACACCATATTTTTGGTTTCTGACACACTTTTTAACCTTTAGTTTTATTAGGCCCTCACTGGAGCGCCGCGCAGAAATGAGGGCCACGATAGAATTAGGCTATATTCTGTCTTCAAGTAAACATCATTATCGTTTGCAGGTCTTCACGCGACCATGTCATTGTTATTAAACAACAAACAATTGGTAGCATATTGAAAGGTAAATGAACATAAAATTGGGAGTTGCTCTATTGGTCTATCGTGAAACTGTTCCATTCAATAATTGTGTTTGTAAAATACTTGTTTGTAGATGGTAATGCTGTTGTTAATAAAGTGATTGTTACCGAGAAGGGATGCCCTGTGGTCTGCTTATCTGATGGCTCTGTCTTCTCTTTCCTATCAAACCTACATTCATGGTAACCATGGTAAAATCCATTGATAGTCATAATTGAGTTGAATCAGTGTGTCTGATTGGTTTCTATTTCATCACCAGGGTGCCACTCAACTATTTTGTCAGCCCATTGCAATCATATATGAATTTTCAGCCAAGGGATAATAATGCCAGCGTTAGTGCGATACTGAAATCAGTTAGTGACTCAACCCAATGGTTGGTAAATCATATGTTTGTTATAACTATATTTGATCTGTTGTACCATTATTATATCTTCATCAATTGCTGTTTTAGTTTCAATCGACAATCGAGTTGGTCACTGCAGATGAATTCATCCCGTCAGCAGTCAGCTACGATCAGTCAAATCCAGGTATGATGTCACACTCCTTTGATGAAGTAATATTTCCATTTATGATTTACGTTAATGATTATGGCTATCTCGTCTAGCTCCATGTGCAAGCGGCCAAAGAGGTTGGGTCACAAAGTGAATATCATCATTGGCTGCAGGTCTACACGCGCCATTTGGTTCACAGCGGTCAGTTGAGTCTTAATGATATAATATGTTTGTTAAAGTGTATATCTCGGATATCGGGAGATTGCTTCTTTAGATAGAGAAAAATTTTCTATTCGTACATGATCTTCTTCTGTTTTTACTTTGGCTATCATTCCTCCTTCAAAAATGCAGTCAAAGTGACGATTTTGGGTTAATTTTTGTGTCTCACTCTTTTTCCTCGAACAGGAACCCGTTTATTTTCCACAAGAGGGTTTACACCGGAAAAAAACACTAAACATTTTACTTAATTGTCTCTAAATAAAAAAACGCTAAATGAAATGACAATCTGCTTTCTGGATGAAATTTTCAATGTTCTGCTGAAGATTTAGAGCTATATTTGATCAATATTCAAGATACAGGTAAAGAGATATAAGCTTCTAATGTCAAAAATTTTTAGTTTTGTATTTATCTCACTCAAGTGCTCACACGATTAACACCTCTTTACGACTTCGTCTAAGCATAGTCGGCATAGTTGATGCGTATTAAAAATAGTCACACACCTTCAACAAGCACATCTCCAGCAGCGATAACCTTCTTAGACGAAGTCGTAAAGAGGTGCTAATCGCGTGAGCACTTGAGTGAGAAAAATTCAAAACTAAAAACTTTTGACTTTAGAGGCTTCTTATATCTTTTCCTGGATCCTGTATATTGATCAAATATAACTCAAAATCTTGAGCTCATCGTTTCATTCCGAAAGCAGATTGCCATTTGGTTCAGCTGTTTTTTATTTAGAGAAAATTAAGTAAAATGTTTAGTGTTTTTTCCGGTGTAAACCCTCTTGTGGAAAATAAGCGGGTTCCTGTTCGAGGAAAAAGAGTGAGACACAAAATCGTAACTTTGATTGCATTTTTGAGGGGGAAATGCTTGCGCAAAGTAAAAATACAAGAAGAACATGTATTAATAGAAAATTTTCTCTATCTAAAGAAGCAATCTCCCAATATCCGGGATATACACTTTAAATATATTTGTATCATAAACGGAAATGATTCAATCAATCTGATTGGTTTAGAGTTTAACGCCAAATCACCATGGCAAAACTAGGTTGGAAGACACAATTGATCTCAAAACTTGAACTTGATATCACAAATGAGAATTTCTAATTTGATCAAGAGATTAAAAAAAATTCTATGAGCAAGAAAGTCATGTAAATGCTTGTAAAAGGTGTGCTAGTTATAATACAAAGCAATTGGTGCACAATTTCCTATGCGCTATTGATATTTGGCGCATGAGAGGCACGTAAGGAGAAACGAGAAGGCATTAAAAAATTACGAGCCGCCTCGGCGATTAATTTCGCCTTCGAGTTTTCTCCTGGAATGACTCGAGTTTCCTGAAGTGACTAGGAAACTGTGCGCAAATTGCTTAATATAGTATATTGAACTGTCTGTCAATGATGTGTTTAGGTTGTGAAGGTATGCTGAGAGACATGTGCCAAGATCTTTTCAGACCTTCATCCAGTGTTGCCATGGTTAGTGGTTTTGTATGTTTCATGTCACAATCTATTCTACTAAAATGTATTGATTAAATAATTGTAATTGTTTGTCTGTTTGCTCCAGTGTCATCAAAAGCGATCTCTTCTGCAAGATGTCCTGTCCGTTATAGGTAAGTCCCAACAGTCATGCAAGCAAAAATGTATAAAGCTAAGAGAACTAACCCTGTATGTAAAGGTCACCTGTATATAGTGGTCAAAGGCATTGTGCACTTGCATGTTCTCATCAGAAATGTTTTATTTAAATTTAAGGATCCAATTTGCAATTTCAAAGACTCTATGCTGAATACAAAGATCTTCTAGATGCAACTAAGTGATCTAAAATCAACAGCCCTGTAATTTTATAACATTATCCTATACATTGCCATTTGTATGTATGTATATTATTTATATTTATATTAGATAGTTGCAATTATAGTTCGTCTTTCTGTGCTGCTGAGGCATGATTGAATGACGTGAGAATATTAAAACGTCGTTTGAAACTTTTCATTTTCTTATCAGATAGCTTCCCTGTCATTAATTTCTCAATTCTTTTTATTTCTTGTTGGATATAATTGTTGCCTTTTTCGTTAATCTTTTTCATAATTGAAAGGTAGACCCTTGCGCTGTTTACAATTTTTGTATCTTTCTCTCCTTCAATTTCTAACTTTGTTTTTGATATCACACCTTCCCTCTTATCTTCAGTTGCAGCCTTTAAAAAGTCAGTGACTAACGCATCGTAATGCTCGTACGTATGGGGTAGACCTACAAAGAGATTCCGATTGAATGATGAACAGCACATCCAAGACACTATTGAATTAATTAATTACAGATATTCTCACCTATCCACAACCCAGAAGATGTACGCACAAATTCCACCAGGGAATCCTCTGTCACATCTCCTTTGAATTCAATACGTTTTTCTGTGTTCTTTTGAAACAGAATGAAAACTGGATAATCTTCTACTTTCACTTTGAACTGTTCTCGTAATTCGTCGTTTTCTTTCTCTCCCCAGTCTGTAGCACAATCAATCAATGAATAACATTAACTATATGTTTACTAGAAAAAGATTTTAAAATGACCGGTTGCAGCTACATGCGTGTTTACATTGTGGTTCTTGTTCCTATTGTTTCACTGTCTGAAACTTGAAATTTGAAGCTTGATTTTTGAAATTTGAAATGCTAAGTCTGCTTCTTAATTATTAATTAGTGTGTAGCAGTCTTATTGACAACTAACCGGCATTTGCCTCATTTTGTGGATGAGATATACAAGTCAAATGCGCATGCGCCAAGCGTCAAAGCGTTAAACATCAATATTAAGAAGCGCTACTGAACACTACTTTAGTAGATGTTTTCTTTGTTGTTTTTTTTACTTTCTTATATGTGGAACGAAATGAAAACAGAGCTGCTTCAGCTTCGGCTAGCCGCTACCATGATCGTGAAACTATGCTGTTGCTGACGTTATTGACAGAAGAAATTATAAATGGTTGATTCATAGTGCTTTGGCAATAGTATAAGAATCAAGGGCGGATCCAGACTGTCGCAACTGTCGCGCAAGCGATAGTCAGCACTTAGAAGAAAATATAAAAATTGTTTTGTTTTCATATTATTGAGCTTCAGCGCTTGTTGGGATTTTATTGTTATTATATTGTAATGTATTATCATTGGTAAACATCATAGTAATTATTCTCTTGTTTGTCCCATTGAGGTTCTTTTTCAACATTCCCTTGTCCTGACCCTTATCAATTGGTTCCTGGTCTAGTCTCTCTGTTCATTAACGCCATTCGACACAATAAAAATTGTGCAGACGCTGCCGATTTGCTTTTTACGTTTAGCGCTACTCCACGCGTGTCCCCTGTGGAAATGTGTGCTGTTGTCCACAGGGCAACCAGACCAGTTATCTTCATATTTTTGAGCAACACTGCCTGCGTTATTTTTCAAGCAGAACAGCTTTCAGCCAATCATATTACTAGATGAGGGATAGGAATTGGAAATGCTGCATGAGATGAACATTGCCTAGCACCATGCAGCTGATCCGCCCCTGATAATTTCATCTCAAAAATTTGAGATTTGACTTTCAACTTATTAAATGTCTTAGACGAAAAGCGTTCTGCGCATGCGTATTTGACTACAGTGACTCTTGCTTTTTTCAACCAAAAAACCTGGTTACGGGACTATATCCACGTCCATACAAAAACAAATGCCCCTAATATTTGCCATAATTAATGCTGATTCAGCAACTACCCCGTAAATGAAGAGACCCTAGACAAATGGCTTACCAGAAATACCAACTTCGGCTATTAGCAAGCGTGGTTGCGAAGAGGCCTTCTCTGCAAATTTCTTAAACTCATCTTCCTTTTCACCATATGCATATTGCTTGTCAAATTTCACAAGAGTTGCATCGAGACGACCAACAATCTGAACAAAAGAATAATGATTAATAACGCAGCAATAGGCTACTTTTTAACTTATAATATTTGTCTCACTATGTCTCTCTCTTGTTACCTTATCAAACGTAGAAGAATCGAGGGAAACAACCCCCTTGGTAGCAGTAACAGCGTTTAATGAGATGACAGTAGCCAAGGCAACCACGAGAATCAAAGACATGGTAGTAAACAACAGCAGGCTAGAAATTAATCGTCCCACAACTCTGAGCTATTAACTGATTCGAGAATTCTGGACGTGAAAGACTACACGGCTGGCCACGCTATTAAAATACATGCAAATCATTCCATTCGATAAGCTACACGTGGCGGACATTTGACCATTCTATTATTCTATTACCAATCTCCACTTTGAACACAGCAACAACAATGTTTTACGCAGAACAACAACACAGAACACACCGTCATAACTTTTTTAGGGGGCGGGGTCTTATTGTTTATAGATCGTCTGATGAATCGTTTGAATAATCGGCGATCCTTGTTTTTTCATTGCATTGTGGGATTTATTCAACATGGCGCCGTAAATTACTTTTGTAAAGTGATTTACCTTTGCTAGTAGCCTAGTAGTCAGTGGTAAAATACAATTACAACTATGTTACAACGTACTTTCTTATTATAGCCTATAATAACTCGGTTTTAAATGGATTGGGTATTTTAATACAATCATTGCGACAAAGAGAATTAATTTACCACTGTATTCCTAGCAATAATATTGGAGATTGCTAGAACTAAAATATGTTGAGATCGATTTAAAATGTCCAAACGAAATCAAGGTCACAGGTATTAGATATTAGCCTACTCGTAAAGATGATTGTAATTAAGAGCTACTTTGAAATGGAGATTGATTATAACGAGAGAATAACGAAAGGCTACAGATATAATAACAATTGAGCTGTATTTATTTATGCATTTAGTTTAGCCAAACAAACAGCCAAGACCGGACGGAATCTTACGGAGTTGTTGACTTTCAAGGCTCGTATTTAAAAATTCAGATTTGGGTGTGGTTCTAGATTTCAAATTACCAATCATAAGGATTCTGCCTGTAACTGCTGTTCGCTATTTGTCAAAGAAGGTTGAGAGCTCTGCCTATAGACCGAGCGCCACATAACCAAAACAGCATATTTCTCCAGGCAACTTGAAAATCACCTAAAAGTGTTCATAAAAATATGCTAAACAACTCTATTTCTATATATTAAATTACCCTATTTCTTGTTTCAATTAAATTTTATTGCACATGAACCCTTCAAAAATCCAATTTATATTTCATGATTCGGTCAAAGCCTCCAGTCCTTATCGCTTTAAGAAAATGCTGCAATGCTCATGGTCTTTGATTCTTTTGTTTTCCCATGATTTTACGAATCCATAGAAAACACGAAATGTATGAATTAAGAGGGCCCTGACCGTGAAATTATTTATAAATTCATCGTTGGTGAGCTCACACAATAAAATTTGACCAAAACTAGAAACAGGAAAGTACTTATGGTATTTTTGTGAAAATTGTATGTGAATTTCAATTTGCCCGGAGAAACCTGCTGTTTTAGATTTATGACGCTCGGTCTACTAACTAAAGAATACATTTTTATTTTATTTGTTGCATTTATTGAACAAATTTATAATTGATCACTACTTTGTACTTTATAATATTTACTCGTTTTAATCAAATGATAGTTGATTGGCTAGATAATAGATACGGTAGTATGTAGCCTATGACAGTTGAAAGCCATCGCTACTATCAGGGAGGGAAGAAAAGCTACTTTTTGAATGCAGCTATCTACAATTGCCGTTACTTTTGCAAAAAAAGTAACTAGGTCTAATCACTTTGTTCCAACACTTGTGTGAATATCACACACTCCATTTTATCTCAGACAGTTTTCTAGAAATTTACTCAGGAACACCAATGTGTTGATCTTGTAAAATTTGAGAAATTTTTAAATTCTGTTGTTATATAACTCCCACAATTTCAATTTCCGAATAATTGTAAATAAACAATTGAATCATGTTGACGTGGTTGGTGATTATATATTTCAAAATATTATAAATCTATTTTAAAACATGTCTAACCTGATGCAAGAGCGCAAAAGCCCTGCAAAACTAACAGAAGCTTGAAAACAGCAGAAATGAGAAACGAAGCAATCAATTTATTTCACAAATTGAGTAATTGTTACCTAGTTTTCAACCAAAATACTCAAATCGGAGCTACTCTCCAGGGAAAGTAACCAGTTATAAGTAAATGCAACTTAAAAGTAACAATTAAAGGTAACACTGTTACGATTGTAATCGTTAATCCCAACTCTGTCCCTAATCCGCGTTCTCTATTGTAAAAACAATATTCTGTTTTGCAAAAAAAAAGAAGTGTGAATGGACATTGAAACAATGATTAATTATGTTTGAGGTTTGGATTCTCACCAAATAAAAGGTCTCGGTATGAAGCATATGACTTTGGTGAATACCATGGCAACAGAGATGGCACACACTCAGGGAATGACCAACAGCCTCATTTCAACGTAAGTCAAATCAACTTAACAAGGACTAATACAACTATTTATCTTACATAAATACAATATAATATGAATTTAATAACGTGAAAAAAACAATGGCGTACTTTTTTTTCGATTTGGAAATTATTTCTTGGTGAAAAATGCCTTCAAAGTGGTGTTTTGACTCAAATATCGCTGAGAAAAAAAAGGGACTGGATCTATCTTTATAAAGTCACAAGTCGTGCGGTTTGTCTAACAGACTTAAGAGTGAGCTGATCATTTCTTTATCTTTGAGGTGATCTAGCTCCGAGAAGTCACACAGAAAAAGTTTCTGACAAGGCTGAGCCATGAACAATCATATAAACTCGCGAATTGCGTAAAAAAGATGCAATTTGTGATTTCAGGAGCAGAATAAAATCTATTGAAACGCTCAGTCGAAATAATTTCTCGTAACGTCATTAAGCGCGATGAATCTGATATAGATTGCGAATTAACACCAATGTCAGGCGGTGCGAGTGTTCCTTCGTGACTGTAATGTATCTATCGTATGCGCATGCGTAAGGTTATTTATAACTAAATGATTGCGCAGTTTTAAATCAGAGTGTTAGTGACGACCAGTGTAGAAGGTCGTATGTACGTAATATTAAATACATGATTCAGATCAACAGGATATACCTATTCGGGTGTTTATTCGTCTATTGTCTTCGTATCTTACATGGCGCAGTTGATCCTGTTATTTGGACAGTAATATTTTACGTTATTCAAAGAGTTTAATTTTATTGCGTCACGATGGCTGATGTTAAATTATTGAAAAACAGTCGATCAGGCCTTAAAGGACATTTGACAAGAGCCTTAGATCGTCTGGTGGCATCCCTCACCAGTTTCACCAGTACAGAAGTAGCAGAACGAACTGAAAGTGATAGGGAAAATTTGACGACCACAACGAAACGCGCTCACGATGCGCTGGAACGCTATGTGGCGTCACATTTGGCCGTGTTGGTACAAGAACCCATCAAAGATGGAGCAGAAGACCCGGAAGAGCCACAATTGGTTGAATTAGAAAACAGTTTTTATGACCTCGAGAGACAAGTGCGTGCCGTTACGGCCGTTGTGCCGAAAACCTTAGTCACAAGCACCACTGATCCAGAAAACCGAGAAAGCACGTCCCAGCAAGTCAACGTTCAGACCTCTGCCCGACCTGTCATAAAGACACCACCAACATTAGATGCAGACATCAACCTAAAGCAGTTCCTGGATTGGCAGGAGGTATTTCTGAATTATATCGCGATTATTGATTTAGACGCCCAGCCTCATGATAGGCAAATTGCTACCTTTTGGGGTCTGTGTTCCCCAGCATTTCTGAACATGGTACGCCGCGTCATCAAAATCGAACGTTCAACGACGGACTCCCTTAAGTTAATACTGAAAAAGATAACCGATCACTTAAGATCTAAGCGCAACTCTAACCTCGACTGGCAAAGCTTTCTCACAGTCACTCAAGGCTCAAACCAGTTAATTGATCAATATTACACGTATTTAATGGAGAAAAGTGACTATGCTAATGTAGATGCAGTGACTCCAGAAGCACTGCGGACCGCTGTTCTAGTACTAGGTTTAAGGGATGAAAATTTAAAACGCAAAGTTATCGCAAAATCTCCCCCGCTAAACCTAGAGGACACTCTCAAATTTTTACAAACCGAAGAAGCCGCTTCTTCCACTGTTAGTACCCTAGGTCAACAAGCCCACGCCACACATAGCACAATTGGTAATGTACAATCTACCAAAGCTAAGAAAAATCATAATAACCGTCAACAGAAAACGAAGCATGACGACAGTAACTCTGCTTCCAAGTCAAGTAATTCAGTAAGCCCTTGTTCTAAGTGCGGCTATGTTAAGCATTTTACATCAGTCTGCCCTGCCGCAAACGTGACATGTGACCACTGTGGCCTCAAAGGGCATTACTCAAAAGTTTGCCGTAAACGTTTAAAGTCCTTAGAGAAAACCAAAACCGTGAGCACATCAGTTATTAAATCGATGCAAGCTTCCAATGGTGGCAAATTACCGACAATTGATGTCGATGTTAGGGAAGACAATAAACTGTTAGGTCGTTTCCCTGCTGTCTGCGACACAGGTGCTCAAGGAACCGTTGCAGGTCTTGACTTTCTGAAATCAATAGGCAAATTCGATAGCACGTTGGCTCCGTTCAGTCCACATAATTACGTTGGCGTCGATAATCGCGCTTTAGTTCAGGCCGGGACAATCAAATTAACTTTCGATTTAAATGGTAATAGCGTAAATACTACAGTCGTTATATGTTATGATGTGACCGGTCTTTATCTGTCTTTAGATGTGTGTAAACAACTTAAAATTGTACATGTAGACTTTCCAACCACATTATCTGAGAGGCACTTATCAAGTGTCATTAACACGAATCCTCAGAATGTAGTTAATGTCAACAAGTCTTCATCACCACCTAAATCTGTTTTTAATGAAACCGCTCGTAAACAGTGGATTGATTCTTTGTCGTCAAATCCTACTCAACAACAAAGAGAGGATGATTTTAAAAAACTAAAACAGATTTATTCTCAAGTATTTTGCGATACCGATGACGTTTTGCCGCCCATGTCAGGTGTCGGCGACGCAATGAAAATTGAGTTAATCGAAGACCACAAGCCATTTGCAGTTCATACTGCACGTCAAATACCTTTCGTTTATCGTGACAAGGCTAAATCTGAAATAGACCGTCTACAAAAGATGGGCGTTATAACACCAGTTGGTGACACCCCTGTCGAATGGTGTCATCCGTTAGTAGTTGTAGGTAAACCTAACGGTGGCGTAAGATTATGCGTAGACTTAACCAAATTAAATAAGCAAGTAAAACGCACGTTGCACCCTGCTACAACGCCAGCTGATGCAGTGAAAAACATTGATTTGCATTCCAAGTATTTCACTTTATTAGATGCAAAGTGTGGTTATTGGCAACTTCCACTTGATGAAGATGCACAAAAATTAACAACATTTATCACTCCTTGGGGTAGATTTAAATTTTTGCGTGCCCCGATGGGTTTTATATCATCCGGTGATAGTTACAATTTAAGATGTGATCAAGCCCTTGAAGGCATTTCAAACGTTAACAAAGTCGTTGATGATACACTTATTGACGGTGATTCATACAAAACTTTAGTTGATCGAACTTGTACAGTATTAGAACGATTTGTTCGACATGGCATTACGTTAAATGCTGAAAAATGTAAATTTGCGCAGAAAACAGTCGATTTCGTTGGTTACGTCATAAAACCAGGAGGCTATTCAGCCGACCCAAGAAAAGTCGAAGCGATTTCAAATTTTCCTTCGCCTACAAATCGCACCGAGTTAAGGTCATTCCTAGGACTTGTCAATCAGCTAGGAATGTTTACACCGTCTATCAGCAGCACCGCTGCACCACTACGAGATTTATTATCAGTCAAAAATGAATTTCTATGGCTAAACACGCACGAAATGGCCTTCAATTCATTAAAAGAAGCCATGACGTCACCGCCGATTTTGTCTCTGTTCGACCCTACTGCAGAAACAGTTTTACAAACGGACGCTTCCAAGACAAAAGGTCTTGGATACGCTTTAATGCAAAAACAGCAAAACGAATGGAAACTAATCCAGTGTGGATCGCGCTTTCTTCAACCATGTGAAAACCGATATGCCATTATCGAACTAGAAGCGCTGGCCATCGTCTGGGCCACAAAAAAATGCCACATTTATCTCGCTGGTTTACCAACGTATACCGTTTTAGTCGATCACAAACCCTTATTGCCAATTTTTAACAATTACACTTTAGATGCCGTTGAAAATCACAAGTTACAATCGTATAAAAATAAGTTGTCAAACTATCAATTTCAGGTGGTTTGGACAAAAGGTAGCGCGCATATTATACCGGATGCATTATCACGGGCACCGGTCAATGATCCGTCCCTCGATGATGAAATTGAAAATGATACATCGTTAGCTTGTATGTCGTTTACGTTAAAAGTTGCTGCATGTAGTATCACCGCAGAGAACACTGACGATGAAGCTGCCGCTACTCTAAACGATTCTAAACAATCTAATGTTCGACAACCGTTGCCGGATCCAATCATTATGGATCTACAAAATGTTGCACGAAATGATGCAGATTATCAATCACTTATAACCTGTGTTGAAAACAATTTCGCAGGTAATTCAGCAAACCAACCATATGTATTGGCCTATAAGAAAATTTGGCCAGAATTGTCAACCATCGACGGCCTTGTGTTGTATGGTCGTCGAATTGTCATTCCATTGAAAGCTCGTCAATCTGTAATTGCACGATTACACGCCTCACATCAGGGCATTGTTAAAACAAAACGTCGTGCGCGTCAAACTGTATATTGGCCAGGTATTAACAATGACATTGTATCCTCCATTGAAGCCTGTTCACCATGTCAACATTACAGACCCAGTAATCAGAAAGAACCTTTAATTTCTGATAAACTTCCATCACGGATCTTTGAGTCAGTTTCAGCTGATTTGTTCCAACTCAACCAGAAATACTATTTGGTCTACGTCGACCGTTTATCCGGCTTTCCGTTCATTTCAGAATGGAATTCCGATCCGTCTTCGTCTCAAGTCATTTCAGTTCTTAAATCACACTTTTCCAAAACCGGTGTACCATCTCGTTTTCGTTCGGACGGTGGTCCACAATTTAAATCTGAACTGTTCACCAACTTTCTCACCAGATGGGGTGTCAATTGGTCCCCGTCTTCGCCATACCATCCCCAGAGCAACGGTCACGCTGAAGCAGCTGTTAAAGCGTTAAAACATCTGCTTGCCAAGTGTGATAATGGAGATATTAAGTCGGAGAGTTTTCTGCAAGGTCTACTAGAATACCGCAACACTCCTAGATCAGAAGGGCGTTCCCCCTCGGAATGGGTGTATGGTCATCCCCTTCGTTCTTTAGTGCCCGCACACTACACTTCATTCTCCCGTTCATGGCAAACGTCAGCCAAAGAGATTGACAGTAAGCTACTCCGCAACAAAGAAGCTACCACAAAGAATTACAACAAAGGTAGTAAAGTTCTAAAATCTATTCCTGTTGGCTCTCATGTGCTACTTCAACATCCGCAAAGTAAACGCTGGATAGAAGATGGTATTGTAGTGTCAAAGAATGATCGTGATTATCGCATTCGTCTGCCGTCCGGTAAACTCAAGTGGCGTAACCGTGTATTCCTGCATGTTGCCCCTGATACTAGTTCCGACGACATAGCAGAACCAGACGTGAGTGATCAAGTGCAGTCCGACGATACTCCGCGATACCCAACCCGTTCAAGACGTCCACCTGACTATTACGGACGCAAATGATACTATTATCGATTTATCGTTTCAGTAACATCGTTATAATCATAAGTATATCATAATCACATATCAGTAATTTGTTAAAGTTAACCTCCCTAATAATAAGTATTCATGTTATGTTTAGTCGTTTAACTTGAAGGGGAGATGTAATGTATCTATCGTATGCGCATGCGTAAGGTTATTTATAACTAAATGATTGCGCAGTTTTAAATCAGAGTGTTAGTGACGACCAGTGTAGAAGGTCGTATGTACGTAATATTAAATACATGATTCAGATCAACAGGATATACCTATTCGGGTGTTTATTCGTCTATTGTCTTCGTATCTTACAGTGACTAGTCTAGTGACACATATTAGTTACGTATTCTGTGTGACCGCAGTACTTCTCAGATCTTAATTAGTAGACACGTGCCCTTCATCTGCAAGTTGTTCTTGAGTAAACAAGATATCTTTTTCATGATCTAATTGTGAATGTAAACTGACTCGATTTGAACAGGCATGCACAGACAACTTTTCCTCGAGATAGTTGGTACTGCAAAGTATTAATTGTACTTTTTGGGATTTATTTTTAAGTATTATTAAATTATTAAATAGACATTTTTCAATTATCATTTCAAAGTTTAACTTTGAAATTGATGTTTGTCTAGTAAAACTTAAACCATGTAATCGTATAGTTTATACGACTGTAGATAGATAGATATTAAAACTCAATAGTCTAACAAAGTGTTCATCATTCATTCATCAAGCATTCAATTATTATAAAACCATTGAAAATTCTTCAGTACATTACACTGTAAACTTCTATAAAATATCGGAAAATAGTACAAACCTGATAAAGGGCTCCGACGTTCTTATTCAAGTTTACAGCCGTATACTAGAACTACAGTTAAGCATATTCTATCATTTTTCGGTTTGCGGTATATCTTCATTGCATAAATTGTTATCCTCTCTACCAACGTTATCTGATTAACAAAATTAGGGTTTTGCAATGTGAAGTCTCGTTCCTGATTTTACATACGCCACCAAATTTTTTACCAGTCTAGTATTCATTCCTTTGGCTAGCATCATGTCACAATCTGTAGTTTGTAGAATGCGGTAATACAGTGCAGAAGCTACTTTGCACAAAATACCTTTCTACAGAGACAATAAATCAGATGGACAGATTTCGTTTCTGTGAAAAGAGGACTATAAAACCAACGGTTGTGGTGTTCTTATAGCGTTTCCCACCATACGTTATGATTTTTACCCTCAAAAGAATACTCCATTTTCAGTTCAGACATATGCTTACAACAATAAATTCTACTTAGCTAGCTTTTGTGGTCACCAGAGAATCTTTTGATATGTGTTAAATATGTGTGAGAATGATATGTCAAAATATAATCTGTATAACACGCGCTACGAATGAACATTTTCTGATTTTTATTTTTAAATTCGTGAACTTTAAAATCATTAAATCATCTGGAATTTTGCTACTCTTGAGTTTATATGTTCTTCCTTACCTCAGTTTTGTGAGAGAGAGAAAAAGAGATTGCCGTTACAGAGCTACGCCATCTCAAACGTAACATCGCGTGATTAATCCGATCTAAAGTCTATTAGAAAAACCGCACGACTTGTGACTTTGTCGTCATAAGCTAGATCCAATCCCTTTTTTTTCCTCAGCGACATTTGGGTCAAAACACCACTTTTAAGGCATTTTTCACCAAGAAATAATTTCCAGATCGAAAAAAAATTTGTGCCATTATTTTTTCACGTTGGGTTCTACTACATATGTAAAGATAGTCTGGGGGTTTATTCCCACTTTAATGGTCATATTTTAAAACGTTGCGACTCAGATTGTAACGATAAATTGGAGTGGACGATAAATTGAATTGGAGACCCCACATTGATTGGGTGAAGTTAAAATTACTTAAAAACATCTACACGCTTATCCGCTTAAAAAATGTTTTATCGCAGCATCACAAACTGCTAATTTACAATTGCATTATGAAACCACATCTTGAATTTGGGTCAATTATTTGGGGTAATAGTGGTATTAACCGATTAGAATCCCTTAAAAAAAAAATGCATCAGAATAATCATGAGTGTAAAACCAATGACCCATTCCGAACCATTGACAAAGCAGCTTGGAATTTTAAAAATTTCTGATTTGTATAGAATCAAGGTACTTTCTTTTTACATCATGTCAAGAAATCTTTTTGCCCAGCAAAAACAAAAACCCTTTTCACATTTATTGACAGTCATCACAGAAGAACCAATATTTTCCATGTTCCTTTTGCAAAAACACATTTTCTACAAGCTCTTCCTAATTATAATTGCTGTCCTTCCCAGTGGAACAATTCTGTTTCTCTGCCTGACGTGCTCCTTTCTTGCCAGTCTTTTGTGCAATCATTAACAAAATCCATACTAACAGGCTACTATATTGCATGTTCATTAGACAATTGTTATTTATACAACAACTCATGAAGCTCCAAATTTTGGTCATATCATAAACACAAGGATAATTACAAGATTTAAATTTTACAACTTTCTTCTTAAACAGGCAAAAATTGCTTCTTGGGTTTCGTCAACCATGTTGAATAATATATATTGTAAACATACTAATTAAACAACTTATGTATTTTATTGTTATGTATTTATATTACAGTACTGTATATTATTCAAATTGTTATGGTTGGAAATAAACATATCTATTTATCTATCTATCTTATTAAAATTGACAACACAAAACACAATAATTTTGAAACATCATAAATTAAACATTAATCTATAAAGTTCCCATGTTCAGTGTTTCTGTTTGTAGTTCATACAGCAGTTTTGTTTTGTTGATAAACTCCAAAGATACGGTAGCCTAAGATAAATTTCAGTATTTCACTGCTTTAAAAGTATAAACGCATAGAACCTGTACACAAGTAGCTGAATAATACTTTAAATCTTCTACATTAATAATGTATTCAGACTTAACCAATGCTCTTTGCAGATATTTTCAATCTATTTTATTCCATTTTTATAACATAAGCACATCGGCGTGTTTCTATTGAGGAATGAAAACGCTCGTTCTGGTCTCTACAATGACGTCATTTTAGGAGGATTTAGATATGATCATTATTTTGAGCTTTTTAATGTCAAAATAAACAGGTTATTTATTTATAAAACAAATAGAAAACGGTTATCTGTGTTAAGTACTCTAATACCACTTTGAGTGCTATGAGACACTCAAGAGGCCTTTTTCATGTCTCATTACGCACCCAGCGTATTCGTATCAGAGTACATAAAACTCAGCACCGTTTTTATCTATCCTTCTATCTATCTAATGATAAGATAACTGGAAATACACCATTTTCAAATATATTGTTTTGTTTTAAGGAAAGAGGCTATGGTCGCTATGCACCGTTTGACAGACAAGAGTACCGCACTGGACCAGCCCATTTCAGGTAGGCTGACTTTCAATGAATATATATTTTCGCTGTGACCTGATATTGCTCCGGCATTAAGCCAATGCGCTTACAAACAGAAGTTAGTTAACATTGTCCTGGCACCTGGGACAATAACCATTTGGTTTCATTTGTGTTCAACAGTGTATTAATTTTGTGTTCTATTCTTTTACATATGGTAGTGTGGAAACTCAATTAATGCTGTTCGATGTTAACGTTTCTAAAACTGATCCTATCCGGTATAATTCCAATATTTTGGTTTGAAAGCGATATCCAATATAAAATTGAAAAATAATGTTAATCTGATAGAATTACGATATCAAAAAAGATTGTTATGATATTATGCAAACATCAATCATAATAGCAGAGCTTCAAATATTGATAGTCAGAGAAGAGAACCAGATGAGATGACGTTTGCTACTTGAAGTTTCACACAGAGGCAATCATCAGGCAATCTATTCAATCTAGCTTGCAGCTAAATCAGTATATATTTAACAGATAACCATTTTAATTTCACAAGTAGAATTATGAAAAAATTCTCAGCTATAATTTTGCTCGTAATCTCTATGAAATCTAACATATTAAACCATCCTCTTTTAAAACACGTTTTGAGATGATCCAAGGATGCCATGTTGGGTAAGACGACTTTTGTTTTTGACAAACCAAACTGTGACACAAATAAAATAATTTATTGTTTCAATCAGGGCATAGCTTTGGATCAATTTAAATGCATTCAAAACCGAAATCCTTTCCCCTACATGCCAATTTCCATCACTTTGAGGATAGTGAAGTGAAGGGTAGAGGCCATGTAAAGAACAGTCATGATTAATCCTTTCCCTTAGATGCCAATTCCATGATTAAAGCATTTTATAATATTCATTATTCCCAGATGCCTTCTTTGTAAAACTATTATTTTTGACATTTTGTTAATTTATTAATTTATTATTGATTTAAGTTGTTAATTTATTGAACCAGAAAACATATGTTGTGCCGCGAATGTAATCATTCCATATCGGCATATCAAAACCTAGCAAGTATTTGCCGATACATCGAACAGCATTCAGCTCAATGTTTTCTATTTCAGTGAAAGCAGCACTGTGACACATAGTCGCATAGAAGAATATTACGACCAAGGAAAATTCAATGCTGGACTACAACCTCGCATTTGGTCAAGCAACAATAATGCAATGCCAAATCCGTCATCATTTTCTCCACCTGCCAGAATGCCAAGTGGATATCATCATCAGAATTACCATAATGAGGCTCACTACGAGGACACTGCATTTACATTTCCGCCGCACCCGCACCACCCTTCCCCTGACCATCGCACGCCTCGGAATCACCCCCTTCCCTATCGCAATGAAAACCCCTTAGCTATTACGAAGCCACCAACTCATAGCGCTTACAACATGCCTAACCGAGAGCATGTCTTTGCTGCCAGCCACTCTCGATCGCCTCGGAAGCCTTTCCAACAGCATAGTGCAATGCCATACCCTAAGTTAACGAGCCCTCCTGTCACACCACCCACAAAGATGTCATCATCAGTTGAAGATTCCAATGTAGAGAAGCAATCAATCCAAGAAAGAAGCAATGACCCAGGTGAGAGATTCACAGAGATAGTTTTCAGTGGAGTTACATCGTTGATAATAGATACATGTACGGAATAGGGATATGGATACAGAAATTTAACACATATACATGTTGTTGGCACTCCAACGTTTGTTGATTTGTGTCCAAGAGGCTGTAAAAAGTGTTTTTATTTGTTAGTTAAAGGTATGCCAGATACTAAAGAATCGCTGTTAGGAATGATGGATAACGTGGATCAAAATATAGCAAAGATAGAAGAAGAGATTGACGACCTGAAAATATCAGAAGTAGGTGTCATCATAATAGAGGTTTGTCATCATCATATCTTTGTCTGTCTGTCTGTCAAGACGTGTACATTGTTGATTTCAGAGTGAATTAAGGAATCGTCTTGAAGAATTACACACTGAGGCTACCCACGAAAACAAAGAGAATGACGATAATATATTGTCTCGTTCTATGATGCAGATGATTAGAGAGAAAGCAAAACCAACAAGCAAGGCAGAGATTATAGCTGAAAAACTTGGTTTGGATAATTACGAGTTAATCAGGCAGATTTATGATGAAAACAAGGTGTGTTGACGGGTCTCAAAAACAACAGCTTTTTTTTAAGGAAATCAGAATAGTTCTTTTGGGGCTGTCCATTGCTTTGCAGTAGGGTATACCTCTAGGTGTTGATATATTTTTTATGTCTCTAGGCTAAAGCATCGATCTCCACTCATAGGTTCTCAAAACTCAACTTCAACCACGCTGGGTTAACAACAATGGTACGTTCACAATTATTATGAAGATATGATTAAGAAGACAGTCTCTAGTAACACAACTAAAAAGCCAAACAAAGCATTACTTGAAAGCACACTTTATTTCTATACGCAAACCAAAGGGAAAATTGAAAAACAAAGGATGTTGGGTGCAACTATTTACAATTATCTTTGATTTGTTTGCTTTTGGAATGGCGGGGATACTAGCGATAAACCTCTGCAAGCGCAAAGACTACACATTCACTCTTTATGCGATCATCAGACATACACCAATATCTCCTACTTGGATTTACATTTTTGCCTGTCAATTAGTTAGTCCTGTCAATCATTGGCATTAAGCACTATTATCTGCTGATAGACAATTATTACTAGGTTAAGATATATTCTTAATATGCAATTACATAGTAATTAAACAAGCAATAAGATTGAATCCAATTGCATGATCATGCCGGCATGCCTAATTCCTTGTGTCTAATATTTCTTTAATTATTTGTTTTTCATTAATTCTTCCGTTTTAGCCTCTCTACAATCAACCGTCTGATTTAGTGTTTTACCACAGAAATATCCACAGGTAACATAAGCAACAGTTACCAATGCAATCATGACAATTTATGATAAATTAATCAAGTGCTTGAATTGTTATGCAGGCATAGGGTTTTCCGCCATAAACTCATCAAATGCCTAAGGGCGCAAAAGATGAAAGAAATTAATGCCGTAGGTCATCAAACACATATTTTGTTCGTTGCCATATCTTATGTGACGTCTAATTTTACTTTGTTGTTGTTGTAGCAAAAACAGCACCAGACCTGGTTTGACAAGGAACACCAAACATGGCAGAAGCGTGTTGACAAGCTGGAAAGCAATCCAAGAAGAAAGTAGGTTACTAATGATTTTTGTTGTCTCTATTTTAAGTATTTTGTTTCTTGAACGCGATTGATTCTATTCAATCCTGAAGGGCAAGGATGACAAAGTTACGAGGTTTTCATGAAAGAGAGTTCCCTGAGATTAAGAAGCAACGAGAACAGCAAGAACGACTCAGTCGGTATGTATAGCTTAATGGATGATTGATTCACACAGTAGATGGCTGACCAAAACAAGTCAAAATTAATCATTTAAAATAGGTTTGGGTCCAGAAAAGGTTGGCCTGGGGCATTCGCCAGAAGTGAAGCAGAACTAGAAGAAATTGTTGACAACCTTTCCGAGATGGAGGTAGGTATTGCTGTTCTGGCTCCGTCATTTCGGTTGTTATCAATTGTACCATGATCTATGATGATTGGTCATTTATTTATTCAGGCCTCAGAAAAACAGATGTACCTGCTTGCCGTTGACCCACCCCAGAGAATGACGAAATTAGAAAGACGCGTCAGCTACACCAATCACAATGGTTCGTCAGCCATCAATGTGCTGTTATGTAGAGAGAGAGTTGCATTTGAAATTTGGAATGTTTTGATTTGTAGGGCTGATAAGAGATGTACCATCATTTGAACTGTGCAGAAGATCGGCCAAGGTATGGAGCATTGAAGAGAAGGAGATCTATCACGCAAGGTAAGCGGCAGGCTCTCTCATTGCAATATCAGGTGTGCTGATGCCTCTATTACCGTGACAACTCTCTTTGTTTTGTTAGATACTCTCAACAGCCAAAAAATTTCATTTTCATTTCAAACTCATTAGGAAACAAGGTACCCTACATGCCCTTTCATCATCCCATCCAAACCATCGGTTATAATAGATATAACCTACAATTATATTACTTCTTGCAGAGTGTGTCAGATTGCGTTCTATACTATTACTTGAACAAGAAGAAGAAAAAATTCAAATCCCTGCTGCGAAAATCAATGAAAAAACGTAAACTGCAAAAACAGGAAAAACAGGTATAGTACGTTCCTTTCATCTTGATGCAGTCACAAAAAGTAGACGATAGTAGTAAACTAACAAACATCTTCTATTTTAAGCTCAATGCAACAGCATCTGACGGGGGGAACAAACACAGGCAAGTGATGAAGAACTCTTCTTCTTCACTTGAATTATTTATTTATTTTTGATCAGTTTGCGTATTAATCTTTGTTAACAATCCCCTTGATTAGGCTGAAAGAGAAACAATTTGAAGATGAGGATGAAAATGAGGCACTTGAAGAAGAGGCTGACGGCGATGAATCAGAAGTCAGTGGACCTCCTCCTGACGATGGAAATGTGTCAGTTGCATCACCCCTTGCTAATGATGTGTCGTCCGATGCGCTGTCTACTGTTGTAACTAACGAATGTATATCTCCAATAGCAACAAGCGTTATTGTCTCATACATGCCAGCGGTATCTGATACGTCACTTCTGTCTCCTTCTGGCGAATCAACTTTGTCTGTTGAAGAATTGATATCTCGTCATTTGGCAAAGAAGTCTGGTAAAAGAAGTTCTATTTATGATATTATATCTATATATTCTAGTTTGTATTTTATCTGGTCGAATAATTGTTTTCCTTTCATCATTAGAGCATGTCGATCCGTCACGTTGGTCAGAAACGGAAATGGCAAAAGCTGTAGAGGGTGATACACATGTTTCTTCTGTTTAAATGTTTTGCTATAAGACGATGTAAGAACTGCCTCTGGTTGATTACTGGTGATTTATTGGATTCAATTTCTTGTAGGTCTGAAACGCTTTGGTAGGAACTGGGCTGCCGTTTCACTTCTAGTTCACACGAAATCAGAAGCGCAATGCAAGAACTTCTATTCAAATTACAAGCGGAAGTTTAATTTGGAATCAATTCTTGGCAAAAGTAACCAACAGGCATGAATGATAAAGTTATCAAATTTATAATTTTTCATGGGTGCATGTTGTCATGGCCTCCTCTTTGTTCTTCTGCAGGATGATGATCATTACGATTCAACCAAACATAATGTATTTGCGATGCCTGACGGAACAATGCCACAATTAGTCAGTACCAAAAGACCCCTGTTAAAATCGCAACATAGACCAAAAGAAGTTTTGCGTCTCTCCACTGGGCTGTCTGCGTCATCTACAACCTCACTACCGCAACCGCACCCTTGTGAGTTTGAATATTCGTTTCCATCAATTGAACGTTGCCATGGCTATTGTTTTGATTTATATGATTTTGTTTGCTTTTCAGTCTCATATTCATGCAGACAATCTGATAATCCTCAATCTATGGATATATCTGAAGAGGATAGCCTTCCCCCTCCACCACCGCTCCGTGCCCCTAACAACTCAACAGCGAACATTACAAAAAGAGTTGTTCAATCAACTTCTCCATCCCGCATGCTAGAGATCAATTTGCAATCTGAAATTCCAGCATTTAAACGTGTATTAGATGCCACCCTCCAATCTCAGGCTGATTTACGTCATCGAAATTCGCCGATGTCAATGCAGTACCAAGATGATATTGGGCGCAGCTCGATGCAAGGTGGTCTACCAACAATGTATCAACCGCCTAATGGGTACCAAGGATGGCAGTTCAGAAACAATGCCACTACAACAAGAAGACCTCCAATTCACGTTGATGACTATAGCAGACTGACAACTGATAGCTCACATCGTTTACACTCTAGTCTGTCATTGTCCCCGCGTGGATTTGAAACTGGTCCCTTTTCAAGTCATCCTCACTTAATGAATGAGCGTGAACAGTTTGGAATGTTTCATTCTAGTTACGCACATCACGGCGGTGCTCCCATGATGTCATCAACACAAAGATTACGCACTGTCTCTGAGATATACGAACGTGCTGCCAATGTCCCTGAACTTATTCATAGCCGCCCCTCATCAGCCCCCAGTCCCATGAATAATCTGTTCCCTGGAGATGCATCAGTCAGAGCCTTATCCAAGCACCAAACAAGACCTTCATATTTACTCAGTACAGATACTCACACAGAGAATAAAAGGACTGGCATTGTGTCTGGTATTGCTCCTCGTCAGTCATTAATTACTTCAATCACTGGTAATGCTTTATCACCGCATACGCTACATTCAAAATATGACAATGAACAATTATTGTCAAGACAAATGTTCAGACCGTGGGATGGAAGTAATTCTCCCCTTAAGAGTGACCCTCAACGGCACCCTCAATTTAGCAGATCTTCAAGTGACTTTTCAGTTCATTGTAACAGAATAAAACATGCAGAACCAAATACTGTCGGTGAATCAAGTTGTGACACCACAGGGAGATGTGCCAGCAGTAGCGACACACCAATGATACCATTCCAACCAATAGACCATCCTAATGCAGAAGACAGAAGTGATTCAGAGACATTATCTGCTGATGAGAATTATCAATATTCAAGCTCAGAAGAAGAATGGCCAATCCAATTCCGCACTGATACTATGACAACTATCGACCCTGTTGTCTGCACTCCGACCATCAATAGTTCCCAGAAGTCGACAGACGTAGAGTCTGACCATGCAAATACCACATACATTGAACATATTCCGACAACGGTTGATGGTAGCGTCATAGTTGAGAAGTCTGTCAGTGCAACAACAACAACAGTGGACAATCTCTCTTGTGATAATATGCTACTCCCAGCAACAACATCTCACACCAATCCTGCTCAAATAACACCCACAGAAGATAATTTAGCAACTTCAACCAAGTCCGAAATAGTGAATGATGATGATGGGTTTGACGCATCATTTGAAGTGGAGGATAATGTTAAAGAAACAGAATTATGCAAAGGAGGCCAGAGCGAATATAATACGATCCCCATATCACCACCTGAATCACCAAAAAGAGGTCAGGTCGCCCTCACTCCTGATTTGCCACTTGCTGAATCGTCAGTTTCATTGCCTGGGATGCCAATTTCTTCGCTGACCATGGGAACATGTATCACAGCGTCGTATCCTATGACCGCATTCCCATATTCGTCGTTATCGTTTAACGTTAACCAAAAGGCGGCCAGAGTTGTTCAGAAAGAGTCACAATCATCTAGTTTGTCTGCTGACAAAAAAGAATTTAGCGAACAAGAGCAAATAAATTTCCTAGAAAATACAGCCACAATACAAACTCAGGCGGTTGACCCCCTTACAACAGAATTGGAGGCTGATTGTATTCCAGGAGAGATTGACAATGATTGCTTACTAAAATATGAGCCATTGAGTGATAATGAAAGCTAAATAATATTTCTGCTTAAAGATTGTAGTTATAAAAGTAGTTATTTATGTACAGAGTAATGTAGGGATGTATTTATCTTTTTTTGTGATGAACAACATAAAGTTGCGGCACATGAAGAGGAGGGGAATAGCCATCTGCATAAGAACCATCCTCAAATAAAACAACGTAATCGTCATCTACGGATGCCGGTGGCTCACTGATCAACGCCCGGTAAAAGCATGTTGTCTGAGGGTACAGCGCCAATACAAGCTGAAAATAAAATCCAATTACAAAATGAAATAATAATACAAAATAAATTAAATTAATTTCTGTCTGATTGTCTAATACCTGCTTTGACTGGAAGAGTGCATTTGGATGTTCGCTCGGATTGGCCTTCCACAGGGGCAAGGGGATGACACGACGGCGACTCAGAATATGCCTCCTGTACAAGAGCAACAATACCTCATACTTCACTTAAGTAGATATAGATTATATAAAAATGTACAAAACTCACTCTTGGCATGGTTTTCCAATGTCATCAGAACAATCAATGTCATCCACTTCATACCTAGATTCCAAATGTACACCATAGGCCTACTTATTATCATGCACATCAAGAGGTTGAAAATAAACACTGGTGTTAAATATTAAAGAGGTATTAAATGAGGTATACTTGCTAGAAGCAGCATTATATGAATGAACCTCCGCAAGAATCCACTGCTCTTCGCCATCACTGCCTTTGACACGTGCAGCAACCTATGTCAACCAAAAACATGATGCATTGTATTCTAACGATGCAACACTGACATAAATTGAGTCTACATAAATTAAAATTAAGTCCACATGAATTAAAATTAAGTCTACATAAATTAAAATTAAGTCTGCATAAATTAAAATTAAGTCTGCATAAATCAAAATTAAGTCTACATAAATTAAAATTAAGTCTACATAAATTAAAGTTAAGTCCACATGAGTTAAAATTAAGTCTACTGACATAAATTTAAATAAGTCCACATGAGTTAAAAATAAGTCTACATAAATTAAAATTAGGTCCACATGAATTAAAATTAAGTCTACATAAATTAAAATTAAGTCTGCATAAATTAAAATTAAGTCAACATAAATTAAAATTAAGTCTACATAATTTAAAATTAAGCCCACATGAGATAAAAATAAGCCTACATTAATTAAAATTAAATCCACATGAATTAAAATTAAGTCTACATAACTAAAAATAAAGTCCACATGAATTAAAATTAAGTCTACATAAATTAAAGTTAAGTCCACATGAGTTAAAATTAAAATAAGTCTACATAAATTAAAATTAAGTCTACATAAATTAAAATTGAGTCCACATGAATTAAAATTAAGTCTACATAAAATATACCAAACTCACATGATCCTTGGGACGGGAGACTTGTGATGACTCAGCAGGGAGAGCGCCGCACAGAGCAGGTGGGCTGTCAACAATAACAGAAAAGTAACAAAACCATGCCGTGTTTGTTACTTCCCCTGTGAAAAAAAGTTCATGAGTGCCTGAACGTGAAATTGCCCAAAAGTTCATGAACTGTGCATGAACTTTTGAGCAATTTCACGTTCATGAACCAGTTCATGGACCGGTTCATGAAGTGTTCATGAACTGTCCGTGAACCCACAAATAAATGTTCATGAACTGTGCATGAACTGTTCATGAATTCATGGATTTTTTTCGCAGGGGTTGTTTTTATATTTGTCATGAATACAAAATTTGCACTACTATATTTCTGGATTTTCCTTAAAATAAATGACCGATTGTGATGTAAAATAGCTAAACAAATTGATTGGTCAAAGTTTGAAGCCGATCTGATTAGAAATGACAGAGATATCGATATTTGAAAACGTTTATTCTATTTATTCTATTCTCCTTCCATTAGATATGTTTTGATAGCATTTGCTTGTCAGTTAGAAATTCAAGACATAATCAGATATGATATACTAAGATGAACTTAAGGTGTTAACTACCTTTCATCTGCGCGACCAGACCAAGCGGGTAACTTGACAGCAGATTGCTGCAGCATCGTCATCAGAACACCACGACGCATTCCTTTCCTGGAAGCAAATCATTTTGAATCATTTATAAAGTGATCATTGATAATTATGCAGATTGCGAAATTAACGTATTGTTTTGCCTTGAGTCATCTTTAAACCCATGATGATTGGCTGATTGACTTTGTCTGCCTGTTGATTGGTCAAAATGGATCTACACATAGACTACACGCATTCTGTGATTTTGAACCATCTATAATAGTACGGTAGTTAATTGAGAATATGAACTCACTTGTTCTTTTATCACTGCGGTTAGATTTGACCTCATTGATCTTGTCCATTGCTTGTTGAATAAGTCTACAACGTCAACACAATCATCTTAATTTAGAAGATCTATCCAACCGCAACAACCAAGATACTAATAACTATGACTCACTCTATTTCTGATCTAGCATCAGTCACACCCGTTGCATAAAGACCTTTCAATTTGTTCTTAAAATACGACGACACTGCAATTATAAGACATTTGAAATTTAAAATTTGTTCTCAGCCCTACCCAGTACTACCACTCCATCCACTAATACCAACTTATTTCATGCAAGTAGATACACAAATAATTCTTCTGCATCAGCTGGAGCTTGACAAAATCTGTTATTAGTAAGAAAACAGTTTTAAACCTACTACTTGGCTTAGGATTTTATATCAATGTAACCAAAGTAACCAATACTTGCCTTTGTTGTCATGTCTCATTTTCTCGTGCGTCTTGTTAATATTTGAGAGGTTATCTTCGTTGCGCACTCGTTCATCCTAAAGATAATTTCATAGTTATAATGATAATAAGACAGACTCGAGCGCTATGTCTACTGTGAAAACAAGCCAAGTATGGCTTACCAGGCCCTGAATAAATATATGATAAATATATGATGATGTGTCGCAGTAGGGCCTGGTGATTTATAAGGCCTGAAAGGTTTGATGCTATTGAAACTTTGATACACATTGTAAATAAACTTGACTTGCCTAAGTCTCACTTTTACTATGACGGTTTTGATATGTTGGTAAGTGAGACTTGTGTCCTTTGGCAATTCTATTGTTTTAGAAAACAGTCAACAGCGAACAAATCGTAAAATCTATTAGCGTCTGAAATTTTTAAAGCTGCCAAATTATTTGACAGGAAAAGTGTCTTGAGTCACTTTGTGTCTATACATTTCAGGGTATTGGAGCTAATTAAACTGGATAACTGATTTTATTATGCTAACTGACTGATTTATTGCGAGTCATTGATTTATTGAACACTCCTGTTCGCTGCAAACTTCTGAACGCTCATTGGATATCGAAATACAGGTTGAAAAATGATTCATTGTGGAAATGATAAAAATTACACTTAAATTTTTCTATATTATGAAATATTCTTTTAATTTTTCGATGGTAATCCCAAAGCATTCACAATGACAGAATAACAATCCTGAAGGGTAAAAACATTTACAGATAATTTCGCCATCGGTATATTATGAATGATGATGTTGAAATAAGTTTGTAACTTTCTGTAAGCATCAGCTAATCGACTTGATTAACCTCAAGCTTCCATATAGATTTAATTAATTTTATTTTGGCTTGCATGTTGAATCTTTCATTGATTTACGTTATGTTGGACCCCGTCTTTCCCTGTACATCAAATGCATGATAATTTTCCAGAGCAATACGATCAAACAGAATGCCGTTGTGCAGAATCCTGCACAACGCTGTACGAAGGAATACAGTCCCGCTTACCACTCGTCATATTGCGGTATATCAAAGCGGGACTTATAGATCAGTCAATAAATAAACTGAACTAAACTTTTGTTTAGTTTAATGATTTTAAAATTCCATAAGAAACTACAAAAATACTGTTTATTTCAATGTTTGGTCTCTTCACTTTATTTTGGCAATTTTCACTTGAGTCACTTCAGGAGAAAATTAGAAGGCGAGAATTTCTCGATTTGGCGGCTCGTAATTTTCTGATGCCTTCTCGCTTGTCCTTACATGCCTCCAGGGTCCGACAAAAGTGGGGATCCTGGGATCCTAGACCCCGGAAGGCAAGAGCAACTTCAGAAGAATATTGATGTTTTTAATGATTTATTGGTCAAACATCAACAAAAATTTCAGAAGAATATCGTAAATTGCAGGATTCCAGAAGGCTGAACCTTTTGTCAGACCCTGCGTGCCTCTCGTGCACCAAATGTTCATAAGAAACTGTGCACCAATTGCTTAGTAGGACCAGAATGCCATATTATCAGAAAAAACAACCCCGGGATCTTGCCAAAAACAAGGGTTGTACGAATCAGTGCCGAAATTGTTAATGTCGAATTTATTAAAGCAGAGTATTTTAATGTAGAAGCGCAAGACTCTGCGTTACGAATGTTCTGCGTTAAAATATTCTGCATAAAAACAGTTTGGCACTAAAAAAATACTTCTGCAATAAGAAACTTCCAAAAAACAAAAAAAACATTTGATGCTTACTGATTAGGATATATTTATTCAAAATTTCATCCTTGCAGCATAAGCGTTCTTCTTCATAATATTTACTTAATTGAGAAACTATATACCTAAACATATAACATATCAAATATTTTTGACTCATGGTTACGTAGTAGCCATGAGTCTATGCTATCATGATGGGAAAAATTGGTAAATCACGGTTGCGAAAATGTGATTGTGAGAGCGACTTATATATTTTGCTGCGACTACGTTTTCAAACATGGCCACCGTGATTGTGACGGTTACCGCGATTTTTGTGTAAATAGCGAACCGCAGACTGCTTTGCCCGCAAACGATACATAGGCAATCAATGTCCGCCTAGACTTCAATGAGTTATTGTTCAGGTTCTGATGGCGGCCATGTTGGTATACTCGCAGCTTAGCGAGATTACAATTGCATTTTTAAATGAAATGTTTTTTAATACTCCTGGATTAGTTTACATTGTGATTATCTCTTCATTGATAGAACACATGATTGTTTTCTTCTTCTCGTCATTTGAAATGGTTAATGAAAGATTTTAATCGTTCTGTAACATCACTATTTGAGGTGAAACTTCAAAGATAATTTTTGTTGTGTTTTTACCGTGAGAACTGTTAAACATATAATTCATCATTTGTTTGGGGGCTTAGACAAGACAGTATTATTATATACTTACCGGTATTGTTTATATTGTTTTCTGAAGATATTTATTACATTAAACTGCTAAGACAGTCGTCATGGTTTTACATTCTTTAAAGTTGTTTATTAAAATGTTTTAATTCTGCTGCGACATCAGCTTAAGGCGAGACAACTTCGCATGTCATTTACAATTCACACCTGTATTATAAGTAGTGAAAATCTTTTGGCATTTGCAATCTAGGTTTGGTCTAGCCTCACTCCATCACGGCCCTCATTTCCGCGCGGCGCTCCAGTGAGGGCCTAATAAAATTTAAGATTAAAAAGTGTGCCAGAAACCAAAAATATGGTGTGCCCAATCACAGCGCACCTTTGTATCACGTGAAGTTTTATCGAGCGCTGGTTGGTGAATAAAACACTAAAAATGTAAACAAACTTGCTTGAATCATTTTCAAAGTTTATATTTCGATCGTTTATTCTGTCATATTGTCAATTTCTAATTATATATTTACGGAGAAATGGAATTTTGAATCAGAGTAATGCTGTATGTTGGAGAATTGATCTTCAATTTTGAATATTTCTTTGATTTTGATTATTTAAATCATGATTCAAAACGACGGAAGTGCTTACAATTTTCCAACGATGGCGATCGCTCCGTCAAAACATGATGTTTTCTCCTTTTATTTTGTATTCTACGCCAATAAAAGGCCTTCATAATGTTCATACAGTCCTTCGAGATAATGTAATCTATTATCTATAATTCTGTTGCTCCAATTTGATCCAAAATAATACCGTAAACTTGACGTTTTTAGTTTTCTTCGACAGTTCGTTTACAAAATGTTGAAATTCAAAATAGCTGAATTCAGCAAATTTCAATTTCTGTTCACACCTCTTTGTATTGTTCTTCGATGGGCCGACCAACCAACACCTGGCTGTAACTCACATGAGACCAAGGTGCGCTGTGATTGGGCACACCATATTTTTGGTTTCTGGCACACTTTTTAACCTTAAATTTTATTAGGCCCTCACTAGAGCGCCGCGCGGAAATGAGGGCCGTGATGGAATGAGGCTAGGTTTGGTCTAGGGATGGAGCGCCTGTATCAAGGGCTTGGGGTTGGGGTTGAGCGCCAATGGTCTGCATAATTAGCTTTTCCTTTCTGTTTTATTTGATTTATTATTTGGATCTATTTTTTTTCTTATAGTTTTACTCTACTTTCAAATTTATTTTGTTATTCTATTCTTAATATCTATCTCAAATTGTTTATTTATTTTATTAATCTAACTTACAATAATTATTATTTTGGTTTGATTAGTTTTATTTTGCTTTGCTTTATTTGTTTTAATTTATTTTATTTTATTTTATTGTTTATTTTATTTTACTTCATTGAATTTGATTTGATTTCAATTGATTTATTTCATTATTATATCATTCATCATGAGTTCGAGCGCAGCGGAGCTATTTTTTGTGAAACTTATTAGCGCAGAAATATTGTGTTTCTGCGCTAAGACAATAGTGGAATACATGTATGTTAAGTCGGATATATCTGTGGTAGTACTGAGTTGATTTTACGCCAATTTGATTTCTTTGGCGTGGAAATTATCAGCATGCAAATATTGCAATTTTCTGTGAATGGGCGGTGGGTGTACAATACCGACCCGCCGACTCGCCGACCACACAGACCAGATTGTTTAATCTAGAATTTCCGGGTTGACATGACGAATACTTCACGACGTTGTACAGAATATTTTGTATGAACTTTTGATTCACATATATGATATTCATTATTTCTCCAATAAATATGACCGATAAATGCGATAAGCTTCCTATTTAGTGACCCTCAAAGCATGAATAGGCTAGAATTGAAACTTCCAAGACATACTATATGACATACTACAAGACATATGGCACGCACATCAATCCACATTGTTTTTGTTTCGTAGTAATACATATTTACGAGATATGGTTGTTATTATTCCTGTTATTGTTATGTGGAACCTTGATTAAAACGTTGGTACTAAAGTAAAGGAAAGAATACAGAAAATTAAAATATGTTTTAAAACTTGACTAATTGTTTAAATTTACATGAAATTTACAGTCAAGGTTCCACATAACAATAACAGGAATAATAACAATCCACATCTCGTAAATATGTATTACTACGAAACAAAAACAATGTGGAACCGTGGATTGATGTGCGGGCCATAATTGTGTCGATGCTTTCCCAGTTGATTTGTTGAGCTGAACAAATTGGAAGAATTAATTCGACGGAGAACATACCTATTAAAGAAAATTTATAAATCTTCAGCAGAAAGTTCTTACAAAATATTCTGTACAACGCCGTGAAGGATTCGTGATGTCAACCCGGAAATTCTAGATTAAATCAAGCTGGTCTGTGTGGTCGGCGAGTCGGCGGGTCGGTATTTTACACCCACCGGTGAATACCGGTGAATGTGGCTGACATACTATTCATTCTAGCGGCATAACATTGGACTTCATTACAGATATTTTCATCATTATTTGATAGAATGGATTACAGATAATACTTTTCTATGATATAAATGATTTGAATACATCTACTTTACTTTATTGTTAAATGTTAGTAGGCTAATGCGAACAGTGAATGTCAGTAATATTTCTTTCGTGTGGTAACAAACATTAATATATTAGTTCGGCTCAAAGTTGTTTTTTCTTTAATACTTTGTAGAAGTTATGATACATTCCGTTTCTCAATTCATATCTGCAATATTAATTCACTTAGATCAAAATGTCTAGGATTTGCAAAGCTACAAAATTACGTTTTGTTTTAAAATTTCAAATTGATTTCAACTGTGTGATGTCGATAAATGTCCTTCCGTCTTGACAGCTGTTGTTTTTGTTTACTGTTGGCCCGCAGATACTTGACAGCAGGCGCTCGTGGAGCGCATGCGTATTAGGGTCAGAATTTTATCAGCACATCACTTTTTGACCTTATTTTTTACAAGGCCCAAATGAGCGCAGCAAAATAGTGGGCCTTGTGGAGCTAGGCTACAATTGTCAATGTCACTCAACTAAGTTAAATTTCTATGGGATTATTTCTGCTAAAATTCGATCAGATTGCAGCATTAGCTGTTATTTAGGCATAACCGCTCAAAAAATTGCCGGGTGACATGCCTCCCGCCATAGTGGAATTCTCGCATTTGGAACGCCGGATATTTACGCCAAAAATCAAGAATAAGCAAAAAGGTCCAAATGTAGTTGAAAACTACAGAAAATTATAAAAGAAACCAAATTGGCGTAAAATCAACTCAGCTCTATGCCGGGTATATCCGGCATAATGTGCAAGATTAAATAACGACACAATCCATATAATGTTGATACTCTTTATTATGATAATGGTAGACCGTGCCTGCTGACATTACAAGGAGAGATGCTAATGGCTACTATGACTGTTAGTCAGAGCTCTTTGATACAACAGACACGACCGTATATTAAGATAGCAAGACAGACCTTCCAAGTATCACGGCTTTGCCGTGAGTCTCACGCTTTTACACTGAATCTCACGGTCTCACGGTTTCTCTCATTTTATCGCGGCAAAATCCAATCTTGAGAAAATGTCCCTACCTTCTGTGTATAAACTCTTTCATAATCTAATGTTCAACAGCTTAATTTATAATCTGTCGGAATATTCTGGGTGTTGTTTTTAGACTGATTTTATGCTTTAGCTACATGTGCAAATGTCAACATTATCCAAAATGTTGTTGTAAATTCTCGTTTCAAGCCATTTTGGATCCATGACAAAATGCATGCCCTTAAATCCCCTAGAATTGGGTCACCCTTCAGTGAGGCCCCTAAATTTTATCCCCATAATACGGAATTTCAGAAATCTCACTATTTTTTCAAATCTCAAGTTGGAAGGTCTGAGCAAGAGGTAGAAGAGAGCGTTTACGTGGTACAGTTTACACACATACAAATTTACAGGAAATGATTAACAATAGACAAATATACGATGACGTGAATACAATATAAAACCACTACAATAACATACATGGATTCCACTATGTCTATGGGCCTCCCGTCTCCCGACCCCCTAGCGGAGGTTGCCCTATTTTAGACTCCTGAGGTTGGAAGCTCTATTATTATCATTTGTATACTATACTATTATGTATGAATCCTTTGATTAAAGACACCACTATCATTAGGTGGTGGCACTAAAGGCATCTAAATAGATGATGATTGATTGATAATTAATTATGCTGGCATGCGGCAATGACGTCACAATAGGCACTACTGTTACAAGGAATTAGGATGTTTCTAACTTTCTTGGAAGCAAAGAACCAGACGGATGGCTTTCAAAGAAACATCTAGTCACTAAAGTATGTTATTTATAATCTACCTGAATCAAAGAAACAATCTTTTGCAGCTCCTTCAGTTGTTGTTTGACTGGTTCAGAGTTGCCGGTGGTGGCCATCTTGCTTACCCTATTTTTGATATTTTTGATATCGTCTAAGACTGGTAACGAAGCAATGAGTCATTAATGTTGTTGTTGTTGCTTAAGTGTATGAAAAACAAAAAAGAAGACAAGATCATATTTTGTAAAGAGGCCGTTGCGCTACCAAGTTTGTACATCATCATCTCGATATTATATCGATCTCATTTTAAATAAACACTATCATACAGTACACTGGAGGAAGGATTCATTAATTATTAGTGGGAAGCTTTGGTCCATTGATGATGTGCTGAAACTGTTGCTGCTTGGCGGCTTGGTTTGTGCGCCTTCAATTACAATTGTTTTGGTTTGGTTAGACCAAAAGGACTTATTAGTCTTATAGTTAGGTCGAAGACTTCAGTTTATAATTTATTAGTTTTGAAATTTATTAGCGATGGATGCTAAAAATAGATTACTGCTATGTTCATGTTTGGTTTATTTGATAATTCTTCTACAGAACAGCGTTTTCGGTAAGTTACAGAAATTATGTCAGAGCATGTCTGAGATGTAAATAATGACTGAAATGTCTTCGTAGTTCAGTTACTAGGAATTGTACTAATGTTTCCTTATTTCTTCACGAATGGTTCAATGGTTTCAGCGTTGGTAGATTTCTAAATAACCATACGTCCAAATTGAAGTCTTGATTAATCTGTTGAGTTTTATCTGATAAACTATCTATTGCTTTGAAGTTTGAAATTCTGTCACAAACTTTAGTAAAATTTGTTTGCACATTTTTCATATCTATTTTCGGTTTTGAAATGTACTTGTGTCGTGAATATGTTACGAAGGTACCTGCGAGATTGTATTCAGAGTTGATTTAACAATCAACCACACAATGCATTTATTTCACCTATTTGACGGATTGTTTAGCAAGAGAAACAATTACTTATAGATCTGTTGATTCCAACCAGTTGAAAAGCAAAGCGTGAGACCCGTCCTATTTGTTATCGTAAGATTTTAATTGTAACTCTTCGCAGTTAATATTTACTGTTCACGCATTTCTTGTTCGCTAATGAGACTGTTCCCCGGCGACCAGAATATATTGCTAGAATGAGTGTATTAAATAGCCGTTTATTAATCTGCCTACAGTTTGCAGTTGCGGAATTTGGCTCACACAATTTCCACAAATCAACAACAAAGGGATTGTTTAACGAAGAGTCACTCACAGAGAACTTCTTTGGTGGGTTCACTCAATTACTAGATCGATTCAAAACACAGTACTCCTCAACATGTTTGTTAAAAAAACTTCAAAGCGTTGACCGTTTGTCATTAAATCTAATCACTTCGGGTATAAACTATTCAAAAGAGTCGAAGTACCTTTGTACATTCAGTAAGAAAACGTGTTTAAACTCATCAAAAGTAAACAATAGGCCATTGCTGATTTATTGTGACACGTCTCACCCTACATCTCATTTCTCAGAACTTAAAAACACATTAAATATCTAACCGCAAAAAAGTTGATCTGATTTTAATTCAAAGCAGTTAGTTTTTAACAGTATTCCTATTCAAAATAGTTCATAGTCAACCTCCAGTAGCAGTAATATAATTGTGTGGAAGGACCCTTACGTGTCCTTCCATAAGATACTTTCATAATCCATAGTCCAGTTCCGAAGCATATCTCTCTATTCACACAATTAACCAACTTTATTTGAAGAAAAACTTCGTTCAATGATTTCCATTTTTTCAATTAAAGTTGTGCTTGCGTACGGAAAAATCAGTAAAGTAACTTCATTATAAGAATGTCACACTGCAATATATGCCCACAAAGTTATGGCGTGACCTGATAAGTATTTAAGAAAATAACTGTTGACAGACTGGGTTGACCTGATAGCTTAATTGAATTGATCATGATGTATTTATGTATTTATTGAGCACACACTCTCTAGAATGCTAGCTGGTGATGTCAGTGTTCCCTAATCTTATCAGCCCCACTACCTCATGAAATCATAGGCGTAGGAGCTGGGGGCAGGGAGGGCATTTGCCCCCCAAACGCATTTGAGAAAAGAATTTGAGCAATTTTTCGGGCAAATCAACAAATTACAAGTTTTTTGTGTTAAAGTGAAAGTGTTCAGGAAATTTATTGTGTATTAATAAATTCAACACTTCAAAAAAACAGTTTTATGAACAGGAGTATACTATGCATTGTAAGCTTACTGGTAAGCTTACATTGTAAGCTTCTTATCATGTTCCAATCTAATATTCATAATTTTATGCAATAATTATGGTTGCTATATCGCTTAATTATTTTGAAGACTCCACCCCCACTCGTTTTGCAATATAACAAATCCAGAACTCAGCTACACGCTTTATATATTAATGTCTAAAAAGATTAAGACCGTGATGACATGAGAAATGTTACATTGACACAAATGTGTAAGTGGAAATTGTTAGGTCAATTTTCGGGCAGATCAAGCTATTTCTTATATCTCTTTGCAATGAAATTATTCAGTCATTCGGTATTTCGCGGCAAATCATATAGGGATTAGTGAAGCACATCAATAAAGTGACAAAGTAACAGAAGCTCTTTATCTATAACACCAAACTCTTTTCAGGTGCCTGTCACAATCAAGCTGATAGATTGATAGTATATAATTAAGACTTCAATACAACATGTTCGTACAGTTGCCACGAGGGGAATAAACTAAAACATAGGTTACATACATATTCGATAATAGCAGTCACGCTCATATCAGGTTACACTTACTCAGGCTACATACAGTTAAGCTGTACGTAACATCTCCCTTCCCTTAAAACATAATTAATAACTGTAAGATTCTATTTATTGATTATTAAAGTTCCTTATTAAAGTCCTTGGTAATTATTTATGATTATGATAAAACTGTGAGATCATTGTTTGATTGTTAAGAATTAACGTTATTTATTTTCTAATTAATCTGGAATAAATCTATTTGGTGGTCTAACCACTCTACCACTCTTTCTTGTAGCTGTATCACCATTTGTATCACCATTTCTCCCATTACTTTGCAATACATCATTATCGTTAGTATCATCGGCTACTTCTAGATCATGATCTTCTTCATCAGTAGTAATACTTGGTACTAACTTTAGATGTTGCCTATTCCTCCGGTATATTGCTCCATTGAATTTAATTAAGTATGATCTTCTTGACTTATTAGCAGTCCTTCCCAATACGAGTACGTACGTAATCATTTACTTTTAATACCGGTAAATCTCGTGCTCCATTTCGAGAGTCATAATTTTTCTTGTACCTTTCTTTTTGTTGAATATCATTTTTCCTCATCTGTCTATCCACTGGTGATTTTGGTATGAGAGTTGATGGTAGAACTGGCAATTTCGTCTGAAGATTTCGTCCCATCAGCGCTACAGCTGGTGCAACACCTGTTGTACTATGTGTTGTATTTCTATGTTGTAACAATGCCAAATCAACATCAGCTTGGCTTAAAATCTTTTTCGCAATGGCTACGCCTCTTTCTGCTTCCCCATTTGATTGCGGATGATATGGATCAGTTGGATCATGATGAAACCCATAAGATATAGCAAAATCCTCAAATTCTGATGCTGAAAATTGTGGACCATTATCGCTCACCACTGTATCAGGTATGCCATGTGTTGCAAACACATTTTTAAATTTTGAGATTGTAGTCGAGCATCTCGTATTTGTTAACAGTTTAATGTCTATCCATCGAGAGTAATAATCCATAAAAACTATGTATGATTTATTATTGTGTGTAAATAAATCACATGCAATTTTCTGCCATGGCCTTGAAGGCAGTGGTGTTGGCTTTAAAGGCTCTTTTCCATTATTTCTTGATGTGATTTGACAGTCATTACACGCCTCTATTGTTTCAGTAATAGATTTTCCAATACCTGGCCACCACACACTAATTTTTGCATTTTCTCTGCATTTAGTAATACCTTGATGACTCTCATGTAATTTATGCATAATATCATTCTGCAATATACTAGGAATGACAATACGCCCCTGGTAAATAATTAATTCTTTTACAATTGATAACTCACTTTGATGTTTAATATATGCTTTTACATTATTATTTACAGAACTTTGAACAGCTGGCCACCCATTAATAATATAACGTTTAACTTCTATTAATGTTTCATCTTTTTCAGTGGCTGTTTTTATAGCTTCAAGTCTGTTGTGGCTAACATCCCAACCTTGTACAATGGTGTTAACAAACAGCTCAATCTCATCACTTTTTAAGGTCTCATGATCAGATGGTAATATCACTGGATTACGGGACAAAGCATCTGCTATTAGCAAATCTTTACCTGGTACATGGGTAACATTAGGGTTGAATCGCATCAGTCTCATTAAAAGGCGCTGACAGCGAATTGGGCATTCATCTAAGTTTTTGGTGGTCATCAGTGGTACAAGCGGTTTGTGATCTGTGATTAATTCAAATGATGGCAATCCTATCAAGTATTTAGCAAACTTTTCACATGCCCATACTGAAGCCAAAGCTTCTTTCTCAATTTGGGCATAACGTTTCTCAGACTTAGATAATTGTCTGGAACAAAAGGCAACCGGGCGGAATTCACCCTGGCAGCGTTGTAGTAAAACACCACCTAATCCAAACGAGCTAGCATCTGCACTAACCATTAACTCCTGATTTGGGTCATAAAATACTAATGATGGTAAATTTTTTAATTCCTCTTTAATGTCTATTAACGCTTGTATCTGCGGAGACCCCCAATACCAACTTTTATCACCTTTCAATAATTCACTTAATGGATAAAGTTTTGATGACATGTTCGGAACAAATTTTGTTAAGTAATTCAACATACCCATAATTGTTCTAAGCTCACTAACATTATTTGGAGCTTGTAACTGAAATAGTGCATTTAATCGGTCACTGTGTGGTCTGATTCCATCAGAGCTGATAGTATGGCCAAAATATTTCAATTCTTGGCAATTTATCTGACATTTTTCTTTATTTAGCTTAAGTCCAGATTTATAAATTTTGTCATAAACCTTGTCTAATCGTTGGTTGTGTTCTTGTTCAGTATTACCATAGACTATAATATCGTCCATAATAACGTTACACCCATCAATATCACTTAACAGATCTTCCATTTTCTTTTGAAAAATTTCTGGGGCACAACTTATTCCCATAGGTATTCTATTAAAGCAAAACCTTCCTATTGGCGTAATAAAAGTTGTTAGCATTGAGCTTTCTTCATCAAGCGGGATTTGGTAATAACCGCCTGATGCATCTAATGCACTGAAATGTTTCGCTCCTGCTAAATTGGGAGCTACATCATCTAAGTTTGGTAGCATAAAATGTTCTCTCTTCACACTGCAATTGAGCTTCTTATAATCGACGCATATTCGAACCTTCCCATTTTTCTTTACTACAGGTACCATGGGGGAACACCAATCAGAAGGGCTGGATACTTTCCTAATAATCCCTTTTTCTTCCATTCGAAGTAATTCTTTCTTAACTTCAGGCAAAATAGGAAACGGTACTCTACGTGGAGCTGTCACGCAAGAAGGAGTAGCACCATCCTTAAGGGTGATTTTTACTGGTGTTGTAATCATTTTACCAAAAGATGCAAATATATTATTTTCAATATTGTCAATGCGTTTAATTAGATTAAATGTAATGAGTTCATTTCGTCCTAACAAATTGTTTTTCGTTCCACGGATTACATATATCTCACAGTTCTTAAACGTTGAACCGTGACATAACTTAGTTGTAAACTTACCAACACAACGAACTGCCCCGCCAGGCGATGACAGGTGTTTACTTACGGCTGCAAGTTCAGGTTTCGGATATAAACTTTTCCAAGTGCTCTCTGTAATAACTGTAACGTCTGCACCAGTATCCAATTTAAATTCTATATCTTTCATATTTATCTTCATGTTTATATTCCATGGTTCCGCATTGGCTTTGTTGTATGTAATGGAATCCAAATAAAATTCATCATTGCTATCCTCGTCTGTCTCAACTTCTACTATTTCCCTGATATTCTTTGAACGACACATTTTCGCAAAATGTCCTGGTCGTTTACATTTGTTGCAACTCTTTCCTTTTGCAGGACATCGATCTTGCTCGTGTTGATATCCACATTGGCTGCAATCTTGATTTTGACGCGTTGTTCGTGTTGCTGTTGACGACCAATTCCTCTGATATCGACCTTTGTTTGACCGCAACTCTTGAACACTCAACTCTTCATTCACGCTCGACACGCTATCATCATCTTCATTCATTCGCGATTGTTGTTTAATTTGCATTTTAATCATCTCTGTTTGTCTTGAGATATCAATAGCTTTGGCCAAAGTTAATCCACTGGTAAGCTGTAATTTTTGCTTGACTTGTTTGTCTTTCAGACCAAGAACAAGACGATCACGCACGTGGTCATCTGCGTCGATATACGAACAATGAATAACTAATTCTTGTAATGACCGAATATATTCTTCAACGGATTCCCCTTGGTTTTGTCTCCTTTCGTTAAAAATCGCCCGTTCATGTATTATGTTTCGTTTAGGGATGAAATATCCTGTAAATTTCTCACTGATTTCTTTATAATATTCGTCTGCGTCATCTGGCTTTATTTTAGCATCCAACGATAACGTTTTAAAAATCTTTGAAGCTTCTCTGCTACCCATGCAGTAAATTAAAGCATCTCGTTGATTTTCACCAACTTGTTTATCAAGAAACGAAATTCTTCTGAACCGGTTAAAATCATCTAACCAATCTTCCCAATCGGCCGGTTTAAATGAAAATTTCGCTGGCTGTTGATATTGTGCCATTTTGGCTAACGCTGATTTTAACAGTTAGTAATTAAAGTATAATGGAAAATATAAAATAACTTGTAGTAATATAATAAATTTAACATCTGACACCATGTCACAATCAAGCTGATAGATTGATAGTATATAATTAAGACTTCAATACAACATGTTCGTACAGTTGCCACGAGGGGAATAAACTAAAACATAGGTTACATACATATTCGATAATAGCAGTCACGCTCATATCAGGTTACACTTACTCAGGTTACATACAGTTAAGCTGTACGTAACAGTGCCTATTCTTCTTTATAATTGTTTCCATAATTGTTCCATTACTGATTGCTCCTAAACAATTTGAACTTCGGTAATTCTTTAACGCAACGTGAACATTTTCGCTATATTAACTTGCAGGACTTGATTTATTTAAAAGACTACTATTTAAGAGCGGTTACTGTTGGTTCACTATTTGCCATAAGATAGGCTTGTCTCGCTCATTCAAATTAAATACATAACCCAGTGCTGCCGCATTTTTACGATGCCTAAAATACACTGCTATATGCAGTAAAATATTCTGCTCAAAGGCGTCTAAAAAATCATACTTTTTAGACGCAGATATTTTAATTCATACTTTTGTTCCATCTAAGTTGGATTACTGTAATTCATTATTATATGGACTGCCAAAATACTCAATTAGTAAACTACAGCGAGTAGTCTACCGGTGGGTCAATCCCGCGGAATGCGGAATAAAAAGAGGCAAAACCAAGACATACTTCTAAATTATTTCTTGAAAATATATTTAAAAGTTTCAATGTGCAAGTCTATATACTTCAAGACTTCAAGCCTTCTCAGCAAGACTACCTAGCCCATCTAGATGAACCACAGCTTTCTACCGCAAACGGCCAACAGCTTAAACATCGCTGGGAACCGCGGCAAACAGTAACGATATTTGACTCTTTTTATTCCGTATTTCGCATTCCGTGTTCCGCTGGCCTGACCCACTGAGATTGTACAATCATCGGCGCTCTTTTTAGTAATCGAAAAATTATCGGCATCGACAAATAAATTAATTTTTGATCATTAAACCGATTATTATTTTACAATGAAATTTGAAACGAAAGTTCCGAAATAGTCGCTTCTGTTTTATTTACATCGTTTTGTAATTCAAAACATTTGAATAGTTTGTCCTACCATTTGACACCTTCTATGACTAATCTGCTGAGAACTAATCGGCTTCGAACATCAGTAAATTTGTTAATCGTCTCATCCCTATTTTTAACCAAGTATTTAATGATTCAGAATTGTAAATTTTATTCTTAAATATTTTAAACATTTTATATAATTTATTTTTATTTTACATAAAAATATTTTTAAACAACCAACCAACCGGCCACAGTCTCGTTTCTATGCAATGCAACTGGTGTTCCTCAACTTATTGTGAGATGGTATAAAAGTGAGAATGAGGTCAGCATTGGTACCACCTTGACTTTTGACAGTGTGTCATATAAAGATATAGGTTTTTAAAGATATAGGTTGTTGCTCACAATGACCTTGGTACATTCAATGCTTTTTCATTACTTTTATTCATTTTTTTTATTTTTTTTACATATGAACAAGTTTAAACTATTACAGTCAATATCGCATAATGCGTTATCGTACAATACGTTTTATCGAGTAATACGCTAAATTGTATATGTCCTGGCCGAAATGCGGTCAAAGTCAAAAGTCAAATTGACAGCGCCAAGTAGCGTATTGTTTTGCAATAATATTTACGATATTGTCTTCCTTGAATATCGAGATCTTGCTTCAAAATTTCTCTAAAATTGAAATCTCCTGAAAGTGCATCAATATATAAATAAAGTTTTATAATGTTTATTACAATGCTACATATATAAATGTTAACTATTCTACTACTTAAAAATTAAGAGTGCTATGAGCCGCTGACTAATTTATGTTTAATACGCTGACAGTTCGACTTATAGCAAAATGTTCAAAATGATGTTATTGTAAATTAACTTGAACTGTTATTTAATTTTGGTATTTTTAGAAAACATTATATTGTATGCTGCAATTTGTATTTTTTTCATAATGAGTCCTTTGTAAAAAAGCCGTAAATGGCTTATAAGGTATTCTCAATAAATGATGATGATTAATACATAATCCAACAAATTATTAATTATTTATCTTAAGCCAAGCACAATCTCATTAGAGAGTTTATGATAAAATGTTTATCGTCCTCTAATTGAGGTAACCTCATGTTTATTGTTTACAGCTTTGTTTGCATCGCTCATTGTTGCATTGTTGCGCATGTTGCATCCTTTATTTCAATTGTTGATTGATAGAATCTGTTTACATGATCACACGTTGCATATTTAATTGACCTTGTTTTCAAGTAGACATCATTTTGAAGAAACACAAATACTGTTTGGATAACATGTTACATCATAACTAGCCTGCGTACCAGCCCCAGGGTTTTTTCTGAACCACAGGGTCTGTGAACTAAAGTGTGACTTTAGCCCAGCAAGTTCCCATGAGTTTGGAATATAATTTATGCATTACATCGTATTATCATTAAGATCATTGTTGTTGCTGATGAGTATGACGTGATTGACAAAGAGTTGTGATTTTATGACAATTGATCTTTTGTGATAAAGTGTGATTCAGAGTTTGAATAATTTACCAATAGTATATAGGTGTTATTTTCGATGGGCTAAAAATCACACATTAGTTCACAGACCCGATGGTTTCAGAAAATACTTTAGGGCTGGTACGCAGGCTACGTCATAACTGGTACTTCATAACTGATTGATGTGACAATGAATTACGTTTCAGGTACTGGCAGATTCATAAAGCAGCCTGAAACCCCCTTGAAAGTGAAGCAAGGGGAAAGAGCAACATTTTCCTGGGACTATGTTCTTGATGGGACAACTACGTTAGATTTTGGGAAATGGGGTCGTGTCGATGCAAGTGGCAACTTTGAAAGTATTCTTATTATGAAACAAACATCAGGTCAAGCTAATCCTACTGTAGTCAGTGCAAATTCGCAATATAAATTCCGTACTCAGTCATTCCCGCTAGCAGGGATGGTAATCTCAGGCATCAATCAAACAGACGAGGGGCTCTATCGTTGCTCATTATCTTTGACAGTCGGTGAATTGTCAAGTACTGTAAAGCTTGTTGTCTTAGGTAAGTCCGTAATGTTGTTTTAATTATCAAAACTGCCGTACAATATAATGATTCTGATTTTCAAATTTCTAATTCTAGTTATACCTGTCATTGACAGTCGCTCCCAGCCATCTGTTGTTATTGAAGAAGGGCAAAATGCAACCCTGCTTTGCGGCGCATCAGTTGGTAACCCTCGCCCATTCACATTCTTCTGGAAGCACGACTCTATTGTACTAACTTCCACCAGTAACGATGCAGTATTTAATTTGGACATCACAAATGCAAGCCGTCAGTCACGTGGGCAATACGAGTGTAATGCATCAAACGAGGCTGGTAGTGATTTGTATGTTGTTACAGTAACAGTACGATGTAAGTCATCACGCTCTGTTTATAATGAGTATGATATCAGTTTGGCGGCAACCTCATAATATTGTTTATTCGTTCTCTTAGTTAAACCTGTCATCACCACATCACCTGACAACAAAGAGGTACAAGAAGGTGGCAACACAAATATGTTCTGTTTGGCAGATGCGTTTCCTGATGATGCTGTTTATAGTTGGCATCGTGATCCTGCATTCATAACGCCAATTACAGATAATGGTAACTATCAAATCACTGAGGGCGGCAAGCGTCTCAGTTTCGATAACGTCCAAGAAAGCATGACAGGTGATTACTATTGCATTGCCACAAATATCAAAGGTCGTAGTCAACCAGCCAAAGCAAAGTTAGATGTCATATGTAAGTGGTTAAGCTGTTTCATAATTAAACAACAAACAACTAACTTCAACAAATTATTGTTTCAGTCAAACCGTTTCTTACTAATTTGATTTTTAATTAGTTAAACCAAGAAATATCAATATCACAGCATCGAATGGGGTTGTCCAAGTTCTTGAACATATAAACACCACTGTCAAATGTAGAGTAGATGCGAATCCTCCTGCATTCTACACATGGTCTAAAGACGGCCTTGTTGTCTCTTCGTCTGCATCTGGTGATTTGATATTAAGCAACCCGTCAAAAGTCGATTCTGGTTTATACATATGCTCTGCAACCAATAAGCTTGGCTCGTTAACTGCAACTATCCAAGTGGATGTTAGATGTAAGTATCCTAGTGTTCTGTTTCCAACGTAAAATTCCTCTTTCCTCTTTGAATAGGAAAATAGGATACTCTAAAATAATAAATCTCACATCAAGGAAAATTCAAAGGCTATTAATGTGATTTGGTTTTGCTCAAATAAAATATTTTTGATCTTGTTTATGATGCTGTCTGATGCTTTATTAGATGCACCTAAAGATACAAGGTTATCAGTCAACAGCACAACAAACCAATATGTTGGAATCAAAGGCAGACCCATTAACATGTCATGTACTGCAGACAGTAACCCACAAGCAACCTACTCAATCAAGCTAGCTGGATTGCCTGGTGGGGAGCTAAGCACAGGTCCAGGCTATTATTATATTGCTAATGCAGACGAAGTTCATGAAGACACATACGACTGTTTTGCCTCTAATTCAATCTTACCGGTTGGCACATCATCTCTTGACGTCATTCTTGCAGGTAAGTCACTGATCAATTCAAACACATGTTTTTCTATGAATACCAACTCTTCTGTTCCTCTTAGCCACCTGTAACGCAAGTGCGAGAAGTAAACCTCAGCCTGTAGGGCGTAGGCCAACGTTATTATGAGAATTGGAAACATTGGTATTTTATTGGCAATAATTTTACTTAAAAAAAAAAGAGTTTTTGTTCTACTAACAGTCCATTACAATCTGAAAACAATAATTTTTAACGTATAAGAAAATAAAAATTTTCCATTCTTTTTTTGCTATGTTTGGGTTAATCATTTTATTACAAACCGGTTTTCACAGGGGTGATTGGTTAACTGGTTGGTGGTTGATTGGAGTGTGTGTGAGTTTGATGCCCAACCAATCAGAGTGGTGTCCCTGCCAGGGATTGAACCCTGCAGGCTGAAGTCCAACATCATCGATGCATAACAATAATATTGTCGTTTTGATGAGCTATGCAATAGGTGTTTACGTTTTAATTTCATAGTTACTTTTGGCGTGGCAATAGTAATGAGCGTCAACTATGTTTATAAATCATGTTTCTGTTATCTCTTCTTATTTCAGTCCTTCCTGAGATTAGTCATTTGCATCTCAATCCATCTGCGTCAAGAGTCGTTGAAAATCAAACTATCGCGTTGGAATGTAACGTCATTGCTCGACCAATACCAGATATTGAATGGCGTTTTAATGGCAATGTAATTGCGAGTAACGACTCTGTCAGGGTAATCACTACCAACGCCAATGGTTCAAGGGGAAAAGAAACCATTGTACTATCAAAGATATTGTTCTCTGGAATACGAAACAGTGATGAAGGGACTTACGAATGCAGTAGCATTAATTTTGCTGGATCTGTGAAGCGTTCTTTTGTCATTGATGTGAAATGTGAGAGGGCTTAGATGTACTAAGAAGTCCAATCATTTAATACGGTTTAACCGCTAACAATTGCAATCATTTTTGCTCTTTCAGATTTACCCAAAGTTGTATCCGGTAAAGGCCCACAAAATGTAACAATAAATGCATCACAGACGTTGTCATTGAGTTGCCAAGCTGAAGGTGATCCAATTGTTGATAATTACCAATGGAAACACAATGGAGATATCATTACAGGACAAACAACTGACGTCCTTACTGTTACAAATACAATACCGGCAACTGCTGGTACTTATTCGTGTGCTGGTATAAGTGCACTTGGTATTGGTGTAGAAAGCAACGGTTACATCACGGTTCAATGTGAGTCTACTTTCGATTTTGACATTCTGTCATCGTAGCTACAAGAGTCTCATCTATTTTGAAAATTTCTATTACTTTCAGATGCACCTCAAATTGTCAACCCGCCGCAGGATCAACTTGTTAATTCATCGGCCACAGTCTCGTTTCTATGCAATGCAACTGGTGTTCCTCAACCTATTGTGAAATGGTATAAAAGTGAGAATGAGGTCAGCATTGGTACCACCTTGACTTTTGACAGTGTGTCATATAAAGATAAAGGTTTTTACCTGTGTGTTGCTCACAATGACCTTGGTACATTCAATGCAAGTGTTAATCTTCAAGTTCAGCGTAAGTCATTTTAAAATTCCAGATTCCGGTACCTTAGAGTACCATAGAGTATGTCCCAAAATAAGCAACAGATTAAAAACTGAACCAAATTAAAGAGGTACTGAATAATAGAACAGTTTTATAGCAGAATTGGTTCAACAAATTTCCTTTTCGACCTCACCAAATATTAGGTAAAAAAAAGACCAAACTATTTTTGGGGCTGCTCTGCCTTACTCTGCAGGATAACTCAATAATTTGTTATTTCTCACAATATGGCATTTTGGTCTACTAAATAATTTATTTTATTTTTTATTTATTTATTTGCAAAATATATATATTTGCAGGCATGCAAAGGTAATCAATAAAATAATAAATACACTGACATTTAACCTATTTACAATTTACAAAATCACTGTAAATTCACAGCATCTAGACGCTGTTTAAAAGCATTAAATGATGGTGATAGAACAACACTTTCATCGAGCGAATTCCACCAAGTTATTTCTCTACTGCAAAAAAAATTAAGTGTTTGGTTATTTCGATTGATATGTTGTTGTTTTATTCTTAGTGAATGTCCTCTTGTTGTATAATTTGAGGGTAAAAATGAAAAAAGAGAGTCCATAGGAAGATCCAATAAATTGTTTATGATTTTATAAACCATGTATAAGTCGAATTTGACTCTACGAAGTTCTAAAGATTCTAATGATAACTTCAAAGTCTGTCATTGTAATTGTCATAAGTAATGTTGCAGCGACCGCATATGGTTTTAGTGAAGCGTCTTTTCATTTTTTCTACTAATCTGATGTCTTTTAATAAATGCGGACTCCATGCTTGAGTGTCAGATTCAAGAATTGGACGAATATAGGTAATGAAGGATTTGACAAGTAATGTAGCATTGCTTGAGGAGAAACATTTTTTAAGCAAATACGATCGATTTTCAGCTTTTGCTACTATCTTTGCACAATGTTTGGAAAATTTAAAATTGGATGACACAATAATGCCAATATCTCGAACAAAGTCAGTTTATGGTAAACGTTTGTTGACAAATCATAAGGTGTGGATGGAATTCCATTGATGTTGCCAGTAGATAATTTACTGCATTTGTCATATGCCACGCAAAGTTGCCAGCTATCAGCCCATGCTGTAAAAGAAGTTAATGTTTGTTGCAATGCTGGTGTGTGTTGACTGTTTCTAGCTGAATAAAACTTGGCATCATCGGCAAATAACTTTACGTGACAGTCTGGTTCTAAACAATCTGTTATGTCATTGATAAATACTAGGAAAAGCAAAGGTCCTATCACAGATCCTTGAGGAACAGCACTCTTGTGACTGGGGGAGACGACGATAGAGCATTGCCAATTGAATCTGCTGTGATCGGTCAGAAAGAAACGATTCAGTCCATGCCAATAATTCAAACTTGATGCCATAGGCTTCCAGTTTTGCATGAAGTTTTTGGTGTGACACTGTATCAAACGCTTTGCTAAAATCAATATAGACAGAATCTATTCGCATACGATTGTCGATAGCACTGCACCATTCGTTAAGCGTAATAATCAATTGAGAACAGGTTGATCTGCGTGATAAGAATCCATATTGATCTTTAGATATTAAATAATTATCTCGAAGAAAGGAAAGAATTGCTTTAGCGATAATGGATTCCATTGTTTTACAAGCGATACAAGTGAGAGATATTGGTCTAAAGTTCTTTCTGTTCGAAGCATTGCCTGTTTTGAAAATAGGGTTGATGATTGCAGTCTTCCATACTTTTGGAAGATCACCCGTGAGAAAAGAAAGTTCAAATAGTAAACAGAAAGGAATTGCAATCTCATCTGCAATAGATTTTAAAAATAACACACAGTATCCATCAGGTGTACGCGATGTCTTGGAAGGAAGATTTTTCAAAAGCTTGACAACATCAGGGTAACAAAATTGACAAAAGTAAGTATATCAGGGAGAAAATCTGGTATGATGCCATCATCAGTGATGAATACACTTGAAAAATAGTTATTGAATAAAGTGGACTTGGTTGTACCGTCAGCAATAAGCTCATCTTGATCATTTAGAATTGCAGAAATTGATCTTTTAGTATTTAACTTGCTGTTAACAAAAGAGTTAATGAATGAAGTGAAGGATCAGCTAATAACTGGTTTTCACGTTCGATATTGAAATTGTGAACAGCTTTCTTATATTGACGACTAAAAATTTCATAATGAGATTTATTTTCATCATTCTTCTTAGATAATTTGTAAGCTGCATTTTTTCGTCTTGCTATGTTCCTGACGATATTCCTGGTTTGGATATAAATGTATATTTTTACGATTTCGTTTAACAGGAACAAATTTAGATATGCAAATGTCGAGTACATTCGTGATCGAATTCCAAAATTTCTCAACATTACCTCGACTATCATTATAAATATAGAACCAATCGATTCTATTGAGGTACTTATTGATACTTTCATAATCGGCTTTGTGAAAATTGTAACCAGTTTTAAAATTGATACTTTGAGTAGGTGGAGAAGGTAGAGAAATCTTATAAATAATTGAACAATGATCACAGGAAAATGTGAAGGGTTCATCGACTTGTACTGTGAGGATATGTGATGGATTAGATGATAGTAGTAGGTCCAATATATTGTTGTTTCGAGTTGGTTCATTTATTAGTTGAAATAGGCCATTTGTAGTAACAACATCTAGAAAGTGATAATGACCATCGCTACTTGATCCATTGAAACATGGAATTGTCCAGTCGATAAGAGGATAATTGAAATCATCACTGATGATACAAGGGTGTTGGCACGATGTGCAAAAGTCAATAAAAGAACATAATAAATCAGACTTTATTCTGTCTGATGCAATTAAAGGAGAATGATAAATACAGGTAAAGCGATACTTTGCACCAGATAGTAGTATATCAGCAACTACCGATTCAAGAAAATCAAATCGACTTGGAATATCAATAGAAATAACTTTTAAATTGTCTTTGTAGAATATTGCTACACCACCACCATGTGTGCCCAAGGGTCGATCTTTACGTAGTAAACAATAAGGAGCTCCTTGCAAAAGTAATTGGTCGGGGACTGTTGGAGACAGCCAGGTCTCAGTAGTAATATAGCAAAGTAATAATAGCAAAGCCGGCACACAAGACCAAATAAGAAATTGAAATCATCACATTCTTTTAGGAATGTTTTTGTTACTTGAGCTAAACATAACTTTTTTTTAAATATTACATTGTGTAAAATCCTTGCAAAATGTTTTTCTTCTTTGGTCTTTTATTGCTGTCACGTTAATGTGAACCACTAAAAACATAATTTTACATCAACGATGTTGCTGTTGTTAACTCTTTATTTATAGACTCCATCCTTTGGTTGTTTTATCCAAAAAGTAATTTCCGCTTTTTATAGATGCTTGGAAATAATCTGTCAATAAAATAAAATAATAGACCGATTACCGTTTGTGGTCAAGAACATGCCGTTTATCGTCATTACCGATTATTTCGTATCAATCGGAATGTCTCTACTCATGATTACTTTAGTTTCTATTTTAACAGATTGACTTTTGATCATTGATAGATTCTCCCGTCATCACAACCACCACACCCTCGTTTGTTAAGCATGGCGTTGTAATTGGTGATGATGTTTCTTTTGTTTGCTCTGTTGATGCCCTCCCAGTTGCAACATTGTCATGGAAATTAGGCGTTAATGTTGTAGTGTCTGACGCCATCAAGTATGTCATTGATACATCACAATCCACGTCTACACTTAAAGTTTTGGAGATAACGAGAGCAGATTTTGCATCTTACGTATGCGAGGCAACCAGCACATACGGATTCATTTCTCAAGACTATGAAATCACTGACAAAGGTTTGGAAATCTATGATTTATTTTATTTTAAAATCAGCTTACCTACAGCATTTATTTAAATCTCTTCTGTGCTATTTTAGGCCTGCCTGACCCACCAGTCACCAACAGTCTCCATGCGAGTGACACTCTGCAGTTGACAGTACCACCGTCAGTTGCTGTTCAATTCACTTGGATCAATGGCTTCAATGGAGGCTACGAGATCAACCTGTACATACTCTATCGTGAAGTTGGCATCTCAAGATATGAAGAGGTATCTATTGGCAATCCTTCAGGGTCAACTTATGTACTGACAAAACTAAAGACTGCAACAGAATATGAATTCTCAATGCGGGCAACAAATCAAGAAGGTGTTAGTGAGGACTACTCCCCATTGATCCGTTACAAGACAAAAGGTACGTCGCCCTGAGGTTAGAAAAATAATTCAATGTTGTCGATATGTTAATTAACGTAGTGAATTATTCAATAGATACACCCCCATCTAGAGGAACAGCAGATGTTGACAAAAGTGCAGTTGTAAGTAACGGCATCATAACTGTCAGCTGGATTGCTAATGACATATCGATGGTCAAAGAGATCCAGGTGCGTTATAAGAAAATAGCTGATAGTGCATGGGTCACTGAAACTGTAGCACCTTCCAAGTCATCAGTTGACATATCAAATATTGACGCTGATGCATCTTACGAGGTCCAAGTTATATTTGTACACAACGATGGAAGCCTTGGAATCCCAACGCCTGCTGGATTGGGTAAGTCTGTGATTGGTCAATCATGTGAAGAAATATTTATTTTTATAGATAGTTACCATGACAGTGTGCCGTTCTGTTTTAGTTTTACCTGGCCCATCTGTAGGAACGTCTTCTGGATTGAAAGAAGAGGAGATTATTGCAATTGTTGTTGGTTGCGGTGGTTTTATTTTAGTTGTGATTGTTATCATTGCGCTGTTGTGTGTGCGACGTAAAAAGAAAGCTTCCTTTCATAAATGTAAGTAATAATGAGAATCAAGTCATACCTGTTGAATAAGTGTTGATCTTCGCAGCGTCACATGTATATTTCATTGTTATAGCTACACCTATTGAGCTGACGCATGGTAGTGCTTCGAGGAGGTTTTTATTTCATTTCTATCATTCATTTGACCATGCAACCCAACCCATCATCATCAACGGAATGCAAAATAATTTTCTTTTTTGTTTGTAGCTTCACTGGGTACACTCCTGGCGGTGCAGATGTCGTACGTACTAATTTTGTTGTTGATAACAGTTCTTATTCAACAAATCCTGTTCACAAGGAGAAAGAAAAGGACTCCCCACCACCAAGCTACAAGCATCATATATTACCTGATGAAAGTAATTAATATTATAATATGAGATCTGAGCACTTTATTTCTTAATGTGACTGGTTATCTAATTCATGCTTGTCTGATTTATACCCAGACCAATTCTATAATGATGGCTTCAACGACACACTGACAACATCATTCAAATCTCCTAACAATGTTGGAAACACTCCCGCTTACGGGTCATTCAGTAAAGACACAGAACGCGCCAGAAGAGGTAGAGGTAAATGGCTATTTAACAGACAATCAACAGACAATCGTATCTCTACTCATTGTAATATCACACAGTTGTATAAATGATGTTTTGCAGCTGCTGAAATTGAACATCAGAGACTGGATGACGATGAAGATGACCTAAATAATAGTGAGTTGTGTTCTTTTCTTGACACATGATGATTACCTCAATTTTATTAAGTAACATCATTAGCATTGACAGTATGTGCTGTATGTACAGTGGTTCACTTTCTCTACCATGTTATGTTTGTGTGATCGTCATCTGTGTATTGCCGTATACCATCATAGGAAATCCACCTCATACATTGGCAGCGGCATTTGTTAATGAAACATACACTCCAGACAATGTGGACAGTGGTAGAGAAAAAGGACAACCCATTCCTACTCCAAATAAGTTGACGCTTGGCAATGGCGCATTTTACAATCCACAAAGCGCCACAGAAGATCCAAGTGACGATGACGTTGATGATCTTGATCTGCCTGTAACGTACCATGGAGCACAACTCAAACCAACAAATGGCGGAATGTCTACTGGTTGGTAACTGAACACTCATCTGTCATTATCAAGCATACAATTTTAACACTAACACAAAATATGTCGATCCATTGGTTTAACTAATGCCACATAGACCCACACATGATTGAACCCTCTAACAACATAAGTTTATTTAATATATATATATATTCATAAGTAAATGTTTGCCTTGAATAATAATAAATAAAATAATGTGATGATAAATATAAAATGCATAATTACAGACTTAATCTAATGGTAAATGTATTAACGATCAGGAAATCTAACAAAAATTACCAGCTTAAAATTATTAATTTAAAATTTAATAATCATTACTTCTATAAATTAGATAAAATTAATATTATGGTTTGCTTAGTAGTGTCTGGTCATTTGCCTCATATTTTTAGCTTGAAAATGTTAACCTAAATTATCCTATTAATTATATATAATGCTATTGTTCATTAACCATGTAATATCAACTAATTAAATTGATTTGATGACTGGAAAAATACTTTCTATATACTTCATACTGTTTAATTAGATTTTAACCCGTTTTGTTTATTCAAATTCAGACGATGAATATTCTGGTGTGCCGCGCCCAAAGCAGCGCACTGCACCGCGACCGAAGCCAAGAGAAAACCGTGTTCCTGGTTCTCTAAGTAGCACAGCTGCTGGCCGCGGAAACAAGAAAAACAATAAGGTAATTGTCGATAACAATTATAATAATCTGTTCACTCATGTAGATGATTGGTCCTTATTTTATTCAGGTCTGTTGTTTCTGTCAATTGAATGATAGTAACTGAATCCGCTTTTGTTATCTGTTCATTGAAGGGGCTAATTTGAACTCTAACAGAGCACGGGTGGATCATTCATTCAGTAATTGTTTGTTTTTTTCAGCATTCTTTGGGACGTCCCATTTCACCCCCAGTTGCACCTGACATGAAACATGAGAATGGTGGCCAGTCCTCTCCCGCATCAACCCATTCTGGTGTATCTTCACGTCCATACGTCAGTGATAACGAATATGTTGAGCCAGAGGATGCTAATTACGTTGGTTATTTAGTCTAGTTAATTATCTTATTACAGGGTCTTGCTGGCGGGCCTTGATGATAATGCACCCGTGCATTTGTACATATCCACAAAACTATTTTTAGAAAACGTCATTGTTTTATTTTGGTAATTAATCATTTGTAAAAATAGACACACATTTATTTTCAACACAGTAGTTTTAATAATATTATTATTTATGAAATGATAAGCACACACAATGTTAACAACACTTTACAAATGTTTTTTTTATAAATTGAGTGTTTTAGATGTATGTCTGTCTGTACCTTAAGGGGGCAAAGCCAAAAATAAAAGTAAAAATATAATTATCGTTGATCTCCAGTCTCTTGGCACATTCTACATTACAAAAGTAATTTTTGTTTTTGCGCTGTTGATTTGCCAAACATTAATTCCTTCATAATCTTCTAGGCACTCATCAAATTGATCTGGCGTAAACCCTTTGTTCATTGCACGTTCTTTTGCATCTGATAGCCTGAGGGAAGAAGGGAATTTAGTTAGGATGTCTTCATAATTGATAAAATCGTAAACAAAATGGAAGGACATACTTGACGCTGGTGGCAGAGCCTGCAATCTCCCTGATCAGTCCATAAATGGCATCTGTGGGTTTAGGTGGCCTATGACAAACAAAATAATAATCCATGAAACGCAACCATTTTAAATTGAAGCAGAACGAAACCATTCTTATTAACTTACCTAACAGTAGATTCATCATCCACAAGCGATGATTTTGACATTTCCATCAAACGCATTGCTTCGTTAATATCTTCCTTTTCAACTACATCCGCTAATCGAAGGCGTGCCTACATAAAGGTAAAACAAAACTGTTATTAGAACACCACATTGTCTAAGTAATGTCATTGATTTTCAGTGTGCACTTGACTTACTAGGGCTGTACCAAGACGTAAAACAGATAGTAACGTTCTTGCTGATGTGAAGGTTGTGTCCTTGCTGTTACGTGCTTCTTTCCTCATTTCAACGTAGGCACCAACAATATAGTCTGTGAGGTCACGCGGTATACCTGGTATCTTTTCCTTACAAATAGATACGTATTGCCTCACTAACGCCATGTCCAGTGCCTCATACGCAGATGGTGGATGCGATGAATGTTGATGCACGTACGTTATATGCTGTGCTAGTCTACAAAAATGCAGCATCATCTCTATCAGAAGAAAACCCGCTATTAAATAGATATTAAAGATCTGATATAATTATTTCAAATCATCACCTCAGATCATTCTGTTTGTCCGGTTTGTCTCTGATGAGCCATAAAAGATCAAAACGAGATAACAAAGCAGCAGGCAGTTGGATGTTTTGCTCTGCTGATTTTTTAGGGTTGTAACGTCCGTAAGCAGGATTGGCAGCCGCTAAGATGGAAACACGTGCATTCAACGTTGTCATGATGCCTGCCTAGCGAGAAGTAAAAAAAGGGAGTACAACCAATTATATTATTATTTGTTTATAAATAGTTGAGTATTGTCTTACTTTGGCTATGGAGACAGTTTGTTGTTCCATAACTTCGTGAATTGAAGACCGATCTGACTCATCCATTTTATCAAACTCATCTATGCAGCATACTCCCTGATCAGCCAATACCAGAGCACCACCTTCTAGGGTCATTTCCCTTGTAAGGGGGTCTTTCATTACAGCTGCCGTAAGGCCTACCCCTGACGACCCTTTCCCTGTTGTGTACTGGCTTCTAGGTGCCAACCGATCAATGTAGCCCAACAGTTGACTCTTTGCCACGCCTGGATCACCCATCAGGCAGATGTTGATGTTACCGCGAATCTTCATTCCGTTAGGGTTGCGGTCTACACCACCCACCAGCAACAACAGAAGCGCTTTCTTAATGTCTTCGTGGCCATATATCTCAGGGGCGATGGATGACGATAGTTTCTCATAGAAATCAGGTTCTGTCAGTTACAAATAATATTAAATATTAGTTATGCTCCCCTCTAATTATCTTTACTTGAGTGATGATTTTTATATAGTTAATTATGTGCATTTGCAGTAACCATCATATCAGTATCACTGTGACGAGTGGTTGACATGTATTGCTTGATAGTAGAGCAGTATATCAAACATTATAATTAAAAAAAGTAAATTAACGTGGTCATTTAGAAGCATGTCGATCATTTATCAATCAGATGATATTATAATATTGCATAGTACTCATGTTGGCCTTAGCAACATACCTTCAGAAAGCGCAAGGATTTCATTGGACGATAGTTGATTGTCTTTGTTTTCGTCCTCTGATTTATTCATTTTTACAATTCTCTTTAAAATAACAAAAATATTACATAAATACATCATTCCATTACAAGTGCCATCCAGCTTTAGTTTGTAGGCCTAATGATTGTGTTACTTGCAGTGATATTCTGATAGGGTTTGTTGACACTTCTCTAACATGCATGACCAAATAAATTATAATAAATATTATAACATTAATCAGCAGGAGCAATGTCAGTTATTAGCAGGGGACCATCACAGATGGGGGATTAATCTTACTGGCTGGTATGTCTCTGCCCCACAGCGATCAATGTGTATGTTGCAACTGTCATTAGTCCTCTAAAATGCACTACAGCGCTTCCAAGTTTGAAAAATTTTCAAGGCCCCCTAGAAGGACAGGGCAATTGGACCCCAACAGGATTACAAGTCGTTCTCCTACTATTCACATTTCATAAAATGTCATTGGTCATTTGAAAAATGTTTTGTGGAGACATCAACATTTCTGACAAAAGATGATGGGTGCATGAACTTACGTGAGCCTCTAAGAATGTTTCTGACAAAAGACCTTGCGCCATCTGTCTGAATCCAGACTTTAACGTTGGTAGAAAGATTCCGGTTACAGAGACATGATCACCAGGAGAGCATAGTCGTGTTGTTTCGCCGCGTGCCACAACAGTCATAGCACGGGGAATGCTACCAACTGGTACTTGATCGCTGTGTTCTTGGATTTTAACTTCTTGGAATTTCATGAATTTTGACCCCCTTGTCTGCAGATACAGTCGGCCACCAGATCTGAAATTGAAAAGATACACAAATTAACACAACAAAATTCAATGATATAAAAAATAATAATTATGACATTTGATAAACGCACTTGTTTGTGACACAATCGTTGCTAGCGCAAACAACCAGAGGCATGAATGTTGATGAGGAAATCTAAAATATTATAACATTAATCAGCAGGAGCAATGTCAGTTATTAGCAGGGGACCATCACAGATGGGAGATTACTCTTACTGGCTGGTATGTCTCTGCCCCACAGCGATCACATGTGTATGTTGCAACTGTCATAACTGGTTTCACTTCAGTGCATCTTGTAACAATACCACGCACACAGACAAGCTTGCCAATTCGCTCTGCTTTGATCGCACGGATGGATTCAGGCTTTTGATTTGGTTGATGTTGAAAACTGATCTCACTAGATTGCAACAAATAAGAAATGGTAAGTTTTTGTCCTCCATTTTCAAACAGTTGGCTCGAAAAGATAACTTACAAGCGCCTAAGAAGTTCTGGAGGGTACATATTCTGAGGGTCTCTTGTTACGCCCCCTCGTTGCTGATCCGTCTGTCTCTGTAGCAGCAGTCGGTGTTCAATATACACATCAAGGGGATCTTTGTTCTGAATATCCTGTTTCATTCAATCAAAAGTTTGAATCAATTCAGAGTATTGCCATGTATAACCAGACAAGTAACTGTCTCAAGTAAAGTCTGCATCAAGATACATACATCACGTTCTTTGTAATCAGGAAGCATATCAGAAACCGCATCAGCAAATATTTGCACATAGCGGCGAGTATTATTCTGGATACTAGACGCTAACTCTGCATCACTCTGAAACAAAATCGAACAGATCAACTGAATATGAGCTTCCTTAGTAAGATATCATTATATTTGCCAGAAGTATGTAAAGTGAAAGAATTTGAATCAAGCCAAGAATAAACAAGCGAACATCTCATGTAGCGGCCAGAGCCATCTATCTGAAAGACACCCATTCCCATTGAAGGAGGCGACGGTCTAAATGCTGTATTTTACAATTTCTGCCGTTCCACATGCTACTGTTCGACATGGTACAGATTTATATTTACATATTTATAATCTGTTTCATCAATGACAATATTATATTGTTATCTTAATTTGGGTTGAGATGTACTTAAAAATCTATTGATCTGATTACAAATGCTCACAGGACGCTGAGCATGGTACTGTTTACGAAAAAGCGACGAAATAATTTTTACGATTTCTGTTGTGTTTTCATTTATGATCGAGATGTACCTCACAAATAAACGCTATTTTTTATGCTTTCTGGATATGATGATACAGAAGCATATTATATGAATCCTAACTGAATGTAGATACTGATGCATCAAATTGTAAAAATGTATAATCTGATAAACTGAGACAGACTACACATACATTTGGTTTCGCGTACAGATCAGATCACATTTTGAAATTGAATCACATTGAAAGTTTGATATTTAATAAAGAGGTCTGTAAATTTTTTATAAAACATTCCAGTCTTCGAAACTCTATCATCTTGTTTCTCATCAAAAGTATAAAGCCATTTTCTGTTTTAAAATCAACACACAGCATGTCATATAAAACCTCCAAATTACAACTTTCAACACAAAAGCACTTACTAATCAACAAAACAGTAAAAAGCAGTTACATATCATACATGTTCCATATTTGATATTTGATCATATTTGATTTGCAGCTTCAATGTGTCCTTGCTCTTACTTAAGTTGATTTCAAGCTTCTTTTATTTCTATTCTCAACTTGAATGCAATCGCCAAAACATCAAAACTCCAGTGTTTTCAAATGTTTAAACCCATTATCACAATCGCTGTCACATTCAGTTCCATGGTAGATGCTATCTCAAAATGATATAGCAGTCGAGTAGACATATATACGAAACAGAAAGTGCAATCACAGCCATAACTTCTCGTACAAACTTTGTTATGAAACTTCTTAGGTTGAAAAAAAAGTCACGTGACTCTCTTAAACCAATCAACGCTCTAGGTGGCGACTTCACAAATTGTCTCAACTCTTACAGTTCAATGTCTCTGACAGCAGCCACTGAACTTGTCTATTTTTTCTTTAAAAGTACAGTAATAAAGTTATTTAGTAGACAAATGATTTTTTTTTCGAATACATTCAAGCCTGGTAAACTTAAATAAAAATGAAAAATTTCAAGATTGGTTTGATAAAATAGCTTTTGAGGGAATTGTTATATTGTTTATCACAAGATTCCGTAAGTATTGTGGTATGGAATATAATTATTAAGTCGAGGTTGTGTTTTGGACCATATTTTGGGAAAAGAAGGTTGACTACACCAGCGTTAATGTTGTAGACATCCCGCACAGAAGAGTTGATTTTTAGTTACCACACCTCTTCTACATCTTCCAGATCTATTTGAAGGGCGTTTTGTTCTCTGTGTGAAATCCTTACCTAAAAAATAAAAATAAACTAATGTTCAATACAATCAATATTAGTCATCGACCAAAAGGTGCAAGCCGAGTAAATTGTCCCAACAGCGGTCAATTCTAAAGTTTTAATGACCGCTCTGTGCTTTCTTGCCATTGTGACAGAAAGACACGACAGATAATTTTGCATAACCAATAAACTGTGTGAATGTGTGAATTGACATTAAATGTACTCAAAAATATGACCCTATTTCATCAATTTTATTTGAACTTCATTGGCTGTCTGTCTGTCAAAGAATGGAGATATAATTGCTTGTTTTAACTCTCTTCACAGCCTACCTCCTGTCTGAACGAATCGTTAGAGGTCTATAATCCTCTAAGATGTGTATGTGTAGTGTCTTTGTTTGAGACCCATTTAGAGAAAACACATAATATATTTGTTTGTATATAAGTAGCTGGAAACCGAAAGGGAGAGGATGAATAATGGGTATCATATGACTGTAGTAACAGAGCCTCTATGACGGTGAACCACTGGAGTCTGGATAGATTACTGTAATTTAAAGCGCTTAAAGATTTTTGTACAAGTGTATGTTTTATATGTGAAAATGTAAAATAATATTATTTTGCTTGTTTCACTGTAGTCCTATGACACAAACACTGTTAAAATGTGATACAAGTAAACTCAAGTGGCTCATCTCGTGTAGAGCACTGTATAGGGCACAGATACAAGTAAACTCAAGTGGCTCATCTCGTGTAGAGCACTGTATAGGGCACAGATACAAGTAAACTCAAGTGGCTCATCTCGTGTAGAGCACTGTATAGGGCACAGATACAAGTAAACTCAAGTGGCTCATCTCGTATAGAGCACATGTATGTATAGCACATGTATAAGACATCTGAATGTTCTTCCGGCAGATACGCCAGTCTGCAAATAATGGCAATCTCGACAAGATCTCGGGGGCGGCAACTGAACATTATTTCAGCAAAACAAAAATTAGGAAGAAAATAACAAAATTTCAAATTTAACGGTCGATTTTCGATTGCAGCTTCAGAGGCAGCAATCACGAGAAAAATTTTCATCTCGGGGGCGCAGCTGGCAAATAGGTATATTATTTTTCAAATTAATGCTATGGAAATAATTGACTTGCTCTAAGTCTAATTTATTTTATGACGATTTTGATATGTTGGTAAGTGGGACTAATGTACTTTGCTCATTCTATTGTTTTCCAAAACAAAGGAAACGCATCAAACCATGCAAGATAAAATATTTTGAAATTGTCCAGAATTGTCTTTATTCCAAATTCGTTTTTGCAAATGGTGCTATGTAGAACATCCTGCAATTTGGCTTCATGATTATCAGTTGAAAGCTCTAGAGCCCTCGAAAATGTTTTAACTGGAAATTATGTTGTTGTTTTTTGCCTCCGCCAACTGGTTCTGGCAAGTTATTGATCTACGAAATGCTGCAAACTTTTTCAGAAATGAGTGGTTGTGGTGGTGGGGATGAGAGTTATTATAACTAATATAGTACAAATATTCCATGAAATAGCTAACATATTGATATATTGAAGATGGATATTTTTGATCGATAATTTAACTCCATGTGAACCATCGACTATTTGATTTTTCAAAAACATTAACATTCATTAAAACAATGAGATCAGACAAGCTAGCATTGGGCAGAATCTTACCAACCATCAAAATTCATCAAATCAAAGTATCAAGCGGGACATGAAGCCAGTCATTGGAAATAATAACAACTTTACAAGTATAAATGACGAGGTGGATAATGTTCCGGCAGCTGCAATCCTGAGTACTAGAGATAATGTTCCGTGCTTCTTTTGCGCATGCGTAATGTGTTGTTTGCGTTTCTCTGATATTCGTTCAAGATGCAACGGCGACCGACGGTCCTGTTCCGCGATCATGTTAATAACAATTCATCATCATCATCATCATCATCATTTATTCAGTACTACCTGATAAACATACATTGTTTTTTTTCACAGGACTGATATATAATAATATTATAGTTATGAAAGCAGAAAATATTTATATTATGATGTAAAATTATTGGATATACTTTAAAGTTCTTAACATTATAAGGTTAGCAAATACTCTTTGCATTGTTTTTTGAAGCTATCCAAGCTGCACGCCACTTTAAGGTCGTTTGGTAAATAGTTCCATTCATGGACACCAGTAGCTTGAAAAGAACGGTGGTGGTGTTCTCCAACAAAGAAGTTTTGATTCGAGAATGAGCGTGTACGGGAATCAGGAGGGAGTGCAAATTGTTCTTTGAGTAGAGATGGAGCCAAGTTATTTCTTATTCTGTACATCCATACGAGACGATGATAACTAATACGTCCTTTTACTGTTAGCCATCCCAATTGAGTATGCATATCAGCTGTTGGTGTCCTGTAGTGGCAACCCAGTATCATTCTCAATGCTCTATTTTGTAAGCGCTGAAGGCGAGTCAAAAGTCTCTGGTTACATGTTCCCCATACAATGCAACAATAATCAAGATAAGGCAAAACAAGTGTGTTAAACAGAACTATTCTACTATGCCTTGGTAGAAATTTATAAACATGTTTTATTATAGCTAAAGATTTATTAATTTTTGAAACAGTTTGTTGAATATGGTTATCAAAATTGAGATGGTTATCAATTAATATGCCCAAATATTTTATCGATTGTACCTCATCTAATGTAGTCTGCTTTATATTAAATTAAGAGGGTCCTTTATACTTGATAATGTTTTTTTATTGGCAATAATCATGCATTTAGTTTTATCGACGTTCAAATTTAGTTTGTTACAGGAAAGCCAATCAAATAAAGATTCTAAATCAAATTGGAGATTGTGTTGAACTTTTTTCACGCATTTGTCAGAAACATATATTAACGTGTCATCTGCATATAGATTGATTTTACAATTTGAAAAACAAACTGAAATATCGTTAATGTAAATTAGAAATAGCAAATTCTGTTCACTGTTCATCAATTTAACAATAGAATATAAAATAATTTAAAATTTAAGTGCTAGACTTTGAAAACACTTTATATTAGAGAATCACAACGCTAGATGCCACGCCAAATCGTTCTCTCAAACTTATAGAAAAAGCAAATGAACTCGACTTTGGTTTGAGTTTCAGAGTTTTCACTTTTGGTGTACGACAAAATCAGAATTGAGAGGCATATATCATCAGTTACAGGATAAGGAAATAACTAATAAGTAGTTATCCCATATTACCATATTACAAATCACCAGAGTAAAAATGTTTAGAAATATTGTTAGGCTATATAAATATTATCTGAAACCTTTTAAGAGCATCAAATAAATGTCACGACACTCGATATTGAAAACACTGGGTCGCATCGCTGGAAAGCTTCGATAAATCAAAGACAAAATAAAATGATTTATGCATAGATATGTTGAATATGGTTTCTGTTTTATATTCATTCCAAACTGTCGAGTCGAATTAATTCACAAACTATTTAAGATTTAATTTGGATCGATCGACACAGCCATGTTTACTATCTACATACGCATGCGCAAAAGACGCACAGAATATTATCTTTTGATGACAGCTTTTTGGCAGCCGGAACAATATCCACCGCGTATAAATAAAGCAAAACCTACTAGTTGTTCGCCATATTTAAAACACTTTCCGCCATCTGTGTCTGAGTAATACTCGGCAAGAAAACGTTTGATGGTGTCTGTAAAGGAAGAGATGAAAAGTGTTCTTGAAACGGTAGATCTACATATGATCTCATAGGATGTTTGCATGAATAAATTTATATAGTTTATTTTTAAATTCTAATACCTCTCGCATATCCCACTATCAAAAGTGAGCCAGGGTTGGTTGCGTTGTTAGAGTATGACGGGCGGCTTGCTGGTTACGAACCAATCAACAAGTTTAACAACCTTTACCTTGGTCTCTTCTCTCTTGTATAGGCCTAGGCTTAGAATTTTACACTTACAAGTTCTTATTTTAAACATCGGAAACTCTAGTCCTGGTCATTTAATGTTTTCTTTAAATGGATATCTATTTATAAGACACTAAACATTTTCTCTTCTTTATTGATCTATCGTATGTTAAATACCTTTCTCATCTGCATAATCTTTCGCCATTTTGTCAAGGGTATTCAAGATATATGTCTTTCCTCTTTGGAAGACTTTCCAAATTGAAGATTTGGCGGGAAGTGAAAAAGAGGCATATTGCCATGACAACATGGATATTTGCTTTCAACTGAGCACAGATTATAACGACCAGATACGGCACTGAACGTTCGAAAATTGTGATTGGTCAAATAACGGCCATTATGTTTGTTGCCCATTTAGTGACGCATTTCATCGTTGTCCATTACGATTTTAGGGATTTATCGACAAAATGATACTTGAAATAATTCACTTTTGAAACTGAATTCAGCCTTCTCAAGCTACTCAATGCAAGTGGATGGATGGTACGCTGTATGTAAAATTCAAAATCATGATTTCGGTATTAGCAAATTTATTTTAGATGCCATAAATTCAAAAACCTAAAAAGTCTACGGTTGAAATGAAGAAAGGACGACAATATTTATAGTTTATCACATAAATTTCATTCCAAACTGTAAAATAATATGCACTGATGCTTGGTGATATGGAATAACGTAACCACAGTCAAAGAATAGGCTATTTGGAGTGGATTTTTATGGAAATTACTGATTACGTTTTTGCCACTATTTTCGATCGAATACGATCACACGCACGACAAAAATCACGGCTCTCTAAACTGGGAAAATCGTGTAGAAGAGCCACATATATTCGATAAATTAATAAAATCATATTACGAAATATTATTTGCAATGTAATTGTAAATTTTATTCATCAAAAACTGCATGTATTCATAATTTATAGCCAGTTTTTCTCTTCAGTAAAATCAATGATTTTGTTCAACTTTCATAAGTCAATAAAATATTGTCTTCCAGACACAATATACCATTATCAAACGATCATCTCAAAATAGAAGATATACTTTCCTGTTATTTTCCTTTAGCATGAAAATTGGGCGCAAAAGAAACGTGTAATTTGCCTATAAAATAAGTGCAAATTTATCGTGTTTTTCCATTGCGATTTTAGCGCGTAACTGCAGCCAGGTAGTCGAGGAGCAACAAACATAATGGCCGCCGAGAACAATTGAATTCGAAAATACAATGAATTCGACTTTCAGTGCCGTATCTGGTCGTTATAATCTGTGCAACTGAGTGATATGATATTGAGTGATCATATTAAACTGACTCATTTGCATAATCAGAATAAGCTATAAACGACAAAGTATTATATATATTGTTATTTTGTGAACTGGAAGATGGCTTTTAGCTCATGGGAAAGTGAAAAATACAAAAATCATTTTGAAAATGGAGTTTACACATGCAAGAATTGTGACAATGAATTATTTTTGAGTTGTAGTAAGTTTGACCATCCATCGCCATGGCCTTCGTTCAAAGAGACAGTCAGACCGAATAGCGTTAGAAAACGGCACGATGGAGTATCAGCACTCAAACTTACTTGTGGCAAATGCGGCAATGGGCTGGGACATGAATTTCCAAACGAACCCAAACAAGGAGAATCGAGATTTTGAATATTCTCGTCGTCTTTAAAATTCGTTAAAATCAACAACAACAACAACAACAACAACAGCCTCAACAGCGACAACAACAACGACATCAACTACAAGATCGTTACTAAGAAAAAGTATAAACTAACATTTGTATAAAACGAGTAAAAAGACGATGAAATAAATATGTAAAAATTGGAAATTATCAAAAACTGTTGATTAAAAGAGACGAAAAGACGCCAACGAAGCAACAGATGTCGTCGAAATGATAGAATAATAAAAAAAATTAATGTCTACCATAAATTTATATATTAATCTTATTATTATCTTATTAGTTTATTTTTATTAATCTGGTTTTATTATGATCCATCCGTGGGAACAATTGAAAGATGAGATTGACTGTGGTTTGGTGATGAAACAAAATCAGAAAGTAAAGATCGAACTGGGACTATTAGTTGCTAATATTCATCAACGTTTCAGTGAAATTATTTTTATACCGTATTCATATTTTACTGATTTTTATCTATCGTATTAATTACAGATAGATAATTTTGATGACTAAAAGAATTCATTTTTAATATTTAATATGTAAAGTTTTCATTTGAACAAACCCTCTATAAACTATGAACAAACTACAATTAATATATTTGCTTCATTTTGTTTGTCTTTAATAATAGAATGAAAAACGTTTTGGGCATCCAATATTTCCATTGTATCCTATTAAATCAATCCCATCGAGTAATTATCAATATATATCAGTTGGTGTTAATCTAAATATGGGACTGATGGGTTGGACAGTTCGAAATGTGAAGAACACACAGCTGGTTCACTGGGAACATTTAAAATCATGGAAAGTTATAAAACAAATCTAAATAATTCTGACTACTTTAATTGTATGAAAACGTCATAGTTGCTTGTATACGACCTTCTCAAATAACATAATTTATTAGTAATACTTAATGTTATCAAGTAATTAGATGATAGAAATACAATGTAGTGCCGTATAGTGGAGTTAATTTTATTATCAAATAGAATTTTCTGGCTATACAACCCTTGGACTGGGTTTTCTAGATGCAAATAAATTACCTACAAATATCCTGTTATTATCAATCAAGTTCGAAATGCTATATTATATCATCACCATGATTATATAGGCGAATAATAATCCTTGAGAATAAACACTTTCCACAGAGGTCAATACTAAACAATACTAAACAATACGTCATCCATCAGAACGAGGCTGCACCAGGCAACACAAGGCAACAAGCTGTCAAAGCTTACAAATTCCGGTAAATATTGGAGTGACCATATATGGTATAGTATACAGTAGAGGCCTTCACTTCACAGCTACTTCATGTAGCCCAACTAATTAATCATGATATATTTTAAACAAACAAACTATACAAAAAGTAAAACTGACACAGAGTGCTGTACCTCATAACAGTACAAACTTGATTAAATTATAGAGTTGTTTACTTTTATCAGTTATTATTTTAACTGGAGTGACCACCTATAACGTATATATAACTATATATACACTTGATTGGAGTTGGTTAAATGTGTGTGTTATTTGAAAAGCAATAATGCGAATAAATGAAAATGATGAAACAGACAAGAAAGAGATATGCGAATTTCTTTTTATTTGTTCGAGGTTTTAGTTAATGGAGTCCATGATGAGTCACCGACCCGCACTGACCGTGTGAACTTATCGTGAATAGAATCGTGAACAATCCAATAGCAATTAGAAAGTAATTTTACTTCTATTAATTTCTTTCAATGTTTTGTTTTGGATTGGGTTTAAATTAAGATCATTAAGAAACAAATTGATTTTACATCTTCACCCTGGATTCAATTCGATATCATTTCCCAAGTAGAGAAGATGACAACGCGCAGGGGTACCAAAATATCTGATCAGCTGTCTGTGTTTCTAATCTGCACGTTGCCAGCTGGTATGATTCTAGAGATCATTTGAAGCATTTTATTATTAGTGGCATTATCGGTGCACTCATTTGTTTGTTTTTCTTTTATCTAGTGATTTTGTGTGGGACATTTATTACTTATCCTGGCGATCGCCTCGTCAAATCCGTCAACGATCCTTTGCGAATGGAATGGACATTCGATACGCAGCAACAAGATTTTGTCTCTATCAGATGCGGCATCGAAAACAAAACGAACGCAGGACAGCTGATACCTCTTATTGAAAATACAGGCGCTGGCATCAAACTTGTATCACTAACAACATCATTACCCCAATTCAAGGGGAACATCTATTCTGGCATACCACTTGCATTAGGATTCACGTCATTACTGGTGGACCAATCAGGAGCCTTCTTTTGCCAACTGTATACATATTTTGACACGAAAACCGTTCTGACAGAATCCCCAAAGACACAGTTAATTGTGCAAGGTAACACTATATTGTCTTATTATTATCATTATATCAAGCACCAGTAAGTCACCATTTCGTGTTTATAATCTACTAAAGTGATGGATTGAATGGATTTTAGATGCGGATGGTGGTTCTAGTCAGAGGACTGGGTCTGGTGGTAGCGACACTGGACTGATCATTGGTGTTGTTGTTGCAGTCATTGTCTTGGTCGCACTTTTTGTCATTATTTTTATCGTTTGGAATAGAAAGAAAGGTAGTTTGTACAGCACTCATAATTAAGGATGAGTTACTACCTAATTATGCAACCAAAATATCTGAAATGAATTATTTTTGTTACCAGGACAACAGAGTCACAGTTACCAGTAAGATTAAATCATTATAATAAATAATTATGTTAAATAATGCGGCATTAAAGTGGCACTAATAAATAGATATTACTTTTATTTTTATGGATTGCATCTCAGGAGAGAGAAAATTGAGAATGACTGTCAAAAAGATAAAAACTCAAACAAACATCCTTCACATAAATCAGCCAATAGGAAACTCGTGATTTCGGTAACTATTATACCCTCCCGTTAATATTGTCATTTATATTATCCATACGTGGGTCTCGATTGATCGCATGACCTTCTCATTTTAGCCAAGCAAAACAGCACAATACACGGAAATTGAAATAGTTTCCAGTCCTCTTGAAGCCATCGAAAGAACTCAAATGGAAAATGTTACCATAGATACTGATATTGTTGCTGGGCAACCATCACCAAGGGGACCAAAGAAGAGTTTAATTGATAATAAGCAAATGGTTTCCACTCCTTCAGACTGTTTTGTTTAACTAATCAATAGATATCGTTCCTTTTTGTATAAAACCATTGTAATAATCAAGACAGAAAACTTAATTTTCGTATATAAAAAGTATAGCAGCTGAGTTTATCATTATTGCTATTGTTATTAATATTGTTATGAAATTGTTTTAGCTTATATTTGAAGCTGACTCTTGAAGGGCAAGAAGAGTTTGAGAAATGTCCAATCTCTGGTCGTATTCTGATGATAGTGCAATTTTTTTGCTTGCTTGTTTTGAATCTTGTGATGTGGCATTTTTCTGTTGTCGCCTTCTCCTTAATTGGCCCTTTGGCGGGGTTCCAGTTGACGGAGGTGTGCTCTCTGTCACACTGACATTTTCAAAATTACTTTGAATGGCGGAAAACTTGGACGGGCTGATTGTAATAAAAGATGAATGGTCATCAGGTGGAGTAGATACATCATTGTCTTTGTTTAATTGATGAACATCAGAGGGCAACCTTGCAGTCAGAGATGTGTGGCATTTATCTTGCAAGATTATAAGTGGTTGATCAAAGTTATTATTGATAATATTGCCATCCTCGTGATTCACAGTATCTGAAGTAGCTGGTAGCACATAGAGAGAGCCTCCTGATTGAACAAGCACAACGTCGTCGTCATTCAAACCATCGCCTGCTGCTCCTAAATGATTGGTGATGATTTTACATGTTTGATCTGTGGTCAATTGAACATCATCATATCTCTCGCTGTCATATCTCCCATTGTCATAACTATACTCAGTTGATGTCTGTTCTGTTGAAGAATGAGCAGCCAGCCGCTGTGTTAACTCTGCACTTTCAAAACGAACCATTTGCAAACGGAAAAGTCCATCTTCATATTCCCTATATCTAATAAACAAACAATAACAATATAGCAGTTTTCAACTGACACATACAATTTCCAGACAGTTTGAATGGCTTACCTGAAACGAGGGAACCCTGATGGCCATTTGAAACTGTGTTTTGTTTTAAGGTGAGATGTTAAGCCAGTACCGCGGGTGTATCTCCGCCCGCATATGTGACAAGCGAACCGTGCAGAGATGGAAACCTGATAATAAGAGAGTAATCAGTATTAGATTTCACTCTCATAATGTTTGCAGCTGCATCACTGACTTTCTCACCTTGTGCCGTTCCTTCGTATGACGCTTCATTGAATGCAGTGTTCTTGTTGTAAACTCGCATCCTTCCTCAGGGCAGTTGTATATTTTTTCAAGGTGTGTCTCGTTGTGCCTTTGTAAATCGGCAGGCGCCTTACAGCTATGACGAGGAACGCAATACTGAGTTTATTATTGCTTCTGTGTATTTGTGCTTAATAAATCATATTATTACCTACCAATATGAGCACTGACTGCACTTGAATGGCCGTTCATCGTTATGGCGATATTTCATATGCTCGCGTAGTGATGAAGGATTTGGACATGTCATGTCACATTGCGAACATTTCAAATGGTTCACTGAAACACAACACAAATTGTTAATATACATTTGTTACCAACACTAGCCTGCGCGATGGCCTTACTTGAAAATCTTACTTCCTCGTTATAAGATTTTCAAGTTGAGGTCTGCGCGCAGGCTATACCAACACGCACTGGGTAGTAAATGGTGAAAAGATAGTTACCATGGTGACGCATGTGATCTCTAAGTAGTCGTTCTGAAGCACATCTCTTTAGACAATGTGAACATTGATAATTCTCATCTGATGTGGACACAAATGGAAAATGGTAAGGTTGATATATATCCAATTTAACTAAATTATATTTGTAATTCAATACCTACATGCTTCTGCGTTTTGACGCGTAAGATGATCTAAAAATTTTGTGTTGTTGGCAAAAAAGCTTCCACAATGTGGACAGGATATCACCTTCTCCAGCGTATGGACTCGACAATGTTCACGAAGTTTGTGTCTATTTTTGAAAACTGAATTGCATTCTGCAACAACATTAAAGTAACAAATTAAATTTAATATCTTTATCTTAGGTTTTATGGTTAGGCCGTATCATCAGGAGGTTGATGGTGGTTGATGTTGCGCACTTTCACACAAGTCTCTATCAGAATCAGTTAATAGTTTAGTAGGCTACTGAATAGTGAAAACGTTTTGATATCATACATCATCTCCTCGTTAGTTTAAAAGTTACAAATTATTAATGGCCAAATAAAAAAATTAGCTTTCAAGTTTTTATTTTGGAACAAAGTCGTTGGATTTGACCTGGACTGACCCAACTTTAAACAGTAGAAGTTTAAGTCTATCTATTGTCTGTTTAAATGGAAATTTCATCCCACTTTCATCCAGGTGACTAATGATGGGCTGCTTGTCAATTTTATTGTCATATTTTTAAGTTTTCCAACAAAAATAACAAATACTAAATTACACCTGAGTTTGATATTAAAAGTTGGATAATAAATGTTAGGCTACCTATTTGGCTCGCTTGTGCAGACCAAATTGTGTTTATATAAGGATTTCTGTCTCATCAAGGTGGGATCCCAGTGCTCATCAGATGAGATCCAACCTGGGAAGTCTAACCCTGAAACCATATAAACGCGCTGCCACTGCAGTAGAACAATTGTGAACAATATTAGTGGATGTTGATCTTATTCAAAGGTGTCACCTCACCATCTCATGCAAACACCCCCAAGTTGTCATGTATGAGTTACAGGGATGTTAGTAACGATTACAAAAGTAGCGACGTTATTTGTAATCGTTACTTTTTAGTAACTTCTACTTGTAATTAGTTACTTTTCTGTAAAAGTAACTTCTACTTGTAACTAGTTACATTTAGGATTAAAAACATTTTCGCTTTTCTTCCGTTACTTTGTTCACAATAGAGAGCTGAAAGTTAGCAGCTTCTCTATCGCAATTGTGTTTTGCTTTATCAAAATCTTTTGTTCCTATTGTTACCATCCAAGAACAATAAAACACAAACAAATGTTTTCTGCGACTGCAGGAAGTCTTGTCATTAATTTGGATGTCAAAAAAATTACATTCGGGGATGTAAACATTCTGTTTGCCAATCCTGTTTTTCTGAGTTTATAATATTCAAGTGATGCAGCGAGCGTTTTATATCTGACTTGTCTGTTCGATCAATTAATTGTCATAGCAACCAAGCCTGAAATAGAACTAATGGCGCGTAACTTGAGATTTCTTCATGATAATTAGGGGGATCGAATAACTAGACCACTCATTCGAACACGCTAAAGGAATCGCTGTGAATTATTCGTCGGGTGTTTGTTTTGGTATTTATTATTTTCGAAAGGAGCACTTGATTTGATTAATTAACAAATTAAAATACATAAATATTACTTCAATATTTCATATATATCTCATTGCTTCTGTTGGATATTTTTAGATTTATTTAGAAAAAGTAACGGAAAAGTAACTGTAACTAGTTACTTTCGAATTAAAAGTAACTTGTAACTAGTAACCGTTACTTTTTCGGAAAAGTACTGTCTGAAAGTAACTAGTTACTTTCTCATCCAAGTAACCGTAACTGTAACTAGCTACTTTTCAAAAGTAATTTCAACATCCCTGATGAGTTATAACATTTAACATGCAGTAATTTATTTAGACTGCACTATCATTTTTCACTTGAATTAATTTTCAAAAACTTGATTTGGTCAAAAATTTTCAAGAATATTAAAAATCTTCTATGATTCAGGAAGGTAGAACCTTTTGCAGGAATTTTGAGAGGATAATCTCTAATCCAATTGAAAGTAATTAAATTACTATTCCTAATCCTAACTAAGTGAGTTGATAGTCCCACCCACCTTTCCACAAGCACATTGCCCCAGCTGGTTTATCACACTCATCTTCATAAATAAGTTGACAATATGCAGTATGTTTATCTAAATGACGGTAAAATAAGTCAGGACAAACAAACTCTTTGCCAACGCATCCATTCCAATCACAAACCCAAGGTCTGCCAATGTTAAATACAGTGTCTGGTATCAAATGTTTATTAGAGGTATCAAGTTCACAGACATTTGTATTTGTCCTTTGCCTTTCACAGTCACCTGCTAGTTTTAATTTCGTATGGTACGAATGAAGAAGGACATGCCTAAGTAGATTTGAGAAACTGTTCATTGATGAAGATGGGCAACCATCCCATCGACAGACGTAGGAAATATCTGTCTGATGTTCATCTTCAAAGCACTCTCTGACGTGAGATTCGACGTGCTTGGAAAAAGTTTGATATTCTTGTTCAACTAGCTGAAACACTTCAGAACAACCATCCCACGAACACACTAACGGATAAATTTTGCATAACTTCTTTTTTTCTTTAGCCATAGTATATATACACGGTATACACCCAGTCTAAACATTGAAGATACGCTTTCACAACTACTTTGATGAAGACATTTTGGAAGTTGCCGCGAAGGAGAGACTACGCGTGAGGAAGCACTCAGCACCAGGCCATAATTCGATCTTTATAGTAATCCGGTTGTTGCAAACGAATGAATCTGATCCTCACCATGTGACGTCATAGCAAATGTCCCTGCGGATGTGATTGAGATCATTTACATTTCATTGGAGATATGCATTCTAAGAATCAGATGATTTTACTGATATAGACTATGACGTTGTTGCGGTCAGCTGGAGAACACAGGCATCACAGGTGAGAGGTAGACACAGATAGAAGAACAGAAAACATGAAGGAAACAAACAGATATTTTAATAATTGAATAACGCTTTTAATTTAATCTTCGAATACTTGATCATAGATTGATAGGGGCATCTAATAAATTCATGAATATCGATATAGCGTCTGGATTAAAACCATTCAGATGACCAGTTGCCTTTTCGTGTGGTAAGTATTTCCTTCTCTGTTGACGTGTGGGACCTGAGATGACCTCGTCACATGACCTGTACAGTGGCACATCTGGCTCAATCCATATAAAGTTTTTCACACCATTATCTGAGACCAAGTCAAGGGTGTTCAATTGGAAACATACAACAGTTAGTTTATTATCATCACAGGCAAGGTATTGAACTGAAACTGGATCTATTCTCTCTGCGCCGTATTCGTTACCAGGCATGGACAGCGCTGATGTCAAAGCTCTTCCAAAACAATACAAAATGCCTTAAAATGAAAATGTTATCTATTAGATATTGCTGAATAACGTATATCATGAAGTATGCAAGCGGCACAATTGAACAATTGAATTTAGACAATTATCTCTGACAATGATGGGTGCTGGAGGAGGGGCTGGATCAAATTTTCAAAACCGTTCAAATCACGTTATAAATTAACCAAATTAGAGGTAAAAATGACGGTAGAAGAAATTAAATACATACCCTGACCGGCGAGGTCATTACTTCTGAAATTAACATTCTTGCCAGACTTAATTGGCACAAATATTGTATGTGGGTGTCTAAATTTGGATGTGCTATGGAAGCCATCATTATTGCAACGTTTTACTAATTGGTCATCATGCAAATGAAAGAACGGAGATATGATACCAGACCAAGATAGACTGTCATCTATGGATGATGTGACATTGTCAGCAGAAGAAAAAGGTACCAGTGAGCTGTCACACAGCAGAAGATGACCTAATTGACCGCCGACATGTAGATGTTGTTCACCTCTTTCGAAAGATGCTCTGAGCGGTGGATGGTAGGTCATCACTGAGTTTTTATGTGTCAAATTCCTAGAACAGACAAAATTAATAATGTAATGTATAGCATACATGATTGATGATGTAAAGAAGATCTTGCGAGTAGGGCTTATTTATCATCTGAATGAGAAAATGAGCAATACATTGGCTGGTAGATATTAGATATGAGAAGAAGAAGAAGGTTTTCGCAATTCTTAAGCACAAATATCGATTTCAGATCCATATTTGATTTGTAAATGTATTCAACTGCAGTATTGCACTGACTTCCAAATAAACAATTTCTTCCTATTTATACAAAACATTGTAACACATGGATAAAAGAATCATGATGTAGATTTACAATCAAACGTCGTCATAGATACGTCATCAAAATTTGAATTCAGAATTGCTAGTAAGCAGCAAAAATAATAAATTTCTTCAAAGGAAAAAAATCTTTCTGGTTATTGGGATGCCGTCCTATGATTCTGGTAAATATGACATATGTCGTAATCATCATCAAGATCATTGAAGTTTATAAATACGCAGTATCCTCTGTAAGCCTAGACCATTTTCTCATTGACAAAATAAAAATACATACATCATCCCTCAATTGATATTCTACAATTGCTCTGCTACAATTTAAGTCAAATGAAATGGTATTGAGGTTGTAGCAAATAACTTTAACAGACGGCTGCCAATGTAAGAGAAAAGTCTCATCTAAATAGACCAAAAATCAGAAGTTTGTAATTCTTGTAAAACTAATTTAGTAGGATTTCCAAAAACCTCTTCCAATTCTGAATCTAATTTTAATTAAGATAGGAATTGCTTCTTTTGGTACGAAAAGTTTAAGAAAAACTTAGGATTCCAGAAGTTTTCTCGGACCCTGGCGGCTGGAGAGACCTCAAATGTTATCTCGCCATGCAGTCATCAGCTAACTTGATAAGCAGACACACAGTCCTGTTTGCAGAAAAGGGCGCTTTTCAACGAGACCTCAGGGCACAGGGCACCCACAGAATATTTTCCCGTAGGCGCTTTAACAGATGCTGTCCTTCTTTGCAGGCGGAAAAAGAGTTATTTTTGATGAATAATAAACAAAGTTGATTTTTTCTAAGAGATTAGGGGTTAAAGGGTTTCTGTAAAGAACATTCGTGGGCGGCTTAAGAGATGTAAATATCATCTCGGGGAAACCAGTCATAACGTCCATTTGCAAGAACGTCATCGTATTACCGCTGACCACAACGTCTGCTGGTTGATGACCAAAACGTCCCCGGGCAGGTTCCAGTTATCTGCCCAAGTTCACACGCGCAAACAGCCAAGAATGTAAACGGGCAGATTAATTTGAGGTGCCTAGGTACAGACCTTCCAAGTCTCACGGCTTTGCCGTGAGTCTCACGCTTTACACTGAATCTCACGGTCTCACGGTTTCTCTCATTTTCTCACAGCAAAAGCCAATCTTGTGAAAATGTCTTGATTTTCTGTGTATAAACTCTTTGAGAATCTAATTAATGTTCAACAGCCTAATTTATACTCTGTTGGATCATTCTGTGTGTTGTTTCTAGACTAATATTATATTTTGGATACATTTTCAAGGGTCAACATTATCCAAAATGTTGTCGTAAATTTTCGTTTCAAGCCAATTTGAATCCATGACGAAGTGAATCCCCTAGACCCCTAGAATTGGGCCACTCCTTCGGGGAGCCCCCTATATTTTTATCCCCAGAATACAAAATTGTAGAAATCTCACTATTTTTTCAAACGCTGTGACTATTTGACCGGCAGCCGGTCATTTAGCGCCAAGGCTATTTGACCGGCAGTCATCAGCGCATGCGCAAAGATGTATACGTCACACTTATCTGTTCGAAATTAGCTGTGACTATTACTAATTTGACCGGCAGTCGCAGCCATTATGGATACATTATGGATACCAACGCATGTGTATAGTGAACGAATAGTAACTTACAAACATTTTGAAGTATAAATAATGAAAATAAATTAAAAATACGGATCGACCAGGACTCGAACTAGCATACCCTGCACTCTAGTCAGACTCAATCCGAATGAGCCACGCCAACCGACGAGAGCTTATGAAACAGAAATGAATTTATACTCGATCGAGTGGTTATCACGTGACTTGACCCTAACCCTAACCCTAAACGGGTGGATCACGTGATCGGACCCTAAACCTAACCCTAATACTGGGACGAGTGAAACACATGATCGAGTGAATGACGTAATTGACTGTCGGCGCATGCGCAGTTGAATCCATAATGGCTGCGACTGCCAGTCAAATAGACACTTCGTTTTTCAAATCCGAAATTGGAAGGTCTGCTAAGTATTGTAAATCTTTTGGCGCTTTGGTAAATATCATATCGGGGGCGGCCCTGTCGTACTCTACAGCCGGTCTGCAAAGCATGGCAGATGCACCCCCGAGATGAAAATTTTTCTCGTGATTGCCGCCCCTGGAGCCACAATTTTCATCTAAAATTGGCAGTTAAAATTGATTGTTTTGTCATTTTCTTTGTATTTTTTGCTGAAATGATGGATTTTGCCGCCCCTGAAGTCAAATTTGATCAAATTTGATCAGTTGCTGCCCTCGTCCCTAACTTTTTTCGGCGCTGCCGCCCCCGAGATCTCGTCGAGATTATTTGCAGACTGGCTCTACAGACTGAAACTGACACCGTGAGTCCGTGACACTGCCACAGGCAGGCTCTACAGGTATGTTATTGTTATGTATGGAATTTTAGTCCTTCTCTTTTAATTGATACCTTTTAAGTTTTGAGATCCATGCAAGCTGTAAAGTATTCATCATCAACTCTAAAGATATTTTTTCCTTTCTAATAATCTTCTTCATTTCGTCACGAAGTTTTGAATTGAAAATCCGTCTGTGTCTGTATTTTAATTTTGGAGAGGTTTCATAGCAGAATAATAAAGACTGTTGAATAATCTCTTCAAATCTGTCCGCTAAATCTGTGTAGGCATCTGTTGTGTCGTCTTGTAAAACTTTACAAAAATGTTTTGGCAATCCCTTCTGAATCGTTGATTTTGTTATGTATGTGCTTTGATTGATTGGCTCCAGAAGCCTATTCCACGGCTGTATACCAATAACAGACGGTTTAGTAAGCTTTTGGGATACTACTGAATCATTTTCATATGAATCAGAGGCAAGAGCTTGAGCTTGAACAGTTGAAAATGAACGAAAACGTGCCGTCCTCAAGGGACGAAGAACCCTTCCAATGGCTGCCATCTTTGATTTGGGTGTCAAGTATGAGAGGTTGATGCGAAGATGAGAGGTTAGAAACTGTGACACCTTGGACATCTTTAAAGCCTGGCTTAAAGCTTCTTTAAAGACTTATATCTATTATCTTAAGCGTATTTCCCGTTACTAGACTTTTTATTGGTACAAAAAAAATAGATAATGGAGAATGGGGAATCGATAATGTAGATAATGTATATATATATATAATCATGAATGAGTAAAACAGCACTTTAGAATATCCAGCGTCGTGAATCCCTCATATAAAGTGTTTTCAACCTCTAGCACTTTAAATTATTTTATATTCTATTATAAAACTGATGAACAAAATTGTTATTAACGTGGTCGAGGGACCGTCCATCGCCATTGCATCTTGAATGAATGTGAGAGAGACGCAAACAGCACATTAAGCATGCGTAGAAGACGCACGGAACATTATCTCTAGCACTCAGGATTCCGGCTGCCGGAACATTATCCACTTCGTATTATTATTATTATAGAAATAATTAAATAAATAAATAAATAAATAAATAAATAAATACCCATAGAGAAACAAGTACTTGTGCTATTGTATGTCTCAACTGCGCTTGCGCAATTTTGAGCGCTATTAACTTGGGATGTGTTTATACTGTTTGGCAGGGATGTTAAAGTTACTTTTGAAAAGTAGCTAGTTACAGTTACCGTTACTTGGGTAGCCGTTATTTGCGATATGCATTGCCCACTACTTCGGTAGTTTGAGCACTCTGGTATGACACAGATGTTTTTTTCATGTAGTGGATTTTTTCACCACATTGACTTACTCATCTTGACTTAGTTATAGCACGCTAGATCAATCGCTTGTTCACTGAGCAGTACTGACGACGGCCAATAGCCAGAAACAAAGACACATATATAATATATATAATAAAGTTCAACCTTTATATCTTCAGGGCTTATTAAACCAACCACACTTGAATTATTTACAATGTTATTGCTAACACACATTTGAATTATTTACAATGCTATTTACAACTATAATAACGCTATCAATCATTTACTATCCCAATCTCAATAAAAAGGAGTTGTGAAGTTTCTAATGGTTCATGGAACTTTTGTTAATTGTCTTGCAAGATTGATGAATTCTTTGGATGGCAGAAATGCGTTAGTGTCTTGTTTTAGATCCCTATGAAAATTAAAACATTATAACTGGTAATAACTGGTAAAATCTGAGTTAGACTATCTTGGTTCTATTGTAATATCTTGATAATATAGATACAGCCATAACTTAACCAACAATGATCTAGACCCACAATAATCTACAGTATTACCTTCGCGTGTGATTCGTGTGATAAGGCGCAAAGAGGCACAATCTCATTTGAACCTCTTTCCAGTTTACAGGGATTTGATTTTGTGTGTAAACGAATCCTCTTGACAACCACGAATGAGATGAAAGTAGCATATCACGTGATGTTGGTCTCTGGTCTCTTTCGATTGTTAACATTCTCCGAATGAATTCACGACCGTCTTTTGACACATGCGACCACAAATCGTCACTCATCGAATAGTTTGCATTAGAAATGTTTTCTAACAAACGAGTGTAGTTGTCTTGCCAGAACGGTGGAACGCCAGCCTAACAGAACAAAAAATCAATTATAATTATTGAATGTCGCTACTTTAGTTTGGGCCCCTGCAGCCGCACACGTGACCGCGTGTAAATTAATATGCCGCTATCTGAGATACTAACCATTAGGTTGTACAAGACTACACCAAGAGACCAAACATCTGCCGCAGGTGAAATAACGGATCGATCCAAGAGGGCTTCAGGTGCCATATAACGCGTGTTGCCCATAGGGTAGCCATAACACATTTTGGTTTCATCTGAAGTAGAAAATAAGTCACAGTCAAAAACACTGCTTCAGCATGATAGCTATTGGTGATGGCCAACCCTAAATCTATATATATATACCTGGTACACTCTTTGCCAAATTAAAATCAATGAGTTTTACTATGGGTCGTTTGCTCTCAAGGCAACACGCTATATCTCCAGGGTGTATGTACCATAGAATATTGTCACCGTTTAAATCCTACAATCATAAAATCAATATTAAATTTTATATCCGACTTGCAGCAAGAGCACATTACTCTAATTAAGCTGAATACAGGAATACACAGTTCTTACTCGATGTACAATGTTTTCTTTGTGGCAACACATCAACGCATCAATAATTTGTCTCGCAATGAGACAGGCAAATCGTTCGTTGTACTGCGTCAAACGAGTTGCTCCTTCGTATAGACGAATGCCAGAAAGACGTTCGAATACCACTGCGCGGGCACATCCGTGATCTAGAACGCATGTGCCCAACATAGCAACGATATTGGAGTGACAAGGGAGGTCTTGCAAAATCTAAAATTGAGATTTGAGTTGGAAGCGATAATTATTTAATATAAAAATGTAAAATCTAGATTGTGGATTACTATTCGTACCTTGATTTCGGGGTCGTCATCCGGAATGTTGTTGTTGTTGTTGTCATTACAGTTCGACACTTTGATCGCGACTTGCTGGCCGGCTTCTGTTATCCCACTATAGACTGTAGAGAAAGTACCGGTACCAATGACATCATTGTAGTTAACCACGCGTAATTCAACTGATTTCGATGTCATTTGCCTTGTGAGATTGCGGCCGAACCAAATCAATCGATGGAACGAACGACTGAGTAAAATGTCGAGCGTGATGAAATGGCTTCAGTCTCTATTTCCTTATTTTTCACGGCTGGAAAAATATAAATAGTTGACGTCACTTCGTCAACGCTTTCTGACGGCACTTCTGAGGTTGTAACCGATCACTCAGACGCAAATTAGTTATAATTGAAACGGCATACATGTAAAAGGAAGGCAAAACCTACGATAGTAATAGATTGTCCGTTTCAGCTTTGCCATGTAGTATTGTAGCTAGCTGGCTGTAGCTATATATTGCGAAGACTACGATATCACCTCTTTGTGATTGATTGTCTTGGCGCTGGTCGTTGATATCCAAATCATGAGAAGAAACAAGAGTAAATATTGGTTTAGATTAGTTGAAATCAAATAAAGTCATTTATCAAGGTCTTCTATAGTTGATTGTTCGCAGATTGTTCGTTCGTGTCGAGAAGACGAACAAAAACTAACAAAGATTAGGCCAAGCCCTGTCTTCGTGGTGGTCCGCATATATTGAACAGTTACATCGTAACATGACAGCACTGTCGTTCTTCGTTTACTAAATCCATTTATGGTTGTTCGTAGTATATTTGATTGAAGTAATTTGACATATATTGGCTGTCGATGGCCCCTAATTGTTCAAGGCGGAAAATGATAAGCAAGACAAGATAACGAAACAGAATTTACGTTTATTAAACTGTTAAATTTTCATTTAGGTATGCATTTATTAAATATTATGATATCGGTTAACTTACAGTTGGACTGAATCTAGTTCATAAGACATCGTATACACGACAAGAGAGACCACACTGCTAAAATATTTGAGTTGTCATTTGAATGGGGCAAGGAAGTAGAACTTTGTAAAGATCATATTGTATTAATTCAATAGAACAAATATTTCCTAAGCAACGATACTATATCCCACGGCTGTAGGGAGTGTTGATAATATATTGAATTAAGGGGTTTTATTTTGTTAATTAGTTTATTAATAATTCAAATAGGGAAAGCAAACAACGTAGTTTTGTAGAAAAGATTTATTTCTGTCAATTTTAAATTCTCAAAAAAGATACAATGATGAACAAATTCGATTAAAGAATTATCATGGATTAGAGTCATGATTATCATATATAGCCGATGTAACACAAATAATTAATTAATAAATATATATATCCAGAATTAATCGCCGTCATTACCATTGTTAACTGTGGGCGATAAAGTATGCCACCTAATAACTCTTCGATCAGATGTTTTGAGTGTTTCGAACCAATGCTTCAGCGCCTCTCCGCCAGAGCCAATGCCCAGCGTTACACCACCTAAAAGCAATTAGTAAACAACAGACTTTCAAGTTCAAACCGTCTCACAGCACTATATATACGTAATTAAATGATAATTATTTTGTAATACTACCCTGTAGGCCATCATGCATGGTAAACAGTGGTCAAATTAAAAATTAATCATGATGATATCTCAAATATAGTATCGATTTTATGATCGGATATATTTGTGTGCCGATTTTTCCAATGTCAATTAAACTAGATTCCTGAATACTGACAATGCCCGATATACTGTGTGTGTCTGACTCGGACCGGGGGTAGATAGGGGGTAGATAGGGGTGGATGGAAATTCACTTATTGCATTTACTGACTTTCCGCCTTGAATCAATTCATTTAATTTATCATTAATTTATATCTATATCGAATAATGAATAGGGGCTACGAATAACAACATGTTAGTTGCACAGAACACAGCGTAGTTAGAAAACGAGAACGGTATCAGAAATTTAAGAGCCGCCACTACAACGCATCACGTCATGATGCTCCTCTTTCTATTAAATCTTGGTTGATACAAGAGTCGAAAAATCGAATAGAACTGAAGACGTATTAGTATCTACACTAAAATACTCATGATGTATTAACATAGTGCAAATGTGACGTCATGGCTAAAGTACCTATGAAATCATTCGTTCTGCCAACGTCATGGTCCCAGACAGAGATCTCGAGAGACTTCTTGGCCAATTCATGGTGCGGTGTGTCGTAAGTGAATTCCTATACGAAACAACGCAAACAAGTCATCAAAGCACAGCTGACCCCAATTTTTGTAGCTGGGGTAGAGTGGGCTAGGGCGGGGTATTGTACCTCGTTGAATTGGGGGTTAAGAGTCTTTTTTTTCACAGAAGTTTTTCGTTTTGTCTTCTTCATTGGGTCAGGTTTTAAATAGCTACAAAAACAAACAAACAACATTTGAATACCAGGGGATATCGAGGGAAGGAGCAATATAGATGACGGGGGGAAATGTACCATTTAACGTAGGGGTCCGAGTATCCATTGGCATCCATAGCCTTGAGCCCCTCACAACGAATGACGCCAACAACTAATTTCTGCTTCTTAGATAAATAATGAAGAGCTACTTCAATTCGACCAGAGACATTTTCGTCATCGTTATTCACGAGGGAGAGGTCTTCTAGCGAAGGAGCATTTGTCTGAGGGTCCAATAACCTTCTGAAATGTTGAACTGGTCTTGTGAGCAAGCTCCTAAGGTGGACAACTGTTTCACCAATGATTTCGTTGCTCGTCATTTTGTTTTCATCCATGACGCTCAATCTGACTGATTTTGATTCGATGTCTTTTGCGCTGATGCCATGGTACACAAGGGTTTCATTCCATACCGGGTTCAACGTCTTTTTGAGCGTCTGTGTTCGTTTCTTGGTGGACTAAAATTAGCACGCATAATGAAGAAAGCTTATTTCAATCATTCGGACCCAGCAGCAGATATAACTAGTGTAACAACTACTTACTTTGCTTGCGCCTGGTAAAAGATGAGTTTTAACGTATGGGTCAGATGATTTCCCATGATCCATTGCTTTCAACTCCTAAAACATATCATTATTATATCTAGCAGCATTAATCATACAGTGGCTATCACGTGAACATTCTGTGCTTTACCTTGCCACATGTGACAATGATTAAAAGTTCCAAGGTTCCCTCATCATACTGCATAGTAAATTCAACCACACCCAACGGGCCGTAAAATTCCCTCTTGGCTGTGTTTGGTGTCTTCGTCAACTCTAATGAGCTTCCACTATGATTTAGAGACAATCGGTCACCTGTTCCATTGGCATGTAGTACCTCCATACTTTCTGATTTGTGACTACTGTTCTCTTTGCCATGGGAGTCTTTGCTTCGCTTGCGGAATGGTTTGAAGCGACCTTTGCTCATCTTACGCTCAGTAATCACGCTCGATGAGTGCACAAAGGAGCCCCCTGATTGGTCCCCGTCCATGACGTCATGATCACTTGACCTTGACAGATCATCTTCGTCACTGGAAGGACGTTCGTGTCGCTTACTTGGAGGAGCAAGGTAGTTTGATCGTGTATCTAACAAATGCATAACATCAATAATTAGATATTTGTTTCATTGCATCATATTTAAGTCGATCATATTAAATTTAAATTGTATGCACCTACCGTCATCTGCTAATCCACTTTCAACATCAATGCCGTGTGTCCAGTGCTGAAAAGAACGTAAACTAACTTGATCAGATGACATTGTGAACGCCTGTGAGGAAGACGCGGCTTCTTGAACGTCAGATTCATCAGACGATTCCTCTGACTGCTCTCCAGCTGGACAAATAAAAACAACAACCAAAATTAAGTCAACATATCCAATCGTTGTTGTGATTTCGTTTTCTTGAGTAGACCTACCCAGAGCCATCTATTTATTATGTATCTACCTATGTATCTATGGAAATAGATGGCTCTGGACCTACCCGCATCCACATGCCAAGAGCCTCTTAGTAGAGAAGGAGATGGGCCTAGGGAATCTCTGAGATCGCCACCAGCCTACAAATAATTGTGACAATCAGAAGACAGCCAATCAGAAGACAGATTGAAAATACATGAAAATAATTTGGGAAATCCTCTAACTTTGCTTTTGCCATCTGGGATGACGTAAGCAGGAATAGATTTGAGAAACCATGCACCAGATCTTTTCCAAAGCTGAAAAACAACAACAACAGCAGTTGTATAACTATACATGTTCTAATAAAGCATGATCCGTCAGAACAGAGGGACTAGGGGAATCTCTCAGTCATACTCTGATCTAGGATTTTTCTATTGATGTTAAACGAATAAAAGCAATCTGTGCAGTACAAAATCAAACTTATAAACAACAATCATGAGACTATAAATACATGGAAGTCGGACTTGTGACCTCTGAAGAACAAATCATTCGTCAGTCCCCCCTCTCACCAGCTGTAAATTATGGACAACAGACAGACAAAATGTGGAGAGGCGTAAGGAGACAAGCGTTTGTCATAAGGCATCAAGAGTGCGCAAACGGTTTCGCCACATAGGAGGTACTGCATTATTACAAAATTACAAACAGAACGTCATTATTATACTGACGGCTTCACTGATTCTTTCTCCTGTAGGTGGTTGGATCCTTTATTTCGAGGATCTGGGTCCAAACAATATATATGAGCAATTGTTAAAAATGGGATTCAAAATGGATGCAAAGGAAATAAATTCCAATCCCACTTATTTCTGTATTGCTGTTTTGAATCATTTTTAGATGCTGTTCAATACCGGGCTAAATATTACAAGGGTCCACATCCAGAACTGCGTCAAGCCAAGAAGAGAAGGTCCCGTTGGAAGGTCACTTAATTTGATAGATTCAAGAATAGAGGATAAAGCTATGGAAGTATTTTTTGGGGTTGCATACTCAATTAAAACTCAAAAAATTAATAGGTCTGAAAGATAGATACCTCACCTCTCTCTCCTCGTAGCACAGAACGCATTGATGAAGTTGTTTATCTAGAATGGTGCTGTTCAAAGGGTACGCAACGGAACACTTAGGACAGGCAACCTGGGAGCATAAGAACGTAATAAAATTTAGAACTCTCCGGTTGCAGTATGAAGAGATAATTACCTTTTAACGCCTTCACTCCACATGGCCGACTTGTTGTGCCAATGGCGCATTCAAATCGCCATCGTCAAAACTTTTTTATAAGATGTATAATATAGGCCTATATAACTCGTTAAACCTGGAAACATGTCAGACATCCAATTTTTATAAACTTAAAATATACCTTTCAAATGAAAATCTATTTAAATTCTTAATTATGTAAACCTATTTCATCACTTGTTAATCATTGTTAAGTTATTATGTGTATAATTCAAATCTATAGCCTATGCTGAACTTATGTAGAAATAAACAAATCATTCATTCAATTACTCAACTTGTATTAAACCCCAATGTTATCTACAAAGAGTATTAAAGGGGGCCAGAATTACACTTCACAGATTGAAATAAGCTAAAATTTACATAAAATATACCTAAATTTAAATATTTCAAACTATCTACCTACTGGATCCAATGTTGTCATTCTATTAGTAGTGTAAATATGTACTAATTTGAAGCCAAAATACGCTACGATTGCAAATACTGAAAAAAGTAGGTATAAATCGTATAATTAGGCCTACAGTATATTTTCATTGCGCCACATGTTATCCCATTGTTGCCCCTTTTTCATGCTTGATGACGACATTTGAGTGTTTGACATATCATCATTTTAGCACATACGTCTTACAAACTAATGATAAGTCCCGTTAATGTATAGGTAGTGTTCAACATATATCTACAGAAATGAGAAATATAATTAAGTTAATTCAAAGATGACGGTTGACCACATACGTACCCTTGAGCAAAAGCTACATCGCTTTAATGCTTCTTTCATCAATCCAGTTTTTGTTCCGCAGACAATACAGGTCGTCAATCCGTCTCCTATGACATTCTTTTTCATATTGTCTAACTTTTCAACCATTGCTCTAGAGTAAACAAGAAACTAATTTAATTACTTACTTACAATAAATAAATTATAAACAAACTCATTACATACAACACTTTATAGAACATTGTTTTTGAAATGTTATAAATATCAACAACCAACCAAGTCCATGCATTTATTTGGTATCACTCAAGTAGCAGATGGGTTTTGCCCTGAAAGGGGATTAGCTCAGATGGGGCAGACCCTGTGGCAGGGGTGTGTGGTGTAAATCTCCTGTAGGTCAACTCAACCTTAACTTAAATATTTGAACATCAAACGAGTTCCATATTGCGGTGGGGGGTCAGAGGGATGCAATGGCCTTGGCAATTTGCATTATGATGAGCTTCGGTGTACTAACTGATGCCCCTTGACAAAAAACCTGGACTATCCGTCGTGAAATCTGTTGAAATGGATTTGCAGTGAGCAGTGTCGTGGCTGAAATCACTAAAGAGCATTTAACACCATTTCTTTCAGTGAAAACCATTTTTCTGGAGATAGAAAATTGACGTCTTTACGCATATCGTACCGCTGGTGCAGAACTAGACCTATTTGCTACGTACCCGATTCTTTCTTCTTCTAAGAGACGCATACTTTCTGCTTTGTCAAGGACGATTCGTATTCTTTTCTGTTCCTCGTGAGAGACTTCAAGACTACGTTGTCTCTTAGAAATGTTGTCAGCGTATGTAGACCAGCCAGTCTCAAGCCTTCCACGCAGAGCTAGTTGGCGGTCATCTGGGCAAACCCATTTATCAGTTACATCAACCACAGATAAATCTACCATCTTAAAGCTCAAATATTTCACAGTTAGATCAAACAAATTACACAATTACTTTGCAGACCATTCAAACCATTAGTCATCAGTATAATACTATGAATACATCCAAATCTTTATGGTCGAACACTTTGAACCTAATTTTAATTTCATGTCACACGACGGCAGGTCTGCAGCGGCCATCTAGTGTTTATTATTTTAACGCTGAACCAACAGTGCCATGTCCAACATATGTATCACCTTTTCAAAGCACAATTTAAATAACATAAACGTAAGAAATTGTAATAGAAAGGCATAAAGTGTAAACAGCGAGCTAATGATCTTTTTCTTGAAAATTTAATGAGTTATTTCGTCGTACAAAACAACAGATCGAGTGACTGTCTTTCTACTTTTGATTGTATTTATGTTGCTGTTGTTGTTCACTTGACTGCCAGCTGCCTCGTATTAATTATGAGTACCGCAGAGAGAGGCTTAGGTTTGATAATTCACTACTTAAATGAAATTTTCTAAATTTAAAAACAAATTTTATATGTTGTTAGATTTTTGAACCGATTGTGAATTTGAAAAAAGTAATTTTTCCCAGTATATCTCAGTTCCGTTGATATTGTAAGTGAATAAATTAATTTAATTGACTTGACGTACAGTAATTCTCTTTAGACACAAGCAGTTGTCATGGATACAATATATCATATTTTCAATGACTTTATCATCATCATTATTTATTCAGAAACCTTCAATCTATACATAACTTATATTCAAAGGATTAATAATGTACGATGACGTGTAATATGACATATTTAATATAATTATAATGAGTTATGACAATTAAGGATCGGAAGGGAAATAGATTCCCAGAACTTCAGAAGATTGATCCCGTGTCTCTTCCTCATTAAGCAATTAGTTGACGCTGTGTGCTAGCATTAATTAATAAGACGATCATCAATTGATTATCTCATAGTTAATTTGAATGGTATTGGTAACTCAAGTTTCTTTATGAAATTAGCCTTGTGGCTGATTATGGATTTCTCAAACTCAAACGAGTGAATTAGATTGAGCAAAAAACTGTCCGATGATCGCATCTGCGTGAACTCAGTAATCATTGTAAATTGCTCCACTAACTGTTGTGGACACACTTCGAAGCATAGTTCTATCTTCATTATAATGTTACATGTATCTCCCGAGTGTGACAACCAATCGATCATATAACATCAAACATCATTTGGGAAATCATCTATTTTGGATGCTGCGTATCAGTCAGATGGAAAGGCATTAGGGACCGCTCATTATTTATGACCGGGGTTGGAGCCGAAGAGCTCCAATTTTTCCACTATATATTCCTTTTACCCAACCATAAAGAAAGTGAAAACATTTTTTACCCAACCCCAACTGAAATCTCGAGGTGCTTTGTTTTTTGATACTCCTTGCACAAGGATATGGAAGTTCTTGTTTCGAGATAGCAGCCAGAATTGCTGGTTTAGATGAAAATGAGAGGTAAAAATGCTTTACTTCCTTCCAGTTTGTATTTCAAATGGAATTGGTGATATCATCACATTATTTTTTTGTTTACCCAACCTTTAATGACAATAATTTATTATTTACCCAACCCCAATCTCTTTAGCCCCAACCCCGGTCATAAATAATGAGCGGTCCCTTATCACGTTCATCTTCTGTGAAAGATCTTGGAATCCTACCAACTGCAGATCTAAAGTTCACAGAACACTGTTCCATGCTAGCCGCTAAAGCAAAAAATCGTCTTTTCCTAATCAAGAAATGCTTTTCCTCAAAGAACCCGGAGCGTTCACAACAAATGTCAGACCAATGCTTGAGTCATCTACGCCAGTCTGGAATCCCTATCTCATCAAGGACATAAATATTTTAGAAAACGTTCAGCGCTCTGTCATAAGATATGTTTGTTTGAAAAATAATGCTTACAAGCCCTATGTAGATCGTCTTGCGTACCTCAACCTTGAGTCTCTAGAATTACGCCGCCTTAAGTTTGATGTTCACATGGTCTTCAGAATTTTGGAAAACTTGATTGACTTGGCTACAGATGAGTTTTTCACTATTAAACATTCTAAATATTCCTTGCGTGGACATTCACTGACGCTTTACCAAACGAAATCATTTAACTATGACTGTTGCAAACATTACTTTGCAAATAGAATAATCAAGCCATGGAACTCTCTTCCTGAAGAAGTTATATCGTCTAGTTCTTTAGAAACATTCAAATTTAAACTTAATCATGTTAATTTATCACAGTTCTGTAACTATTCCTTTGCCTGTTAATTATTTCTGATAACATAGTTTTCTTTATATATACCTAATTTTTTTTCTTAAAGGTCACATGTAAGTGAGGATACATTTAAATATATCCTTCTTTGTTTATTTGCCTGTTAGCCATTGTGCTACAAAATACATACATACATACAGACATCATAGATTAACATCACACACAAGCAGCACGATGTCCATATTTATAGATCATTAAATTAAAAAAACAACACAAACTAGTATCGTGCCAAAAACTACAGCAGTACTAGAAATATAGCATGTTTTGAGATTGAATGTATGAATGGGGTATATGTATGAATGGGGTATATATATGAATGGGGTATATGTATGGTAAATACAGGGATGGAACATCCACTTACGCATTACACAATACATACAGGTAGAGGTATACCTTTAATAAGTACGTATGATTAACTAATTGAATGTGCTTCTGATACTGATATTCATTTTGTTAAGAATCATCATCGGATATCTGGGATTTGGTATATTCTCTTTCCTTGTGGGTCTCTGTATTTTTTATGCGGCTCTGAAACATATCGTTTGAATCGGATTACCGGAGTCAGCGGAACAGGTATTTGAATCAAAGGTCACATGAGATGGACCCGTTTCTTACATCCCAAAGAGGCAAAGAACGCAATGCAACTACGGACACGTAGAAGTCTAAAAACGGAAATAAAACTAAAAAGTACAAATTTATTACAGTCTAAAGATCTATAAAAACATTCTTGCTTGTGGCATGGCTGCTCAGAAAATCATCTGGATCAGATTCAAACAAATTGATATAAAATTATAGAATTATTGAATTTGTACTGAAAAATTATTTATTTATCAAAGGAATGCAGGAAGAGCAATATGGTAAAATAATGCTATATGATAATGTTAATTAATCATTGAAATGCAGATGATACAATTAGACGATTGATTAATTAAATGATTGATTGAATGATTAGGAGATGAGAAATCAAGCTGGAATCCGTCTTCCCTTTGGAAAACCGAACACGAGCAACGGGACGTATACACAATTAATCAAGCGATTGAAAAATTAGGATTTGGTTCGTTTCAAATCAAATTAACATTTATTACTGGTTTAAGCTGGGTAAGAGCAACCCATGCTAAACAGAGCCATAGCACACCAATGGGGGAGATTAGACATAGCAACGTTCTCTTTTTGATATTTAGATGGTAGATTCAACACAGGTCACATTACTTGCTATGCTTGCCCCAAGACTGCGATGTTATTGGGAATTATCGTCATTCAAAGAAGCTGTCATAACTACAGTAAGTTGTAATTATTATTTTGTTGCTGCGTTCAGATTTTACTACAATTGTTAATTGTATTGGATTGATTAATGTAGTGTTTATTTCTTGGTATGGCATTTGGTTGCTCGTTCTGGGGCGTGATATGTGATCGTTACGGTAGAAGAACGGTGAGCCAAACACACCACTGTCGATTCCATTCCTAACTTGCTCTATCTACTGTAGATTATAATTATGTAAATCGTTCTCAATTATAATAGGGCATCCTCAGCAGTCTCGTTTTGGTGCTTTTTAATGCATTTATAAGCGCAGCCTCTCCTTCCTACTATTGGATTCTAGTTGCTATGTTTGTGACTGGTTTCGCGACGGGAGGCGTTGGCCAATCGTGAGTGCAATAATGGTAAATTAGATCGAGTGATGGAGTTTATTATCATGATTGACAGCTGTCATTCATCGGTATATCTATTTCTGATTAACTGTAGGGTGACCTTATTTTCTGAATTTGTACCAACCAAGTACAGAGGCAGTGGCATCATTTTCATACAGGTATTTAATGTTATCATCATCAGTCATCGTGACACTGACTACTGACATATAGCATAATGACACTGTTGTTACTGTTCCTCTTCCTCTCCTAGACGTTCTATGTATTCGGTAATATCATCAGTGCTTTGTTAGCTCTGTTAGTTATTCCTGCCTTTGGCTGGCGATGGTTTTTAATAGCAGCAGCCACACCCATTCTTCTCTTCTTGACTATTGCATGGGTGGGTAGGCTTATACATGTCTCATGATGGTAACTCGAACATAATCCAGCCAATCACAGAGAAGAGAGTTTCTGATTTGATTGTGTTTACATTCTTTTGAAGTGGCTTCCAGAATCACCTCGTTTTCTACTGACGGCTGGGCGTTTAAAGGAGGCTGAATCAATGTTGCAGAGAGTTGCAAATACCAATGGGATTGCAATGCCGCACGGGAAACTAGAACCTTTGAAAGCTGTAAGTCTATACCAAGAAGCCAAGGTGTTACACTTAAAGTTTGATCAGTTATACTAATAATCTTGGTATGGATCAACTATGTTTAGAACAGTAAACGAGGGACGTTTAGAGAACTATTTTCAAGTCAAAATAGAAGAACGACGTGCGTGCTGTGGCTTATCTGGTAATTCTTATTTTGATCATTGAAGACGGTTATAAGTTTATCATTAGGCATTCGTTCGTTCTATGCGAGACTTACTTCCACGCATGTTTTGAACTCCATTTTAGGTTTACGAATGTCTTCAGTTACTATGGCATCATGATGCTGACTACATCCCTCCTCAAAAGAGGGGAACATGTCTGTTTATCCCAAGGTAACCAAGGTAGCTGTCCCCACACGGGGTCTTAATTTCAATCATGATTATGTTTGCGATCATGCGGCATATCATTCATTTGATGAATTGACTTCATGTAGATATAAATAAAGCCAACAACACAACTATCTACGCCCCGCTGCAGTGCATTGAATTAAACAGAGATGATTTTGCAGATTACATCTTAACTGTTATTGGTGAATTTCCAGGTATTATTTACAATTACCAAGAAGGTCGCTGTTATCCTCTAAATAGGCTGACCCTATAAGCGGATGTTGAGGAGATGTTTTTATCATTGAAGGTCTGCTGTTAACACTTTTGCTAATAGAATCCATCGGTAGAAAAATGGCCATGGTCACAGAGTTCTTCGTAGCGGGCACCTTGGTAGCAGCATTGATGTTTTGCATGCGGAGGTAAGACTGACTTCGTGAATGCACCTAACCACTGCTGGTGTGTCTCATGTGAGTTATGATTATATGATTGTACTTTATAGGAGCCATACGGTGGCTTTAATGTTTTTAATCAGAGCATTTATAACAGGGATGTTCCAGGTGGCATATGTATACACGCCAGAGGTAAGTCGTATCCGGTTATATGTGATCACTGATAAAGGCTGGGTTTAACTAAATTAACGACTGCCTCTATTTTCGCTAATCAGGTGTATCCGACACGAGTGAGAGCGCTGGCGTTAGGATCTGCAAGCAGCGTCTCACGTTTAGGAGCCATCATCACGCCGTTCGTAGCACAGGTAAAAAGAGATTATCAAACCCGTTCGAATGAATTACGATTAATAATTGAGAAGGTTTCCATGTACCTTGTAAGCGCAGGTTCTTGTGGAGACAAAAGGACGGCTGGCCGTGATGATCTATTGTGGAATGATATTCTCTTGTATACCCGTGATTCTCCTTTTGCCAAAAGAAACATTGGGACAAGTTCTTCAAGAAGTAAAAAAAAGCAAATTAATCAAAGTCAAGTCATTATTAAATGTAATATTTTTATTGGTTTTAAAACTGCCTTTCTTTTTAACTTCAGGAATCTGGGTTATTAGATGAAAAATCAGCCAACAATTATGAAGAAATGCAGGCAAACGACAGATAATGGAAACCGTGAAGATCTTCACTTGTAAAAATTACATTTTCATAGTTTTATTATTTCAATTTTTTTACGACTGTCTCAGAAATGGATTGAAAATTCTAAGAAAAATTAATTTAAAAATTGTTTATCATTTATGTGCCTCTTTGACGATTTAAATATTTCTAAAATATAATTACTGTATATTTAACACCCTCTTTTCAAATCTAAGATATTTACAATTCAAAATTCAAGAAATAATCAGAAACAGTATATGGCCACCTGATTGTGTTAGATTCGTTTAAATTGGAATTGATTCGAGTAATCAGAAAACAAAGATTTGATCCCTCTTTCGTTTGTCGACGTCATCATCGAGGGTCATAAGGGCCTGGGGGAGAATCAAATTAAACCAATCAATTTAATCCACAGTTTGGTATTAGCAACTAAATCTCGCACAATGATTACTTACAAGAAATGTGAAAAACATTGCAACAGCCGATAGGAAATGCCAGATGTCATGGTCGTCATAGAAATTGAGTAGGACACAGGCCTTATTGCCTTCTCTCGATTGGGCAGGACTCAACTGCGAAACAGAAACAAAGACTGGTTCATCATCAATGAGGGGAAAGGGGATAATAAAAACCGGGGATGGTAGCCCCTACATGTCCGTTCATATAAACTAATACCTGCCAGTTGCTAAGTCCTTGAATGAAGAATGATAACGAGGCACCCCACGTGACCACTGACAAAATGATACACAACAGAGGAAGCATGTTGATGCGCTCTTTGCTGCGAAGCTGAACATAAGTAATAATTAATGAATGAATGAAAAGGTTACATTATTATTATTATTATTATTTTCTGGTTGAAATAATCAGTCACTGACCTTCATGATGACGTAAAATACAACATAAAGAAGTCCATTCAGAACGATGATACCAAGAAGATACGTAGCAAAGTCTTTGGGGACATTTACAACCCCGTTGATGGCGCTGCAAACAATTAATAAAGAGATGATTAAATGGGGCTATTGGGTCTGTCTCATGATTGGTAGTAATCACTTACAGAGCCAAGTTAACAGCATTGACAAGCACCAATAGAATAAATCGATCCTAAACAACAACAACAACAACATTAAATAATCTTATAGGTATTAGATGGACCTAGTATGGACTTATCGTGATAAGATCACACTAAAAACAAACCTTGAAAAGCGGCCATGAGCAGATATCTTTTCTTGACAGAAAAACAACTTTTCCAAACGCTGAAAAATAACAAAGCTATGAACGTACAGCAGTAGTCACGTGATAGAGAGGGGAAATGATACAGCGATGACGTCATTACCAGCGTTGATTCTGCCCATATAGTAAATGTGAAAACTGAGATACAAGCAAGAGAAAACGTGAAGACAGAAGAAGATGGCCCAGAATGCAACAGAGCGGAATACCTAAAATGAAACATCGCTTAATTAATAACATTTGATTTGACCAACCATATCAAATCGAATAACCATCCGTGGAGAGTGTCAATGCTCACTTACAACTCCAATGACAGATATAAAGATGACGATCGCAAATGCAGCATATGCAAAGTGTGCGTTCATGTGGACATCATTGTGACGGGTTTGATACAATCGCAGCGAACCAAGAAGACCGATGATGTACATGAAGGCAGTATCTATTTTAAATCAATCATATCTCTATGTACACCATTATTCTTATAAACGTACAGATGTGATACAAATTGAATGTATCTTCATACCAAATTGAAAGTTGGAGTAATTTGGACAGACGTGGTAGCAGGCGCTGAGGACACCCTCCATCATCAGTGCAAAGCCTAAAGCCGAGCAGAAAAGCACAGATATGATAATAAATAGAGGCGGCAACAGATACTACATTTCGTTCCAGAAGTTACTGTGAAATATTTATTTACCCATTGCATACAAGATTCCATAATGTTTTGGTATGCCGTAATTCTACAAGAGAGACACACATTATTATTATTATTATTGTTATTGTTATTGTTATTATTATTATTATTATTATTATTATTATTATTATTATTATTATTATTATTATTATTATTATTATTATTATTATTATTATTATTATTATTATTATTATTATTATTATTATTATTATTATTATTATTATTATTATTATTATTATTATTATTATTATTATTATTATTATTATTATTATTATTATTATTATTATTATTATTATTATTATTATTATTATTATTATTATTATTATTATTATTATTATTATTATTATTATTATTATTATTATTATTATTATTATTATTATTATTATTATTATTATTATAATGTAATAATAATAATGATGATATGGTATCTAACAGCAGTTGATATAGTGCTCGATGTCATTTGACAGAGCGTGAATAATAATAATAATGGAGTCAAAGACTACGCATTCATTTTCTGTAACTTAAAGTTTCTCGCTTTATGCGATCATCAGACAGCATAAAGCGAGAAACTTTAAGTTACAGAAAATGAATGCGTAGTCTTTGACTCCATTATTATTATTATTATTATTATTATTATTATTATTATTATTATTATTACTATACCTTTTCATTATCTGGGTCTTTTGCATACTTTTGTTTAGCTAGACGGTCCCTGCACATAAATATGAAGGTGTTTCTATCCATGGTGAAAAGAGGACATGGCTCCTTGTGATTAATATAGCTATATAAATATAAATACTTTCTCTTACCGCCGAAGAACAAGCAAAACAAACAGCAAGCCAAGCATGACATATCCTATGTTACTGTAAATGTTGTTGAAAGCACTACACAAAGAAAGGTGGCATATTATTAAAAATCAGAGAACAACAGTGCTCTGATTATAGTTATTTAGAGAGTCATCTAGACCCAATCAAATATTTATTACCTCAGCATGTGGTATGGACGTGCGCATAGAAAATTGTAATAGCAGATATCTTCATCGCCGCTGCTGTTGACGACGCGTTGGTATGTTAGGACAAGCTGCACAACGGGCAATGCATAAAATATGGCAATCGTCAGGAGATTCCTAAAGAAATAGAAAAACTATTCAAAAGATTGTGTTCTTATTCGACGTGTTGATTCTAAATCAATTAAGTTGGCATACCAATGGTAGATTGCAAATTTCTTTTGAAGTTTTTTGAATGATTTTTTGGCCAAGTCAGATACATATAGATTACGCTGTAATATATCATTCACGTGTAAATAAGTGATAAAACATCAGTAGATGATAATGAATGATCAGTTGACGTCATACCCTCTGGTCATACCTTGAGGCGATATATATCCTTGTGCCTGTCGATGTCATCTAGCAAGTCATAGCCGTGAATCTCATGCAAACTGCGTGTGTCAGCACCTAATGAGTCATCTTGTAAATGACTGTTGATTGATGGAATGTTTGATTCAAAAGGATCACCTGTCATCAATCAATCAAACAAGACTGCCAGTAAATTAACCATGTATGTCACACAACTGACAAGCTACAATGAAGTCAGTTTCAAACCTTCTCTGCTTTGTGAGCCGTATGATCTGTGCTCAACCGACGGCGCTGTCAAGGGTTCAGCCTCAGGGTCGTCTTCTATATTATCTGAAAATAAAAACATATATTAACAATGAAGTATCAAGTCATTGAGGCATAAATGAGACCAGATATTTGTTAAATAGTCTCAGATTAATCTAATCTAGAATAATAATAGGAATAGAAGCAATCATTTACTAAATCTGAAAGACCCGGGCGTAGATTGTTGGATCTCTGCATCCCTCCTGAGACCCTGAGATGCTGACAGCATTTTAAGACTATTTAAATTCTGTGTTTATAACATTGGATTTGGATAAACGTGCATACATCACAGTCTAAACGGATACATGTTTCATATTTCATGTTGAATTTCTGTTTTTGGTCCTGGATTATTATGATTGGGAGCATAAGGTTGATTAACATTAAGGTAGCATTTTTGCATCGTAGGCCTACAGTATTACCTTTAACATTTGATGGCATAAGGTATGCGTAGAAGGAACGCCCGCCATCTTCAGCTCTACAACATTAACAGTAGCATATAAACATTAATACATATAAGATATAGTGCTTACAGCAATAAAACAAAGAATGTCAACTATGTATTGCAGAAAAGTTTCATGAGAACAAATTTTATATAGCAAATAATAAAAACACAAAAACATAAAGGGTAATGTTAAAATGATTAACCTTTCCATCTACAACAATATAGTGACAATAGCCTTTGTCATAAAAAATAACAGCTGCGGCAATTATATTTATCTGATGATTGCTATAAAAAGCATGAAGCTAAAAGTAACAGTATAAGAATGTGGCTTTCTATTTCTATTATTGTTATAACATACAGGCCTACATATAGCATAAAACATATTGCTAATAACTGTAAAGAGAGAGAGAGATATCTCTTTTTACCTGCACCATGATACAGCCAGCATGACAAGGGCAATAAAATAGAATAAACCAAACACCATGACAGGAGCAAGAATTGGAATGACGTAATTATCATCTGAAAAATATAACAAACAGTCTAAATAGGCTGACAGATAGCAAGTAAAGCATGTAGTTTACAGATATAAAAGCTTTCGTACTTGATGGTAAATCAACAATCATCAACTGAAAATCTTTGCTTCTTTGTGCAAAAGTTATGGGAACCAGAGGAATATGAACAACATCTAAAAACATAAAATCAGAAAATCATCAAATTGGATAAAGTCAGAAAATCATCAAACTGGTAATGCACATTGGATGTAGGACATGTAATAATATATCGCATGTCACGTAAATAAACACGCAACAGAATATATCTGTCATTTCTGTCTTATCGGATCGGCTCCAAACTTTTATCAATTGATTACTTTTCAGTTGATATATTATATATATATTAGTTGATATAGATTGATAGTTTAAGAATCAATCATTTGTAAGTAGAATTCCTTGTTGGTGAGTTTATGACCTTTGGTGAGTTTATGACCTTTGGTGAGCTGATGACCTTTGGTGAGTTTATGACCTTTGGTGAGCTTATGACCTTTGGTGAGTTTATGACCTTTGGTGAGTTTATGACCTTTGGTGAGTTTATGACCTTTGGTGTGCTTATGACCTTTGGTGAGTTTATGACCTTTGGTGAGTTTATGACCTTTGGTGAGTTCATGACCTTTGGTGAGCTGATTACCTTTGGTGAGTTTATGACCTTTGGTGAGCTTATGACCTTTGGTGAGTTTATGACCTTTGGTGAGTTTATGACCTTTGGTGAGTTTATGACCTTTGGTGAGTTCATGACCTTTGGTGAGCTGATGACCTTTGGTGAGTTTATGACCTTTGGTGAGCTTATGACCTTTGGTGAGTTTATGACCTTTGGTGAGTTTATGACCTTTGGTGAGTTTATGACCTTTGGTGAGTTCATGACCTTTGGTGGGCGAAACCGTTGAAACTGCAATTTGATATATGATGTCTTTGAGTCTGGAAATTACAATGGCTAATTTTTATTTCGATTTGGAGTTTCCTTGTTGATGTTAACTACCATCAAAGGGGTCAGTGTCCGACAAAAGATTTAACCTTCCAGAATCTTAAAACAATTTCAGAATTTCCTTCTGAAAATTTTGTTGAGGATATAAATCAGAAAATTATAAACATTCTTTGAATTTTATCTAGCCTTTCAGGATCTAGGATCCCAGGATCCCCATTTTTGTTGGACCCTAAAAGGCTATTTCAGGCCAAATCACACTGAGAAAAAAGAGACGGGATCTAGCTTTATGACGCAAAACTAGGATCAAAATTTATTTTTTTAGTAGAGAAACTATACAATATTTTTCTTAATTCAACAGAGCTCATTAGCCTGAGAAGCAATTTTATTCTAGGCAAGGTTGACGCCAAAACCACATATATATATTCATTCTATTCTCAAAACATTGTGATGTTCAGAGTGTTTTATGGACTCCGAAGTAGAGCTTTAAAAAAGGCCATTGCTTTTGAGATGACTGTCTGAGTTGATGAATTTTTGTGTGACATAAAAAGACAGAAATAAAGAAACAAAACCACAAGCAAACAAAATACGCATGTTTGAATCGAATTTAGGAATTACTCTACGAAGAGATGTGCCGCTGCCTGTTACCTGTTTCCCAAAGTTAATAATAAATAAAGTTGTTATAATATTTTTATAAAAATCCTGAAGGCCATTAAAATAAATAAAACCCTTAGATGGTAATTTACACCAACAAGAAAATTACAAATCGAGAAAACAAATTACGCCATTGTAATTTACTCGGATACATCATCATAATTTCAAAGGTATTTCCCACTTTAAGGTTGCACACATTCAAAGTACACATGATTATTACCATGTTTATTTAATGCATTGTCGTCATCATCCACCGGACGGAATGGATTGATCTGACCATGATTAATGCGACAGTCGACATCTGAATCTTTTACCAGCAGAACAACATAGAATGAGCCACTCAGAACCATCTTTTTCTGTGAGATTAATAGATGACAAGATACAACAGATGAGATAGATAACGCAATAACAACACGGCAGATCATCAAATACAGTACTCACCGTAACAACAATGGCTGCCTGTGTTGTCATGGTAGCAGATAAACCAGTGTATTCACTTTTTGAACGTGTTGAATCTGGGCACTAGCGATGAGACATATAACAACAACAACAACATCATATTTTTCAGGATAAATAAACATCAATTCATAATTCATGATTTTCAGAGAATGCTGACCTGTGTATTCTGAACGAGAACGTACGCACAGATGCTGCTCTGAGAAGACACTCTGACCATGACACGCTCGACATTTGGTGGGAACATATATTCATAATACTACAGTATAATAACGATGGACAAAAGTATTAATTGTTAGTCTTGAATCGACATCAGCAAGCACTATTTAGCGTCATCCAACATGGATTGACTGTAGCCTACATACCACTGGCTCAGCAGGGTTCACCGTAATAGAAACAGGTTGACTATCACTGAAATATAAACAATACACAATGATACCGTCATTGCATACTGAAAGCAAATAGAAAGAAAATAATGGTTTTGACACATACCTTAGAATATAATTTTGAATTTCAAATGTCTTCAAAGTATAATTGACAGGAAAGATGCTTGCTGTAGAGATGTCAATGAAAAAAGATGTATGCCCACCAAGAGGGTTTGCGTTTAACACAGGACACAGTGTTCGACTAACATGGTTGTAACTGCGACTAAAATAAAACAGCAAATAATTAATTAGTTAGTTCTGCTGTGTGTCTGCCTTGGCCTAAATCATGACACAGCGGAAATAGAGATAATTAAATGAATTATACAACTAGATATGACATCACTCACTCACCCCTCAGCAGTAGAAAATGGCACAGTCCATGATACAACACCTCTCATTAGCCTTGCAACAAATAGCACAGGCGTGTTTTGTGTAGCGTTGCTTTTGATTGAGACACGGACAGCCTGAAAGAAGGTATGTTGATATCTAAATTAGATCCTATTTACAAAGCTCTGTTGTTTGTATTCTACGGCTAGAGCAAACGATTCATGGTCGGGAATCCAATTGTAGCTTTTACTTATCAAATGGATAATATCAATGTGGTTGTTATTGTCATATATTATAGAGCGTGCAATTTTTCTAGCGTTGACAAAAAGTAGGGGAGTGGGGTTCCTATCTATACCTATAAATGGGAATGGCTTAATCTATCTAGGCTATGTGTGTTTTCTCGGCCATTTCAAAACCAAATGAATCAAATAAGACATCACCTTATAGATAATTGCAAATAGTTTTATCTAACAGACTGTGTATTTTTCAAGTTTCTCCTTGCTTTGCGAATTGAAAGAAAATGTCATTTCATGCACTGATTCTGTATTACTTTTGAAACCGCCATGCTTGGACATGCTTCGTTGCATCGCTTTTCTATTGTTTGATATTAAAATTCTTGTGTTCTCCAATTTTATTTCATTCCAGAGGTAGTTTAATTCAGCCAAAATAAACCCAGCAACGCGAGTAAGACATTGTTCATATATAAAAGAGAGGTCTCAAAATCATATGTTCCTATCAGTGAGTCATTTTTCAATCAGGTTATGGCAGGAATTTTGATTTTTGTCACAATCAGATAGGTTACATTACATATTACGATAATAACTGTCACGGTCGCTCATATCAAGTTACACGTACTCAGGTTACATATAGTTTAAGCTGTACGTCACATCTCCCTTCCTTTAAATATTATTAATAACTGTAAGATTTTATTTATTGATTATTAAAGTTCTTGGTAATTAGCTATGGTTATGATATGATTGTTAAGAAGTAAAGTTATTTATTTTCTAACTTATCAGGAATAAATCGATTTGGTGATTTAACCTCTCTACCACTCTTTCTTGTAACTGTATCATCATTTCTCCTATTATTTTGTAATACATCATTATCATTAGTATCTAGTATCATTGGCTACTTCTATTTCGGGAGTCACAATTATTCTTGTGGCATTCCGCTTTTTGTTTCACCTTTTCCTTTCCTTTCTTTGGTGAATTTTTTAATTCCTCTTTAGTGTCTATTAATGCTAGTATCTTGACTGATCTATAAGTCCCGCTTTCAAATACCGCACTTTGACGAGCGGTAAGCGGGACTTATTCCCTTCGTACAGCGTTGTGCAGGATTCTGCACAACGGCATTCTGTTTGATCGTATTGTTCTGACAAATTATCACGCATTTGATGTACGGGGAAAGACGGGGTCCAACATTTCGTAAATTAATGAAAGATGTAACATGCAAGCCAAAATAAAATGAATTAAATCTATATGGAAACTTATGGTTATTAAATCAAGTCGATTAACTGATGCTTGTCAAAAGTTACAAACTTATTTCAACATCATCATTCAGAATACAGATGGCGAAAGTATCTGTAAATGTTTTTACCCTCCAAGATCGTTTAATATTGTATCATTGTGAATGGTTTGGGCTCCATCGAAAAATCCAACAGTTCCACGTCGTGTACAAGAGCAAGGGAAAGATTTATTCAGAACATAGCAACCTTCAAGTGAAATGTTTATCATTTCCACAATGAATCATATTTCAACCTGTATTTCGATCTCCGACGAGCGCTCAAAAAGTTTGCAGTAAACAGGAGCATTCGTCAAGAGCATTCGGTAAATCAATGACTAATAAATAAGTAATAAGAATCAGTAAGTTAGAATAATAAAATTAGTTATCGAGTTTAATTAGCTCCAATATCCTGAAATATATATATGCAAGTGACTCAAGCCACCATTTGTCCATTTCTGTCAAACATTTTAGCAGCTTTTCAGGCTCCTATATATTTTACGATTCGTTCGCTGTTGACTGTTGACACCCTGGAATACTCAGATAAAACAACGTCATCGATGAGATTTTGTTGGCGGCATCTTTGTTTTCTAAACAATAGAATTGCCAAAGGACACAAGTCTCACTTACAAACATATCAAAATCGTAAAAGTAAAAGTGAGACTGGGGCAAGTCAAGCTAGTATCTTGAATAGTGCATTTAATCGGTCACGATGTGGTCTGACTCCATCAGAGCTGATAGTATGGCCAAAATATTTCAACTTTTGGCAATTTATCTGACATTTTTCTTTATTCAGTTCAAACCCAAATTTATAAATTTTGTCACAAATCTTGTCTAATCGTTGTTTGTATTCTTTTTCAGTATTACTATGAACTATAATATTGTCCATAATAACGTTGCACTCATCAATATCACTTTTCACTTTCTTTTGAAAGATTTCCTAGGCATCATAAATATCATTTTCAATTATCGTCAATGCGTTTTATTAGATGAAATTCAATTAGTTTTTGACGACACATTTTCGTAAAATGTCCTGTTCGTTCACATTTGTTGCAACTCTTTCCTTTTGCTGGACATCGCTCTTGCTCGTGCTGATATCCACATTGGCTGCAATCTTGAATTTTACGCGTTGCTCGTGTTTCTGTTGACAACCAATTCTTCTGATCTCAACCTTTGTTTGACCGCAACTCTTGAGCACTCAACTTTTCATTAACGCTCGACACGCTATCCTCATCTTCACTGATTTGTGATTGCTGTTTAAGTTGCATTTTAATCATCTCTGTTTGTCTTGAGATATCGATAGCCTTGGCAAACATTAATTCCTTGGTAAGCTGTAATTTTTGCTTTACTTGTTTGTCTTGTTTGTTTTGCTTCACATGGTCATCCGCGTAGATATAGGAACAGTGAATAACTAATTCTTGCAATGACCGGACATATTCTTCAACGGATTTCCCTTGGTTTTGTTTCTTTTCGTTGAAAATCGCCCTTTCATGTATGACGTTTCGCTTAGGGATGAAATACCCTGTAAATTTCTCATAGATCTCTTTATAATATTCATCTGCGTCTTAATTTTAGCATCCAGCGGTAGCGTTCTAAAAATCTTTGAAGCTTCTCTGCTACCCATGCAGTAAATCAAAGCGTCTCGTTGGTTCTCACCGACTTGTTTGTCCAGAAACGAAATTCTTCTGAACCTGTTAAAGTCATCCAACCAAATCTTCCCAATCGGCCGGTTTAAACGAAAATTTCGCTGGCTGTTGATATTGTGCCATTTTTCTAACGCTGATTTGAACAGTTAATCATACAGTATAATGTAACATATAAGATAACTGGTAGCAAGATGATAAATTTAATATCTGACACCATGTTACAATCAGGCTGATAGATCGTTAGTATATAATTCAGTACAACGTATTCATACAGTTGTCACGAGGGGAATAAACTAAAACATAGGTTACATTACATATTACGATAATAACAGTCACGGTCGCTCATATCAAGTTACACATACTCAGACTACATAGGCCTACAGTTAAGCTGTACTTCACATTTTTGTTCTGTTAAATATAACGAAAATGCACACAATTCCCCGCACAAAATCCAAATTAAAACTTGAAAGTTTCAACATGTAAGACTTCAATCCTTCCAAACAAGACTACCTAGCCCATCTAGATGAGCCACAGCTTTCTACCACAAACGGCGAACAGCTTAAACATCGCTGAGAGCAGCGGCAAAAAATAACGGCATTTGACACCTAATTATATTCCGTATTCCGCGTTCCGTGTTCCATGGGTCTGACACATTCACATATATGATGATGTGCGTACGCTGAATTTGATGACTGTACCTGCAGATAAAGTAAATTTCTGATGACAAATAATTCATAGCAAATAGAGTACCTGTTTACGAGAAGTCATATTCTTTACCAAAGAAAAATGATAAATATCCTCCAGGCCATTTGAAATCGTTCCTGTATAACTTACATTCAAAGTGGCATTCGGAACGCTATTAGGCAGACCATCGAGAGTGGCGTGTACGTTGGATCTTACAAACGCAAAATTATATGCAGAACATAATGGTATTACATATAAAGATATTACAAACAGCACTGAAAACAAATTTAAAGAATTCATTTTGTTGTAAAGACCTCTTACAGGTCTACTTCGTGGCTCGTGCTACAAATGTTTTGATGCCTTTGATTTCGGATAATCTGTCGGTTTCCCTTTCCTTTTGGCCTCGTATCTTGTTCATGATGTCATAAAGATGGCCACAGAAGAGGAAGAGGAGAGTAAGATTTGGCACTCTGGTGGGTGCCACTGTGGCGCTGTTCGGTTTAGAGTAAGAGCTAAACGTACTCTTAAATGTATCATTTGCAAGTAAGCATTTTTGCAGTGAAGTGACTTTTGAATGAAGTAGTAGTAGTCAAATGCGCACTCCTCTCGCAGACGCTGAAGGCCAACCGTGAAACGTCAGTATCGTATTTTCAATTCATTTCTGTCACGGCTTCTTGCAAGACTTGATGACTAATGGGATTGAAAATTCTTCCATGAACATTGATCAATTTTAAATTGACTATTTATAATAGTGATACATACGAAATATATTATAACCTTTCCGTTTTGTTGATGAAGTCTCAAAGCCGGTTTTTTCACTTTTTGAACTATAGCCTAGGTTCTAGGTCTCTCAAATTATCAAAAAAGGTATGCCGATGGCGGTGACTACTATCAAAATCACTCAACATGTAATCATCTGATGTAATCATGTATTACATGTATAGATATGTTTCGAAGTAAATTGATGACATTTCATGAAGAAGTATCAATTTTATTTTCAGATAGCCTACAACCACTCAAAGTTGATTTGTTAAGAAAAGTCAACGAATATAATTTCACATTTTTATTTATATTAACAACGTTTCGATTGCTTCATGCAATCATTTTCAAGCTAAAGTTTACAATTTATTACAGGACTATTTATATGGGCTAATTTAATACATACTTTGACGAATGGTAATAAATTGACGAATGTCTTATTTTATCATCGGATGGCTGTCTCTACTCCTTCGGGTGCCTGCTAGAGCGCTTTCTATAAATGGGGTTGAATATTTCACCACTAAAGTTTCAAACCCATAACCATTATGTTATACTTAATTCCATATAAGATAAGAAAAATCAACGAATATAATTTTAAATTTTTATTGATATTAACAACGTTTCGATTGCTTCATGCAATCATTTTCAAGCTAAAGTTTACAATTTATTACAGGACTATTTATATGGGCTAACTTGAAAATGATTGCATGAAGCAATCGAAACGTTGTTAATATATGAATAAAAAAATTTAAAACTATATTCGTTGACTTTTCTCATCAAATCAACTCCAAAGAAGCTTTTTGTAACATTCGAAGTTTTCTAAGGTATTTTGAATGGCGGGTTTTCACTTTCTTCAACTTACAGGTCTCTCAAAATAAATTAAGACATGCAGAGAGATGACTAGATATCACTAGATATTACTCTAATAGAGACATGCATCGAAGTAAATTCAAAAAGTTATTTTTTCATCTTGGTTATCAAAATTTGTAATAGCAGCATAAAGCTAGGTGAAAACTGTATTTTGGATTTAGTTATATCTGATCCAACTAATTGTAACAAAAGCAGCTACAAATACACTGTTTGCTAATAGGGAATGCATTCTTCTGTAGACATTGAAACGTCACTGCTTTGCAGCAGAACACCGTCTGTTGAGCCTTCGATCTTCGTTTCGCTGACCACACGTCAATCACTACATTTTCGAGAATATTGATTGGTCGACAATATTTTCCATTGCACTCCTTTACACTATCATTTTTAAGTAACTTTGTCCCTCTCACTAGACCAAGCCGCGTGCATTCACGGTCACCCAAAATCAATGCTCAAAATAAAGAAACCAGAAGAAACATGGATTGCTGACCATTTTATTTTGTTCTAAAATCATTTAATAGTTTTGTAGGTCAGACTTAATAGTGTTACATCTGTTATTTCAACCTTTTTACTGTCACTCTACATTGCGATTTGCTGTGCCAACATTGGCGCATTCAAATCGCTATCGTCCAACCTTTTTTATAAGATGTATAGCGGTTTATAACTCGTTAAGCCTGGAAACACGTCAGGCGCCCGATGTCTATACATGTAAATATACCTTTCAAATGAAAATCTGTCTAAATTCTTAATTATATAATGTGGTGTAAGTTGTCTTCTAAAATGGAACATACACGAAACAGCTCAGTATAGTCAGCATATCAAACATCAAAACTATGCAATCAAAACTCCCCAAAGACTGCATCGAGTAGAATTTATTCTCATATGATAATTTACCTGCAAAATTTGAAAATATTTTGTCATTTTGCGTGGAATTGAAGACATGGAATTAAACCTATTCACAGAAGCAATGTGCTATCTTCAGATTAGATCCTGTTCAGATAAGGGAGGCGGCTGATAATCATAATTACAGCACAATTAACAGGCAGATAGCATATATAATCATTAGTTGGGACGCTGATAAAGCTGTCCGTCTCTTGGATCGTGGCTGACCCATGAGTTGAGGATATATATATATATATATATATAGCTGCATAGCGTACTAGATAGCGTATAATACTATGTGTGTGATATGATCGGGGATATGATTGGCTTGAAGTGCGTCATATTACGTGATTGCATTTACTGCGATTCGAACACTGAGCGCCTTCACCTTGTTGTAGCCTGGGTCGTAGCTATAGAAGCAATCAATTAATTGAATTAACAGATTTGATAAATAACTCATTCATTTAATATCAATTATATGGTTCAACTGAAAAAGAGGGAGAAGTTGAGGCCGCTGTCGGTCGATTGTTTGGAGTGTATCCTTTGGTTTCAATTGGTCACGCCTTTGCCCAACCCTCAGGCACCTTAATATAGTATCATGGTCACACCTTTTCTAACCGGAAACACGCAGAATGCCACGCGATAGATGCATTCGAATCATTGATCGTCCCCACGCATGCTACTAAAAGCCAGATGATGACAACGTATCTAAGTGGTTCTACAGTCCTTTCATTGTGACCTCGAGTGTAGATGAGTTACCTCTCATTCAATAACTAACCACATGTTACGTCAGAGCGCTCATGTATTCGAAAACTGAGATGTCAGTTGCACGTGGTAAAAGGTTTACCAAGAACGAACCCATCTCATCTGACCAATAACCATCTAACTTCTTTCAAATATAATATGACGTGAGCAGCTGATTCATTTGAATATTTGTTTGTTATTAAAGTTTAATTATTTCGAGATTATGCATTTGTCTTCGTATCACATAAAATTAATTAAAATAAAAACTAAAATTAAAGTTTTGAAAGCAACACGTTTTTTGTGGCCAACGAGGAATATTGTGGATTATCAAATGTTAGCCTATGGAAAAAATTTTTTTAATCATAGGTTAATTAACAGTTATTGATTAATATCGGCTTAATATGTTATTGATTAATATTAACCTCGGAGGACCTCAGTCATTATCAGCCGATATTCATCGAGTCTGAGATCAATGCAGCTGTTTTAGTCAATGACTAACTGGTCAATTTTGTAATTGATATAGTCGCAACATTAATTTAACTGCAATAATAACTTGAAAATTCAATTATCCGTTGAGTCTTTACGCCACAACAGTAAGAAAACACGGAGCTGTCACCTTTAGAATTGACCACTGTTCGACCACTGGTTCGACCAATCGTATTGATCTGTATGTCGATGACAATAATAGCGCTATTTTGTGTACATCTACCTGTGAACAAATAATATCTCCCCATAATGCTCTCAGTTCGTACATGAACTTCCCCGAGATTACGAATGATTTTAAACATTAATATTCGGTTCCAACCAAGCTTAATCTAACTCGGAACGCTTTGTGTTAGGCTTAGTAATGAGTTTTTTTGATCTTGAAAAGCGAATTTAGAACGATGAGTGTTGCTGGAAAATTAGGCTAAAAACCTTCGGCACGAAAACGCGAGAGATTCTTAAAAATTGGACAACTTCGTGTCACGTGACCCCTCCAATTATTAAGGCAGCAGTTAAAATAAAACAAAATAAACGTTCTTTAAAAGACTAGATTTACGAAATAATCACGGCTTCTTCACTTTCGTCTTTCAAAGCCATCCAAATCAGCCCAAGAAACAACGTTGTGCCTCACGGCTGCGGCAACGTGACCGTGAGATTGGGACATTTTGGATTGAGGTACATCGTATCTTTCATTGCATAATATAAGGGCATTTCATGGTATGGTGCGACCTTATTGGGTGAGACATAGTGCGACCAGTCTGAACAAATTTTGGAGTATATAATTTCTTTCTTGTCGTTGACTAACATTTCACAATTCCTCACCGGTCACAAGAAACGATTATTAGTGATTATTACGTTTTGCTTTTGAAAAATTAAATGCCAGGCAAATTTTCAATTTTACTATTTGGTTGTAGCTGGTTTAAATATTTTATTCAAAGCTCCATTAGTTTGCATTTTTACTATTTGCATTTTGATATTCTGGACTTTTTATTTAAATTTATGGTAAACATAATAGGCAACAAAATATTCAAATTAATTAATCACCGGTCATTCCGTAAGTCACACGGATTGCGGGGATGATCATGGCGGAGCGAAGCGACAAGAGCCCCAGGCCATGTGCGTTTATGCCCCCCCCCACCACGGAGAGTTCTGCTCTGTAATAGGTATAAGAGCTAAACAGGATACCCGTGAATACACAATTGTTTGCAAGTAAGCATTTGGTAACGGTATGGTTTTCATTGAGCATTGTCGATGTCAACTTTCCATCAACATCTATTCTGAATTCACTATCACTTGGAACGATATATAGTGACAGTATTAAGTATTAAGTGACAGTGACAGTATCTTTTTGTTTCTTTTTAAGGATGCCGTATAGTGACACCCTTTATATTGTTCATTATTTGCCTGTCACGGCAATAACAAAATATATCATATCGTAACTTCTGTCTTATTTGATAGCCAGATGATTGATTGGAAACACATCATTATAAAGTTTAATTATTTCGAGATGATACTCTCATTCACAGCTGTTCAGTTTGCAAAAAGAAACAAAATATACATTTCATCGCACCACAAGACGACTTCGAGTTAATCAAGGTGCTTAATTGTCTGTTATGTGTAGTCATGGGCGTGGCACCTTATTTCTCAATTTGATCACGGTGGATTATATTTCTTTCAGGGTCACGAGTCCATCACTACGTACACATTCAACACACACGCAGCGAAGCATATGTTTTGTAAGATCTGTGGGGTGCAGAGTTTCTACCGACCGCGATCCAACCCTGATGGCTACGGCGTTATGCCTCACTGTATTGATGATGAAGGGACAATCGAATCAATTTCGTACGAGGCATTCGAAGGTAGCACGTGGGAAGATACGATGCTTGAGCGAGGGGAGGAACTAAAGCAAAGATCAGCTGCCAGCAAAACATAAACCAAATTTATAGTTGTGTTGGTTTGTTTTCTTTTGCTTGTGCTTATAGTAGATTGATTGTATGAAATAAATTTTATTTTATATAATAATAATAATAATAATAATAATAATAATAATAATAATAATAATAATAATAATAATAATAATAATAATAATAATAATAATAATAATAATAATAATAATAATAATAATAATAATAATAATAATAATAATAATAATAATAATAATAATAATAATAATAATAATAATAATAATAATAATAATAATAATAATAATAATAATAATAATAATAATAATAATAATAATAATAATAATAATAATATACATCATAATTTATTACAGATTCTGAAACTGTGTTTGATTGGTTGGGTTGTTTACCCGGTTGCTTATAAATGGATGCGTCTCGTTTTCAAGTTATTTCCAGTCGCTTCTTCGCAATCACAACCACTGTGTCACCATGGTGATGCCAGTCAAATGTCATATTTTATAGTTACATCCATCTATCATCAAAATAAAGGTACTCATTTATCATCTGTAACATGTTTAGTTATATCTTATACAGGTAATATACAGTAATATTAATTATTCTTACCAGGAACAAAATCTACAAGTTTTCCGGCAGAAGAGGTCCATCTTCAACGGTTCTTTAGTACACAAATTCATTTTATTCCAGACTCGACAGTACATGCCATATACAGCATCATCTTTGCATACAGTAGTTTCTACCCATCGAAAGTAAGAAAATTAAATATTACCATTTGATTACCTTTGATTTGTAGCCGCCCGCAAACTAAGGGCTACACGGTCGTATAGTTACCTATCTTACGACGGCACATTCCGCATGTCTCAGGACACATCAAACGTGTTTGCACGCCGCTGATTTTGTCTTTGGAGTGACACTCTAGTTTGAATCTTTCACAAAACACAGATGATTGACTATTTTGGCAACCTATCAACCAAGACAAACCGTATATCGAGGGGTTTCTAATCAGTTTAATGAAAACAACCCATGACCCATACTTACGGGGGCATCCTTTGCTCAAGGGTGTCACTTTATCCCAACAGCAGCCTCCTTCTACTGAACAACGTGGGGCGATACGATCGAGATTGGGCACATCTGAGATGCACCGTCCGCATGACTTTCTACAGTACTTATGCATTGTTTTCCTGACAGACTTTGATTCACACATGCCATATCTATACAACTTATTACATTTTCGATCGCCTAAAACATTGAAACAGCTTCCTTCGTTTCCCCTGCCACAGATATCACATGACTTCGGGCACCTCCTTTTCATGGCGTGGAAATGAGAGGCACAGTAGCCAGCCTTCACATATCTTACACAGTTGAAATCCTTTTCATCAACACAAAGTTCTGCAAGCGAATAAAGTCAAATTGAAATAAATCCGTATCATGGCAACAATGATTCAACAACATCATACTTATTTACATTTGCACACCTACCAGGACACCCTTCTCGGTCTAGGCCCTTGGCTGCCGTCACGCCATCTTCACAGCAGCCGAATTTTGAAACGGAACACCGAACAGGGGCTAGAGCATTCCCTTCTAAAGAAAATCATCAAATTGAGTTACGCATAATTGTAAAACCTAAGCAAAAGATGATTTCGTCACTTGAAATACTCACTTTGACAAAAACCACATTCATTTGGACACCAGACCTCCAGTCGTTTCTTACTCGATTCACAATGACCTTTGCGCTTCAATTCACGGCAATTCGCGATAGGCGAATCATAAACATTCTTGCAAGACTTTGTCATAAGGAGAACAGAGTTATCTAAACATTTCAAAATATAAGACATGAATTAATCATGAAAAGGTATGATACCATCCTATCTTATGTATTCTAAACTCATTTATTCTAGAATGTGTTGTACTGTTCGTCAGACAAGAGAGAGATTGCCTTCCAGCAGAGCCTATTGAATCATGGCAAATCCTTGAGCTGTAAACAAGAAAATGTAGGCCACCCATCCCATTCACAAATGGAACAAGTGTAAGAGGACCGATCGATAACATTCACATCAACGGAACATGACGTATCATTGAATGTATATATATATCTTTTATATTACGGCAATTCATTTAGCGTTGCGTGAGAATGTGATAGTTATCATATGCGATGAATGTTATATTTCTTTCTCTTCCTGTGAGAATGTTTGAAATGCGGCCGTGAAGACAGATTTGTGGGTCATTGAACCGCAAATGTACTTCAGAAAGTGTGAAAATGATCTGCGTGATAAGCCGATTCCTATCTGGAGTCAATGCCTCCTTCACCCACATTCTACATTCTATAATCTTACACACATAATAACGTTCTAGCCAAATTTATGTGCATAAATTCAACTGAATTGCAATAGTAAGTTACATAACACCATCAATCAATACACTTACTTTCATCGGCATTGTCAGCAGTAGTCATGGCGATAGTTAATACCAATATAACTGTCACACAAGAATAAATTGGCTTCGTCATTTTTTAATCGTCAGTTGAAATTCTAATTTTGAATATGAAAGTGTCTTTGTCAAATAGAAGTGAGTGAGAAGGAACCCTTTGTAGTTATTTCTTTCGAAGGATGTATCAGATGGATGCAAACGACGGAAGAGAGTAGCAACCTAATTCAAACCAGCCTGTTCGTTATTGTCGAGGGTATCAAATGGTGGCCTCGGAAGCAAAGAGTTCTTATAGCTTCTGTCAGTCAAGCGCAGAGCCAATCACATGCAAGCTAACAATTCGATCTCGTATAGAATGCAAAGAATGTCGATGGAATTGTGGATGTTGCGTCCAATCAGAAGGCTTTCTAACTAAACTGTAATCTATATATAGATTAACATCCTGTGACATGATAGATAGAGAGACAATAAGATCGAAAGCACCCCGCAGCAAATGGTTTGACCTCTCAGTTTGCAGTCATGCGTGGCGCCCTACGTGTTCTTTATCTACTTGCGTCATCATTATAAATCATCAAATCGAGAGAATAATCAGCCTGCGCAGTTTCTTGATTATTTCCTTTCGCTTTATAAAATAGCAAATGGGCTCAAATGGGTAGGGCAGATTGTCACTGCGTTTCGATTCTTTCCTTTTGAAATACCACCCAAATCAATCGTAAACAACACTCGTATTCTAAAAGGTGTTCCATTGTTGTCGGTACAATGACATTTGTAAATCTCCAGCTTGTTTTGGAATGATTCAGACTGCAGCTAACTATTCAAGGCACGCGGTCTGAACGCAGAAGAATGTCATGTTGTTGCATTCCAACTGATTGTTAAGTGAGATTTACGGCAGACGTAAACACATCCATTCAACTCTATTATATATTTGTTTGTTTTTATCTATCTCCTCATTACAATGATTTACTGCCCTGACGCCTCTCTTTCACTTGAAAGGGTCTCAATTGCATGTGCATTCATTCTGCTGCTGTGACATGATCCCGAGGACATGATATGTTCATTATAAGCGGGACTCCATCGTTACATCATCACTCTGTGCTGATCTTAGCTTGATTGTTTATCCACTCCATCGACATGTGACGTAGACTACTGAGCTACGATATGACCCCCATTTTAAAATGACATCAAACATCGACGGACCAAGTCCATATTATTAGTCACTAATTATATTAATTACATTGTATTGTACGTAATAGATATGCAATCATATGTTAGCATCTCAGGGTGAGTGTATGACGGGACAGGGTGAGTGTTTGTATTTAGTTCATTCTATTGATCTGAAGTTTATTTGAAACCCAGGCTTAAGTTATAATTTTAACAAGTTAGGGCGTATAGCTATAGTCGAATGCACATAAATATTTATATAATGGCCGTAAGGCATTACCAATTGGTTGAATCAATCTAGACACCAGCGCAAGCCTCCGTGAAGAGTTCTACATCCTATTTATGTAATCTTCTATAATTGGCAATCACAGACCTGTTGATTCTATTGTGCTCAAAATCTTCTACGGTCTAAACAAGCTTTGTTCGTCTATTGGATTTCACACGAATGACTAGAAGACAATATTCTGTTGACCTTGAGATCGGAAATCTCATTGGCACTTCTTCAGATTGTCTAGCCAACCGCTGACCCAATGGCACAATACAAAGCTTTAGATCACCGTGATCTGATTTTAAGCGCTTCCTGGAACGAATATCTTAGGCAGAGAGAAATAACATTGATGATTCTCAAAATGCGAATAACAGATTTGATATTGTGATGGTGGCAATAATAATAAGTAAGATGAGAATTGGAATCATCAAATTGAAATAAGTAATGTTGTCTTTGTGATTGGATTTGCATTCTTTAGGGATTCCTCAAATGGATTTTACGTGGGTCCTATCTTAAATGAAAACTATAAAATAAAATAAAATAAATCACGCAGCTGGAAATGATCACTGCATCAAAAAGACAACAATCATATTTCGTTTTCGTTGGTTATCTCAATTTGGGATCATTTGCAAAGTAGTAATAAATGTTTTTTACATAATTCAAAGCAACATATACAGATGTTTATAAGAGAGGATGACATGGCTAACGGTCTCGCTGCGCAGGAGCATTACTAAATCTATCAACTGTCTTTTTATATTTTTTAGTCTGTTTGAAGTAGGGCAAAGGGGTTGCAGACACCCCAAACGACAAATTGTGAGGCAGGGCGTTCCGATCGACAGCCTGGAACGGATCAAAGTTTTTTGGTTTTAATCCTTGGTAATAATCAACGAGGTCATCCATGGTCTTCAATTTATCAATCATTTGGTTTGGAGGTAGCAATCCAAATTCCTGATGACATGCGCGAATAATCTAAATTTAGAAAAAGTGCAAAGACAGAATGTCAAACAGTTGAAGCGGCATTGGTGGCATCATTGCAGATCTATAAATAGCTCAGTGTATGTAGTAGCCTGCTGTGAGTTGTAATGATCGACAAAATGATAGACAACTGATAGATCAGATATAAATTATAGTTTAATATATGAACTGATATTTGATAAGTAAGTAAGTAAGAGCAAGAATGAATTTACGTCATATTCAACATGTGACTGCTATGTCACAGTATGTTAATGTTAATATCAAACAGTTGAAGCGGCATTGGTGGCATCATTATAAATAGAGTGCATGTAGTAGCCTGCTGTGAGTTGTTGCATGAGTGATTGCAGTGAATTCAATTGCAACATTCAGTGGCAACATTTTGATCGCCTCCAGAGATTAAAAAAAACAGAGGGATGAGAGCAGTTCTTCGTTGTGACTATCGCACTCCTGCCTCCGAGATGTGTAGTCGACTTGGTTGGCTCTCAATCAGAGACAGAATGACATCGCACCAACTAATGATCACCCATAAAATTAAATTTAACCTCGCTCCTCTCCAAATACCACCAGCACTCAATCCCATTCCCATAATGACATCTACATCAAGTCGAGCCATCGCCATTCATATCAATACACTGGTGCTGACAAATGGAATGATCTGCCGTCTGCAATGAAGGAAGTCTCAAAAAGGATTGGTTTTAAATGTCTCCTCAATCCTGCTTATATATATGTATGTTGTAATGTATAGCCTAATCAGTCCTTTGAAAAAAAGTTCGATGTAAACTTAAAGGTTTTCTGAATAAATGATGATGATGATGAATTCAAGAGAAAATTAAGTTCTGATAAAGACGTTTAGGAACTTAAATCAGCTACTTAAATAGTCGAATTGATAACTCTGTGAACCAGTCAGGGTGGCTCAAACAGAGAGTATTAATAGTAAATCATCCCCATTTTGAACTTGACCCTATATGTTGAAATCATTTCTTAAAAACTGTATCACCACGAACCTTGAATTTCAGATGTGTTGATGATGGTGTTCGGTCTTCCCATAATGCACTCTCTGTTGACATGTTGTTGATTTGAGATATTTCTGAGATTGCTCTACAAAGACGATTGCTGACATTCTCAAGTGGTAATGTAGAAGCATCAATCTGTGACCTGAAAAGAATGAGCAAGAATAGACAAATGATAACATTTCCTCCATATCCAACAAAAACGAAATGATATAGGGAAGTAATTAGTCTCTCTACAGAAGGACTAATTGAATTACACAGCTCCATCATAGTCCATTACATCATATGGTATAACTATCAAATCGTGCCAAGAAAATGCAGTTGAATGGTATGATATATCTCGTTCTGAGTTTGAAAAAAGTGAATGATCGGAAATAGGGTAGATTCAATATGTTTAAAATAAGAAATCCATTTCACCATTCTTCATCATTTAGCTTCAGCTACTCAAATCTATGTTGAAATGTTTTTGTGTCATGTTCACTTCAAAAACGATATATAAGTATAACGCACGTCGCATGCAAACGCAAGGATACTAGCCTACACATTATCATCATCATTATTTATTCAGGAATATCTGATAAGGTGCCATCCATAAAGTACGTACTCAGTAAATACTCCAATAATTGACCCCCATTCCCCCCTGTACGCAGCTGTACGCTTTGTGATAACCCCACCCCTGTGCGTACGTACTCAGTTTTATTCTGACCCCCTTTTACGTTTTGATTTCTTGTTAACATGTTTTTCAATATCAAGCAACTAAAACTTATAACGCGTAGTTTAATCCCCGCAAAATCATTACATCAGTATACGCTTATTTCTTAATATTAGAATATAAATTTAAAAGAAGAATTTACAAAATCAACTGTTAAACTCTATCTATGCAATGGGAATAATTAACAGCATTGTTTTCTTTACGTTTTGCGTTTTTTTTTACTGTTTTCTAAATGACGTAATATTTTAATTATATATGGCGCAAATTTTTTGGTTGCCCTAGTAATGGCGTGTTATTTTATATTGACCGTATACTGCACATTTTTCAAATTTATTTGATTTAAAACGTAACTTTTCGGTTAAGTGCAATTAATCATCACTAAAAATTGCATTAAATATATTTGAAACTACCTTGATTGACCCCCCTCCCCCTATACGCAGCTGTACGCTTTTGGTGTGACCCCCCTCCCCCATACTGAGTACATACTTTATGGATGGCCCCTAAGTGTGTATAAACTGATAACAGCATTAGGACACTTTTTTCACAGGACTGACTGACTAAGATATACATAAAAAAGAGGAAATTACAAATAATCTAATAACAGGGTTGATAATTACACTCAAAGTAAATTCTTCTCAATTTCTCAAGGAGACACTTGAAACTGGTAGGACATCGAGGAAGGATTCGTAATTAGTAGGTATAAACCCTTCATCAAACAAAAATACATAGGTCTATGGCCATATCGTAATACAGCCTAATCAAAGCTTAGCTCAGAATTTGAAGTGAATTCCGAATTCGTCTACCCGACCGTCGTCACCGTCGACCGACTGACTGCAGCCTGCAGAAGTGCTGACTCAAACCACAAAAGCAACTTACTCTTCGGAAGATGCTTCAGAAATAGTGTCTTTTGCTGTTGAAGGCATCCACTTTCTAACAGTGTTTAATAAGTTGTATTTTGTAGTTGATTGATGGATGTTTCTTGTTAAAAACCGACAGTAACAAGTTCCACGAAAAGACGCCATTTTAAAATTAGACAGATCGTCGATTCTATGATAACGAGGCCAAATTTGCGGCTTCAGATTTGTAATGAGCAGAAGCGAGGCTGACAAAATTGAGGAGACGCACTGTGAATCATTTCATTAACTTCTGAGTTTTGACTATTTCTTTTCTTTTCTAAATATAACTTCATTAAGATGTGTTGAAAATCGTCGATGAGAAAAAGTTCACCTTGAAAGAAAAAAGATGTAAATAGACGAATTGGAGGCTACTACAGATCAATAAGGGAATTTCTCAAGCAAGAATGGAAGCCATATATGGTCGCCATCAGGCAACACGTTATAAACTTATTGAATGGTGAAATGACTATATCAACATAGGAGACAATACAAGTATATGTTGATGCTAAAAAGATGTTTTATCGTTATTCAACTTTGTTATTTGTAATTTGGGAGTTTATAACATGCAAATAAAAGGAGTACAAAATTATTCAATGCAATCCAGCCAGAAAAATTATGGTTATAGGCTCTCATTAAATGGCAGCGGCTGTTTATTATAATAATTGAAAGAGTTGTTTCTACTGTTCATGCCTTATTGGATGGAAACTGCTCACTAAAATTGAAGAAAAATATCATTTATAAGACAGTCGATTTGGAGAATATATGCCATCAGGAACTGAGAGAGTTAGGACACTCTTCATGCACCGCTAGTGTTTGGTATTGGGCAAACGTATGTCGCTGAACTAATGAGCGCATTTTCAGAGCCAGTGATCTCAGTCTAAGCGAAGCGCGCAAGAAGATTACAACCTTACAAAACATTATAGCGTACCGACAGTATTACAAAGGTCGTTTTGAGATAATTCAGCAAATAAATGTGGATAAAAACCACTTAGCCCACTTAATTTGGCTGTTATAGAATATCCACTTCAAACGGTTAAACAATTGAAGAACGAATAATTTCCCGCACATGCACACTATTCAAATTCTGGCCTCGATTTCAAAGCCCTGTTTACAAATGACTCACGGAAATTGGGTGCTCCAGCCATTGCAAATAGATGGCTCTGACCATGAAGGCTTCCATTTTCAATGATCGCATAGGTCTGGTAAGTAGGAAAACGAACGCTGGGACTGGACGGAATTTACTAACAACAGCCAACCATTGGATCAGATTGTTTGCAAATGCAACCTAAATGAATTCAACCAGTCACTCAAAGAATTTCTAGATTGGCACTAATGTGGGCATGCACAGTGAAACTGTAAACCCATCACTATATCCAACTCTCTCTCATTGGTCATCGCTACGTTGCATAAGCACACAAGAAGAACGTCTTTCTATATTATAATCACCAACACAAAGAAGATTGCAAAATAGATAGCTGAATTGAGCTATATCAAATGGTACTTTTTAGTAAACACTATATGGTAACTGTCTCTATGTGTAGAAGAGGCTATCTTTTGATGGAAAATGCCTGTTTACAGACCCAGGTGCTGCATTCGATGATCATTTGATTTATCAAGTCAAGGCTGAGTGAGTTCAAATCTTGAGTCTTGGTCTGCCATCTGAGTTAGCACCCTTCCGCACCTAATGCCTGATATCAACATTAATCATAAAGAAATTCCTCAAAGATAAAAACTGCCTTGTAAAACAGATTGGACGAAGTTGGGCATGTACATAATTTAATCTAATCAGCAATTCAAAACACCAAGCTAAAAGAACAATGTGCAACAAAGACCATAACAACGACACACAATTATTATTATCAAAGCGTTTTAAAACAACCAATAGAATGTGACACAATAATTTATTCAAAAGCATCAGCATAACCTGCCACACAAACAATAAACTACAAACAACAGCCATAAAATAATAATAATAATATTTTCAATTCAGATGTACAAATTTGAGGAGCGCATATTATAATTCAGACTGAATCTGGGAAACAATTGCTTCCAATAGATTATCAACATGACTAGACCGATCAGACTCTTCTAGGTTGTCCTGTGGAAAATCAAGGAAACAATGTCAAACAACAACATTGGTTTTTACGTGAGAAGAAGATTTAAAAGGTCAATGTGTTTACTTTATCAGTTAATAGATTTCTGATTAGGAAATTGACATCTCGTCGCATAGCCAAAAGGCTTTCCTTGGTTGATTTCAGTTCTACCTCAACAGCATCAATGCTTTTTTGATGTTCGGCATTGGCGCTATTGAGTTTCCGTTTGGCTTCTTCTGTCTCTTTGAGTTGGTCTCGTAACGTGTCTTGTGAACCAACAAGCTAATAATGTAACATTTCTTATCAACTGAATGCAAACACTGAAATCATACTAAAACAATTAAATTGGAATCATTCAAACCTACCTGTCGTATTTTCCTTTCATAATCTTCTGTAAATTTGGTCTGAAAAAGACAAAATAGAAGTAGTATATTGTGGCAGAAGACATTGTAAAGCATGTACATGTCTATGGTACCGACCAATGGAAATGACTTCAGTTGAGACGCAGTTAAAGAGAGAACGACATCTTGATCCATGTGGAAATCAGGAGCGCGGAAATAGCACAGGCATTGCCTGGAAATATCACACAAAGAAACATATAGAGTAACGAAAACAACAAGACTGATGGCACAGAAGATTGTTAATTCACCTGAACAGATCGCACACAGCGTCAAGAGTATCATCTTTAACAGAGGAGTCAGCCGCAACAACCATTGTTGAAGGCACGTCATCTGATGCGCTACTCTTCTTGGTTGAAACTTTACTGTCTTTGCTGCTGCTGTTAGAAACAGGCGGTTGTGATTTTGATAACTGGTTTTTACAAGGGCGTAAGTTGGAATCAGATTGAGCAAACCTATGATATCATGTAAAATTGTGAGAACAAGGCAACAGTGTTACAGATGACAGATACAGGACAACATATTTAAACTAACCACCGATCAGGTCCAGATTTACTGCTTTGCACTCTGACTTGAACCCCACGAGAAGAACCCAAATGTTTGATGGCAACAACTTTACCCCCATACCTGAAATGCAATATGTTTTATGTTTTTTAATAAATAGCAAACAGCAGTACACAATTCACAGACTGCGGAGATACCCTAGCAGGCAGTCATACCATCTGTCATTTACACAGACTTCAACTTCATCCTGTACATCATCTGCAGAGACATTAGAAGTAGATTATATGACAAACTGATTGCATCATTTAACTGAGCAAACATCAATTTTAGGAAACTCACAAGCAACTGTAGAAGAGGTCAAGGGCGAGGTTGGTGAGGCTATTGCAGAGGTCTCCTCTTCAGGAAGAACAAACGACAGAGGGCTACTTCCCTACACATAATAATACCATGATTAAGAAGATTAACAAGACAATGAATTTTTGTCTCCATTTTGTTTGAAAGCATACCGTAGTTGTTGATGACACATTGCTTTCATGGTATTGCTTACTAACAGCTGACAGAGGCATTTCTTCATCATCAGATTCATCCTATACAGAACCAACAACATCAACAAATTAAATCAGTGAATACGCCAATAAACAATGTACAACATGCTTTTAAATAATTACCGAATTTAGTCGTCTTCTCTTCTTGGGTTTTAACTTTGGCTTAGGGGATCGTGAAACAGCAACACGCTCCTGCGACAAGATAAAACCATACAATCATACCACAGCTAGTAACAACAGCGGGGATAACAATGATCCAGATGGTGTAAGTTTGCATACCTCTTTCTGTTGGGCCTTCCTGTGTGCATCTTCCCTGGACTTTTTAGCTTTCTCTGATCTGTCTTCTTCCTCTTGCTGCTTCCTCCGTTTTCTTATTTCTCTTTGATCCTGTTCTTGTCGTTGTTGCTCTTGTTGCATCTTTTGTTGGTTCAATCGTTGCTGTTGCTGCTGTTTCAAGCGAGAAGTCATTTGTGGTGATGGTGATGCAGCTTCTTCGTTAGCCTTGCAGAGAATAAGAAATGACATAGTTCCAAATAGATCATTATAAATTGTCAGCAGTTGAAATATGTTGAAAAAGACATACGATCAACTCACTCGGTTGTGCTTATCTGGTGTAGTGACAGCTGACAACGGTGGTACGCTGGAAGTAGATTGAGGAACCCTGGGGGGAGGTGCAAAAGCCACTTTCTATACAAAAAGACAAATGAATTAGCACCAATTTTCAAATCCAGATAAGCAGGATACACACAGTGATATCGTTAAATAATTTACTTCTTCAGCCTTCTCAAGTCGTTCTTTCAGTCGCCTTATTTCTTCGGCCTTTTTCTCATCCAAATTCTTGACTGGACGTTGCAATTTCCCAATTGGGATATTCGCTTTCTGTTCTGCTTTGTTGCAGCTGTGAAAGAGGAAGCAGATAAATCAATACAAAAATGGCAAAAATTTACTTTAATAGTTTAAGCAACTTTTATACCCAATAATGCTGTGCCTTAATACCTTTGAAACTTTGGATCAGAATTGTCTGCACATGTCCATTCGTCAGGTATCTCCATTTCAGCAAGTTTGCGAGAGAACTTTAATTCCCGCCATTTCAAACACGAATCTACATTAAGATGATTAGGGGTAAATTTTTGTACACTGTCAACCATCCATCTCTAGCACTTTTAAGAAACATACCACATTGAATTTGTTTTGGGACGTCCATGAGACGTTTTAGTACTGCCTTTGTATCCTGTGATGGGTCATCATCCCAATCTTTAACATAACCATAAGATGTCCTGTCAAAGTCAAGATATATATAATACCCATTTAATATTTACACGGCAGCAGCAATTCCCAATCTATACAGGACTGTAACCTACATACCAAAAACTTGTACTACCCATGGCTGAATGAGAGAGGAAACATAATTAGTTTAATCATCATAGCTAAGTGGCGATGCTTTCACACAGATTAAATACTAACATTCAATCTTTGAATCCTTCCAGTATTGCACCATGTGATCAGCCATTGATTTTAACAGATGTTTATATTCCTAAGAACAACGAAGCAGAAAGGAAAGTGAAATACAACTCAATAATCCTAAACAAGACTTATTCAGGGGAGAGTAAACAAGCGCTGTATAACTCTCACCTTACTATCCGCAAAGTCTTGTTTGTTGTGTGTTGGTTCTAGTACAAGATATGGCACATCTACAACACCTGGAAACAACAGCATCCATGTCAACAATGTATCAAGCATACTACATTTATCTGCCAACTTCTAAAAGTGCAATAACTTGTCAGCTGATTGTTAATAAAACAATAGTTAACAACGAATAAATGGCAAGAACTTGTATATTCTTATTACTAATACATTATGCTTATATATATCTCACAACATATAACGAATATGCTAAGAAAAATTGGTTCAACTGGAGTGTGTCAGAGCATCATGGGAACCATGCTTCTATCTGCCATTGAAAAAATCGATGAATCATTGTTTGAGGAAACCTACCTATGATTCCAGCGCATTTCCTAAATAATGTAAAATTGAAATATATTAAATGTAGTTTGTATTAAAGAGCGAAAGTAGATACATAGTGATTAACTCACACTCCCCCTTCCGTCTGAGGTCCTATACTCTCGTACATGCGTATCAACCTGTATGAAGCAAACAACAATGTAATCAGCTGTAGCAGGTGTGCTGTTGCAATGACATTGGTTGTTATTGGTTACCTCAGTCTTACCTGTTACAGTTATAGATGAACATGCCATCGCAGCTGCGTTTATCCAGATTGAAACCAAACGTGAACGTCAATGTTTTTGGCTCCTTCAAAGACCTGTAAAGCAGCAAACCAACATCTTATGCTAGTTGGATATGGTATTATACTGTCGGCTAAAATGAGTAGATACCAACCTTCTCTTTCCATCTGATTGGATTTGTTTATATTCAGCATGCTGTTTTGCATCGTTATAATCCCTTTCCGCAATTTGAATTTTAGACTAAAACGATCAAAACATGTTTCATCACATGGACTGATAATCATCACTTTTAAGATTGGCATTAGAATGTTAAGAAGCATTTCACAATACTTCAAGGGGGTAACTTCAAACGCTGAAAATGCATCATCATGCGTTTAAAGGTCTTTTGTTTTCATTAAACACTGCATACCCTTTCCTCAGACATGCTAGCAATGCAACCTTGCTGCTAATCTAATCTGGTATTTTCTCTTGTATGTTTCACATCTGGTGCTTGTTGAATAGTGTATGGTGTGATAATGTTCTATCATGCAAAAGACAATAGAATAAAACTCACCATAGCTGCTTTATTCAGGTGACCAGTGCTCTGTTGCAATTCTCTATAATTAAAAGTCAACTAAATAATCAGGTCATTCAATATGTCAAGAGTTTTAAACAAAACTATTTTATTTTTTGATGATTTGGAGGAAGAATACATGGTACATTCGAACTTGGTTAATATCCCCATTTGTTGAAAACCACTTGCTGTTTTCTACACAAACCCAACTAATTTTCCTCGCTCAATATCCCCTCGGATAATATCCCATCTTGTTCTTCCACAGGCCTATTTTGTCATGAAAACATTTTAATACTTCAAAGAATAACCTTTGCTTGTGACTTGAAATAAATAGCTAATAGATTTGAGCATTACTGTACTCTACTTTCCTTACTGCAAAAGCAACTCTGTCCAATGACAAACTTTTCAAATGTCTTCTCCCAAACAAACTGAGTTCACATGGCTGTGCTTGTGACACAGACCATGTGTACAATGTTATCAACGCATGCATACTATGTTGCATTGCAAGCTTAACAGTACAATAAATAAACAGTACATAGGAAGAATTTTGCAATCAAGAAGAAGAAACTGCATGAAACTTTTTGAAAATCTCTGTTTCAATTTGACTCATTTTGAAATCATTATATGGTTGGCCGGTAATTTACAATTGTAGGCTGTTTATTATGATTTAATAATATTTGTGAAAAATGAACAGAATTCTTATTTAAAAAAAACTATCGTTAAAACACAAACATAACATCAGTTTGTGTAACTTTTGGGCTGTTGTACTAACGTGCAAGAGGGTTGGCAATCTTTATTTATCAGGAGAACTTCTTCATTATGATTCCTGGGTGTTTAAGTGCAGCCCTAGCCTGCGTACCAGCCCCAAGGTTTTTCTGAAACCATAGGGTCTGTGAAGTAATGTGTGATTTTTAGCCCATCGAAAGTAACACCTATATGCTATTGGTAAATTATTCACACTCTATCACCACAAAAGATCAATTGTTATAAAATCACAGCTCTTCGTCAATCACGTCATACTCAACAGCAACAAGAATGATCTTAATGATAATACGACGTAATGCATAAATTATATTCCAAACTCATGGGAACTTGCTGGGCTAAAAGTCACGCTTTAGTTCACAGACCCTATGGTTTAAGAAAATATCTTGGGGCTGGTAGGCAGGCTAGTGCAGCCCTAGCAAGACTACATACGTCCAAAGCTTACTAACTGTTTATTAGACATACATAATTTATGATAAGTTAAAATCTCACTTGTATTGAGTTAACAATTCCTTTGCTCTTTCCTCAGCTGTAATTAAAATAAAAATAGGAACTAATCAATTTATTATAAATAACATGACTGCAATTCAAAGACAATCAATTATTCTATGAACCTAAGCTAGCCTCTCTTTCTGCCTTTTCTACTTCTTGCTCTGATCGCCGTTTGAAACGAGTTGAGCTGTAACAGTATGATCTACAAATCAAGTGAAATACACATAATTATAATTGAGTAGCAGCATATCAATCATGGACTGAGGTTACCACAAACTGTTCAATGTAATTGTTACCTCACCTTGGTCGACATAGGCAAGATATTAACCGCCTTGTTCTCACTTTTTTGCCCTGGAACAGAGTTGAAAAGCATTAATTTCATTGTTATTAATCACAGGTCTACCCAACTCCAAAAAATATTGTGAAGAACAGCAAATTACCTCTATGTAGATTTTCATCCGTGGCTCACTATATAGAACAGAGACATAAGAGCGAAAAGACACCCGTTCTGGGTATACCCTGCAAGGAAGTATCCGCAGTTTTACATGTTTTTAGTGATTACTTAACTGCAACTTCATTAATCAATGACTGCCAGGATACTCAAGGAAGAGGCTTCTGGTACAAAAGCTTGAATTTCCAGAGCTGCTCTCAACTAAATGAAATGCAGAGCTCGATAAAATGGGGACCGTTGGGACTGCCGGTCGCAGGCACATTTTGGGAACAATAGAATTACTGCAGGCACAACTATCAAGATTGCACAACGTTCTGCATTTGGAATAACTACTGCAGAATTTTTGAACTGGTTAGCAGTTGCACAGGACATATGTGCGCAAGTGCAGCACCATGATAGGCTGACATTTTTTTTACAGAAAATGTCCTTGTATAAGACGTTCTCCTTCACATACAAAATTGCAAAGATGTAGCACATTATTTATGGGCTTACAAATCTCATTTTAATCTCGTTGAAAATGTTGGCATTTCACTATGATTTGATATGTGAAATTATTATGAGAGATGGAAGAATTGAGTTCCATCTTTCTTATCCAGCAATCAAGATGTGCATAACGCACAAACACTGAAATAAACATTTTATAATCAATTTTATACCATTGTGCTATTGTGTGTGTAATTCTATTTTGATTCAGTTGTCAACATGAGCAAATTGTACATAGTATACCATCATGATGCAGAATTGCTGAATAATTTTTTTCAAAAAAGATATAAAAAAATAGTTGATCTGCCCTCCCAGCTTTCCCTCCTCCTACGCCTTTGGGTAGCAGCAGCAAGTGCCTTTTATAATATAATCTAATTTTTTATTCAAACTTGATGATCCATGGTACAAAATTGTTAATAAAGGCCATATCTCAGGATTTTGTCATGAAATTATGAATTTTTCTCTTGTGTACCCGACTGGAAACAAAACGAATTATGGGGAAATATACGATTCAAGAGCAATGTAGAGTCAAATTTTGAAAAATGATTATGATATGATGAATGTTTTAAATTGGGAACAGTTATTATCAAGCTGGTACATGTGTCACTGTTGAGAAAGACAAAGTTCTCTCTAAATCGATTGAAAGCAAATCACAAGAAAACGTCTCATTCAAGTTTGAAAGATGATTCTAACATACTTGTCTTTGGTGTCGTAAATCTCGTCTGCGTGAGGATCTGCCATTTTAATATCATGCTCTTCTGGAGAAATCTAAGCAATATTAACCAAGAATATAGTCATGTTGAGTCTGTTGCAGAAGCAGACACAATACACTGATCACAAACAACAAACTCACTAGTAATTCAGGTTCGCCATTATCCATCAGCTTTAAATTATAAATCATAACAAGAGTCCCTGAGATGAATACAAAAACATTATTCTAAACTCAAGCCTGCTACTATACTTACAGATATATTATAACTCAAAGCTCAATGGGATATCTGAATAGATTGGACCTTTCTCTCTTAGCATCATCATCATTGGTACAGCATCATTGGTAGGACATTAAAATGACAGGAAATGACTCAACGGGGTTCCGGAATAAATACTTTAATCCCTTTTGAGTCCCAGAATTCCCAGAATTTTTTGTTTGAGTCAAGTTAGAAAGGTGTGTATACTGATATAAAAACAAGAGAAAATACGGTTTTGCCGGCCGCATAAATTGTAAACAACATCGTTCTATTTGAGTAACATCATTCAATTTCCATTGTTAGAAAACAATAGCCCATGTATTCCCATAACAACGCAAACAAATTTCATGCTGTTAGTTGAGCGAAATTTCAAAACAATTTTATTTGAAATTTAACAGGGACATTTTTGATCCATTATTTGCCAACTCATTTGAGAAACATTACAATTTAAAGCAGCAATTAGTTAATAAAATACGTTCAACGGAAATAAAATATAATAATTTCATAAACAGAGAAGTTCTAACTTTTACACAAATATCTAGAAATACGATTGCATTTTTAAATATTTGCCAACATCTATGTGACTCCAGCTAGAAGCATCTGGGAAAGGAGATCCGATTTTGTATGATAATACATTAATATACAGAAGATATTGTTTTCTAGATAGCCTACCATTTAACTTGATTTGTTTGAATTGAGACTTCAACTCCTGCTCATTTTTGAATGGGGAAAACCGTGTGATAATATCTACTTCAGTTTTATGCTGCAAAAACAAATGCAATGTGAAAATAATGACACTTTCAAAATTCTCATTTCTAAAAGTAAACCATTTAGCTGTACATACTTTGATTCTGTCAACCTCGGTGGTTGCAATAGGCATCCCTGACGACAAAGACCATGAAGGCATTGGGACAACAACCTAAAAGCATTCAATTGTATAAATTTAGGTATGCTTTGCGTTGAGAGGAAGCGCGATAACGAGACAGCAGTTACCTCTTGTAGTTTTTCCCTTTCATGGAATGTTCTTGACAAGAAGAGACAGCTTACTGTATCATTCCTTGGAGTTATCACAATAAATGTTTTAAATAAAACAAATCATTTACACATCATAACTGAAATGTACCACAACAGAATGAAAGCCTTACTTTTTGGTAAACAAAAGCATATCTTTTCCAATGCGCATAGACCCCCTAGATAGAGAAAATTAGAAATCCTAAACAATTGAGCAAATGCTTCAAAATGAGATACATTGTCGTTGTTGTACTTACGATTTCAGACCGTTGCCATACTGACCAATCAGGTTAGAGTTTGCTTCCAGTCTTTTTGATGATCTACCGAATTGTATGACCTGCGAAACCTCAGCTGAAATCAAAAGGATCAGAGCATACCAAACCAAGACGAGAACTTTTAATGGGTCAACAATTTTTACTGATTGACCAAATACGTTCTCAGAACAAACACAAATAATAATAATAATAATAATAATAATAATAATAATAATAATAATAATATTTTGATAATATAAAGATTCAGACAGTTAGGTAAAATAGCAACTGATAGTCTATAGATAGACATTTGAAAAGTGTGTCAACTGCATATTCTGTTGACCATCTCCATCAATTATTTTTGAAATTATTTTAACATTTTACACATGGTTTTACGTCATAAGATTGTCAAACCAAAACATATCTCTGCAGTTTAGTATTAAATGAGAGTGTGTTGGTTTTACGTCATAAGATTGTCAAACCAAAACATATATCTGCAGTTTAGTATTAAATGAGAGTGTGTTGGTTTTACGTCATAAGATTGTCAAACCAAAACATATTTCTGCAGTTTAGTATTAAATGAGAGTGTGTTGGTACTGGTGCCGGTAATAGGTTGATTTCATCAAATGTTCGCTTCCTTAATTCATATTACGTTGACATCTTCTTTTTAACGTTATTTAAAAAAATGGGGGAAAATTTGAGCCAATTTGAGCATGGAATTTCTATCTATCGGCGGTGTCTCCCAATAACCCAAGTTTTTGGTATCAGAATAACCCAAACACAAGGCTGGGGTGCAGTACAGTAAACCTTTTGTGAAATACATTTTCAAACTGTAAATTAATCTAACTTGAAACATTTGACTGATTACATCAATTTTCTCCTATAAATCGTCATATTTTGCCTTTCTTCGAATCACAGATCCAGAGTAATCCCTTCGAACAACTTTCGATTCTTTCGAACGCTATGATTTTGAATGTCTCGTTAATCATTTCTGCTGCTTACAAGCTGTATTCATGTTCGATGTTCCGGTTTGTAAGGTTTTTGGTTTTGTATCGAAATTGCTACTATGAACAAACAAAATGATACAAAAGACGAATGCTTTATATTCTAATATATATCATCAACAACCTAATCAACCTAATTTATCTCTAAAATGATGTCCAAGTTGTTATGGCTTGCGTGATCCCTGCAAGGGAGTTAGCCAATCAAATCACTAGAACAGCATTCAATTGAAATTTCTTGAGTTTTACAACTGCTATATCCATCGGTTGTAAAAGAAATACCAACATCACTTACTTTGGTCCATGCCACATCCGTTGTCAAGGAAACACATGATAAAGTTTCCTCTTGTTGAGTCACTTGGAACTAAAAAATCAAAAATAAGGAAATGTTGGTTGTTTGTTCTGCGCAGATAGAAGAAATGACCCAGCTAAAATGGCCCCTATACATAAAACTAAGATTGATTCCAGTAAGAAAATTTTGGATACTTCCAGGCATCGTTAACCTTTGCTAACTCGTCAATTTGTTGTTTACCTTAAGTGTGATTTTTATGTCGGTTTCACCGTCGGCACCTCCACCTGCAGATTGACGAGCATAGGCATGGAGATATTGGACGTCACACAATGACTCACAATCAAGAAATTAATAGCATTTATGCCAATTTTAAAACATTGACAAACAAAGTCAAACATAAAAACCAAATTTGAATAAACAATCTGACTTGAACCATTTTAATATGTATGTTCCTGTTATTTAAATTTTCATATTTTGTATTTAACGCATACCGTATATAACTTTGTATTTCCTTAACGGAGCATTCACAATTGACGTGAAACGGTAAAGGGGGAGGGGGTTGATAAAGAGTTGACAGGGGGAGGGGGCCTTGGCTATTAGTTGATGCCAACTTCTGAATTTTGTTTTTCGTAAAAGCAGCTCACGCAGCACTTTCAAGGTAACTAATACTTTGAATTTCTGCATCATGTAACAGATAAATGCTTGCCGCTACATACTCACTAAACTCACTCACTAAAAGCAAGAAAACATAAAAAATTTCTTGTGTTTTTAATGGCGTTTTGGAATTTTCTATTGTTAGGGGTTATCTGAAAGTTGATATCAATGGGGAGGGGGTGTTGGCAGAAGCTGACATCGGTTGACAGTAGGGGGAAGGGGGTTAAGTATGACCCAAAAATAGGTTGATGTCAATTGTGAATGATCCCTAACTCAAGATGACTATACTGTTGAAACGCTGTTCAAATAATTAATACAACTCAATTACTGTTGACATTGATCTTTTTATTGAGACATTCAATTTTTCAGTAGAGAATTGTATGAAACTATCACACAACTCAGTAGACTGAGAATTAACAGATATTGATCGAAGGTGAGGTGAACATCGGCAGAGGTCATTATGACAATATTCATGGAGCCTGAGATCAATAACTATAATTATAACATGAACTTGAAATTTAAATGCATTGTAATGCATCAAAAATGCAATTATCTGTTGCGTCTTTACGCCATAACGGTAAGAAAACACAAGCGGTTAAAATAGCTTTAGGGTTGACCGCTGTTAAACATTGGACAAACCACAAAATAAAAACGTGCAAGTTTGAATTGAATTTGATGATTACCCTAGAAACAGACATGCCACTGCGTCTCATTCATTAACCACAATCACACATGGAGGTTGATACCAATGGAGACTATGCCTTACAAATGGGTTCTATTATACGCATCGGAAAAGCGGGTTTCTCAATCACTCTATTGACTTGTCTTGATTCAGCTTATGTCACTATTCTTCGGCATGCTTTAGGAACACACTGGCCTGATGAAGAGTCAACTGCCAACCTCGATAAGCTTTCCTCTTCTGCTTCTGCTATAGCCTGCGCACAGACCTTACTTGAAAACCTTTCTTCCTCGTTAGTAAGGTCTGCGCATCCAAGCAAATCTCTTGTTCTGACAGGAAGTGCTGAGACGACCAAAGATGGACACACTCTGCGTGAAATGCATACCTTTGCAATGTTGACCATTCGTGTGAAAACAACACATCCAGAAACAAGTAAATGTACTTTTTAATATAAAAAAGGTTTTAATCTATTTATTTTTATAGACACAGCTCCACTTTTATGGAATTTTCGATTTTCTTTCCGTGAAATTACCAGAAAATAGTTCATCAAGAATTGGTTTTGTTAGAAATTCAGTTGAGTTCAGTAGGTTTAGCTATTAAATATAAGCCAAATCCAAGTTATTACCGGTGATACTGTGATACTGTGGCGTTTCTGTCTCTAAATAACGCTTCTCGAATTGAGTATTCATTCATTTTTAAACGGCAATGAATATTTGACTGAAATCATCAATAAAGGTCAGTGATTTAGGGCTACTGTTTCATTAATCAGTTGCTTTCAAGTCAATTCTTTATTTGTAAACAGTAAACACGGCAGTCCAAATAAAATTAAGCTTGAAAAACCTTTCTTATATTTGATAATTATATAAACCAACGAGAACATGATAACATCTTTGTTGTAAAATCAAAATTTGATATGTTAATCCCGTTCCTTAAAACTGCGTAAATTGTTTATCATTGATCGTTACACGTTGATGCGAAGACAATTTGAATGTTTGATGTAAAAATATTTGCTAAACAATAGCTGAAAACTTCAACCAATCACTGACCAGTACAAGATATGTTGTACTCAACAACAATTGGTTGAAATCACAATAGTTTTGATTATGAAACTTCCTCTCAGAACAAGAGAATTCGCTCGGATGAGCAGACCTTACAAACGAGGAAGAAAGGTTTTCAAGTAAGATCCGCGCGCAGGCTACTTCTGCTATTGCTCATCAACGTCAGCAATTCGGCCAACGACCCAATCCAAATTCATTTCGACCCTTTTTTAGGTTTAATTGATCAAAGACGTATACCCCTCAACCGCTGAATGACATCATAATTAGGTCATGTCAAAAGAAAAAAGTCGTATTATCCACAACCCTGCATGACAACCTTCATTGGCAACTGAAGTAAAAATTTTGACGAGGCTATGGGCAAGTAGTATCTTCTCATAATGTTTTGTATCGTGAATTGTGTTATTTACAAGTTTCTTTGAACTATGTTAGGCGAAAGAGGGATGATACATTCCTATAAACTGACTATCTATACTACTACTACTGCTACTACTACTATTACTACTGGTATTGCCAAGTCTGTTTAATTGTAAAACCAAGGACTGGAGGAAGGGTGTTATAAAATATTGAAGAGAAGCTAGTATCTGTAAGATTTGATTTGTAGGAAAAGGCAGTTGAGAACTCGCTTTGAGTCCACCTGAAAACCAATGCTGGATAGACCCCAAGGCAATTCAGGTAGCAGTCTTTCACCAAGGATAATATGGACCAATAAAATGTTAAAGAAAGATTTAGAGAAGACAGGGTAGACTGAAAATGAGAAGGTTGAGAGATGTGAAATTGTTTTCAAAATGATCCTGAGTAACTTGGTCAGCTATTATCATAACAAGAGATGTTATGTGGAAGGAGAAGATGTTTTGGAGATTAGATATATTTGTAGAACTACATTTAGTATGCATTCTTCATTTTTGAATTCATGCTACCAGTGAGCACGCACTTTGACTTCATTTGACATGGAGATATAACTCTTAAAATGATTCCAAACGCAATTACAAAGCGAAATCAATTTCTGAGTGGAAGCATCACTTGAAAATTCTCATAGAAGACACTCTTCAAAGATTGGGAATGATTCCTCATCTTTCAAATGATGTAATTAAATCAAGGGTGGAAAAGATGACTATATTACACATTGAGATACTGATTATAGAATAAAATCACATCTCAAAGCAACAACCTTCAAATAATTGCACCCACAAGACATGCCTGCTGCATTTATTGATATGAATTAAAGTGCATCCCAATCAAGTGAAAGCAGAAATATTTTGGAAATTCCACAATAAAATCAGACCTCACCAGGATATCAAATAATTCCGCAACTAATAGTTTAACCTAGTTCCATGCCTCAGTTACCAACAAATCCATATTGAGTTCACATCCACAAGAGTGTAATGATCAAGATCAATTAAAGGGTGGACCACACAAAGGGAATCGCAGGTGGATTATCATTTTTAGCCCTTTCCACACACAAACACACAAAGTTTCCATCAGCAGTTTCCCTGTCATAGTATCTTGCACAATGTCTTGCTAATCTGCCCTCCGATCCAATAGTGGTTGTTCAAATCACTTTTTTTTCATTTGATGCATCATTTTGTTAAAGTATCCTTGTTATAAAATTCTAACAGAACAGTTGTTTAATGTGTTATTATTTTAGGGTCCGAGTAACAACTTATTTTATCCTATTGACAGTACTGTTCTATTGTACAGGACAATTGCAAACTCTACAGTATTCAGAAATTCCCGAGCAGATGAATGAGGGCTATTTTGTATTGATTATTGCATTCTTATTTGTAAAATGAAAAAATCAGACAGAAACTCTCCAACATTAATGATGTTCTCTAAATTTTCCAACAGCTGCATAGCATCAAAGGTTGTCTTGCTAGCGAAATTGTATAGTTTCAGTTTGCGTTATAGCAGTCTGCAACGAAGGAGGCGTCATCCTTTGAGCAGCATTCACATATTGTCTTTAATATTTATCCTATTAAACCGAACTAAGCCAAAACATATTTCCATCCACTCCGCCAATATCCAATTTTATATTAAATGGTAAATCAATCATTATTTTGTGAAACCAATTTGCCAAGGTAATGCTGTTCATTAGGCAAACAACAGGGCATGAATGGGCATTCTGCTTGATGACAACTTGTAAGAATAATTTGAAAGAGCCAACATGAATTGGTCACCATAGAAGCCAAGTGGTGAGATATTTATATTTATTACATGTATGCTACGATAGCTAGTCCAGGGATTCCCAAGACAGATTGCAAGAAATCCATAAAAATAAGACAAACACATCATTCTTTGCTGTCTCAATCAATTGCAATTATCTAATTTGTTTAGTAACTCGTATTCACCTTTGACACTTTCTTGTTTTAAAACTGTAAAGCAGGATGTTGTTGATAGCTTCCGCTTTCTATTTGGATGGCGCCTCAAACTGTTTGAATGATGCAGCAATATAAGAAGTTGATACCATGGCGTGAAGTAGATGCAGCATAGCAAAAAATAATTCATGTTTCATCTATTTTATCAAAACTATCATTCCTAAACTCTGACAATTGAAAATAAAATCGGTGCAGTTTGTCTTGACATGGTGACCATTGTTGTTGTGTCACAAGTGACTAACCATTCCTTCGTTCACAAGCCACCTGCTATTATCCACTAAAAAATATCTTGCTACTGCAGGTTGCTGCTTTGTAACATGCGACATTTAAAAACAAGGCCACGTGTAACTGCATAAACAGTATTTCAGTAATTGAGTTATGAGTGGGTCAGGTGATTTACCAGAGTCGGATTTTTTGTAGAGCCATCTGTGGGTTGAGTCAGGACTCTGCAGAATTCAAGACTCGCTTTGACGTTGAAAGGTCTAAATTGATTACTGTGTTTATTATTGCTACAGTCTTATCTCATGCAGCTACATTGATCAGATATCACATCAGGTAAGAGTATTCTCTTTCATTAATTTGAGTACATTTAATCCAGCAACATCCTTTGTATTGAGTGAGTGAATGATATAAAAATCAATTATTTTGTGAAAGAGATCTATTTTACAATACCTGTGAAAATGTGCGTCTTTGTTGCCCCAGCATCTCTTAAAATACAAACAAAACAAATGTCTGTTGTTCAAATCAATCTTTTGAATTCATCTTTGTTAGGTGGATCATTAGTTAAACATACGTACCTTGAATTATCAACCAACTCGGCCAAAGCACCAAAGAGAAACTCATGTGTAGTACTGGACAGAAAAATAGGAAAATTTATGTTTAGACTATGAGCTTCAGATTCCTAATCAACAGTGGCAGGGACATGGTTTGATTTTTTACAATAATATCAACACGACAAATATAGACAGTTTGTTTGACATTTTACATAAAAATAGTGTTATGGCTCAACCACATGATAAATTATAATGAATGCTAAGAGATTTGACGTTACCTGTTTGTGTGAAGGTATTCGTAGGTCAACCGAGCACGGCTAAGAGAATCGTAGGAGCCCATATACGCCGCCTTCAGTTTGGAATGCCAACAAGACAAGAGATTGCTCAAACAGATAGAAAATCACAGCTTATCTCCCGTAGATAATCAAACGCAATCCGTTTTGAACAAAATGTACGTATCCTCTTCAACCGTAGTACAACCGAAGTGCGATGGTGAATTCAACAGCACTGCAGTGGGTGGCACCGCAACATATTTGTAAGTGTGTATATTTAATCCCAAACAACAAACATCAGCGCGTCGATACGACGATGAACAAAACTGTAAATAGACCAAGTATTTTGTTATTGTAATTCAGCTCGAATAGCTCCTCAAAAATCCGTATCTTATCAATAAATGCCAACACACGTACAACATGTGCTCTGTCTCTGTCCCATTGGAAGAGAGGAATAAGTGCCTGAAACAACAGTCTACGACGGATTTCCTGCAAGTCACATGATGAGTCAGAGTCACTGGCAGCGATTCATTGGCTGACACGTCTGCTCACATCAGCATCACATGACGAAATGCACCATGGTCACTCTTCGTCATCTTAGTCACCATCGACAACCACTTTTCTCTACCAACGGTCGCCATGTTTTACAGCTTGGTATCAAAGACAACTTTTTCCTCAGTAAAGTAAAAAGTATTAACCAACACTTTACATGTACAGTGCTAATTGGATAATTATATTTGGAGAATTGGAGAATTATGCTATTTGTTTTTATGTGTTTTAGAAGGTTGCAGCTGAGTGTCTGGGAATGCCGATATTTGGCTACTGTTCGAGGAGGAAGTTGTTAACAAACTCACTTTCATCGATAATCACTTGTTTCCTCCGGTGATTATATAGCAATGAATGCATATATTGCAACTTTGTCTGACAAGTTGTTTAATAGTCGATTCCGTGACCATTAAACTCAAAGGATCTATAAGCTATGTTGCTGCTATCGCAGTGTCAAGCTTCCCATTCCCAATCTACATTGCTACAGCCACTATCAGTCTGATTGCTAGACGGAGTGTGATTTTCCAATCAGATGACCGATAGAAAAGTGTAGATCATATCTGAGTTTTAGAATGTTTGTGTCTCTCATGGCTTGATATGACACTGGAACAACAGTATTCAGTAATTTCCTGTAGAACGAAGAACATCTCTTTTCTGTTATTACCGATATTACGTCTTTGTACTGTCAAAGCGTTAAATTCTTCCTCTGAAACCTAACCAGATATCTATATTTATCTACTTTCGTTATCTTTTCCTTTCTTCCGAAGTTATCGATCGTACTTCCAATCCAATCATTTCTATTTGCATGTGACACCTCACATTTTCTTCGTGAAAAGTTGAACATCATTGAAAACCATGCAATATTTAGATATGCTGTACAGTATCAAGGAAAGCTGAACACCTCGATAAGCAAACATTTTTGAAATGCCACAGAGTGGTGTTGGTTAATACATATTTCGGTAATTTAACTTTTTCAAGACGCTCTTTGCAAAATAAGCCCAAGTGAAATGCGTGTTTTTGAAAATAAATGACTGAAGTCGAACGACACGATATCTCCTCAGGACCTCAGTGAGAAAATTGCAGAACAACAACAGAACATTAAATGCCGCCATTATGAAATATGTGAACACCGCGTACTCTAGTCTCCCTGTATGAGTAAATGATATAATGTGATTGGTTAATTGACAATGGTGTGGCACAAAGATATGCAAAACACTTTTTCCTCGGATATTTTCGGATCATTGACACGTTCAAAAATTGTACATTGTTTATTACCAAAAACACTAACCATTTATGAGCTCGCGGCTTATTTCAACATATTGCTATCAACATATTTGTAAATGAGATTCCAGCCTTATTCCACTGGTGCCATGGCAAACTTAGATGCTTTAATTGAGGCTGCTAAATACGTCGAATGCAAGAAAGGTGAGTGCATCCAACTTTTGGCGCTCACAAAACACGTGGCTAACTCCCATAAAACACGTGCTGCTGTTAGCAAATCTTAGATTGCAGTATCTCAGTCATTTCTTTCTGCGTGTGATGTTTCATTTATTTTAAGCTGTTCATACGATTTATTCAAAGGTGATCCGGTTTCTGGAATATGTCACGGAGATTCTTTCCTTTCTGATAGCCAAGATATCGACAGCGGTGATCGATCTTTGATCAGTTTCAGGCGGCGACCAGGAGGGTACGTTGCAAGGGAATTGTCATTGCTCAAACGTGTATTTCTCTAGCATCAGTCGTAAACTTGCATTGATGCTATGAGTAGTATCTGTTTTATTGTATTTGTTTAGGGCTGGAACACGAGAAACGCATAACAAATTGGAAAAGTTCAGGTAGGAAGGAATGACGTTTACAATATGATGATCAGATCAATAGCTTGAGTAAATAAGAAAAGGAGGAAAAACGAAGCTATCTGCATTCAATTATAAATTGTTGCAGACAATCTATAGTCGTTTTCTGTCCTGTGCTATAAATGCAATGATGAATTGAAAAGGGACAGCGCTGTTACTTGTTTCTTTATTGTCACCCATATCGCATTTTGTCTGGCAGACTTCACAAATGACATACCCTTGCTGTGATTAAACTATTAATCATCAATAGTAATTTCCACTTTGAAAATAACAGCCAACCTTGCTTTCGTTGATAAAAGCGATATAGACTTTTGTTTGCGTACTTTATTCTGTGTTACGAGCCTGTTGGATTTTTCCAAGGAGAGTAATTCAAAGATTTATACCGACAATGAGTTTCTTATTATATATTGCCTTCACTTCTAGGCGTGCTCATCTGAAGGAATGTTTTGAACGACTGAGACAGCATGTGCCTACGCTGGGCACCCGTAAAGCATCGAATTTATGTATTTTGAAAGAAGCACTCAATTACATCGAGGTAATCACTTTTTCTTAATTATTTGTGGTTTGTTATTCTGCTTGACAACGTCAAAATTGCCACTGTTTGTAGGCTATTTATGATTAGACGATGGAATCAATGTTGCATCTATTGATTGTAGGCCTATAGGCTCGACAGACATTTGGGAAATAATTCGTATTTGTTTGCACTTTTCGCAGTATGGGGTACTGGGCTGTAAATATTAACTAGCAATGAAGTATTGAGATGCAAACATTGATGACACTAATGACCCTAAAGGCAGGCTGCGTTCCAATAATGGAATTTTATTAACCATATAATTTAATAAGACCCTTGATACGGATTTCTATCATTTAATTTGATCTATTTTGCCACATTTCAATATAAATGTTGACGCAGAAACCCTCGATTTACATATTATAATATGTTACAACGAAGAGTTAATATTGCAGTTCAGGTGTGTTGTGGCTAGCTTATGTCTCTTGTTGTCTTTCTTGGTTGGTCTTTAATAGCCTCTTTTAATTGTTTCCATTGTTAATATCCTGCTCGTTCATAAGCCCTTTTCACACTACACACTTTTAACCCGGGTTAGTTTTAACCCACCTTCATGAGGTGGGTTCGACCTAGGTTAGTTGTAGTGTGAATGCAAACTAGGGTCCAACCTGGGTTAGTTTTTTACATGCGCATGGGCAATAGTACTAGATGAGAAAAACATGCTTTTAAAACAGGTTATGGAACATCAAATTTTAACAGTTTCAAGTCGAGAAAGTATAAAAGAATATCTTGATCAAGAATTTCTGCAATTATTATTAATTTATGTTGTATATTTCAGCAATGCTAAAAAAGCCAGTAAACACGATTTTTCAAAATTGTTTTATCTAAACATCTTCTATTTTTGAAATGTAATGCATTTCTGGCAATTTGTAAGCTTTTATCAGATATTGTTTTTACTATGAAAGGAATGAAAGAATTATTTAAAACGTGACTTTGAATTATTTTATACGCATTAGTCTGACCCTAGTTTGACCTTAACAAGAGCCAGTGTGAACAAAACCAAACTAACCCGGGTTAAATATGTGCGTGTGTTTGCACAGCATTATAAGTTAATTCACAATCTTTCACAGAGGAAACATCAATTGAAAACTGCTAGTAATTTTCAAGTTGATCTCGCGATAACTGCTGGTTGACTATTGCTCTCTTTACTGTTTCTGCAGGTTCAATTGTGGTTTTCTGCTACTTTTAGATTTTATGATCTTTCCAATGCAATGTTTACCTGGCCCCCATTGCAAATGGATGGTATACACTATATAAGACCTAGATGAGACCTAGATGCCCTCACTTTAATATTCTTCTCCATTTATTTAATAAAATAAATTTTGATAGGAAAATGTTTTGAACTGGAAAGTTTACATTTGCTTAGGATTTATGTTTGAAAATTTGACATAATTGTTGTTTTTAGTTTTTAAAAGAAAAAGACAAAAAATTTGAAGCACAGAGGGAAAAGCTGATGAAGTGTCACAAATGTTTGGTAGAGCGAATCAGAATGTTTGAAGATGACGAAACAACAAAGCCCTCGCATTCTACTGACTCATGCGTTATTAATGAGCAGCCGGTGTTGATGGCCCTCAAACCGGAGAACAATTTTGCATCGTACAATCCCAGTGGGGTGTATGTGTGTGTCCTAACAAAACGTAATGAAAATGAAGAGGAATCGAATCGAAAGATTGTAACCTCGGAGGACTGCATTCTTATACCAACATAATCCTGAGTTTAATTAGAGACTAAAATGTATCTTTCATCTGTCAATGATTGGTTATGGGAGCGAAGTGTCTTTCATAATGAAGGGGAATACAATTTGTACAGTTGTATAGAAAGTTTGTATTGAATTTAGAATTCCTGTGTACATTAAAGAGATTGATTGATTTGAATATTGATTATGGGTATAGCCTAGTAAAATATGCTATATAATAGTCATTTTGAGATTAGGCTATGAGTTTTAATTTTCACATCTTCGCAAGAAGGATTATAAGTAGCTTCTTATAGCGGAGCAAGAACACATAATTTATGAACATGTATTGTTTTGAAGAAGAGAAAACTTGTTTTTTTACAAGATATACTTTCAAAATGTCCAGTGTGTTTTCTTCCTGTTTTTAGTTGTTATTGCTACTGATCTCCTCATACAATAGCAATTGTTAGCTTCTTTATAAATTGTATGTGCGCAAAGTGCTTTCAATATCATGACCCCGCATCTCGAAATTGTTTGCTGAATTTGATCAAGTGTGCAAAGAAAACAATTTCAGAGAGCAACCGTAACAATCCATTTTTGTATATACTTGTTTGGATAACATACATTGATGACGTCATTAGTCAGAGGTCTCAGTGTGAATTAGTGTTTTAGCAGCAAGGCAACCAAAACGGAATTTTCAGTTTGAGTCAATGCAAAGCGACAAAATGGCTGCCACAAGAAGACTTGCGAAGGTATGTCTCCCTTGCAACGACAGGTATCAACGTAAAAACCTACAATACTGATCTCAATCTGAGCTCGATCATTAGTTTAATACTGTTGTTTTGCTTTTCAATAATTTTCTAACATGTTTTAGCATTGTAATATTGAAGTTTCAGGCTCGTTAATATTATTGGTAGTAGAATAGAAGTTAAAAACGAAGCAACTGCGTAATTCTTTTGCAAATCCTATAGCCTAACCGCTCCGTTGATATGTTATAACCAAACGATAGCTTTCATAATTGAGATAAAATGAAAAGTCTAATACAGGGGCGTCGTTCTCATAGCTGAGTCACGGCCATCAATTTTCCTAATCTGAACTGCTCTTGAGGAAACAATATTAGCCTACTATTGAGGTGTTTGATCTGGTGTAACTATTCCTAGTTCTGAATCGGGTGATCTTGCTACAGTATTTCAGACTCCGCGGCTTTATTCATTAATCAGCTACCCAACATACAAGTCAACAATCTCCATAATGTTCAACCCTCTTGTTCAACTAACATAGTTGTATAGCTCAATGCATGCATCCCATTACAGGTCCATAGACCCTGATAATTTACGAAATCGTGTCTGGGAGCGAGAAATTACACGTCAGTTAACAGTAAAAGAAGGGAGCTCTCACAGCAGCATATATGGCCAATCGCAGGGCAGGATTTATGCTCCCGGCCCGTATGAAGAATATAACATCTGTAAATTGCCTATTTTTATTGTAAAAGCTATTCAACAACTATTCTGTAGCATTCCTCTGTAAATTTTATACAAAAAATCTCTTCTTTGAACAAAACAGATTGTAAAATTTAGATTTGTCAACAGGGTCCGACAAAGTCCGGAAACTTGGAAACCAAGTTTGCGGAATGCCAGCAAAATTCAGAAGGAAAAGGCAAAATGCTGGATATAAACCTAAAAGAAAGCTTCGATTTTACGTTTTTATGCCAGTAAAATTACTCAAAAGTTTATCTAAAAATTTAAAGTTTGCGGAACGTAAAACATTTTGTAAAACATTCTGCATCATTGTCAACTTAAGCCTTCACTACAAATGAAAATAATAAACTCACACCTCAATTTGCAAATGCAGACAAAGTGTCGAACAATACTGATTCAGCAGGACATCTTATAGAAGGCCACTCATTTTAATTTTACCTCAAACCCCTCTTGAGTTCAAATGCATATTTAACGGATTTCAAAGAAGTCAAAAGATAGATCAAAAAGATGATGACTTTTATTCCAACATGTTTCAAGTTCCTTATAATATTGTCTTTTCCTAAATTTGAGGAGAAAATAATAAAAAAAACAGAATTTGGCCATCCTTCCGGAAACCTAGTTGCCTGGCTGCTGGGTTATATCAGACCCTGCCTGTGGTCATAGATCCCTGAAGCCAAATTCAGAAGAAAATCGATAGTTTTCTGAATTTTATGCCAACAAAATATCAAAAGAACAGGTTGAAAAAGTTGAGGAAGACTAAACCTTTTGCCGAACACTGAATGATACCCCCCCCCCTTTTGTTTTGTTTGCACTCTTGGTATCTCTATGTGACAATTTAAAGCCATGTCTTTCAAGAATGTATAACAGCAGCGGATAGACTAGGCACCCACCTAAACATACTGATTCATTTTTGAGCAATACGGTATGTAATTCAAAGATAATTTGAAAGCTGACTGATTACACCAATCTACATATTTCAATTGACCCCTAAGAAATGCAGAAGAAAAACATGTGATTTCTCCAAAATATAAAGAAAACTTTTTATATGGAATCATCTCAAGCTGAAATGTCATTCTTACACATCCAAAGAAAACACCAAAGATTACATTCATCAACTCCTTGCTGATATTATTTAAATTAATTATTCAATGGCAAGGGAATCCCATGTAATTAGACTTCTTAAATTTAGTTTTCATCATCATCAGCAGATATGCAAAACATGAATGATACCTGGATTGCAAGGCAGTTTAAAGAGTCTAGAATGACCAGCAGCCTCTGCATTGTTTTGTTGTTTTGATTCCAAGAAACAAGGCTAATCCTCTGGAAAGTGATGTCAGCGCTTATGTCAGGGCATTGTCCTTGTGGCTGTTGCTACGGAAAGACACAACAGAAAGCTCGTGATTTTGAATAAATCTTAATGCGTACAAACATTGGTAGGTGCAAGTACATACCACAGTGTCGAAACTCAAAGTCTATGGCTATAGATAACCAACCAATATATATATATTTATACGGCTCACAAATAAATAGCGGAGCGGGAGTCACAGTCACGATTATCTAGATTATCTGAGAAGTTTGACGGATTTTTGACGCAAACCGAAACAACTTGAATACAATGTACTTTCAAATCAATACTAATTAAATTCATATAATTCTACTTTAACTTTAGTCAGATACTTCAGATAGCAAAGAGCATCTCGAGTGTATTACATTCCTTGAACTAAGAGAAGTAACACATTTCATAATTGGTTTATATGATAACTAGCACATATTTGTGTCTAAATTATTTATGTTATAATATTTTGATGCAAATCAATCGCAATCTCTCCAACTTTTTTCAATGTGTTTTTGGTGGGAATCTCAATTTAAGGAATTCAATTGTCAATTCAAACTTTCTGTGGAGAGATCTCTTGTTGTGTGTTTTGTTGAATTGGAAGAAAAAGCCTTCTGATCAATCAGTATCAGGAATGAATTTCCAGAAATTCTTGTAATGTATACAGTATTTAAGTTCAACCTGCAAGCTATTAATTCAAATTTAACTTCTATTTTTCAGGAACTCAATGACCTACGAAGTTCAGGTCAAAAAATATTTTTAAACATTGAAGCAGACGACAGTAACATTTTGCAATGGAAAGGATTAATTTTGCCTGTAAGTTTTTCAATTGTGAATTTAAGTGGAGGAGTTGAGAACTCCAGCAATAGTATATCAGACATTTGTCCAACTACAAAAGCGTGCATGATACATCCATCTAATTCTTGAATGATAAATGATCATAAAAATGTTGACTCAAAGATTACAACATTTCTATATTGCTCTGCATTTGGCATTGAACCCTTTTATTTTATTGTTTTGCCGTAAGCATTTATAATTATGTAATATTTATATAATTCTAAGCGCTTCACAATTTGTAGCAATAAACTAAAAGAAAAATATAGTTAACTTAGTTATGAACATGATTTAAATTCGTATGACAATTAACTGTGGTGGAAACGAGATACAAAATAGATGGGTTTTTAGTTTGCTCTAGAATATATGCAATGATAGGCCTGCACCACATGCCCCTGTACTTCACTTCACCTATGGTCACTTCCTTATTGAGGGACATGTAAACTTTCATAGAATGAAATGATGCTAATCCTTGCAACTCCTTTGAGAGAAAAACTAACACATAATCGAAAGTGTAGAATCCATTTTGGTAAATACTAGAACTAGACTACTTAGCCTGTCAGCTTTTGAGGATTTTAATATTTATGAGCAGTGGTTTATCTCATATACGAAAACAAGGTTTTTGAAGAAAGGGGAATTTCAATGAACCTTTCCAATGGATTTACGTGTTCAGCCCTGGAAAAACGTCGGTAACATTTACGCAACATTTGATTTAAATCCTTCGAAAATCCCTGTCAGTTAGCCACTCTTTTGATGTTGTCTGACATGTTGGATTTCATATATTTTACATTTTATTTGGTGCATTGTGTTTGATGTCCATCAAACATTTTTCAAAGATGTTTATTTGTTATCATCCGTGGAGCGTCTTTGTCTTTTTTGAACATTTTCCTTCAAAATATATCGAACCCTTCTAATCTTTGTAGCTTTACAAGGTTTTCTTTTAACCTCAATCAAGACCGTGTAAGTTTTTCTAGAAAGTCTTTGTCGTTTGTCCATGACTCAAGCAGTAAACTACATTAGTACATGACATAAATGCCAATAATACCGTAATTAAAACCACAGCTGAAACCATAATTAACATGTAATCAAACAAACAGCAAAACGTGTGGGTCATGCATGCATAAAATAATTGACTTAAAAAAATCTTGCAAAGCTGTGTCATTGAAAGTTTGAATCCTTTCATCTCACAGGTATTTTTCGTTTACTGTTGGGTCGGATATTTCAGAACTTGCCAGCAGGTGGTTGTGATGCTCATGCGTGTTAGGGTCAGACTTTTCTCGGTGCATCATTTTATTTGTATAAATTTTACAAGGCCCAGATGCAGAGAAGTGGAATAGTGGGCCTTGTATAGCTAGGCTAAGCTTGCAGGTCTTTGGACATATTGTTTCATAAAACTGGAGTCGCCACAGAAACTTCTCTGTTACCATATGATTAATAAAATTGACCTTTGCGGTATTTGCATCGTTTAGTCTTCGAATATGGAGCATGATGCACACTACTGGTGGCTTGAAAATTGTCATTAATTTTTCAACTTTGAGTTGCAAGGCGCAATGGCCAATGTTAATAGCTAACTGTACAGTAACATGTGAGTTATCCCAAATGCCACTGAACTACTGTAATTTATAATTAATTCTGATATCCTGAAAAAGTTAGACACTAAGTATGCAATCATAACACTTGGAGATGTAAACAGCATCTGTAACTCACTTTTATAAACAATGAAAATTGATAGATCATATTTTATTAAGCTACCCCATGATGTAACTAGCTATCTATTATTTATATTTCGCATGTCTTCAGGATAGCGCTCCTTTCAACAAAGGTGCCTTCAAGATTCAGATCAACTTTCCTGCTGAATACCCTTTCAAGCCACCAAAGGTATGACAACGCATTTTATTAAATGAGGACTTTATTATTATTATTATTATTATTATTATTATTATTATTATTATTATTATTATTATTATTATTATTATTAATACTATTATTATTATTATTATTATTATTATTATTATTATTATTATTATTATTATTATTATTATTATTATTATTATTATTATTATTATTATTATTATTATTATTATTATTATTATTATTATTATTATTATTATTATTATTATTATTATTATTATTATTATTATTATTATTATTATTATTATTAATAATAATGGTGATAGATCAAAGAAAACACATTCTTTACTGTAACTCCAAGTTTCACGCTAAAACTTGGAAACGTGAACTTGGAGTTACAGCGTGAAACTAGCGTGAAACTTGGAGTTACAGTAAAGAATGTGTTTTCTTTGATCTATCACCATTATTATTATTTACCGCTCTGCCAAATGTTGACATTGAGCACTATTTTGTCTGCTATTAGATAAACCTATACTTATTATATTATTATTATTATTATTATTATTATTATTATTATTATTATTATTATTATTATTATTATTATTATTATTATTATTATTATTATTATTATTATTATTATTATTATTATTATTATTATTATTATTATTATTATTATTATTATTATTATTATTATTATTATTATTATTATTATTATTATTATTATTATTATTATTATTATTATTATTGCTAGGACTGTATTATTATTACGTAAATGTGAATGTGTTCATATTGTAGATATTGTTTAAAACAAAAATATACCATCCAAACATCGACGAGAAGGGCCAAGTTTGCTTGCCCATTATAAGCCCAGAGAACTGGAAACCAGCCTCAAAAACTGATCAAAGTAAGTCCTTTGCCATTTTACATTTCAAACAAAATCATATACAATCGGTTTTAACATTTTAACACCCATATTCTGCTGCTGTCTTTGGATGTAAGAAATAGATTGGCTTCAGAATTCTTTAAATGAGTTTAAGCAAATACTTTGATAATTTATTACCACATTCACTTTGCTTTCTTTGTTTTAGTCATCCAATCTTTAGTTGCCCTTGTAAACGACCCTGAACCCGAACATGCTTTGCGAGGTGATTTAGCTGAAGAGTACACCAAAGACAAAAAGAAGTTCTTGAAAAACGCAGAAGACCACGTCAAGCGCTATGCCGAGAAAAGAGTGGTATAAATGGACGACTGATTAATTAAGTAATTTAAAAACAATACAATTCTACAAAGTACACTCGGCACGGTAAAGAGGCAATCAGCCTCACTGTCGTGCAATGTTTTTTGATTGAACGTTTGTACGTTTGCTTTATGTAAATATACAAATGCTATGACTTATAATTATGAATGCACGTATGAACGTGTGGTTGCAATTGATATTATAAGTTATAAGGTATCCTAATTAATTCAGAACACACCAAGAAGAAATTGGATGCAGAATGATTCACTTGGAAAATACATTAGAAATTTACAACTGCTTTGTTGTTTTTCTCTGTCTGAGCATACCATCACCCACCGCTTCATGATATAAGATCTAGCCGTGTGCGTAAATACAGTATAAACATACGTTCAATGTTCAAATAAAATTATAATTTGAAGTGATTAAATGTGTTGATAGAACACAATGCGGATATCTGCAGTGTAACTTATCTGTCTAGCGGTGAGCAGATTACTTTGAAGATAGCGATTGGTCTGATCATTGATTGAGGTTATACCAATGAAAAAAGAAAATATCACGTGTCAAGGGCAGGTGGACGTTATAGATAGCAAAGAGGTATAGTAAGCATTAACAGTGAGTACTTGATGTAGCGAGGGAAATTATTAGATGCCCGTCGTAGGAGAGCATGGACAACTACGGAATTATTGAACTAAAGTTTGAAGCACGAATAACCGTTTGCGTGTTGCTCTTTGTTGGTCTGGGAACGGCTATTTTTGCCACATCGAGATTACTATGGATGGCTCAGTCATATGCAATCAAGAACCGTCCTTATGTTATTAATTACTGCCTTGGTAATTTAGCATTGTTATGTGTATGTATTCCATCAATTATAATTGACTTATTCATCCGATTACACAGCAAAACTGTATTAATCTTACAGACGATGCAGTTGTATCTTATTTTGGGCGCCCTGTGGTCAACTATGTTGGTTAGTTTTGATCGGTATTGCCTCGTGGCCAGGAAGAGACTCTATCCAAAGACATTTAAGAGCAAGATTAGAAACAGATTGGTCATTTCTTTCCAGTGGGTCTTCGCTTTGGCCTGCACGTGTCCGTTTGCGTTCGGGAGTGACGATACCGCCGCCTATCAATTTACTCAATTCAAAGCTATCCCAATCGGATACGCAGTTGTCATGTTCGTATTTCTGCAGATGTATCCTATTGTTGCAACTCTGATGTCCTTGATTAAATCTGCAGTTGCTGTTAACAGAATGACTGAAACACACCATTACAATTTCACTGACGGTTTCAATACATCGTGTATAAATCTCAACCGACCAAATGGTTCATCTTCTGTGAAGGAGGATGACGTTCGATGGTTAAAGACCATCATGCTTTGCGGCGTGCTTAAACTAAGCAGTCAGTTGCCGTGGCTTATAATCCAGCTCATTAAAACACTAGGCGCAGATAGAATTTCACTCGGTGAATATGAAACATGGGTTCTGATTACTACATTGATGTTGTCATCATGCGAGATGCCTTTGATGTACATCCTCGTTCCCAAGCCGTACAGTGATCCCGTAATTAATGACTTTAAAACATGGTATAATAAAGACTCGATACAACAGGAGGCCACTACAATAGGGAACACCTCTTCGGCCATGCAAATAAATCGATCGACCAGGAACATTCAGCAGTACCGTCGTACTTCCTCGTTTAACTGATGACGTAAACTGAATGGAATTGAGTGCCGTTTCATGGCAGATATATTTCTATCTAAATAACATTTCAAATGCATTTCATTATTACTACAATTAATTCATTAGGACAAGATCAGTGCATCCGCTGCCCGTGTCATGTACAGCGGTTGCGACGGACTCCGTGTGATTGCTTTCTTCCGTGGTAGCCGTTCGAAGGCTTGTAACAGAATCTTAAACGAAGGGCGATTCTCAGGACTGTACGCCCAACACAGGGACAGGATATCCTACGGAGAAAGTACAGAGAATTAAAATCAATGCACACAATCAGAACTATCTGATCTATCCAATGGTATGCTTACCTTGATATCACGTGATTCTTCTAATGACCCTATTGGCTGTTTCATTCCTTTGCCCATTTTCCAGATAACGCATTCAGGACACTGCTTGTCAAACGGCCACGCTCCAGCCAACAATTCGAACCAAACGGTGCTACAAAACAGATGCTAATTATTATTTCTATCCATGCAACTATTTAATCAACTATTAATTATTATTTCTATCCATGTTCATTATTACCCAAATGCATAGACATCTGACTCTTTCGTGTAATAACCAACTTCACGACCCGGCGTTTGTGGATTTAGCACGCGTACGATTTCAGGGGCCTGGTAACAGAGCCACCCACGTGGAATAGGAAGACGGTCCAGGCGATCACTACAAAAACGAAATGAGATGTTCAGAGAGAGCCATTCAGATGAAATACGGTAGACCAAAGATGCGTTAGGAAGACATACCGACAGTGAGAGTCAATCACGTCAGCCACGCTCAAGAGGCCAAAATCAGTGATGACAATCCTATTGTTCTCCACAAAAACATTTTTAGTTTTTAAATCTTTATGGACAATTCCTCTTGCGTGGAGATAGCTCATAGCCTATTAAAATTAATAGAACGATATATCCATAAATAAAATCTACTGTAAACATATCATTTTATTGTTAACTGTGTTATGCATATCATTTATGTATTAATTCTTGATTTTGAGAAGTAAAAAACAACAACAACTGCTGTAAACATACGTAAAGATAAAAAATGAAACATTTGCATACCGTAACACATAAATAGCAAAACAGTCAGTTGCTCACCTGAGAGATCTGAACAATAATTGCGATTGTTTTGTTGCTGTCGAATTTATTATTTCTAAGGTGGACGTGCTGATAGAGAGTCAATCCTTTGCACAAACTGAAACAGAAATTCAATTATTTATCAATTCCATGGTGTAGATATATTCCATAGCTGGGTGTTCAAAGGCTCAATCATTACCTCGTTACGATGGCTAATATCGGGGAATCCATACAGGCAGCCATGAAGAGAACGAGATTTTCGTGCCGCGTTTTACGAAGAGTTTGCACCTACACACAGTGAGATCACACATCGAGATGATGAACACACAGCATATTGATACATGAGATAAGCATTTTCATAGCACTAACTTTGCATTTAAAAGAGTATTTTTGTTGTTCAGTGACATTCTCAACATGCATGATTTTAACAGCAACTTCACCATGCCATCTCGCTCTAAATCATAATTAATTGAAAACAATCACCGATAGGAAGAGTGGCGACACCGTATAACACAATCAGTGAGTGACCCTACTTGTAAACTTCTCCTAGGCGTCCTTTACCGATTAACTCATCGAGAATGAGATCAGAGAAGGGGATGACCCACTCTGACATGAGGCTGCCTCGTTCCTGTTTCAACCAATCAAAGAAGACATAATGTTAACAGAGAGACCAATATAATCGTTACAACCGTCGCAAAATGTGTCTTGAATAATTTATGTTCAACGGTTACAAGGTATTTCTTCCAAGAAGTGGAATAAGGGAAAGATAGTTTGACATCAGACAGTAGAAGAGCATGCGCAATGGTAACAAGATCCCCTTTTAAAATGTTCGATGAACTGATATCATTTCAACCATTTTTTAAGTTATTCTTTACAGGGGATATTTATACGAGTGCGTTTGAGGTTAATTATAGGTCAACACACTATTAAACCAACTGATCAGCAGAACAGGCGATAATGATAATGGTTGACAATGGTAGAAATAATCTATTAAAAATGCGAACATAAATAGTACTGCCACAGTGACAGCATTGCCGCTATACTGCATATATTACGTTCAGATTATGTAGCCTACAGCTCACCTATTTAATTAAACCGATTTAATAAATTTAATCAATTTTAAAGAGATTTAATAATTAATTTATCAAAATAACGAGGCTATGTGTGTACTCACATGGAGGCTCATCATCATGTCGAATTTATCAGAACGAGACATTTCATTATCCTGCAGGCGATGATCAATCAATGTAATTTCAATACTAAATTAAATTTGATTTATTAAGTAGAGGTAGTTATGCCCACTGGCTGGTAATGACATAAATTAATCTAATCATGTTTATAAACCGTTTAGGGGATTCCCTTGGTTAACTTTCTTAGCAAAACAATCTTGCAATTATTAGCAACAATTTGGTGGTTAGGTACAGTTATCGTCAGATCAAAATAAACAATCTTTATTAGTTGTATTTAACAGTTACATTTAGATAATTAAGGGATCAATATTCAATGATGCGTGTCTGATTGATTATTTATTCAATTTGCTTGCTTGTTGGTCAATCTATTTAAAACGATTGATTGATTAGACAGAACAAATTCATTCATGTATGAAGATATTCTTTACTTAAAACGGTTGCTTAGACAGGTAAGGGTAAGAAAAGTACATTCTCCATCGACAACGGTTGCTCAGACAGGTAAAAGTAAGAGTGATAAGAGCATACCCTTAATTTGATGTGCTGTGGTATTACATCGGATATTTGACTGTCTAGATTATCAACACTGCAATCTTCGTTACTACCAGATAGCGTCTGTGAGATGAAATGAATAACAATGATAATTACTTTAACATTAATAAATTAGTCTACTTAATATCAAAGAAATATCCACTTACTGAATCTGTGCTCTTTGCGCCTTCACTTAATTTTGAATGAATACTTTGAACAGACATTTCGCTGATAAATGACATTCAATCAAAGTCAGATGGTGGAGACATGCAATATTCCTTCCATAAGGTATTAAAAAACTTACCTTTGAATTGTGCCTGTCAGCGTATTGGTGTCAGCAGTGCTACCTACGTCGTCATCATAATCATCACTATCATCATCATCATCATCATCATCATCATCTGATATCAAACAATCAAAATTGTGATTTACATGATAATTGCTATTAGCAGAATTTTAAAGAGCAAGGGTCACTGTAATTTCAACTATTTTATTGTATTTCATCCAAATGATTTTTTTTCGCTGCTTTAATTATAACACACTGTCAAATTCAATAGGTTTAATCCTTCAGATTGAACGTCATCATCACTTACCACAGAAACTAAATTGCTCCTTAGGGACATGGATGCCGCCCGCTGTAAAGTAAACAATTGAGTCAGGCGGGGCACTGCTTGGCTGACCAACGTCAAGAAACATAGCTGGCGAGGATGGAACAGATGATGCTGACGATGTCGTTGAACATGAATCGCCCGATTGAGATACACGTGTACGGCGGTGATGACTCATGTAGGGGTTATGAAATGCTAATGGTCGAGAGTCATCAACCGGCGCAGTCAGGTTGCCATGACTCCAATTGGTAGAACGACCACCAATTGTTCTTTCTTGGTCAACGCCAAGTAAAATGTTGGAAGGTTCAGAGTTGGTGCGCTTCATGTTGGGTAAAGTGTTGAACTTGAATGCTGCTGAATAAAAACAAGGCACAGTAGAAACATGCACATCAAATAATGGGCTGTGAAGGAGTTCCTAATTGATTGTATACCATCTGATGAGCTGTCTTGTTTCAATGTTTCTATAAATAGACTCTCTAAGCCTTCAGGAAGACCACACGACGGGGGAGCCTTCCTAGAACATTTCTTGTGGCATTTGAAACTGGTAGTAAGAAAATTCATACATAATGTAATTAATGTAAATAACATAATATGTATGTAATGCAATGAAGATGGGTGATTGATATTTTGTATACCCGCATTCTTTGCAGCGAACGCCAACGAAAATGATCCTCTGACAGTAATCACATTGCAGCGAAACCAGAAATGTTTTTGTTGAGAAGCGATGTTTAATGGAGTGACCCATGCCATAATGACTCAGGCGCGTTGGTGTTCGTGGCGATTGCGAAATGGATGCTGCAAAGATACCAACAACACAAGATTAATACAAGTTTATAATTCAAACGCTACTATTAAATTAGCTCATGACTGTGTGTTTCATGTAAGATAGCATTTACTTTCTTTGATGTGTGTTTCCATTCAACCATTCCTTAGTTGGCAACTATCACATTACAGTTTTACTTTATGTTACTGTACGAAGCTTTTGAATTTTGATAATGGGTCTATTTTGAAGGAAAGTGATTCCAGGGGATCTGCTGTTTCTTAAAGGTCAAATGGTCTTGTCTGTATGCTTACAATTCTTATGCTATCTTCTGTTTGTTATTAAGCAGAGGAGAGCAAAGCAAACACTTGAATTATTGTGTTATTGTGTTGCAAACGGTTCCCTATGATATGAGTGTGATAACAGCAGATAGATGCCATTTTTACCTAGGTTATCATCTGCCTCGACAGAAATGCTGTCACAATGCACCAGACGACAACAGCAGAGACTGCCTAGATTGAATGCATGCCATTCTGTCAGGTGCAACGTATTGATTATATGATGTTTGATTGACACATCTTTTCACTTACATGATCTTGATTTACTTGACTCGTTATCATTCAACCAATTGCCGCTATGCTGCTCACTACCATTCGTGTTAGTTATAGTTAGATTCAAAGGTCCAGGGCGTCGACTGTTTCCCTTCATTTGAGGTCTTTCGCCAGAAAAGCTACCAGAGCTTTTGAGGCTGTTAACATTTAACCGTCGACCTAAAACATAAAGTTGAAGTATTTTTTATTATGTTTCAAGGATCAATGATAAATTAGAATTTGAAAATGGCGCTCATACCAATGTTTGCTTCGTCAGATTTACTTCGGGATATCAAAGGCGGCATTTTTAACTTGAGCCTGGGGCTGTGAGGGATTGAGCCACTGAGGGACATTGATTTGGTTGTTTTAGGAACAGATAAACCACCCGGGTCAGGTTGGTGGTGTTGTTGTTGTTGCGTTACGTCCAGCTGAGAATTGAACACAGATACATATGACGTCAGAGAGTCCCTTGAATTGAGAACAGGGGATTCTGGCATTGTCGCAGACCAAGATTGCCATTGTAATTCGCTGGCTTTTTCACCTCCTCGTAGCCGGTCTGCAATTGAAAAGAAGACAAAATAATACATCACATGGTCAAAGGGACAGGGGTCAGGTAAACACACAAAGGAATTTAGTAAAAAAAACATGACATTGCCAATTTGTAGTTTGATAGTATTCTCCGTCAGCTCTGACAATCTGGATTTTGAGTCATACTAATGCAGCTAAGACAAGATTTAACTAATCAACTAAATATCACATAAGAAAGTAATTGAGACCGTATCCCATCAGCCTACTGGTATGCGTTTGTACCACTCTTCCAATTCCAACTCTAGAGGAATTAGTTAAGAGCAATGATTGCGAATGCTCTTTAGTGTTTTCAGATGTGACACATCAGATTAATTTCAACAGATTTTATGACAGATAGGACTGGATTGTCAATGAGTAACGATTTGAATGGAATAGAATGGATAGAATGACTTATTTGTTAGGCCTGACAACATGTGGAACATAACGTTTTCTGCTATAGGACATAGAGTGTCAACAGTGTTGAGATTTCTCATTAGAATATTAGGACCACCAAAATCATATATTATAATAATGTTCCATTTTTAATCATATATAATTGTGATTGACAGACAGTAGTTTATTTGAAGGAAATAACGGATTTACAGACAGATACGAAGAACATGCGTAAAACATTCTAGCAACTTCGAAAAAATGCATTGATTATTCAATCTTAGCTGTAGGGAGTGTAGGTTATGAAAAGAAAAGTATAACAATGAAATATTTATAATTTCTTATCAAATATAATTGGAAAACTCTACAAATGCTGTTCTAGTGATTTGAGAGGATATATGATTCAAAGCGTTCTTAGAGTTTAATAGGTTGTTAATTTCTTACTTGTATACAATCGAAGAATTCTAAACGCGGCCTTCAGCCTTTGGGCTTGTTCCTCGCTGTATGCTGCATTGACTTGCGCAAAATGATACCGTAGGTATTGACCAACTTCTTCGTCTGATAGAAGGCAATACTCCTCCAGAGCACAATCACGACTCATTTTCTGTTGGGGGAAATCAACATGGTTTATTGACATCAAATTTAATATGAATATGCAAATCAAAGGAATTCATAATCATAGGTGGCTGCTGATATAAATACAGTGTAACCCGCTTAAGTGCAAATCAAAATAAAGGAGTGGTGCAGGTGCCTTCGGTAGGGCGACACCATCTACATTATTATTACGGGTGCCTTCAGTAGGGCGACACCATCTACATTATTATTACGGGTGCCTTCAGTAGGGCAACACCATCTACATTATTATTACGGGTGCCTTCAGTAGGGCGACACCATCTACATTATTATTACGGGTGCCTTCGGTAGGGCGACACCATCTACATTACTATTACAGGTGCCTTCGGTAGGGCGACACCATCTACATTATTATTATGGGTGCCTTCGGTAGGGCAACACCATCTACATTATTATTACGGGTGCTTCGGTAGGGCGACACCATCTATATTATTATTACGGGTGCCTTCGGTAGGGCGACACCATCTACATTATTATTACGGGTGCCTTCGGTAGGGCGACACCATCTACATTATTATTACGGGTGCCTTCGGTAGGGCGACACCATCTACATTATTATTACGGGTGCCTTCGGTAGGGCGACACCATTTACATTATTATTACGGGTGCCTTCGGTAGGGCGACACCATCTACATTATTATTACGGGTGCCTTCGGTAGGGCAACACCATCTACATTACTATTACGGGTGCCTTCGGTAGGGCGACACCATCTACATTACTATTACAGGTGCCTTCGGTAGGGCGACACCATCTACATTATTATTACGGGTGCCTTCGGTAGGGCGACACCATCTACATTACTATTACAGGTGCCTTCGGTAGGGCGACACCATCTACATTATTATTACGGGTGCCTTCGGTAGGGCGACACCATCTACATTATTATTACGGGTGCCTTCGGTAGGGCGACACCATCTACATTATTATTACGGGTGCCCTCGGTAGGGCGACACCATCTACATTATTATTACGGGTACCTTCGGTAGGGCGACACCATCTACATTACTATTACGGGTGCCTTCGGTAGGGTAACACCATCTACATTACTATTACGGGTGCCTTCGGTAGGGCGACACCATCTACATTACTATTACAGGTGCCTTCGGTAGGGCGACACCATCTACATTACTATTACAGGTGCCTTCGGTAGGGCGACACCATCTACATTATTATTACGGGTGTCTTCGGTAGGGCGACACCATCTACATTACTATTACAGGTGCCTTCGGTAGGGCGACACCATCTACATTATTATTACGGGTGCCTTCGGTAGGGCGACACCATCTACATTATTATTACGGGTGCCTTCGGTAGGGCGACACCATCTACATTATTATTACGGGTGCCTTCGGTAGGGCGACACCATCTACATTACTATTACGGGTGCCTTCGGTAGGGCGACACCATCTACATTACTATTACAGGTGCCTTCGGTAGGGTGACACCATCTACATTATTATTACGGGTGCCTTCGGGAGGGCGACACCATCTACATTATTATTACGGATGCCTTCGGTAGGGCGACACCATCTACATTATTATTATGGGTTCCTTCGGTAGGGCAACATCATCTACATTATTATTACGGGTGCCTTCAGTAGGGTGACACCATCTACATTATTATTACGGGTGCCTTCGGTAGGGCAACACCATCTACATTATTATTACGGGTGCCTTCGGTAGGGCGACACCATCTACATTACTATTACAGGTGCCTTCGGTAGGGCGACACCATCTACATTATTACTACGGGTGCCTTCGGTAGGGCAACACCATCTACATTACCTACTTATGTCTGGCTCATTGATGATTAAAATACAATTGATTAAAGTGTATATCCCGGATATTGGGAGATTGCTTCTTTAGATAGAGAAAAAATTTCTATCAGTACATGTTCTTCTTGTATTTTTACTTAGCGCAAGCATTTCCCCCTCAAAAATGCAGTCAAAGTTACGATTTTGTGTCTCACTCTTTTTCCTCGAACAGGAACCCATTTATTTCCACAAGAGGGTTTACACCGAAAAAAATACCAAACTTTTTACTTATTTGTCTCTAAATAAAAAACCGCTAAACCAAATGACAATTTGCTTTCGGAATGAAATTTTCAACGTTCAGCTGAAGATTTAGAGCTTTATTTGATCAATATTCAAGATCCAGGTAAAGAGATATAAGCCTCTAAAGTCAAAAAGTTTTTAGTTTTGGATTTTTTCTCACTCAAGTGCTCACGCGATTAGCACCTCTTTACGACTTCGTCTAAGCAGGTTATCGCTGCTGGTTTTTGAAGGTATCTGACTATTTTCTGACGGTTTTTTATTTAGAGACAAATAAGTAAAATGTTTAGTGTTTTTTCCGGTGTAAACTCTCTTGTTGAAAATAAACGGGTTCCTGTTCGTCATTTTGATGGCATTTTTGAAGGAGAAATGATCGCGTAAAGTAAAAACACCAGAATATCATGTACAAATAGAAAATTTTTCTCTATCTAAAGCAGCAATCTCCCAATATCCGGGATATACACTTTAAAGGTAGATAATATTTCATCTAAATATGCAAAGTTGAACTGAATACTTGATAAAGTCTTGATAAGTCAAAGCAACAGACATAAACCATTTTCCTTTAACTTCCCTTCCTTAGCTTACTTTTTCTCTTTCTGGCATAGCACGAGCATGCAGATGAGATAAAGGGTACCACCCCCGAAGGTTTTCAGATCACCTCTGGTATGTCCGTGGCTTATGGTAATAAGTAGGTTTGCATTATAATGGATGCTATAGGCTACAAAAAAATCACAATATAACTGACCTCTGCAATGTCCGAGCGTAGTTCTACTACATCAAAGAACTGTACAGTACTTGGGTAATTACAGAACAATTCATCTACAATATTCCTGTCATGGACTGCTTCCAATTTAACAGCCATTTGCCTTGAGAAAAGTTTCATGATTTTGCCCTGGGAATAAATGTGAAATTATTAAATATAACAAACATTTCAATTTAAAAGATAGCATATTGCACAATGTAGTGATGATGACAATCTAACATGAACTAATTCAGTAGTAATAGGCCTGAAGATTAAGTCTAAATGATGCACTTACCAGACAATGATGCACTTAATTTCTGCAAATAATGATTTATGCATATCTGTAATGTCTTGCAGGAAATAATTCTTTAAAACTAGACAAATGATTGGTAGTCATGACCACGGCATGCGTAGACGAGAGTAGGTGAGAGGTTACTGTCATACATTTAATGCATACTATTAAATTTAGATGATATCTAAACATTGTGCAGGAGCTTATTAATTGTCTATAGACGTAGGCTATCTTATATTTATCGATAGTAATTAACTAGAATTCAGAGCTCATTTCAAATTCCCAAATCAACACCATGTAAATGTGACTTAGGCAGTACATAGACAGAACTGATAGATGCAGCGTGGTACACAAGGAGTACAAATGTACAACCATCGAACCCGGTAGCATAGAAACCAGGAACCAATCAGACAAACAATTTTACCTCCAGTGTATGAATCTCCTGTTGAATAATCCCTCTGGCTGAAGATAAACCAGAGCGTAGACCCTTCAGTCGGTTGTAGGCAAAATCAACCATACGCTGCAGCATCTCAAGTTGATCCAGCGTTGCTCTAAGATGATCCTTTGAAGGGTAACTGGTGAACGAACTGCCAGAAACGTCACCGTTGGTACGATCTAAACTCAATTCGTGGCTGCTCTCCATCTTTAATATGAAGATCCCTGATTAAACCTAGCCAAGATATATATATTTAACATGATTTCAACATCTTTTGCTTAATAAATAAATATCCTTTGAGTCATCCAGATCACCCTCTTGTGGAATTGCACCATGCCAAACACCTGGCCAAAAGTTACGAGCGATTCATCTTCATCAGACAAGATACAAAACAAACTCAAAACAAATTGGCGGACTAGCAAATCAATAGAAAGACCATGGGTACTAATAATAACACACTTTCAAAATAAGCAGCTTGCTTTCATAATAACTCAAATAAAAGTGATTTTCTATAAAAACAATTTGAAAGTTGATGAAAATACGAAAATGAGTTTTGATTTTGAAAGTGTTGTTGTGGTTGCGCACAAGTCAATAAGAGACTGGTAACTAACCTATCTCTTATGACAGAACTGTAGGTCGGAGTAAGGACAAAAGTTGCAGCGATCAACGAAAACATTAATTTGAAAATAAATTCAAACTTTATCACGGAATAGCCATATTCAAACATATTACCATTACTCCCCACCCAGAGTGTATTCGATTGTACGGATTTTGATTCAGACTAGATCTCCTCAAGATTTCCTAGGTACTCGACCCAACCCGGCCCAGAGTCCGGCATCTGTGGTTGAAATTGGAAAATGCCATTAAAAAATAATGTAACAGGATGCCATCGCAAAGAGTCCAAAGCTGGCAACTCGACGAAAATGACGAGGAAAGATTGATGGATACATAAAAGATATTCGCGTGCTGCGAGGTTGCTTGGGGTTCGAACCCGTTGATATAATTAGTGTGAATAAATGTCAGTCCTTTGAAAAAAAGTTATTTATAACTTTGAAGGTATGATGATGATGATGAGGAATACAGCACTGGCGAGTGAGCGTTTAATACGTCATTCCCAATCTCACTCTCACCAGAGAATCTCACTGATCTCCCTGTGGCACTAGGAAGAGGTAGCTAAGGTTCTACCTGCATTAAACGGTTTTTGAAATTCTGAAAGTCCCTCGCGGAAAACATTTTTGCCTCATCTTTGTCACTTCTACATGTTCCTATACTGTGACTGTCTTTGCTACTACTACTACTTTCTAGTTTCAAATGTCTTTGCTGAATCGGGTTGTAACTGCAACAGCAGACAGTTTCTGTGGAGTCTTTCACGGCAGTGAGGGCGCATGTCTCAGCTGGTGTGCATACCTTTCAATTTCAACACTGTTCAGTTTAATTCCCTCATCATCACCATGCCGATCATAGTGACAATATTTTAGTGTTATCTTTGCCATTCCCCAACCAAAACCTGCTGTAAAGTAGCAACTATGTAGTCATTAATGAATGATGCCGCCAATTAAAACGAAGCGAAGAAGGAAGCTACGCGCCACTGGCAGGCCGACCCCATCAGCAGGGGGCATATTTCTAAGATGGAAACAGCATTCATTCAGCGGGGGGATCCGCACGTTTACAATTCTCACGATGTTCAAGAACCATGACGAATATGTACGTTATGTCACGTGATCAATACACCCCACTAGGAGACTGGAGTGTCTTTTTCATCATTTAAAGAACATCATCCCAGCACGGTATCTGTTTTCATTATTAATGAAACATGCGGTGTATAACCCAGCCGAGGGTTTCTACATTAGCCGAAAATTTCTTCCGTTCCCTTTTATCAGGTAACTGTGACAGTTTCCATGGTAGCAAACGTCATGAATGTATTATTCACGTAGCCATAGGGCATTCATAATAAAATAACGTGATAATTCATCTCTTTGATGTACGATGGATAGTCACGTGCAATAGACCATACGAACTGCCGATGGATAATATCATAGTCAATATTACCACATCAATTATTCTGTCGTTGCGATCAACCAACCAACTTCTAAAGATTACTGACGGTGGATATATGACCTCACTTCAAAAGTAATCTTTCAATGTAAGCATGCATGATGTTGATACAAGTATATAAGCATAGATAAGTAAAAGGATTTGAAATGAATGAGTATAAACTGAGATAGGTAACACTTACTATTCCCAGGCGCGCTTTCTATATCCTTTGTACATAATTCGAAGGTATTTGTTCATGAATGTGACTATAAGCTACAGCATTAAACAAAATTTTAATTTTCAAATACTTGAGACGGACTTGCGATGTAATCTTTTTCATTAAAATTGTTCGCGTAATTACATGATAAATCCGAGGCGGCATTTTGAAATGCGTTTGATGCCCGCACTGTTGCAGCATTTCATTGTTGGCATAACGATACGGCTTGCAGTAAGTTGTTGCTGTTGCTGCTCCCGCGTTCCATGCAAACAATTTACTACTGCGGATATCCTGGACTGTCAAGCTTCTTAATAGCACTACCCATGAGACATTGCTAGCCCATGCCACGCGCCTTTGTGTATTCTGTACACGCATTGTTCGACCTCATTTGTATATAGTCTACGTCCTAAATAATCACAAGCTATTCTTAAATTAAAAACACGAGGCTAGCACAGGATCATAACATTCATTATTCACAAACAGACCAATTTATTATTCGTTTTATTTTATTTTTAAAGGTCGTTTAATTTTGGAAGGCGTGATAAGTGAGGATTTCTTGATTTGAAAGCTGCGGTTTTCCTATCATTAGATCTTTATTAGCAGTCAACTGCGAAGGACATTTGCGTCAACAGTGACAATTAGTTTCGACAGTGTTAGCGATCCTTCGTTCTTTCAGTAAAAACGCCAGTTGAGTGTGTCACTCCGTCTGTATTATCACATCTGATCATCTCAGCATAATCATGAGTTTCAATTGCTTCTATGCCATGCTGATGGCTGTTGGTTTTGTAACCAGTCTCATCGAAGCAAAAGAAGAAATCAAGAAAGAAGATGAACGTAAGTACGAATCATTCCATTCCGTGTTGTTATTTATTAATAGTCATACAGCATGATGGTGTTGTATGGATCATGCAACAATCATAAGCAACATGAGGGGATCAACAGTCTTACCCTACGGTATACCTGGCTGAGTATGTATGACGTTCGTAGTATCATGGGGATGATTATGAGAATAGTATAGAAGTTAATTAATACAGAATGAACTAAGAAGACGACGGTGAAAACAGGGGTTAGATTTTGTTTGCCCGTGTGAGGAAGCGTCAGTTTTTTTAGTTCTTTTTGAAATAGATTGAATTAGATGGGCCATAGAAAGTGATTGATCGTTTCAGTTCAAAAGATGGATTGAGTGCCGACATGATTGGCTGCGAGTGTTTACCAACAGAGTTTAAATGATACCATTCAATCGACACTTGAGAAGATATGCTATGATTGTTCAAAACTCTAAACTTATTCAAATAGATTCTCATAAAATGACGTCATAATAACCAGTCAATCTAATCACTCGAATGATTGTCATTTCAACGCGATTGGTCATACGCAGATGATAATAGAACGAGGCTGCTGCTGTAATAAATCATACTCATTTTATATTTCTTAGTAAAAAGTTTTGAAAGTAGCGGATTTGAACTCTCACCCGTAGTCTCGTAGTCATCTAAACTAACCGTCTGATATTACGTAAACCAAATAATCTGTCTGCGTTGTTTTGTTTGCCTATCAGTTCCCTTAAAACGCCCATGGTGTTTATTTGTGTGTTTGTTTCCATCAATAGTTTCTAAGCAATATGCCGATACCTGTAAAGATGTAGCGTCTGTGAAACAATGTTCTTTCTGGAAACAAAATGGCGCCTGCATCACTCATTCAAATCGCTTACATCGTCTCTGCCAGAAAACATGCGGGTTTTGCGGTAAGTATCGCCGGAAAAGAATTCAATGAGAAATTACGGATACGCCATTTGTTGTATCCGTCAACTTATCTAATCCCAATTAATTGACAGGCAAAGAAGTTTGTACAGATCTTGGTTCATCGCAGCGATGCACTTTCATGAGAATAAATGGTGCGTGTCACACACATCGTCATTTCATGAGAAAAGTTTGCGCCAGAACATGTCAGTTATGCGGTGAGTAATTAAACACGCATTCAAACTGCACGGTTTTGATTAATATAACCAGATGGTAGAATTATATACAATATCTGATCGATGATAAATGCAAACTATCAGACAATCATATTTGCTACTAATAGCCTTTGGCGATCAACAGGCAATTCAATCTAAAGTTAGATATAATCATAGACTAATACTGTGATGAAGTTGCCTGATGATCGCCAAAGGTGTAAACTATTAGCATAGCTCTCTGCATGTATGGCACTGTTAATTAAGCAGCAAAAACTGAACTATTTATTACAAAGGCATTTCTTGTCTGTTTGATGGTTAATGAATGTGGTAATATTGCCATTAGAGGTAGGTCTGAATCGGATCGGATTCGCAAACCTCTAATTGCCATGTATGTTGTCTACTAGATCTAAATAGTAAATGCGAGTACAAGATTTGTCCGGCTGGAAAGTATTGCAATGCAAATAAAAAAGGAGAAATCTACTGTGACTGCAACAGACACTGTGAAAGAAGATACCAATACAAAAAGCTTGGCAGTGTGTGTTCATCAGACGGAAGGACATTTGCTGATTATTGTAAAATGAAACACACGGCATGCCGGGAAGGATTGGAGCTGACGGTGAAACATTACGGCGCATGCCCAGTAGCAGGTGCGTTATTTAATAGGCGCATGCATTTGTGTTTAATTTGTTTGTGCTTCGATTATAATTAATGATTGGTTAATTGTTTTGGATTTAGTCCGTTGTCAAGATGCCTCCGCTGAAACAAAGTCGGGTTTATGCAAGACCTGGAAGCGAGCCAAAGCATGTTCTCTATACAGAGATACAATGTTTCAGTACTGTGCAAAGACCTGCGATTTATGTCATTTACACAGTGAGTCTCATCATCGCACACTCGATGAAAGTGGCGATTGAAATCATTGATGTTTGGTTGAGAATTCTTATTTAATTTTCTACAGGGGCAGCCGCACCGCCGTTGACATGCGCAGATACTGAATTTGGATGTTGCTGGGATGGAAGTGCCGCAAAAGGGGCTGGACTCAAGGGATGTCGAGGTATCATGATTCAATATACCAGATGCTAGATGGATGGATCTCATCTATTTTGAGTAAAGTTCAATCTTTTTTATCATTTCAGATTGCAAGGACACATACCCAAACACCTGTCTCACTTTCATGAGCGATTGTAATTCAACAATGAAAAAGAACAAGGCATTCATGAAACAGCATTGTCCAGCAACGTGCCAGTTTTGTGGTAAGTGCTACGACCAGACTCACACCCGGTACTCGCATAGTATAGAATGTATTATTAATCAATCGGGTTGATGATTTATTAACAGTTCCGCTGAAAGGCACGCCGGGTAAAGAACGCGCCAATGTCAATCGATTCATCTCAATCATTCGAAGCTCTTCAACGTAAAAAGACAGACATTATGTTAAACACAAATGTAAAACAGTAGGATAATAGATATAATATTTATGTAGTTACAAGACGAGACAGGACTGCTTTGCTTTCATTCAAACTTTTATTAATTTTACTCTGAATGAAAAAACAATTATATAACCGGATTACCGTATGAATTATAATTGCACAAAGTAAACCATTTTGTAAATGATTATTAGAATAGATTGATATGATATAAATATACATAAATATATACAATGTTAATGAAATTACAGCATCATCAATAAATTTATAAATTAATTTCTGATTATGGAATTAGGTTCAATAGATTATCGGTCAGTGACGGCGTTAATGGACCTCTAGAAGATAAAGGCGTTGTTGTTGATTTAACCGCCGTCTTGGGAGTTGAACGTCGGGATGAACCAGGCGTGGATCGCGGGCTTGATAGCCGTCGTGGAGAAGGCGAATAAGCCGCTTGAAGAGATCTATCTGACGACCGACGAATGTTCGATTTGATAAGACGTTGTGCTGCTGGTGAAAGAGATGTGATTCGTTCTGATGTTGCTTGGCGACCGGCCCTGTAATTGAAGGAACATCAGTCAGATGATGTGGAATCAATCCACAACATGAGATAACTTATGAATTGTGGTAATTAATGAATTTGATTAATTTACCTTTTTGTAGAGAGAGCAGCAGCAGCAACCAAAGCAGCTTTCCTTTTATCGCGGTGTGTTTTACTTGCCTCTTCAGCCAACCGATGCCCAATAGCTTCACGTTTCGGTGGTTCTGGGATTTTAAATGAAGCTGCGGATGAGCTGGGCGTGGCATCTAGGCGTAGAGGGGTACCTTCAATTGTTCCCCATGTCATCATTGGCGATTCATTAACACCTGTAACATAAATCCATCATTTTTACATTTTGTTATTTGATCCACAGTATGATAATATGATATTACGAGTGAGCATATAATTGATATACCTGGTGCAGGGGAAGGCTCGGCAACAAGGCCATAGCCTCTGATCTGCGGTGTGCCTAACGATGCTTGGAGGTTTCCATCCACACCTATTTTACCAACTGCCTTCTGCATCATAGCATGATCACGTGATGAGTTAGACAGGGCTTGTTGGCTTGACCTGGTGTCAAATGGATTTGATTGGAAGCGAGTGTTTTCATGACAAATCTGTCGCTCTTCTTTGGCTGATTTTTCAATGATCTCTTGATTGCTGAGCTTAGCACCATCAGGAACATACATCAACGCATTCCTAGGTGTGTACTTCCATGTCTCCACCTTTGTCCCATACTCTAATGCTTTAACTGAGTCACTCTTACAAGATTCTATGGCAAGGTTGTTTGCCTCTCTTTCAGTCTGCTGAGAACTAGCCTCGTATAGCCATGCATATTTATTTCTGCGCTTCTTTTTCATGTCTTCCATAACCACCTCAAAAGAGGCGTTGTCTTCACTGGTGTTGTTTGATAAGAAATTATCCAAACAAACAGAAGTGAATATACCTTCATCATTTGTTTGCTGTTCGACAGATGGACCTATAGCAAGCAATAATGAATACGTACCAATTGGTATCCCTTTGCATGTTTAAAGATTTATAGAAGTAGTCCCAAGATACTGTCCCTGGATCTAAAATCTATTTCTACATGTTCTGTGTCAATGTTTGATGCGAAAAAAGATGCAAATTCTTATTTTCATAATTCATTACTAAATTAAAATATGAATTATACTTGGTAAAATATATTGCAGCCAGACCGTCATAATTCGCTTTTTGCTCGAAAGTGCCGAATTGTCAGGAAACCTTGAGGTGTATATCCCGGATATTTGGAGATCAGAAAATTATTTATTGGTACATGGTGTTCTTATGTTTTTGCTTTGCGCAATCAATTCCTCTTCAAAAATGCAGTCAAAGTGATGATTTTGTGTCTCACTCTTTTTCCACCACCGGGGACCTGTTCATTTTCCACAAGAAGGTTTACACCGAAAAAACACTGAAGATTGTACTTATTTGTCTCTAAAAAAATTGGATTTTTTTATTTCAAGTGTTTATGCGGCTGGCACATCTTTACAATTTTGCCTAGACAAGGGTACTTGAAATCCCCATCGACTATACTGAGATCAAATTCGATTTTTCCTAATTAGAAAGACCTTTTATTTATCTCTTTTGTTGGACCTCAAATAATCATAAATAATTATCTGCATCTTGAAATGAACGTTGATATAATCATTCTGAAAGCGGATTGTCATTCAAGTGTAAAATCATAAAATCAGTTGCACAACAGAGCTGGTGGGGATAACCCCCCTTCTTAACAATTATAACTTTTTAGTAGCTATGATATTGATGATCCCTACCTTCCTTTGATGGAGTTTTTAATTTATAATTGAGACGTTCAATTTGAAGTTTTAAATTTCTTAATTTTTCAGAATCGTTAGTATCAATTGCGTCGGCATAATCTTGTTCCAATCCAAGACGCTTCAAATCGGGGAAGAAATCTCTCTCAATTATGTCACCCACAGTCTGCAATTAATGGATAATTAGTTGAATTGAAAAGAGTCTATTCAACTCCTAAATTTTCGGATATATACCGTTGCATAAATTGCAAATATAAAACCGAAATATAACTGCGTAGAGCCTATTAATACCACATAGTTGTTTAGGTTTACCGATATACTATTGAATAAGGGACAAAGATGACACGCAAGAAAGACACCGTAGGTTATTGTAGTTGATTACTGATATCTTTAGTTAAACACGATGACGATGTACACTTGAAAGATTGAGTAATACTACAATTTACCAATACTTCATACTCAAAAAAAAGAAAATGCAAGTTAGCATTACGTCATAATCATCATCGTCGTCGTCGTCCAGGGAGCCGGAGCAGCAGAAGGGCAGGGTCCAACAATAGTAGGAATTTTGCAATCCTAGACTACGGAAGAGCAATTTTTTATGATTTATGGGTCAAACATCAATAGCAAAAAAATCAAAAGAAAATGTTGAAATGCCAGAAAAGGGATTCCAGAAAGCTGAACCTTTTGTCGTACCCTGCAGAAGGGTCAGCTCTTTGAGGCAGAGGGGCGATGGGGGGGGGGGGCAGAAAGTGCCACTTTGTATAATTATTTATAAATATAAACATTTACTTAGGCTACTGAATGAAGACCTGGGAAAATTTGAATAGAAATTATTTATAGTAACGACGAAGAATAACGAAATATATACAGACACAGAAGAAGTAATCATGACGTTATACATACATTATCATACACATCGTTCGTGATATTTTTGCAATAGGGTATTGATAATATGATATTCAGATGTCAATCTTACAGCTAACTTGATACCAGGTCACCATGTTAAATAAGGATGACAAATATATATGGATGTAAATTGATACAAGAATCAGGAGCACTTTGTAGTAGGTCCTTTCCCTGTCACCCTCGTATGGCTCCGCTGCCCTTGATTACGTCAACAACACATCAATAAAACATGCATGAAATTACAACTCAGCATTACTTAACAAACAAACAAAAAACAATGTCAGTAAAACAAAGATCAATTCAAAAAGCATGGTTTAAATACGGAACATTTTTACGGGTACTCATGATTATATAATAACAAGGAACCACAAAATAATATATCATACCCAGTCTGCATTCTTTGTATGAATCGGGGAATTTCTTCCCCGCGCATTTTGAGACAACTTTTTCCGCGACCGCACAATCTGGTCAAAATGACGTTAAAACGTACAATAATTTCACACTCAGAAAACTAAAACGCGCATTTCATTCAAACAACAGTTATCCGCGAAATATTTTCAAACAAATTAATTTTATTGCAAAATTCATGTCAGGTTTTTGCAACTTGAATAAACAATAAATAAAAATGTAGTACTTTTTTGCGGAAACGTTAATACGCCGTAAAAGGGAACCGTGTCAACAAACTCTCGCTCGCTCAAATTCTGAGGCAACAGCAAATAGAAAAAGAAAGACATGCGAAATAGCGGCGCTTTTGAAACTGAATATCTCAATATTTGAAACTGAATTTACTTTGAGCAACGCTTGAATGAGCACTGCGTGTTTCGTGTTCAATAATCGGTATTAAGAGACTTATTTATCACGAAGAAACAGTTTATTAAATGAATGCTAATCTGATAATAATACATTACAGTTTATTGCTGCAAGGTTTGTAAATAAGATACAATTAAAGTAGTGGAAATCGTAGTTGCGATGGCTGATTTCTTGAAACATTTTCCCTCGCTCCGCTCGCGTTTCACATCATGTAATTCATTTTTGTAGGCTATTACATCTATCATATAAATTCAGCACATTAGCTGTCACAATCTGTTTCATGTTTGCATTAAAATCAGACAACGAAGGTTTAATTATTGAAATACAACACCAGAATAAACAAAAGTAGCCAAAATATGTCCGATTCTTTGAAAAAATTTTGCTCCCTCCGCTCGCAACTCATTTTACTCTTTTATTAATCAATCAATCATTTTCAATTCATAACTGTCACAAATTCTACAGCATGTTTACCACATCATTTGTCAAATTTAATTCATGTTTACTTGGATTTTAAAATCGAATAACAGAATTCCCACTCCAAACTGAACATAAAACTACAAAACATAAAACACTGAGAGACGAAACTATTGAAAAACGTTTAAAAAGCGGTGTTGCGTCATATTTTGTATGACGTCATCCGTAATTTTTTCGTGGACATTTTCCGTCAAACCGCGCAATTTTTACGATCGATTTTTTCTTCCCCGCGCATTTACAAAGAATGCAGTCTGGTATCATACTGTATAACACCTACATAATATAACATACTGTATAACAACTACATAATATAACATACTGTATAACAACTACATAAATACTTGAATACTTGTACAGGATTGTCTCTTCTCAACCGCAGCCAAGCATTTTGATGAATTGGGACATGAATATTGAGTTTCTCTTGCTTTTTGTGTTATCATCCGCGCAAAAATTTTTTGAAACAATAAAGAGATAATCAAATAATTCACAGCTCACTGAGATCTTCTGATAGTTAAATCATGGTTTTTCTAATTGAATTATTTCTTTTATTAGCATTTGAGTTGAGCCTATACTGGCTATGCCTATTAGCCTACCTATCCATTATTTGCAGACTGGCCTATAGTATACTGTTTATACATTCATTTTACAAATACACCAACAATCAATAAAATCAATAGCAGACATTTGAAATCGAGTATGTATATAAGAGGATGATTAGTTGGGTCACTGGGATATATATCTCTTACTTACCTTGAGGAATGTGTCTTCGTCAAGAATGGTTTGCTTTGGAATTGAAACATCGCTCTCATTTGTGTCATGGAGGGACACACTCGTAGTTGGTATAGCCAGCGCCATTTCTATTTGTGTAAGAAACTAATGAATAGCCCATGGAATTACTTTAACACTGTATTAAAGTAAGTTATAGTTTAGTTATCGATCCTCGAACACTCTACATTCGCACTTCGCAACCGCCATTTTGTATAATTCGAAGAGAAGATTTCAATTTCGTGCAAACGAGAATCGAGAAATGGCAGAGAAAACTAGGAAGAAAATGAGGACCAAGGATGAGGACAACAGAGACAACATGACAACAGGATGATACCAAAGCTCAATAGTTTTGTTATAACTTTAAAACAATAACTTTAAACTGATTTAAAACATATCTACATAAAATTTTATGACAGTACACATACTACCGAGTACAGAGCAATATTATGCAGCACTCAATGTGACGTCACGGATTATCTTGCAGAAGGCAAATTAAAATGATGCCTATAAATTCAATAAAATAAGGTTATATACGTAATTAATCTCGCTAGATAATATATAATACATCCCGGCTATCATAATTTATTTTAACGTGATTTCCGTCGATCGAATACAACAAGCAATAGAAGAGAAAGGACATTCCATGAGATGTAACCAGTGGCAACGTAGTATGACCATCCAAAACCAATCGATTTCCGTCTAGGAACGACCCTCGCTGCCAGTATCGAAAGAGACACTGCCATTGATAAAACTATTTAACACAAAATAAAGTAATCGTCAAAGTTAAAAATTGTACTTTCTTAATAATACATTCTACTTTGAGAAGATAGTGACAATGTTTAATTCCCACCTGAAATCGTCAGCGTCCAAACGACTGGGTTAGCAAGAGCTCTCCATACAGAATCAAAGAGACGAGCGCATTGACAATATGCAGCTATGATTTGAGCACCGGCCGTTACCATTAAGCAAGTTCTGATTAGCATCACCACATCTACAGTCAATTAAATAAAAAAATTCACTCACAAGTATTTAGTATATAGATACTACGAGTGACATAGGGTTGAAATGATTCGCCTGATGATCACCCCCCCCGGGCGTGAAACTTGAAGTAGTGTATTAAATCTATAGTGTGAAACACTCCCATTATTAGTATAATGTTTATATTAGATAATATACGACCAAATGATCCACAGTTTAAAGCGTCTCGTAAATAGAGGATACCAGACAAACTGTGATATTGTTGCTGGCTCTTTTCGTAACCGACGAATTAATTGCGGACCCACGCGTTGTCTCAAATGGAAGATTGTTTTGTGTAATTTAATGGAGCAAGAGACAGCGTTTGTTTCGATGGTAAATAATTTTGGTTCTGTACAACGACCTACAGTGGCGTTTATGTTTGGATATAAGCGTTTTACGACCTCCCAACAATAATATCATTGGATAGGACGCACTACGAGACATTTCCCATTAATTAAACCATTTCGATCAAGGCCATTCATATAAGACGATGGTGTATAAATACGGCCACAGTTGCGACCTGAATGTACTGAAATAGATAATTTAGATAAAGTAATTTGACTTACATTTGGATGGTAAATGCGGTGATCTGTCTTCTTCGATCGGACCGCATTGATCTCGGCGGCAGTATTTCCATAAGCCAGTATGGTACCCAACAGACGGATTAACCAACCAAAATGATGTTGAGCATGCCAGAACAATGACAACGGTTCCACATAAACAACCAGCTGCCAAGATCACAGACACGGCACTAGGCATTCTGTTAAATGAGGTTTATTAGATCCAACAAAATATACAATCACTGACAAATTCTCGAGAGACAGTTTTAAGACTGCTCTTAAATTTTCAGATGCTCGCACGATGAGGTCGGCGGTGCCTTGATTCAACTGAAGCCTGAGGTGTCTTCCCCCAGCGTTCAAATGGATTGTCTCAGACAATTAGTCAACATATTAATTACATCCTATTCTTAAGTATCGCGTCATAATTGCTTATTATGAATAGAGCCACAGTTCTATCGAAACAGGAACGCATTGACAACGGAATTTCTCTTGATTAATCCAGACAATATCGTTACCAGGCAACAAAAAGCGTTTTCTAATGTTGCATCACGGATGTTGCATCATTAAATATTTCATAGTATCCAATTATTACATGCATACATATGCAGTGTGTAAGCATTAATACAAAAAACAAAATATACTGTATTTGCGCTCATTGTGTTCTGGTTGCTATTGGTGACCTCCTTTATTTGGCTGATCGAATGCAATTACCAAAACGAATGTCAGTGTTGATTGACAGCCGAACGCAACTCCAGTGTAAAAAGACCATCGTGATTGAATTCAATTGACATTGCGAATGTAATTAATGATCCAACTTGACAAACGCCTGCAACGATAGAACGTATCATAGAAAATCTGTTATATTATATTAATGATAATAATCATAATAATATGCAAACCAAACCAAGAGCGGAGTGCTCGATACAGTTAAGTCAGTTTAGTAAATACCCGTATGAAGAGCGCACGGCAAGCGCGAAATCCAGAGTCACGGCAAAACTTGACTAATCTTTAAAACGTATCATATACATATTGGCATTTTTTGTTAACAATTATGCATAGTTAATAACAGTAAATATAGAGCAGTATATAAATTAAAATAATTAACACCCGTTCGAGATGCATGTAAGACCTGTAAACTAAAGGGGAGTACTGAAACCCTCACTGGCATGTAGCCTTAAAATATTTCTATATGCACAAATTGCTAGTGCATGTAACAGAATCGTTTAATACATGGAATATTGTGTAGTTGTAAATACGCTAAAAATGTTCTAGATTTTTAAATACTTTACAAAAAAGGGAAGGTTTGCATAGGCCTCTTTTGAAATTCCAAGAGAACAAATGTTTCATTTCTTCAATCTGTCATCATGGTCAGTATATTTCAAGTTAACCTTAGAGAAAACCCTGTACGCGTAAATGACCTTTGTACACGTTCAATCATATGAATGTCTTTGATTAAGTGAGGATTCTAAACTGGACTTGATGATTCTAGTAATGGTCTAACGTAAAGTTTTAAAGGCACGCATTAGGAGATACGGATTACTTGTACTAAAGCACTTTGAAATTAGATAATACCTAGAATATGCATTAGATACAATCATCCCGACAATCATGGAGCAGTGCGCTGATGGTTTTAAATCATATGTTATCATTGTTATGGTATATTGTATAAATGTGATTGTCTGTTGTCTGAATAAGAGTGCCAAGGAGATAATATAATATAATAATACCAATAATAATTATAATATGCTATCCTACGCATAAGTATAAGTATTATTATGGCGACGTATATATAATATTAAATATCTACTTGTATATTGAATTAATCCAAATTTATTAATTACTGACATTTATGTGTTTGAAATTGTACAACGCACGTTCATATATAATACTCGAATACTCGGTTTCTTGTTAAGCAACCCGGCCATCTTTCTATATAAAGCTCAGTAATTAGAATGCCCGGTTAAACTATTGTAAAATGAAAAACCTCAGTTTTCTATGATAGGAATTAAAGAGAAGGGAACATTGACCAGAGTGGATATACGTCCCCACTTTAAAGAGAAGGGGACTCCACAGAGAGTGGATACGTCCCTTGTTTCATTTTCTGTTCAACTTCAAACTAATCTGAACGCGCAGCGCAGTACTCACGTGCCAATGCGGTGATCACGGAGCGTAGAAGTGACAGCCAAAGGGAAGAGTCGAGAAACCGGCAGAATTGAAGAACGATCACGGTGAATTGTCCAATCACGGCAACAACCGTCAAGGCACGTACAAGCTGCAAAATATCTATAACGTAAATATAGGATGCTATCAATAGTCTTATTAAAGAATCATTTTAACGCTCAATTGACATGTAATACAACTATCGTCATTCGTGCATCGTGCTTACTTTTCTGTGGTAGGAATTGGTCACGGCTTGTTTCTGTGGAGATGTATGTATGTATGTATGTATTTTATTTGTCAACAATGGTGACAGGCAAATACAGGGAAACTTGTGGTTCCCACTTATGTAAAGCCGTTAAAAAAGTTAAGATATGTTATTAAGATAAAAGTTTTACAAACAAAAATTGCTACTCAAATATTTACAAGGCATTTAGAACTATCTAGCTAAGTTAAAAAGGTTATAAGATAAAATTTAAAGGTTACGACATTTGTACTAAAGTATTTACAAGGCATTTAGATCTATGCTAGCTAAAGAACGTTTGAATGCTGGCACTGTCTTTGAAGTAACACATTTCTCTGGCAGAGAATTCCACCAAGGTATGACACGATTGCAAAAGTCATTTTGAATGGATTTAGACTTTGGGATTGATTTGGATTTTAATTTGTACGAGTTTCCTCTCATGTTGTATTTATTTATATCAAAATCGCAAAGCTTATTTATGTCTAAATCGACCATATTATGGGTTATTTTAAACATAAAAATTAAATCATTTTCAATTCTACGAGTTTCCAACGATTCAAGATTGTAATATTTTAGTCTTTCAGGATATGACTTGTAATACAAACTTGCATCGGTTGTTCTCACAAGTTCTTTAGTTGATCATTTAACCAAAATCTAGAGACGCAGTTCAAAACGCTGGTTGCTGATCCAACTAAAGCGATTATAAGAATCATTCCTGTCATCAATCGACCACATCTTCGATTCACATAATCTAGGGTTGGAACAGTCATCCTTTGCTGGGATTTATTAGCATCATAATTTTGTGATAAATAAACTGCAGACCATCGTCAACGTCCGAGTAGTTTTGTTGCTGTTGAAAACAATGAGGTATTGTTTATGCTAAAAATGGATAGTCAGTCAGTACATTAGATTACGTGATGGGCCTCTTTGGCTAATGTATATGTTGTGCATAATTATGTAATATATCATCTTATCATATTGTGGATTACTGTATAACTTGGTATGGCTCCTAAGGGAAATTTTCTAGCAAACATGAAGAACGAAGCACCAGGCGTAAGATGGAACGGGCCTTAGAATGTGACCATTTATCGCCAATCGTGTACTTTAAGTCAAGTGCCGTTAAGTTAAGAGCCGGAGCCAAGTCCAACCCCGACAGCTATAAGTCATTATCCCAATAGCAGTCAACGTATGCGTATTACAGTCTTTTCTGCGGGATGAAAATGAATCGAATCTTGGAAATAATACCGAATGATGGCTGTGTAACATTATTCACATTCTTCCTCCCGGCAACAACTCTTGCTGCAACATTTACTATTACATTTTGCGGCCTCACTGCTGTTTGATGTTGTGTTTACTACACTTAAATAGAAGAGACACGAAACTGCATATTAGGACATCATTTCTTTCATATACGATTTATCCAGAGAATATACTATCATTGATACTATTAGCCTCCCATGAAACATTAAATCTGAACGAATAGAATTGAATCGAAATAGAATTAGAATATGCCACCCCCTAACACGCCCCTCCTAGCTCAGAATGTCTAGCTCCCAGGTCTTTTTTAACGAATGGCTAAGCTCAGCAGATGTCATAACTTAAAATCAAAAATCGAGAAAAGGAGAACGAATTTGCGCTTGGAAATAAATAATCTCACGGTAAGAAAATTAATCCATTGGACAAAGAAACATATTTATTCAGATACAGCATGGGTAGGAAAGGAAACATTTATAGTTCTTAAGTGCATGTTGTCCTTTTGGAAGTATCTACTAAACTAACATTTTTAGAGTAATCTGCAACACAAGAACTTTTTTGAATGTCTCAGGTTAGCTTTTTAAGGTTACGTAAAAATTGACAAATGTTATGATTCTATGGAGGCATGTCTTGCTCAACAGTCAACTTGTTGTTTAAATAGTTGTATCATACTGTACCAATCTATAGCTGATGAAACTGGTGATCTTCTATTTTAGTCGTACGATTTGTCGATTGTAGGCCTACGATTGGAAATGTTGCATTTTTGGCCCGATTTTTGCAAGAGCATGACGATACTTGAATTGCATGTTTTAAAATAAGCAAAAGAAACATGCTCTGAGAATAACAAATGTAAATCAATATTTTGAAATTCCGTTTGATTTGTTTTTGATGTCTATGTCAGACTGTGTAAAATGATGGATTTGTTTTGATGCCCAAAACCGTAACATTAAACTGCAAACAAGAACAAATGATTCTGCACTTGATAAGAGGGGCTCACCAAAAACAGGAATACGAGAATGGATTTCGACAGTGGGAGAAGGAAACTTTGTCAAAACTAGTTCCTGAAACGAAAATTGCAGATAAGAACAGAGGAATTTGTAGTTATTTCGTTAAAAAAATCCAGTCTGCAGAAAAGGGCAGTTTTCGCCGAGATCTCAGGTGCGCAACAGCAAATACTTTGTTGACGTTTGACCGTGAAATACTAAATATCGTTGAATCTCGGGTGCGCCATTGACATAATCTACAGACTGCGAAAAAATGATGTGTTTTTATGTAAAAGTTTGTGATTTAATTCATAAATAATGATCATTTTTTTACCATCTATTTTGTGTATGACTAAAATAATACTCCCCCATAGGAAGACTAAAATTGAAGGCTGATGAACGAATATGTAGGGCTGCGTAGGTAAAACGTACTTGAATAACAAAACAATTAAATATGTGTAGGCCTAATAGTTTAAAATATATGACAACAAAGGTGGCAAAGTTCTATGAAGATGTTGGTGTTGTTCTATAGAAAGGGGATACCAGCAGATTTCTTTTAACGAGTCGATTATGCAGCCATGAGAATTTTCAGACTTTTGAGGCGGATTTCAGACTATTTTGAGTCTTGTGAAAGTCTAGTTATTGCTTTTTGCCATTGAAATCGATTAAACTTTTTCAAATTATCCTAGATTTCAGACTATTTTTAATATTTATATTCTCATGTCTGATTATTTAAGTGAGTTCCATATGCAGAGCTCTCAACCCTCCCACTTTCGGGGGAGTCTCCCACATTTCAGGGTCTTCTCCCACTCTCCCACTTTGAGAAATTTCCTCCCTCTTTTTCTAGTAATTCCAATTTTTCTTTAAATCATGTATGGAAATTTATAATTATATTTATATCTTCATTATTGATAAAACTTTGGAACTGTAATCCATTACAAATGAAGGGCTGCGCAGAAATTTCGAGAAACTTTAACCCCTTTTGCTCATCTGTGATTTGAAATTGAATGAGAGGTTAGTTTTTGATTGGACAAATTGTACTTATGTTCTGTCAAAATGGCAGAAAAAAGACTGTAAGGAAAATAAGGGGACATGCCCCAGACCCCCTAAAGGGCCACCCCTTCGGAGTAGATAAGACAAAACCTCCCCCTCAAAAATTATTTAAGGTTGAGAGCTCTGCATATATGCTGGTATCCTGTGGATGTTTGATGAATAAGTGTAAAATCAAAATAAATAAAGTATCAGGCTCTGTTCATGTATTTGTAAGAGAAGGCTTTGTTTTTACGCCAAGGTCACCATTTATGCAGATTGAAGTGACGTCACAATCAATTTGGTTTGTTTGCTCTTTATTATTATAATTGTAGGTTGTGCCTGCTAAGGGCTATTTATGGCTGTTAGTCAGAGCTCTTTGATGCAACAGACATGGCCGTTAGGGTGGTTTAAAAGACTGATTTCATAAAAGAGAAATACCACCATACAAAGTTTTATTAAAGGGTTACCACATACTTGCCATGTTTGTATTCATATTTACTAAACGAGAAAATGTTGGGAGACACGAGTGCAGTGCTAAAAAATCACGAGCTCCGAGTGAGTGATTTTTAGCTTCCCGAGTGTCTCCCAACATTTTCGAGTTTAGTAAATATGAATACAAACATTTGCAAGCATGTGGTAACCCTTTTCTAAAATAAAACAAATGTCGGAATCTCATTCGACGGCGAATTTTCAATTCATGAATTCACAATTTAAAATTCAATTTCAATTCATAAACCAAGCATGAAGAGAATCCCACAACAAGATAGATTTTGTCGAATAAGAAAGACATATACAAGAACGTCTGTAATATAAGTGGTACAATAGTTCTTTAGCAAATTAATGCAGTAATTGTTATTTAAATTTTAGGTTTACCTTAAAACAGCGTAGCCTATAATTGTCTTTCATTCTGTGTTTTTATTTTGCATGTTACACGACCAATAACTCATTTACCACGCTTTTCGATAAATAAAAACATCTTGAGCTAAATGTCGTTTGTAAATCGTAGCCATTATTGAGATATTTATTGGATTGTTATCAAAAAGAAAAAGTTATAAATTCTGTATTTTATCACAGATCAAAAACTTTTTGAAGCTTCCGGTTTTTCCCGGTTTTCGGAGCCATGTTTTACCCTAGGATTTCATGCACGCTCCTTCGACCGATCAGATCGCAGAAAACCTTTGTGATATTTTAGAATGTAATATGACAGCGTTAAAGGGTAGCGCAGCGATCACCGGTTTGGTACGATTCATTACGATTTGGCACACACTAAACTTGAATAGCAAGAGTTCGTAGGCCGGATGATGTTTGTTTTACAATTTTCACCAATGATTCCTTAAAATGCGACGCAATATTTTTAAAATATTCTCTATAGAAATGTTTGTTAAACTATATTTTGAATAGAACTACATTTTTTAATATGGCTTTGATAAATCAAAATGACAATGCTTTTCAAAAACAAGCTGGTTCATAAGTCATGCTTCAATAATTTCACTTGTTCATAAGATCAATCTTATTTTTAATCAAATTAAAGAATCAGTTCTATTTTCTTTTGCTTGCATATCTTCTATCTGTTTATCTATCTATTTTACTTGTTATAGTTTTCTCAAATGATAGAGTGTGTTTATATAAAAACCAACCATCCCGAGGTGGATGACATCGTTTCAAAATATTGACATGAGGCTATCTCATAATGGTTGTCTTGATGTCTTGTTACAATCAGATTACAAAACAGACAAAACTTATTTATAATCGTTTCTCTGTTTTTCTTATCTTGCAGCCTACAATGGACGAGACTGAGGGAGGGAGACCTGCCTTGAGCACAGATGTACTCTCTCCAGGCCCTTTAGATGAGTACAGACATCGGGCGTCATTCAATCTGATTGAGATGAAGAACATATTGAGAGAAGAAGATATGCGCAAATTAAAACATTCAATTTTAAAAACCCTTGAGTTAGACCCGCTTTTTAAAAGAAAAGACAAATCGTTAAATTTTGATGAATTCAGACGCCTTTGTCATTTACGTTTGAAACGTATCATGGAATATAATTTCTTATCTGAAGAAGTGTTGTTTGATAACTTAATGAGCGTGTTTGTATTGCAAGATTGCCTTGTTCACGTCTCATGGGATGCTGGTATTAAATATATGGTTCAGTTTAGTGTAAGTTAATAGTATGCATAGGAATTAACACCTACATGCCTAGTAGTAGACAAGTACTTGTGAATACATCTAAATATCTGAGTTACATGCACTTGCCTTTGAGATTTTTTTTAAGCTTGAAAGCTAATTCATCAGTTGATTAGATTTGTAAATGTTATGTTTTGTAGTTATTTGGTCGTTATGTTGCTGACATGAGCACAGACAATGAAATCAAGCAGCTTGGATTTGAAGCACAAAGGATGAAGGTAAACTAATTATAAATGCCACAATAATTGTAAATATAAAATAATAATTGTTCTGTTAATAATATTTAATGAGGCTGGAAACAGTGCCTGGCAAAGACGTTAGCCTTCTGGAATCAACTTATAGAATACATTCAACATTTTCTTCTGAACTGAAACTTTTGTTGACCTATAAATCAGAAAATTATAAACTTTCTCCTGAATTTTCTCTAGCCTTCCAGGATCTAGGATCTAAGGGTCCTCACTTTTGTTGGACCCTGGCTGGAGATAGAAAGATTTCGAGCATTTTTAGAATAAGAAATCAAAGATGAAATGCATCAATACTTTAAAATGATCAGGCTTATGTTCAATTTCAGAGTCAAAACAACCTTTCTGATGATCATCTTGAGATTTTGAACTTTGACTGTCATGTTAGAATAACGTTCATGAATTCAAGCATGGCGTTCAAAATACAATGCAGGTCCACTCATAACCTCATTCATTTCTAATTAGATTGGAGCCACCGCCATCTATCTACTAAAGTAGCTTTTTATAAGTTTAATCTTTTTATTTAAATCACAAGAAGTTTGTTTTTGAAGTCAAATCTGAGTGTAATTATTTTTAGATATGTGGCTGTTTTGCTTTGACGGAGCTTGGACACGGTAGCAACACTAAGGGAATGAAAACAACTGCAGTTTATGACCCACGGACACAGGTAAAGTTAGTTTGTTTACTGTATACTAATTCATGATCAACATTTAAAAGTTGAAAGTTTGAAAAGTATCAATGTATAACCCCTATGAACGCAAAGTTACCCATCATGCAATATTCATGAACTGTTTATGAAAATGCAGGCAATTTCACATTCATGAACTAGTCCATGGATAGTTGATGAAATTCATGAACTGTTTATGAAAATGCAGGCAATTTCACATTCATGAACTAGTCCATGGATAGTTGATGAAGTTCATGAACTGTTTATGAACGCATTGAGCGCATGAACTTTTTTGCAGGAGACGTAGGCTTAAATAAAGCTGAGATTAGTAATATTGATTACCAGCTTGTGGTTTTTTCTCATTAAACAGCTCTAATTAATAAATATTCGTAAATATTATTAAACAGTTGGATGTTGTCATCTTTTGAAGGAATTTGTAATTGATACACCCTGTCATGACGCAGTGAAATGCTGGGCTGGCAATCTTGGACAAACCGCTACACACGCTGTTGTCTTTGCTCAACTCTACACTCCAGATGGCATTTGCCATGGCTTACACAGCTTCTTTGTGCAATTAAGAAGTCTTAAAGATCTTAAAGCTCTACCTGGTGTTATCGTTGGTGACATGGGGGAAAAAATCGGTCTCAATGGTGTTGATAATGGGTTAGTGATAAAGTTGACAAATATATCTTATATCATATATATGTTATCATATGTTATCATATAATATATTATATATATATATCTTATATCATAATAAAAGGAGTCAAAGAACTACACGTTCATAATTGTTACTAATGGTTTCATGGTAACACAATCATCAGACAAATAAACTAAAAAGTCTTATATCATGTATATGTTTTGTAGCCATTATCAAATGTTGTTTTCATTTGAAGGTATGCTATATTTAAAAACGTCCGTGTTCCACTCAAACATCTCTTTGACAAGACAGGAAAAGTGACGCCTGACGGTCGTTATGTGACACCTTACAAAGATCCTAGTAAGAGATTTGGTGCTCAGATGGGTTCTCTATCTTACGGCCGAGTTGGAATTGCAGGTTTAGGATGCGCTCACATGCAACAAGCCATCACTATTGCCATCAGGTAGGCGTTATAATATGACATGCATTTGAAATTATTGTCCGTAGTTTCAGAGAGGATTACTCAAACAGACGCATGAAAGAATAAATTTTCTTTTCCTTTGATTGAAGGTATTCTGCTGTAAGGAAGCAATTTGGTCCATCTCCAAAAGTTGAAATTCCTGTTTTGGAATATCAACTCCAGGTATGCATATACTTTTAATTACAAAAGAAAACTACCTGTACACATGACGTATCACCACATCATTATCTTTTCACTTCTTTAGCAATGGCGTTTAATACCTCAACTTGCTGCTACCTATGCTATCTCTCTTTACACAACTCAATTCATGGAAGGAGTTTTGGAATTTACGATTCGCATGATGACGGGAGAATCCTCTGACGAGATTGTAAGCCAAATTAGATGCTATGTTTTAGATATCTATAATGAGTCTTGGTTTTGACATTATTTTATCGTCATTAGGCTGAATTCGGTAAAGAAATCCATGCGGTCTCGTGTACATTAAAAGCTGTTGCATCATGGACGGCAAGGGATTGCGTGCAGGAGTGCCGAGAGGCGTGTGGCGGCCATGGTTACCTTTCAGGTATGCTGTTGTCATTGTTACTAAAATATGTTGCATAAATATCAATTAGTTAACTCATAATTCGTTTAGTTAGTTCTTGTTTCATTGTGTTCCTATTGTGTACTATTTGAATGTACCGTGTATAATGTTATTCCCTTTCATGTCTGTAAATTAAAAAACAACAACAGCATATTTCCTCTTTTTTACAATTGTAGTGAATAAGCTTGGTACAATTCGCAATGATAACGACCCCAACTGCACATATGAAGGTGATAATAACGTTATTTTAACTCAAACGGCGAATTATCTTGTGGCAACAGTTCCTGAATTCATCTCCAAAGGTGAGAGAGCTAGTTCAAAGTTTGATTCAAACAAACGCCCCTTTCATAAGGACCACCTACACCTGAATGCAGTGGTCACTCCTGTGTCTTTCAATGTTATCTTGTTTTTTTATTCAATTTATTTGTCAATAAACAACATTGATAAATACACAATAAAGACAGATAATCAATGCTGAATATTAAAATTGGCACTATGTCAATACAAGCAGCCTAATAGATGGATCAAATCGGCTAACATGTCACATGACCTGAATGTGGTGTTTGGGTTTTTCAACAACAGAACGCGTAACTGGTCTGGCGTAACTATTTTTCTCGTATATTTCTCTTCGTAATTTGCTCTTAAATTTACTATTTCAATGATTTGTGTAAAATTGAAGATGGATTGAAGTAGGTTGATACCAAATGAAAACGTCTGTGACCTCCAAATTTATATGTCGGTACTCTATCATCGTCAATTATTCCACTGGATAAAGTAGCATTTCTTGAAATAATTTTGTGTTTCGCTACAATTTCAATTCAAAAACAATACTATATGATGGCATCCAGCTTATTTAATGTAATGAATAAAAATTTCATTATTTTACAATCATTATGGCATTTATAGTAGAATTATAGAGTTGATCGTAAACATAGCTGATGACGTGTAACACAGAACTTCATGCGTTTTCAAACATTGAGATGTGACACGCTACAACTTTATCAAAAACTGAGTGTTAGAGGATTGAGGATTGTTCATTAGAAGAAGGTTGCACACCAACTTCGTCTCTAATGTAAAGAGTGATGCAATGTTACTAGCCGACTAGCTATTCACTGGTAGCCGATTGTGCACCATACTCTATGCTGGAGGCCTGGGTTTGATTCTTCATCGGTGTATGTGTATATTCACTATTTGATAATGAAATGTAATTTTTATGTTTGTAGTGGAACATGTGTCAACACCATTGAGGTCTTTAGATGTTTTCAATAATTTTGCGACAAACCTAAACTTAAGATGCTCAGTTTCCTCAGCTGAGGAATTTCAAACCCCTCAAGGTAAAACCTATTCTGATTTCATACTATCTTTTTCTCATTAAATTGTAAAGATGTTGACAACGTTTTGTTTTGTTATGTAGCTGTGTCATCTGCTCTCAAATGGCTCATTTGCTACTCATACAAGTTGGTTGCCGAGAAACTAGAACTTGAAAAGGCTAAAGGAAAGGTAGGGAGAGAGGCAGAGAACCGTTTTCAAGTCATGTTCTCTTTTGATGGGTGTCAAAACTTTCATTGTTTGCTTTTGATGGGTGACATAATTTATTATTGATATGACTTTTAGTCTCCATTTGAAGTGAAAAATGATTCGCAAGTTTACTTTTGCCGCTCATTAGCTCTGATCTACATTCAGGTTTGAGGAGAAATAATTCATTTCAATTTATTCATTGATGACCTAAATGTTATATTTTGCATTTGTGATGAATGTTTTTATTGTTGGTCAGCATGCTGCGATGGAACATGGCTTAAAAAAGATTGAACAAGATTCAATGTCAAATGCTACGAGAGCTGTTCTAACAAAGGTGTTTGTTCTCTACGGTTTATCTACAATTGAGTCTCACACCGGCACATTCCTACAGGGTATTTATATTGTAATATCTTTTCAGCTTAATTAATTTTCAACTTTTACTTTTTGACCTTTTTTATCAATACTTGTTCCAGGTGAATACTTGAAAAGTGGGCAGCAGATTTCATTCCTTCGTGAGGCAATTTTGAATCTATGTCTACAGGTAATTAAAGTGTCACACTCTATTGCAACGATCATCTGACAGATACTGTGTCCCCATTGTATTACTATCAAATCTTATAATTATAATTTTAATGTTTCAAAGCATTTTATTGACGATTTCAATTTCTATCCTTTCTTATTTGTCAGTTGAAAGATGAGTCTGTAACGTTGGTAGACGCATTTGACATTTCTGATTTTGCTCTGAACTCAGCCATTGGCAGAAGCGACGGTTTGGTATGTAATATAGCCTTGTTGCGTTGATTGGATTGTGACCTGCTTGGTGTTTGGGTATGTGATATTTATTTTGAATGTTTCAGGCTATGGAGAATCTCTACAATGCCATGGTAGCAGATCCTTCTAGCCAGGAACGCGTTTCTTGGTGGCAAGATGCGCTTGATGCACCCGTCATTGGATCAAAGAGTCATTTAGTTTGTAAATTATAAAAACATCATTAATACTATATAGCTATTATCAAATTAAAACCAATTATAACAATCATTCGCAATAGGCCTACATTGTAAAATTTAAGTTTTTAATCAAAATTCATTATTTTATATATGTCTTTAAAATCAAATGTTTACATATTTAACTTTGCTTGTTATTAATGCATCAGTCTGTACAGTCCATTGCATACGCCTACTGCTAATTCTCTATTTTTATCATAATGTTGTAGTACAAGACATTCTATGCGTAGTACGAGGAGAGAGAATAAGCTTTCCTGGAGTTTTCTCAGCATTGTATTATTATGCTAAATTCGCAAGCGAAAGGGATAGGGAGTATGTAGCCAATTTTCATGATGTGTCCCTGTAAGATCCCTTAATTAATACCATATGGTCATTTGGGGGAGTAGGGTAGGCCCCCTGAAAATCTTATTCCTCTTTTCAAAATGGCCACAATTGCAAGCAGACGACTTCTTCGTTTACTAACCGTTCAAAGAGTACATAGCTCTCGAATCAGCAGTTGTTCCTATTCTGTTCAAAAGAACGACGAAGAAATTACTCATTTTGGATTTGAGGAAGTCAAAGATAGTGAAAAGGCGGGAAAAGGTAGGCTGCAGTTTGGATTAAAATTTTAAATCGTTAATTCAGTTCTAGCTAAACTAAGCCTATCTTTATGAAGATATGACTTCAGCGTAATTATATTATTTATATAATAGTAACTAACACGAAAAAGACAAGGGCTTTGGTATTACAAACGCAACTTTATATCTCGCACAAATTTCAGCATTTGGAATCATGGTTGTTCTAGATTTTTCTGAATTAAATAGCCCAATAATAGTCCAATCCAACTGCTGTAGAATTTCTAATCAAAACCAATGCTATTCACACAAGCATTGTGTCAAATTTCAATGAGTTGAACAATTTTATTGCAAGCATATTATGGAAGAAAAATTGGCCAGAGGCACAAATAAATGGTAGAGCAACAATGTGCCGGTGAAATAATCTGGACAGCTCCATGGTAAAATAGGTCTAGCCGTCTTGCCGAACTGCTGAGGTGATCATATGGGGCTGCATAAATATTCATGTTTCTGAAACTGATATATTTCTGTTCATGTTAGTTCATAATGTCTTTGAAAATGTGGCAAAAACATACGATGTGATGAATGATTGCATGAGCCTTGGTATCCATAGAATTTGGAAATCGTATTTTGTACAAAAAGCCAATCCGCAGCCTGGTCACAGGGTGGTTGATGTTGCAGGTGGCACAGGTAACTCATTTGCAGGTTAATTTCATATTGATTAAAAATTATACGGCAGAAATGATATAATTTGTATGATATTAATGCCTCAGGGGACATTGCCTTCCGTTACCTGGATTATCTGGCCTTGAAAAGTGGTGATATGTCTCATGCGGACATAACAGTTTGTGATATAAACCAAGCAATGCTTGATGTTGGTTTTGAACGAGCAAAAAAGACTGGTGTTCATAACAGTAAGTTGAAAAATTTCACTCCCTGTTTCTTTCTGGCGATTGCTTACAAATTGATACTACCAATTGGTTGATCCCATTGTAGTGATCAAGTGGGTCCAGGGAGATGCCGAGGCCCTTCCGCTGCCAAGCAATTATGCTGATCTGTACACCATTGCATTTGGAATTCGCAATGTCACTCACATCGAAAAAGTGAGTCATGCCATTACAATTGAGCAGCATTTGCGTATGTAGATCATCACATCACATTCTTTTTTGCAGGCTCTAGAAGATGCCTTTCGTGTCTTGAAGCGTGGTGGTCGCTTTCTCTGCCTGGAGTTCTCACATGTCAATAACGATCTAATTAGGGAGTAAGTGCTTTCAATTATTAATTTCACTACCATCTATAATAACATAATTTTGAATAAAAATAACATTTTATCTCTTTTATTTTATTTACAAAATATTTTTGTTGTTTTTATGGACTTCAGGGCGTATGATGCGTATTCATTTAATGTTATTCCTGCAATCGGTCAAGCTGTTGCGGGGGATTGGAAATCTTATCAATACCTAGTTGAAAGCATTCGACAATTTCCCGACCAGGTATGGATCAATCCATGATCAATAGCAATCTTTGTTTTAAATCATCTGTTGCCATTACAAAAACGATCTTTTGCCATTTCAGGAGGCATTTGGCGACATGATAAAACAAGCGGGATTTAAAGAAGTTACTTATGAGAATCTCAGTCTTGGTGTGGTTGCTATCCATTCTGGGTTTAAATTATAAGCACTGACTGGAGATAAGAGCCAAACTCAAAAACCATTTTGGTTGGTTGGTTAATTGATGCGGATCATGAGTTTGACTCAATCCATATCGCCAGACCAAAAGTTACCAAATCACGATTGATGAAGGAGATCTAAGACAGAGAGAAAACAAAAAGATAATTATAATGAAATCAGAGAGTAATGCAAAGAGAGTAATGAAAAGAACAATTTTAATTCATACTTCGCCTTTCTTGTCAATAGAATGCAGCTCAACAAGTGGGAGGCCGTCTTCACGTGAGCCAATAGCAACGCATTGTACTGTTTTATGAGTCGTCCATTCTTCAACTGCGGCGTTTGCGTATCCTGGAAAGTGCTCACCTGAACCGGATAAGAATGAAATAATTTTTGGATTTATTTAAAGTTGAAAGTTTATAATTGATCCAATTGATGCTACAAACTGTTACCTTGGGGAGGGCTGACGTAAGCCAGATAACACTCGATTGCTTCAAATGGCATGCGCAACAGCTCATCTCTGTGAGACAAAATAACACCCGTAGGGGATAGTAACGATATAGTATTACAAATCATGTATTGTGATTAAATAATGCACCTCTTTGTATTTATTACCTTAGCGTTCTTAATGTTTTCCAAGGCACTTTCACAATTTCACCATGATCTAGTAATATGACATCACACATGGTTTTGTTATCATTTGAATAATTGATGATCTTTCCTCTGTACCAGTCTTTTAAATATGGCACCGCTACAAAGTCATTTGTTGATGGTGCAATAGGGAAAGATGGGGACTTTTTGAATTTTTTGTTATACGTATTAGCAAGGGCTGTGGCAATGTTTTGCCTTGCTTTAATGTGATGGTCAGTGACAATTTGTAAATACAGATTATCTGCATTGGTAATATGTGACACTATCACATCGGCTGACACACCAATCGCAGGTAAGCAGCAGCAAAACAACTTGGTGGTGCTATTTCCAATTCTTAATTGAGTGCTTCTACTAACATTTAACAGCGTGGCATCAGGAAAGCGTTTATTTATTTCATCGACAGCTGAAGTTATCGAATTAATTGAACCTGTGATTCTTAGGACACAATTTAAGTCATCTGCATTGTTTCCAGTTACTGCAACATTAGCACCAGTCTTCACAACCAGCGCTTTGATATTTCTGCCATTTTTTCCTACTAATCTACCACACAACGCAGTAGGAAATTCAAACTCCAATAGCTCCTGGCATTCCTTTTCTACAGCAGAGACATTTTCTTCTGTTGTTTGAATTTCAAGATGTTTTAAATCAATCTGTGCATCTGTGCAGTCAGTTTGCTCTTTGTCGTCAACGGTTACACTCTTTTCTTCTATTGTAAACTTGGAGGTTTTTATTTGGCGCCATGGCTTCAGCAAAAGTAACGCAACTACAACACCAGTTCCACATCCCAGACTGACCATCATCATCATTGCCGTCTGGGAAGACCATCGTTTGAAAAATGAAAGCATTTTTCAACCAGTCGCATGCTGAAAGTGAAGAAAAGATAACCATTCAACATTTTAAAAATGCCATCTTAAAAGTTGACAATATCTGAAGTTTATCTATTTTCAGTATTCTTTACAGTCATGATACATGATATGATTTATTTCCCATAAAAATCTATTTATGAAATCTGTGACAGACAGACAAATCCATGTGACAGACAGGCAAATACAGGGAATTACCACACTCAGCACACAATTAGACTCTGTGAAATCCCGGCTCTTTGTTTAATCATTAGCACTCTTTTGTTATAATTTTACGCTGTATTTAGATTCACTATATATATTTTGTGTAAATTTCCTCTATCACACCCTCTTACAGTAGATCAAGAATGTCTTCACCCCTCAGCTCTTATGTTGCAAGATCATTATGGAAAGCCAGATGTGCAGTTATACACACAAATTTTGTGAATCAGCGTTGTATTTTTTCAAAAGATTAAATGTCCTTCAATATACAAGGTTGATACAAATCACTTGATATCGAAATTAATTTGTTTTGCAGACAAACATGCCAGTCTCTACTAATCAAAAGCTCATAATTATCGGATGCAGTATCAGTTATCGTATATAGGTTCGGGTAAAGCAGCACTGACTATGCGTTGCAGACATCTGTGGTGGTTGATGACAGGGTAGTGGCCGTAGCACAGAGGTTTCAAAAAAGAAAGAAGCATCTACTGAATTACGTCATAAAGAAGCGCATGCGTACCATAACAGCTTGCGAGAGGACATTTTGTATTTCATTTACAAGACCAGTTTAGATATGGATTCTTTCTCTGCAAAATTTTGAATTTAATTTTAGAATAAGGTAATGGTACAGTTAATGATGAGCTAGATGATGGCTATATTATGCAATGAAGCAAATACAATGGCACGAATTAGACAAAAGCAAGTTTTATGTTATCGGACCTTCTCTATTTCTGAGCATCCGAACGACTGTTTATCCGGCTATGCTTATCAAGACAAGACTGCAAATTCAAAGAGCTACCACAACACATTACACAGGAACTATGGATGCATTCAAAAAAATCTACCGTGCAGAAGGAGTACGTGGATTTTATAAAGGTTTCTTTGCAAATAGTCTCTCGCTTGTAGCCGGTCAACTTTACATTACAAGTTATGAAACAATTAGATACAGTTTGCCTTCTACGCAAGGTAACTTTCAACGCGGTCTAATCGCAGGGTCTTGTGCCTCAGTAATAAGCCAAACGGCTACTGTGCCAATTGATGTCGTATCTCAAATGTTAATGGTACAAGGCCATGGTCAAACGAAGCATTCTATTACCGCCTCATCTACACAACAACCAAAGGCAAAGCCAATGAAAGGGGCATACCCAATTATTGTTGATCTATGGAGACAGCAAGGCTTACGTGGGTTTTATAGAGGTTACTTGGCCTCACTGCTAACCAATAGTTTGAGCTCTGGTATATGGTGGGGCTCTTATGGGGGATTCACTAATATATGGACAGGCACTTTGCCTCAGGAATTATCAGAAAAGCGTGTCCTTGTGCAGGGCATGTCAGGCTTTTGTGCAACAACCGTTGCCGTATTCTGTACCAATCCATTAGATGTCATTAGAACTAGACTGCAAGTTGAAGGCGGTAAGTCAATCCGCAAAGCAGCAAAAGTGCTTTACGAAGAAGAAGGTATTAACGCACTGAGGAAAGGCATTACAGCGCGGTTCATGTCTTCGCTGCCGACTAGTATTGTTTTTATAATTGGATATGAGACTGTCAAAAGAATGAGTTTAAAAGAAGAGTACAGACATTTGCATATAAAACTAAACCAAAATAGCTGATTAGCTATTGTATTATAGAAATAAATTGTGATTAATGAAATAATAATTTAAGTAATCATTTGATGTAATAATATTATTTTCTACTTTTCACGACGCATTATGTTAATTTATTTCAACTTTATAATTCCCATGAAATGTAAGGTTATAGGTCTGAATATAATATTGAGTCAAGGAAAAGATAGACCGTCAATCAGTCAGTCTGCTTCCTCTGACTCTCCCGCCATGACTTCATCTAAAACATCAAATCTTCTTGTACCATCTTTTTGGTGACAGAATGGAATGTTCCACGGAGAGAATCGATTATGAAGAGATCAGGATAGGCTACCCCTGCGCACCTTGAGAGTTAGTTCTTGTTAAATTTGCTAAAATCAGCCTTTGCTATCATTGCCAAGATATTATTACTCAATTTGTCTGTAGAATGACCACTTTGCTTGACATAACGATACATAATTTATGAAACACATTTTGGCTCCTCTTGTTTGCTCAAATCTGACATTTTTCTCATTCGTCTCCATGATCCAGCATTAAGCAATGTTATCTCAATCCACCTCTATCGTTTATTCAGATAATCTGTTCTTTGCACAATTTTCAATATTGATTCAACATGTCTTTTTTATGTACATAATAACCATTGAATAGGGGATGGGTTCTGTTTTGAAAAAGATCGCTATAGTAGAGCAGTAGCACAGATTAGTAGTTAGTAGTGTGTACTCAAATATATATTCCCCGCGCACGGCAAAAATGCAATCAGGCGTCTAGCTAAGGCAAAGGGCAAGGCAAGCCATGGACAGACCTACCTTGGTCTAATATTAGCAAGTTTAGTTATTATCTACGTAGGGGGTTATCTACATATAATAACTACCCCGTTCGTACTAACTGAGGATATTCCATCTTTTACTATAAAAAAGACAAGGTTATGGTTGAATATTTGAAATTCTTTTTGTGGTTGTTGTCGTCTGTTGAAATCTTGTTATTTTATAAATAATGACAAGGGAATGCCAATCAATTGAATATGAAACAATAAATGAATGTACATCTTACAAAATAAAGAAGAGTAATACTCACCTAACAAACAAACTTGGAAATTAACTAATAATAGCTCTCCTAATTGACTAATTCATTAATTCATTACAAAATCAAACACCATCAACCGTCAACGCATCAAATATTCAATAAGATTTCGCAGTGATATATAACTCTTTCAATTTGGCCTCGTTTCATAATGGGAAGCTTTCAAATTTGCAGTTTTTGCGGGAAATAGAGCCACGTGGTTGGGAAAATGAACAGTGAAAATAATAACAATACGTAGTTTACAGTAAAAATATATATACTGCTACTTAACATAAGATGTGACAATTCATATCAATACGTTAAATACATTGAATTTTTTACAACAAGATAACCAAACTCATCAGTGGTGACCTTGGTCTATAAAATAAAACTATTTAATTTCAATTATTATTTGCTACATTTGATCATTTTGTGAAACTGATTTGTTATTTCTCTGATCTGTTTGAGCAAATACTAACAGCAATTGGCTGCTGTAAATATTACATTTTTAATTGATTTAAATTTCATTCGATGCATAACGCGTTCTTGATTTATCCAACGGCAGAATACTCTATAATAATAAAATGAATCAAAACAATTAATCTATTAATAACTCATCTAGATCTTTTTCAAGAAATGATTTTCAGACCGATAATCATTTTACAGGTAATTGTAAATTATTTATGTAAACTGTGGGTTTAAATGGACAGTCATTATTATTAATAGACCGATTGCCAAATAATCAGTTTATAAGTTATTGATAAACAATTGACTTGAATAGAAAGTGGCTGGCTGGCAGGTAATACAATGGCCTAACAGACAGTGGCTTCGCTATACTCTGTTCCCATCGTTAGTTTAGCATACCAATGATAAGCTCACTTAATGTACTGCATTGTATCTACTGGAATATTTACACTCAGTTCGATCACTGGTAACAGGAAATATGAACATAAATTTGTTATTTCATGGAGTGATCCAGGGTTCTTTCATGATCAATCCTTTCTGAAATGATTTTCAAAAGATAGTTTTAAGAGAAACTTATTGTTTCCCTTTAACGTTTGCTTCACCACAACCTAATAGACACATTTGAATTAAACCTGATCTAGCCACATCCACTTCAATCAAGATAAATACAGTCAAACCTGTTATAACGGTTACCTCTATACAGCAGCCATCTGTCTATAGTGGATAGTATTTTTTTATTGAATAAAACCTGTATATAAAGGCCACCTGTCTATAGTGGTCAATTCATATACCTCCCTTAGCTGGCCGTTATATACAGGTTTCACTGTAGCAAAAACGATGACAATATCATACCACTTCTGTACTGACCACACAAGACACAGACATAACTTCTGCCACGGCATCTATGACGTCCAACAGCAATTCTCGTTTTAATCCCCTAATATCTGGTAGCCTGGCAACCTAGAATGATCAGCAAAGGATGAAGCATTTATATCCAATGATTAACAAAGAATTGACATAACTCACAAAAGCATTGTTTATTAGCTGCCTTTTACAACAACATTTGGTTTCCATCCTACCTTTGCAAAATGTTGTACGATAATTGACAGCGCATGTCGTTTCATGTCAGTTGCACCAATACTATCAGCTGCTTCCAGTATCTGTGGGAAAATGGATGATAAAACATTTTTTTTTAAGTTTAAAAAAGTTGGAAGTAGACTGGATCTTTGTTTACCTGTATGACATTTTGAACATTGACGTTCATCTCCAGGTTCTTTTTGCAAAATGTCTGATGAAATAAAATTAAACCGAGGTAACATACCCTATTAGGTCAGCTATACTATATATTTGAAAAATATTATAGTTGAAAATAGTCAAATATTAGACATTCATTTTGACACACTAATTAGTGACTATTTTCAACTATATCACACGGACTGCTGTATGGCATTGAGCACTATTACATCCAGTAAAGACAAATAATAAATATACATATTCATATATTTAATAAAAGGAGTCAAAGATTACACATTCATAATTGTTACTAATAGTTTCATGCTTACGCAATCATCAGACAAATAAACGTTTAACAAGTTCATTTGTCTGATGATTGCGTAAGCATGAAACTATTAGTAACAATTATGAATGTGTAGTCTTTGACTCCTTTTATTATATTTAGCTCTGTCAAATGACATCGAGCACTACTTTTTGCTATTAGATAATATCTAATATATATATATATATATATATAGACATCTTTTATATTATTATTTATATTTTTTGCTATTAGATTAATAGTAGCAAATATGAATGTCTGATTTTTGGCTTTATTTATTATATATTCTTCAATATTAAAATATATGTCTACAAATCTAGATCTTAAATTTTTACCTGTACAAGGATTGTAATTAGTTGTATAAATGTGTATACGACATACAAACATACCTGTAATCTACTGTTTGTGAAACCAAAATAAAATGGTGCTGAGAAAAGGTATAACGAGTCTTCAGGTGGCATATCAACGTCACCAGAATAGAGATACTTCAGAAGCGTTTTGAAAGACTGCTGGGACGGTACCATATCACCAATGGCAACCTTAGGAGGGCATAAAAAGTGGCTCTTAAATAATTGACACAATTGTAACCAAATAAAATTCCAAACAGACACTTACATTGACTTCATTGTTATTTGGCATAAATGATCTAAACATGGCTTCAAAATAACTTAAAAAACAAACAAAACGCATCAGAAAATAGATTGGATGAAATTTGAAACATCGACGTCCGATTGTTCAATACCTGCTGCGTGCTGCTAAAATGGCCTACAGGAAACAATCACGGAAGAATTGTTATATATTTAGAAATAGAACATGGTCAGATGCTATAGCAATTATGCTTGACCATAGACCTTGTGTGATTTGATTCTTTCTCCATTCAGAATCAATGTGATGTCTGCGAATGTTTCATTGTCATTCTCATTGAGAAGCGATTGCAAATCATCTGCTAGATTTGATGCTAAAAACCAAAGAAAAACAATCATGGAATCCAATCTAAAACATATTTCTTTGGTAAAATATTTCAATAAAAAAGTCAATAGCAACAGTAATTTATTTTTATTAATAACTGGAACAACGTCTTGGCTTTCTATCCTCGCCGATTTTGAGTTAAGGAGTACATGTAATTGTATCTGCTATTTATAAACAAGATGAGAATAAGAGAAATATAATTTGAAACATATAACAATTTTGTTCATATTTCAGAGTATGATTGTTTGTCTGTTGTTGGTTTTAATTCCCTTATGAATAGATAGTAGGCCTATTCTATAAATTAAACAGTCGTGCATACTTTGAATTATGCACGCCAACAGCAGTGATCACATGATAAATAAACAATGGTTTAAGAAGTTCTTTTTATCATTTTCTATTTCAAATGTCAAGTATAAATAGCCAATAAGTCATTTCCACAACAAGACACTTAACTGACACATCATTATCTAACCTTTATCCAAATTCAACAAAGGAGCATCCGTATTTGCAGCCTATGACAGAAACAAGTCTGAATAAACACACAAACCAAAACAACATCCAAAGAGACCTACCCAGACACAAAAGCACCCCACCTGCTGCATTTGTCTGCGTCTAATAATGTCAACCATTAACTCTTTTGAAAGCATTTCAAATTCTTCAGTCATAATAATAGAGTTAAATGTTACTTCTCTGACGATGAACTTCAGACAAAATTCCTATAATATATAAATACAGAATATAATCAATAAAATATTAACGGATGAGCCACAGCATTTTGATGAACAATTTATTTTTTAACAAATTAAATTTAGTTTTTCTTGCATGATAGCAACTACCAAAAACTCAGAATCTGCATTTCTATGCTATTCACATAAACATGTAAAAATTAATGTAGACGGTGTCGCCCTACCGAAGGCACCCGTACCACTCCTTTATTTCTAGATGACTGGCTTTTTTCGCTGAGAGCAATGATTTTAGACGCTCTTTGTTGATCTCAGCCGCGACACTGCAGATCAATTTCCGAACGGATTTCATGGCAGATAGGTCTCGATTGTCAATGCGCAACGATGCGCCGCAGCTACTCACGTGCAATTCCCTCTGGACCATTCCATCCACCATCCTCAGATGGTACTCATTTGATGTTTCCGATAAAGTCAAGGCTGAGTTGACCTTCGGGGGATTTGAACCACAGTCGATCAGATATGATCCGATCTGAAGTTCGGTTGCTCTGCCATCTGAGCTAATCCCATAAACATGACATAAACATGTCTGCCACACATACCTTGATTGATTCTAATCCAAGTTCTTGGGAACATTCTAGAGCCACAAGAACGTTATTGAGATTGATTGATGCCTCTATATACTGCATACATAATACCTCCAGTTTACAAAGACAAAACTGAAATAAAATATCAAATATATAACATTAGATAATAGTTTTAAGACTTAAGACCGTTCTGGAGTTGTTGAGAGATGTGGACGGCCATACTTTTATTCCAAAGCTGTAGACATCCATCATAAGTTTGATTACTTCATTTGTTGCTCCGTGTTTATCTTAAATAATTCAATGAAAATTCAAACATAAAACAAATGAATGCAAATGATATGAAAGAATGGGTGATAACAGCTTCTGCCTACCTGTAACAAGTGGATGTATTTTATCAGTGTATATAAACCAAAGGACCACGCGAAAGGCATGAATGTTAGCATCCGGTAGATCTATATGATAGACATGATCTTGGTTCTACAAACCTCAAACAAACTAATTTTCAAAACCAAAGACACACAAAGAGAGAAGAATAAAAGACTGGTGATGGTAATAATGTAATACCTGGTTATTGTGTTGCGCTTTCTGTTCTAATAGTTTACTTTTAAGCCATTCTGATCTTGCAGCAACGATTGCTGCGTGAGACCAAACCTTCGCCTGCCGATTTAACGAAGAAAATTAAAATTGAATGCTAAGTATCAGCTCAATGTATCAAGGCACACACAATTTATAACCTTGCCATCAATAAGAAATTCAACATCACAAAACTGTTCGCTTTCTAACAATCTCCCCATGTCCTCATGCAGAGTGCATCTTGGGTTGCTTGCAAAGGAGAATTCATACAGTTGATCACTTCTGATGTTATTGTCAATTGTGCCGCCAAATATCATCATTTTGTTTCCAAGGACAACAGTGTCATGGAATAACCGCCCAGCGGCAATCTGAACAACACAAATGTTTATATATAATCAATATTAATCAAGGTGTGCTAATCTGAAGCAAAATCAATTTAAAATTAAAAACAAACAAATTTAGATTTTTGAATCAGATTGGCTTTGCTACACAATGCCTAATTAATCTTTTGCAAATCGATCTTTTGCTTATCTCTCTAAATTCAATGGTTATTTATAAAATGTTTCACACAAAGTCAAAGACAGGTAACCTCTATTGAACAAGATTGCATATTATGTACACATTGAGATCTGGCTAGTTTACAAAAACTCTATAACGATCAAACAGGATTTGTTCAGTTCCCTCAGCCTAAAATAGACCTGTAGCAGTAACTGTTATTGAAAATAAGTCAAAACTTAATTTGAAAATGTAAGGCCGACTACATGTCATTACCTGACTATCTACTGCTGGTGTGACAACATCCCACGTCTGTGTGTCAAGATCAAAACTATAAGAGGATCAAATACCAAAATAGAATTAACCATCATGACACTTGCGCAAATGACAAATGATTGTGTCATTATGATGTGCCTACAAACCAATAAAGATCGTTCGGCAGGGTGTTGTCCGCAGCACCTCCAAAGACATACAGGTGCCTGTCGTGTGACACCATTGTGTGACCATATCGACGTGATGGAGGTGGCGATGTTCCCTTTAAGAGATGTTCAGTTGAAATGCGAGTCCACCTTATCAAATAGCCAAAACATATCAGGATCATTAAAAAATTCATTTATTTTGAAACCCTTAAAATTTGAAATCTTACATTTTGTCAGAAAAGTTGAACTGAAATAAATCATTGGTAATCTTTGCTCCACTTTGACCAGAGAACACATACATACTACCCCTTGAAACAGCCACAGCAAAATTACAACATGTAGGTGGTTTACTACCGTGTTGCTGGACCTGACGAAGCGGAATAAGAACATCCATTTAGTGTACGGTACTTGGGATTGAGAATGGCGGGCATTTGAACTGACGCTTCTAAATAAATATGGTCATACCTCAGACCAATATGGTGAAGGATCAGATAGTGAAATGGACCACATATCATTCAACCTGAAGGAAATAACAAAAATCATGTTTATTAAATTTGATGCATCATGCATTGTGTATTCCTCAGAATATAAAGTACAATTACTGATAGTGTTCAGCAGGACAAGCATTCATAGCCTGATCCAGGGAGCCGCTGGTAATGGCAGTCGCAGGAAACTGCACATCATTACATTAATCAATTCCTGCTGTTCACAATAATGTTAATGTACTTAATTATACATACACTGCCGTCATAATACATACCTAACACTGCCGTCATAGCCAGCAAATATCCACATTTGACCATTATAAACAACAGCACTATGAGCAGAACGTGCTACAGGATTTCTAAAAGATAGAGCAGCGAAATAGATATTCTTCAATGGATATGTTGCGTGGCAAAGGATTTAAAAGGAACAATTAGATAGGGATGTTGATTACCTTCCACCAATTTGCCATTCTAGCCACTGACCAGTGTTGAAGCGATATTCAAACAAATCATTTTTGTTGCAAAGGTTTGAATTTGAATAGATATCGCCTATGAATATCATATCAATTAGGTTTGATCAATGAGTGAATGATGTGAGTGGGTTTAGACTAGGCCTACTTGTTACCTACCTGTGTAACCACCAAACACAAACATGCTATTAGCAAACACAACGGCAGTATGATGATAGCGAGGAGCCGGGGGGGACCCTGTTGTAACAACGCGGCCCCATGTGCAATCTTTGACATCAAATCGCAATAAGTCATTTAACATCCGTTTCCTAAAGACAAGACAAGACCAAGGGTTAACCACAAATTAATAAATTATTAAATGATATTAAGTTCTGTAATCATGTTCAAAAGCCTTTACAAACCCGTTATCTCCGCCAAATGTATACAATGCATCACCCCATGAAACCAATGTGTGTTTGCTTCTCCTTAAACATTATGAAACAAACAAAACAAGGATATTACATTATTATCCTCATCGATTCTTTGTGTGTTCTCAAGTGTTAAGAAAGGGACACAGTTTGTGTTATGCATATATGTGTATGCCTACTCGCTTGTCTCTGTGAGTGGATTGTAGTAGGTTCGGTAGGCTACTTAGCTTAAGCCTCAGAATGTTGAGTATGGCAAGTCCACCTGCAACACTATGATTAATTACGGTCAAACGTCAACAAACTTTTTTGAGCCGTATTCACCATACTCTGCAGTCAGGCTTAGGCCTACCAATTGACTATTGAGCAGGTCTATATGTGAACAGCAGACCTTACAAGTAATCTTACGATCTAGCGAATTCTTTTACTTTCTCACTGCATAATCCAATTTTGAGTAAGTGTCTTTACTTTCTTGTATAGTCTCTTCGTTAATGTAATAAATGTTCAACACTTAAATTATAATCTGTTGGATTATTCTGGGTGTTGTTTCTAGACTGCTTTCAAATTTTTATCACTAGCGCAAGCATCAACAATATCCAAAATTTTGTTGAAAATCTTCACAAACGGCTAGAAGAATTTCAACATTTTCTTCTGAACTTGCTTGTGTTGAGAAACAATCTTAATAGTAATTAATCTTAATAGTAATTATTTAATCTATGAGAGATTGTCCTTATGAAAACGAGGCTACAGACCTCATGTTTATGACTAGCAGTTTCATGATGGCTGATCTACATTGCAGTCTTTTTACTTTATGATTACATCTCGTTATATCTCAGAAATCTCGTGTCATCACTGTGTCGTAGTTAATTAGACATCATGTCAACAGGTTATGGGCCCAGGAGACGCATCTATTACGACGGTGATGTCAATAATTACATGATATGGGAGACGCGCTTTCTCAACTACCTGTATACGCAAGACAAAGATTTACAAGCGTTCATCCTACCAGCAACTGGAGCTAAAGACCATGAACAGCATGAAGAAAAGAATAGACTTTCTTATGCCGAACTTGTCCAAGTCCTGGAGGAAAGATCTCTACAGCTTATCATGTATGATGCGACAAACGACGGACGAAAAGCGCTGGCGATTCTTCGAAGCCATTACGCGAGTACGGAAAAGCCGAGAGTCCTAACTCTATACACTGAGTTAACTACATTGCAAATGAAAGACGAAGAAGGCATTACAGACTATATTATCCGAGCAGGATAGAGCTGCAGGTGAGACAATTGCTGACAATCTAATTATTGCAATGCTTCTGAAAGGCCTCCCTACTTCCTACAGTTCGTTTATTACTGTCCATACGCAGCTGGACAAAGTAAAAACACTGACAGAATTTAAGGCGGCATTGCACAGTTTTACGAACGTTGAAAATGCACGCTCTAATCTACAACCTCAGGCTGCAGCTGTTATGTCTGCTAAGGCTCCAAACCATGATCCAATACACAAACTCACACAGTGTCATTCTTGTGGGAAGAAAGGACATTTATCTAAAGATTGTCGTTCTAATGACAAGCTAAAATGCAACTTCTGTCATAAGCCAGGTCATACAGAAAGTGTTTGTTTCCAGAAGAGGAAAAATTCTCAGAATGATAAAGCAGCCACAAGTTCAGACTTTTCATTCACAACAATTACAAATCACAATACAGTTGCAAGTGTGAACAAATACAATACGTTACTAGTTGATTGCGGAGCAACGTGTCATATTGTCAATGATCCTGATCTCATGATTGAATATGACAACTCATTTGATCCGACCAAACATTACATTGAGTTGGCAAACGGTCAGCGTAGTAATACTATTGCAACTGCCAGGGGTACAGCAAAATTAACCATCATCAGTTCTACGGGAAAGCACAACAAAGCTACACTGCACAATGCACTACTGGCACCTAGCTTTCCTACTAGCCTATTTTCTGTAAGAGTAGCAACTGATGCAGGTGCACAAGTTACATTTTCCAAAGATAAGGCACAACTTATCAGTGGTGATACATGCTTCGACATCATTCAGCAGGGTCGATTGTACTATCTGCCAGTAGTCTCCAATGATTCCATCAATATCACCAGAAGTATTGATGACTGGCATAGAGTTATTGGACATATGAATCTCGCGGACATTCGTCAGCTTGAATCAGTGACACATGGAATGAACATTGCCCCGACAAAGACACAACAGTTGTGCGAGGTCTGTCCAGATAAAAAGATTACAAGAAAACCCAAAACTACAGATGGTCATTCGTGCTACAAAACCACTTCAACGAGTCCATTCAGATGTTTGCGGTCCGATTGACCCACATTCTCGTGAAGGATACAAATTCATCGTAATCTTCATTGATGAATTCTCTGGTATGCAATTTGTGTACCCACTACGTACCAAGGATGAGGCTCACCAAACTTTAAAAAAGTTCCTTGCCAACGTTGCACCCATAGGCAAAGTCCTAGAAAGGTACAGTGACAACGGCAGGGAGTACATCGATAAAAACTTCGAAAAAGTACTACTGGACCGTGGAATCAAGCAAAGTACGACAGAACCATATACGCCCTACCAAAACGGGAAAGCCGAACGATCCTGGAGAAGTCTACTGGAAATGGCAAGATGTCTATTGCAAGATGCACAGCTACCAAAGAGTTTCTGGTCCTTTGCTGTACGACATGCACAGTACCTCAGAAACAGAAGTTTTCAAAGGACGCAACGCAAAACAGCTTACGAGCTATTCACGGGAGTACAACCCGACATGAGAAAATTACATTTCTTTGGTGCACCATGCACTATCTATGTTGAAAGAGGAAAAAAGAAACTGGACCCTAGAGGGAAACGAGGCATCTACCTTGGCGTCAACCCAATCAACAAAGGGTATTATGTTCTCAACAAATCAAACAATAGTGTCACGACATCACAAAATGTCATAATCCATCCAATTTTCAACGAGGAGGAGGAAGAAGAAACTTGCAGCCCTCCAATTTCAGATGCAACAGAGTCACCATCAGTAGAGACTCCTGATTCAACAAGTCAGAGTACAACTACAAAAGAGCCATCAGAGACGCCCAATACGGAAAGTACTCGACCAAAGCGACACACTAGGCCTCCACAGAGATATGAAGATTATGATGTCTCTGCATCTGTCACCTATGCCTATTCTGCCATAATGACAATTCCTACTACATACACAGAGGCAATCAGTTCACCTGACAGTGACAAGAGGCGCAAAGCAATGGATAAGGAGATGGAGACACTCAAAGACAATGAGACATGGGATCTGTCACCATTACCCCAAGGAAGGACAGAAACAAAAGGTCGATGGGTTTATGTCTTGAAGCAAGGAAGGACAGAAGATGATGTGCAGTACAAGGCAAGATATGTCGCCAAAGACTACTCACAAGTGCCCGGCATAGATTATAATGACACATATTCACCAACTACAAGGTTCAATACCATTCGTACGCTATTACAGAAAGCTGCAAACAAAAACCTACATATTCACCAGATGGATGTAAAAGGGGCTTACCTCAATGCTCCTATTGACAAAGAGATCTTTGTAGAGCAACCTCCTGGATACGAAAGAATCGGTGAAGATGGAGTAAAAATGTCATGCAAGTTAAAGAAATCACTTCACGGCTTGAAGCAAAGCGGCCGCAACTGGCACTTGACATTGACAAATTTTCTCAAATCAGAGAACTTCACCAAAAGTGAAACCGATCCATGTGTATACAGCTACACAGACGTCAATGGCAAACAAGCCACAATTTTGTTCTGGATCGATGATATCCTCATTGCTAGTGCCGATCAAGATTTGATTAACAGAATCAAGATCATGCTAAACAACAAATTCAAAATGGACGACAGAGGACGTTTACGTTGGTTCCTTGGTATCGACTTTGAACGTTCAGATAATGGCACATACACTATGAGTCAAGCAAGATATACTACAGCTATTCTTGAAAGATTCAACATGCTCGAATGCAATCCAGCTTCTACACCAGCCAACAACGGAATTGTGCTCACCAAAGCAACTGAAACTGATGAAGTCCCAAACTACCCTTACAGACAACTGATTGGAAGTCTCATGTACCTCGCGACAGGTACACGTCCAGATCTCAGCTGGATAATTTCAAAGTTATCTCAATTCCTTGACTGCTACAATTCATCCCACATCACTGCAGCAAAACAAGTCATGCGATACCTCAAAGGCGAGGACTATTGTCTGAAGTATTCCCAAACAGAGGGGGTCTTGACTGGGTATTGTGACTCAGACTGGGCTGGAGATCAAAATGACAGAAGATCAACAAGTGGATTCGTATTTACTTTGGGCAACACTCCGATCAGCTGGAAGACAAAGAAACAGCCTACAGTTGCTCTATCCTCATGCGAAGCAGAATACACAGCCATGGTTGAAGCGACAAAAGAAATGATTTACTTAAGAGCGCTAACAACATCAATCAAAATGGAGCAGCCAAATGTGACAACAATTTGTTGCGACAATCAAGGAGCTATAAGTCTACGAAATGGAAAGCCTGGATTACATAACACAAGCAAACACATTGATATAAAGTATCATTTTATTTGTGAACAGTCGAATGTTGAGTATGAGTACATCAGTACAGAGAACAATACAGCTGACATCATCACCAAAGCGCTTGGCACCCAGCGTCATGAAACCTGCCTCGGACTATTACAGATTGAGAGGGGGTGTTGAGAAACAATCTTAATAGTAATTAATCTTAATAGTAATTATTTAATCTATGAGAGATTGTCCTTATGAAAACGAGGCTACAGACCTCATGTTTACGACTAGCAGTTTCATGATGGCTGATCTACATTGCAGTCTTTTTACTTTATGATTACATATCATTATATCTCAGAAATCTCTGGTCATCACTGTGTCGTAGTTAATTAGACATCATGTCAACAGCTTGAAGCTTCTGTAATCTAGGACTCCAGGAATCCTACTTTTGTTACCCTGACAACAAGTCTCCCTGGCCGTTCATGCTTTTAATAAAATCAACGCATGAGTACATTATGAGCGTCATCTAACTTGGAAAAATTATTGGAACATAAATTCAAATGATTGAATAATAGATTAGTATTATCTAAAAACGCTACAAGAGTCGAATCTGCATAACCCCACACATTTGTTAGACGCAATAGCCGCTACACCAAGACTGATAAAAGTTGACGAAAAACAAACATATTTAAACATGGCTGGGTTGTATCATGTGGTTCACACTAACAAGGTTAGGCTAACTAAACAGGTTCCTAGTGGACTTACGAACAAGTGAAACATGTGATCAAGGATCCGCTATGATCTAATGTCAAGCCTTGTGATGATCCACCATCATCTGCTGCTAGATTAAAAATATTGGCGCTCTTGAGATTTAATTAAATTTAGTTGAAATTCTACGTATGAGTGTGTGCTGGTCCCAGAGCTCTTTGAAGTGAGCAACCCATTTGGGGTTAGCCCCTAAAAGTTATCCCCAGAATACAGTAATGAGTATTTTGAAAATCTCACTGAAAATTGAAAAGGTCTGGAACAGAACAGTGAACTTTAATGATAATTCATATCTAAGATGGTTTAGATCAACATAAAATTATTTTGTTTCGCTCTCACCTAGATCCGACAAACTCATCGCATTCTGGCAAAGCTTTCCATTTATTGGACACTTCTGAAGGACCGATTTGTAGTTCGATCCCCTGTACTGTTTCTGAGCAGTTTTCATCAAACTCTAGATTAGGACGAGCAATGGTGGCCATCTCTATCTATTTTACATTATATGTGCTTGAATTGACATCTATTTAGGAGAGTTCTTTACAAAAGTAGTGCCAGGCAGCTCGTGGCTTGAACAAAATTGTCCTCCATCTTTTGAACCAAAAGTTTGTTATGAAAATGGAGCAGAGGCTGGCCTCTTCCGATCAAATGCAATCAATATTTCACATCACTCAAATAGATTTATTCATCGCTTTTTTTTTCTGTAATTTTTAATATGCTGTGAAATTAAGATTGACAGAATAGTTTCGTTTTCTTGCAGGATTCTAAAAATAAACATTGTAGAAAAGCAGCTCTCCATTATTTTGAGTTCAGATGAAAGTTTAGTTTTGTCTAATTATTTAACTATTGGATCGCAAAAGAGACAGCTACCATGGGTGGAATATTTTCATTAGCAGGGCTAGCGTGTTGCTGTGGGTCAGCTGCATGTAGCCTTTGCTGTAGTGCCTGTCCATCATGCAAAAATTCAACCTCAACAAGAATTGTATATGCTATGTTTCTGTTGTTCGTGACTGTCGTATCTTGTGTAATGCTTTCGCCAGGGATTGAAACACAACTAGAGAAAATAAGCTGGTTCTGTGATCAGGTAATGATTACTCAGGATACATATTTTACGTAAAAATGTGTGTATCAGATACTATTTATATATTATATATCTAATTCTATCTATACAGTATAGTATAATGCTCCTCCTGTTAAAATATAAAACATTGACCATTCAATAAACACATATATGTATACAATGGTATGTATGACACATATTTGATCGAATTGCAAGAATAAATCATAGCAGATCCTTGATGTGTTCTAATGTTTTTTATTTAACATAGCTATGGTGAAATGACGGTAACTTAATGTCATTCAACTGAGATCTCAGTGCCTTTATGGTTTTGTTGTTTTCTATCCCATGTTTTATACATAACGTATTGTAAATTTTAGGTCCTGTGAACTTAATAGAATTTCTACTAAAGTTTGTTTTAGATGATGTTACTTTTATATCCCTGCGTAATGAGGCTCTGATTTTTCCATGAGATATTGTATGGAATAGTTCCAAAATGTATGTTGGTGCTTTTCCTTCTTTATATTGCCAGTATTGCTATTGGAGCAGTGTTTATAAATTTGATCAAATTTATTTTTATTATCAATAAAACAGTTTTTGTACATTTCAACAGTGTAAAATGTAGCTTAAACTTTATGAACACAGTCTGAATAACCAAAAGAATAACAACAAATATCAGTTCACAATGTTTTGGTTCACCACTACTTTTTCCGGATTTATCATCGATATTATCAGTAATTTAAGTATTATCATATTTTAAATGAGCCTTGTGAATAATGCATTTTTAATCAGAAGAAATGACAATATATTTTACTGCATTGATCCGTTAAAATGAAGTACAGCCATAGACAGAAAGACATTCTAGTTTGAAGTACTGATGGCCTAAAATGGATTTTGAATGAAGTCATATACAAGCAACTCATACAAGTGCTCACAAATGGAATGCTATGCCATCCTCGATGAAGGAGACCTCTGACAGTGCGGCTTTAAAAAATCTTGTAAACTTTATTTAAAATTATAGTATGTATGACCAATTATTTACTATTTATGTATGAGCCCTTTGAAAAAAAGCCATCATCAAGGTAGTGGCTTAATAAGTAACTCAATAAATGATGATGATGATGAATCAAATTTTTCTGTCTGCTGAGGTTGGTTTCTTTCAGTTAGCAACATTGATGCTTCAAGTGTTTTTCAAATATGCCAGGTTACTTGTAGGCGTAAACGATACAGTATAGCCACAGTATACTTACGTTTAAATTCTATTTTTATAGACAAATACTGATTGCCATTACTTTGTTGGTTACATGGCTGTCTATCGTGTCCAGTTTGCCGCCACAATGTTCTTTCTTCTGATGGGGCTGGTCATGTTTCGCGTTAAAAGCAGCGCAGACGCAAGAGCTGGATTCCAGAATGGATTTTGGGCCATCAAATTTCTCATTTTAATTGGTGCTGCCATTGGAGCTTTCTTCATCCCGAAATCTAGCAACTTTGCTGAAGGTAGGATGATGATGATGATGCAGACCAATCGGATCAATTGAGAATGAAATTCATTTTTTATTTTGAAGCTGTGTCATACATGTCAAAGCTTAACTTAGGCTGTGCATTATTGATGCATTTTATTCTGTTCTGTCGGTATGTAATCCATACAAATAATTTCAATCCATCAATCTTTTTAGGCCTATGCTATGGTCTGTTTATTGGTTTTCAAATTTCTTGTAAAAGTTATTTTCTCTCAACATGCTTTAGTAGGCTAACTATTAAACTATTTTCAAAATAACCATAGTACATGTCAATGATTACAACTCGTTAACAACTTTTTATTTGTTTATTAATTTGATAGTTTGGATGTACTTTGGTCTGATCGGATCGTTCCTGTTTATTTTGATACAATTAATTCTATTGGTCGATTTTGCTTATTCTTGGAATGAGGCATGGCTTGAAAATGCCGAAGATGGGAGTTCAAAATGTTGGTACGGAGCACTGTTTGCATTCATGGGTATTATGTATTGTGCGGCAATTGCAGGCATTGTCTGCATGTTTGTATACTTCACACAATCTGATACAGAAAGCTGCACCTTGCATAAGTTCATTATTAGTTTTCAACTGATTCTATGTGTTGTTATATCTGTAATGGCTGTCTTACCTAAAGTCCAAGAAAGGCAACCAAAATCAGGTAGGCCACCTATGATTTAAAACGTATAATTATCATCAAGTCAGTTTACTTATCAGTGCCTTTGCCTAACTGTTTTGTTAATTTTATTGTTTGCGATAGGATTGTTACAAGCTGCCTGTATCTCATTATACACAACCTATATCACATGGAGTGCGCTTTCATATGAGCCTGGTAAGCATGTGGTAACCCCAGGAGTGCACCAGTTGGGTGCTCAATGGCAGAATGTCTACCTTCTGTGCAGGAGGGTGGGAGACTGGGTTTCGATTCCTCATAGGTGCAAACCTGTTATAATGATCACCTCATCATCAACCCTGTATATAAATTACACCTATCCACCTCTCATAGCTGACTTTTATATACGGGATTCACTGTACCTACTTATGATTCTGGATGGAATGTTCCAAATGTTATTTCATTAGAGAGAGATGTTCGAGGCAGATAGCTCTCCTATGCAATCATGATACAATCTGTCATGGAATATGTTGATCTGCAGCGCTATTCATGGGGTTTCATGCATCATGGACATTTTCAACCATTGCTCTGTGAAAAGAAAAGAGCCACTTTCTAGAATTTAGATGGTAGTACAGATGCCTTAGAGGGCAGTTCTTTGGATTTATTAATTAGCAAGACATTGATTGTTTCCCTTGTTATTGCACGACATTATTATGATGAATTGGAGATTAGGAAATGTTAGGACTGCTTTAATAAAACCTTGATAGGTACCATGGACCTTGATGACAGGTTACCTTGTATCTCAGATGTTCCTTTAAAACTTTGAAACTTTTAAAACTTTTTATGTTGAAAAAGGATGTTAACTAAAATTGCACACACAAGAAATGATTGCGGTATAACTGTGATGATGTTTTATCTAACAGGATCTTGTAATGCAATCCGTGGAAAAATGAAGGATCTATCGCCAGGGTTTGATGCTCAATCAATCATTGGTCTGGTAGTGACATTTATCCTCGTCATTTACGCTTGCATCCGTACATCCAGTTCCTCTCAAGTGGGAAAACTTGGCTTGGATTCAACAGCGGCCTCCAGCCCAACAGAAAACACAACTCTCTCACCTGAAAAACAATCTTCTACTGGTGGATCAGTACAGGAAGTTGAGGCAGGGTCCAGAGGGCAACGTGTTTACGATAACGAGACTGAATCTGTTGTTTACAATTACTCATTTTTTCATTTTATGATGGCACTTGCTTCGTTATACATTATGATGACTGTTACAAATTGGTATAAGTAAGTAGCAATTAATTCAATCATGTATGTTTTGCCAAGTATAAAAATCCTTTGATTATTCTCCCTGGTCTTCTCTTGAATAAAAGGAAAACGTCGAAGACTGTACGCATTAAACTACAATCTCTTCGTAACAAAAACTAATAATATATTTGTAAACAATAAAGTGTACCTTTGTACAAATCTCTTTGATCGCTGTTTAATAACTATCGTTTCAAACGTTGAACCTTCTACTGATTTACATTTGTGGTCTATGCCTATTTATTTACATTTAGAATAATGATTCAGCAATTTTATATCTGACAAGCTCATCAAAACATATATAGAATTGATATAATATGCACAAAACTAACTATTAAATTGTCTCAATAAGCACAATTTTATGTTTACGAAGTTTGTTTACTTTTGATTTACGCTTACATGTGCGTAGTTTATTTTTAGTATAACGTAATTCTCTATATTTAATGTTTCCGATCTATTATCTTAAAATAGAATGATGTAAGGCATTAATCAGCTTATACATTATTCACCTAACTTATGTTATTTATTATATTATAAAACTATTACTTATGTTAATCAAAACACTCCCCCCTAGTGAGGTTACTTTAAATCTTAAACAAAGTCATTGAACGATATATTTGATTAATTCTCAATTGCAGTGATGAGTTCTTTAGTTTCTTCAATAGATCTTGCTGCAATTTCGTCTTTTGTTGCAATGAGTACCAGTTTTGATACTGGTCTATCATATTTACCTGTCTTGCTTTTAATTTGAACTTTTCTGACTAGGCCATCTCTTCCAGGGTATGTAGCTGTTACTATGGCGACTGGCCATATTGCTCTTGGGGCTGCCCCATTCAAACTAGTCTTTTTCACAATAACGAGGTCACCAACTTCTAAATTTCTTGATTTCGAAAACCATTTGCTTCTGCACAACATCATATTTGGCATGTTTGATCTCCAATAGTTCCAAAATATTTGAACTCTCTTTTGAATGGCTGCCATGCGATCACAAGGATGTATCTTTGCTTCATCAACTGGCTGTGGTAGAATCATGTTGTGGCCATAAAGTAACGAATTTGGTGTAATCATCTCATTCATATCTGTTGGATCTGCTGATGAACCTGGCCATAACGGTCTAGAGTTGATAAGGTATGTTATCTCTGATAATGCTGTGATCCACTCATCAGGTTTCAGTGATTTGTTGTAGCAATCTGTCATCGCATCTAATGCTTTTCGGACTACTTTGACAAAAATTTCCACAACACCGTTTTGATGTGATGCTGTTGGACAGTTCCATAACCAAGTAAAACCCTGTCCAGCAACACCATTTTCCAACATTTGTAGATCCCAATCTTCAATGATCTTTTTTACTTTTGATGATGCTCCTACTAAATTTGGTCCATTGTCACTGTAAAATTGGATTGGATGTATCCCTCTTATGCTTATGAATCTTCGCAGGGCCATTAGAAACTTCTCTGATGATAATCCTTCGCCTCCGTCTTGACTGTAACAATATTCCAAGTGTATAGCACGGCTTACTGTACACACAAATACTACCACATGTGCATCTTTTACGACTCCACGGCGTAGAATAGTCTTTAAAGGACCAAAGAAATCCAAAGCTGTTGTCCAAAAGGCTGGGTACTTTGAGTCCAGACGAAAGCTAGGTATTTGACCCATCTGTTGTTCCAATAGTGGTCTTTTTCTTGTCCTGCAAAATAGGCAATCTTTGCTGGTTTGCTTCAACAACTTGTTAACTCCTACAATCCACAATCCTTCTTGTTCGATTGCAGCTCTTACACGTCTAATGCCACTATGTCCTGTTTTGTGATGAAAATGTTCAATAATCATTTTAATAATTCTTCGATGTATGCTTGATATACCAGTTACATCGTTTTTGTTCATTTTTGGAAGGATTACAGGAGCAACCAATCCTGGATTGAATTCTTTAGCATGATCCAGACGTCCACCCAATCGACATAGGTTATCTTTACCATCAAAGAATGGACACAGCTTCTTCAAATTGTCATGCTTCCAATTTTCATTTGCTTGAAGGGCTTGGTAGATCTTCTCTGCTCCATCACAGCCATGTTGTTCTTTGATGCTTTCAACTGCTGTAGTCCAATCTTTTGCTTCATTTGCCAACTTTAAAATCTCCTCAGCAGTCTCTTTATCCATTAACTTTGTATCTGTTATTAGGAACAATGAATTGGCACTTTTCATTGGTTTCCTTGTCTTCTTTTTCAATTTCCTTGGTGGCTTAATTTCTTTTGGATCCCTTGTGGCTTCAATCTCTTCAGAAATTTCCTCAGTTTCAAATTTTGGAAGTGTTTCTTTTTGTAGGAATTTTGGTCCTTCGTGCCATCTTTCAAGGTCAGCGTCGTTCATCTTGGTGAGTGGATCAGCAGGATTTTGTTTAGAGGGAACATAGTGAAATTCATCTATATTTGCCAATTCTTGAATCTCTGCAATTCTTGCTTCCACAAATGCCTTCATTTGCTGTGTTGTTGACCTGATCCAATGTAGAACTACTTTTGAGTCTATCCAATAGTGAATTGACAAAGGTTTCATCCGAAGTGCTGAAATTACATTCTGAGTGAGACGGACCATTATCAATGATGCCACCAGCTCAGTTCTTGGTATTGTCCAGCCTTTGACAGGTGTGACCAATGCCTTTGCTGCTACAAAGTTTATTTTGAACTTTCCTTCACCCAAATTCCATCTCAGAAACAAGCAAGTGCCAAAGCCCTTTTCTCCACCATCAGCAAAAGCATGGAGTTCTGGTTGACCAATTGCATTTCTTGGCTTCATACATCTGTTGATTGTTGTATTCAACTTGTTTCCAACTTTTTCAATGTTGTCCTTCCAATATTCCTTTTCTTCATTGCTGATGACAGTGTCCCAATTGTAGCCAGCTCGCCAAAGACCTTGGAATGGTATACGCAGGTTGACAACTGCCGGTGCTAACATACCAAGGGGGTCCCAGATCTTTGCGATTAGGCCAAGTAGATTTCTTTTGGTGAAGTTTTCTTGTAGCTGCCAATCTTTTGGTAAGCTTTTGCATTTCAGTGAAATAACATCAATGTCTTTATTCCAATGATGACCAAGTATCATGGTATTCAAGTCGTCTGTTGCTTCTTTTTGGCTGCCATTCACTTTTTGCTCCATCTCGCTGTTGTTTGAATGCCATTTCTTGATTTTGAAATTTCCCATTTCAAGCATCTGTGTTGTTTGGATAATTGCTTCTTCTACTTCTGAATTGTTTGCTCTTGAATCTGCTATGTCATCCATGTAAATATTTCTTCTCAGAATCTCTGTACCAATTGGCCACTTTTCTTCAAATGTTGTTGCTAAGAAGTGAAGTGATGCTTGTGAAAGATCAGGACTTGGTGGATCTCCAAATACCAGACGTTGCCATTCAAACACTCTTGGTTGTATGTTGTTCTTTTCAATCCACAGGAATCGATGGTACTTTCGGTCTTCTGGTCCAATTGCAATCATGTTGAACATTTTCTTTATGTCTCCAGTGAAGGCGATCTCATCTTCGCGAAAATTGATAAGTATTTTGAACAGTGAGTTGAGTAGGTCAGGTCCTTTTTCTAGAGCAGTGGACAGTGAATGGCCATGATATTTCCTTGCTGAGTTCCATACCATTCTTTTGGGGGTTGAAGAACTTTCCTTTTCAACGATGAGATGCTCAATATAGAATGCCGCCTCCCCTTCATTGTGTTTGACCTCTTTGACAAATCCAGAGTTGATTACATCTTCAATAACAGCTGCATATTGTTCATATTCACCAGTCTCTATCAATTTGTTGGTTTTTCTTCTTAAATTGCAAAATACTTCATGATAGTTATTTTCTAACAGATCTGGATAACCAGGTTTCCATGGTAACTGAACTTCCACATGACCTTCATCATTCAGCTTTGTGTTCTTGGCTTTATCAATAAAACGTGCTTCATCTATCTCTTTATTGCTGCAGACGCATTTCTTTGTTGCGTTGACACCAACCAAATCACATGTGATCATCTTCTTCACTTTGGCTGCTTCTTCGTCGTCATTGGTTGCACATATTTGGACAGATGATACATTCTTTGTGTTTGTCATTCTTTTACTTAATTTTTCTGTAACTCCAACAATTGTCCATCCCAGTGGGTATTCAATTCCAATTGGGCCATTGACATCATCTTCCTTTGGTTCAATCTTGTGTAGCTCTTTATGTAGTTTTTGTTGATCCCGCCCAATGAGAATGTCGATATTTCCTCCTTTTTGATCAATTACATTTTCCAAATGTGACAGATGACTGTGTTCTTTGAAGAATTCTTTCTTTAATGGCGATGCTGCTCCACATGGTTTCTGTATTCCATATGCATTTATTGTACCTGCTTGCTGTATAGGTTGAAGACGACCAATTGTTAATTGAAAAGTCTTTGTTCTTTCAGTGTGACAATTACCTCCGACGACCTCATAGTTGATTGTGGTGTCTTCTCCCTCGATCCCAAGTGTGTCAGCAAATGATCTTCTTACCAATGTTGTGTCAGCTCCCCCATCAATGAGACATAGTGCTTGTTTGAGTATTGGTGTACCGTCAGCATTCTTGAATCCTGTTTTTACCCATATTTTGACCACTGGCAACCGGACAGATTCTTCTCCTTTTGCTGTGGCTATGCCTTTGATGGATGATGTTGTTCTTCGATTGTTGTCTTCATTTCTTTTGGTGTTGGATGTTGAAGGTCGATGTAACAACGTATGGTGATTTCTTCCACAACTTTCACATGTGTTTGTAGCTTTGCAATTTCTCATCATGTGGTCTACCTTCAAACATCTAAAACAAAACCCTTTAGACTTGCAATATTCAGACCTAGTTGGTACATCTTCAGCTTGAAATACAGGGCACTCTTCTAAAGTGTGACTTGGTCCTTCACAGTCCAATTTGCATTCATCATTTTTGGATACTTTTGACGCATTCATCTTTGCTGTCTTTTGAGTTGTATCTGATTTTCTTTGGTGGTCGTTGTTTCTTGTATTCCTTTGTTGGAGTTGCCTCTTCTCTGATTTCTTGGTGTGAGATGTTTGGATTCTTCTTTCCAGGAACTCCAGGATATATTCGGCTGATAATTTTTCCTCTTGGATGCCCATCTTTTTTGCCAATCTATTCTCAGTTGATAGTTGATCATCGATCTGTTCTTCTAGTTCTCTCCCAGCTTTCCTTTTAAGATCTCTGATGAATTCTTCATCCTTGAGTCGTTCTTGCTTGCCAAAATCTACTAGGTACATAATATGCGTTCTCATTGTAGTGACAAATGTTTGAATTGTCTCAGTATCTTTGTCTATTAGCGGTTTTAATTTTCGAAAGTTCCATGTCATTTCATCCGCTATTTTGTAATCTGTTACTACTAATTTTATGGCCTTCCATGCTTCTTCTATAGATGATCTTCCTTCTATAATTGTGTGATAAGACTCAGGGATTGTCTTTTCCAGCCACTGAATCTTTACGTCATCATCATTCACGCCTGCTTGTTTCATTGCAGAAGTAAATCTCTTCTGAAATGTGGGAAATGCAATATACTCCCCATTCCAATTATTCGGGGTAAACCCTGCCAGTCTTACAGAATTTCCTTTATGTTTCTTTTCTCCTTTTGAGTTGACAGCTGTAATGGTTGCTATAGCGACAGCTTCTGCAACTGACTTTGATATTTCTTTTATCATCTCCATGTTGTAGTTGCTTGACACAGGTATTTCTTTTGTTGATATCATCTCCATGTTGTAGTTGCTTGATGCAGGTATTTCTTTTGTTGATATCATCTCCATGTTGTAGTTGCTTGATACAGGTATTTCTTTTGTTGATATCATCTCCATGTTGTAGTTGCTTGATACCGGTGATTCTTTTGCTGTTGATACTTGCCCCTCTGATTGACAGGTATTGTCTTCATTTTCTACTTGGTCGTTATCGTCGGCGTCGTTGTTTGCATCGGTAACCATTACGTCATCTTCTTCTTGCGAGGCTATTTCATGATGGCTCGCAGGCGTGGTATTTTTACTCCTTGTTGACAATCTTGTCTCCGCTTGTTCACGCTGCAATATTAATTCCAACTTTTCGGTTTCAAAGATCATTTCTTGTCTTTGTATTTCTCGTATATTTTTGAAACAATCGTCATGTATTTCGTCGTGAGTTATTTGAAATTCACTTGTACGCGAATCGACATCATTTTCGACTTCTTCGCTCAACGCGTTGTTGTCTTCTAAATGTGTCAGGTATGTTTTTGTAATTGCTTCGTATTCAATGAATGTATTCATTATCTTCTCCTGCATAATTTGCCATCTTTTCATCGATGCATTGTCATTATGCGCTAACTTGTGATGGGCTTGGACTTCTAAGCTGAATAACTTGGATTTTCTTTCCCATTTTCTTCTTATGGCTTCGGCATCATCGGCGAAGTTCATATTGGTTTCTTAAACTTTCTATCGTTCGTTATCGACGTCTTGTTTGAAACTGTTTTGCCAAGTATAAAAATCCTTTGATTATTCTCCCTGGTCTTCTCTTGAATAAAAGGAAAACGTCGAAGACTGTACGCATTAAACTACAATCTCTTCGTAACAAAAACTAATAATATATTTGTAAACAATAAAGTGTACCTTTGTACAAATCTCTTTGATCGCTGTTTAATAACTATCGTTTCAAACGTTGAACCTTCTACTGATTTACATTTGTGGTCTATGCCTATTTATTTACATTTAGAATAATGATTCAGCAATTTTATATCTGACAAGCTCATCAAAACATATATAGAATTGATATAATATGCACAAAACTAACTATTAAATTGTCTCAATAAGCACAATTTTATGTTTACGAAGTTTGTTTACTTTTGATTTACGCTTACATGTGCGTAGTTTATTTTTAGTATAACGTAATTCTCTATATTTAATGTTTCCGATCTATTATCTTAAAATAGAATGATGTAAGGCATTAATCAGCTTATACATTATTCACCTAACTTATGTTATTTATTATATTATAAAACTATTACTTATGTTAATCAAAACAATGTATTCAAATCAACAACAACCAAAATTCCAAAATGGGTCTAATAATAGCGTCAGCAGTATTGAATTTGCATAGTACACTCATCTTCAGCTCCGATATCAGAGAATCAAAGGTCAAAGGCTATTTTGAACACTTTCCAAACCAGATTAAATTTGTCACCATGTGTTAATGTATATACCCAAAAGTTACTTGGGTTCTAATATTTTGAAAAAGTGACTACCAGTATTGGCATCATCTTTTTGCTAGAATCAGCATGTTAAGAACAATCCAGTTTGCAGAGAAGGGCGCTTTTCAAATAGATCTCAGGGGCGGCAACGTAATATTCGCCCGCGGGCGCTTTAACAAATTTTTGCCTTCTACGAGGGCGGAAAATCAACATTCTATAGAAATTAGTAGTAATAAGGCTTCCGTAAATATTTTTTGCGGGCGGCTCGAGATGCTGAAAATATTATCTTGGGGGCAGCTCTGTCATACTCTGCAAACTGGAGACTATTCAGGATGTGTAAGAATATTCAACGTAGCAGTCATGGACTGCAGTGTTGCTTGATGCTTTGATGATATAATTATGCTTTGCGGTCTGCTTGAATACGATGCCTCTATTTGATCATTTGTTTAAGAAAGTACAACTAAAATAAGTAATTCAATGTCACCGTTTGTTTGCTTTCAGACCTGCTGGAAGTAACTTGTCATCATTGAGTAACTCAACAGCATCTTTCTGGGTAAAAATCAGTTCCTCTTGGCTGTGCTTCCTATTGTATACTTGGACCATGGTTGCACCTGTCCTTTTCCAAGACAGAGAATTTGAATGATGATTTATGCGTTCATGTTTATGAGTTGATGTGCAATCTTGTTGTTGTGTCACAGATAGATTTACAACCCTGGAGCAATCCAAAATTATTATGAGAAATATATTCAATTATATGGCTAAGCAATTTCTTTCGTCTTTAATGTAAAGTAAAATGGCAATAATTTATAATATTTCTACATACTTTGTTAGTTTTTTAAGTAGCTTAATAATATTATACATATATTAATTACAGTGTTTTGTAACATTGATTAACTATGAAATATGAACAAGATGCAAAGTGTAGTATTCCAGCTAGTATGATGGCTTGATTTATAACTGGTAAAGTCGCACTATTATCAAATTTGTCCTTCAGAGAGAATTCAGTGTCTTAACTCCAGTTCTAATTTTCGAAGGTCATCTAGACCAGAGCCATCTATTTACAAGAGTTGGTCCAGGCAAAAAGATGGCTCTGGTCTAGACGGCTTGCAAGCATGTAGGCCTATATGTGTTGATCTAGTAATCCAGTCCGTTCTGTGTTACGAATTACAATTGACTATTGACGGGAAGATTTCTCCACTTCGGCTTGACAGTCTCTCACCAGCGTGCGAGCATGCATGATTCCTGTGGGTGATACAAACATAAAATTTTGAGTCTTTTCTTGATTGACCTATCTACATAATTTATATTCTTCAATAGGTTGAACCTATATCTACAGTATGGCATTGTACAGCACGAAGAAGCACTTGGTTTGTGGAATATATATTTACATTCTCAGTGTCAGTCAATTTTCAATATTAACTGCACCGCTTCCATTACTAACAATAATAAATATTTCATTTCGTAATTCTTATGGAATCTAAAATGGCAAGACATTTGATGATGTCTGTCATTGTTGACTGGCTCCAACTTATCAACATATCAAAATCGTCATAAAATAAGTGAGACTTGGAGCAAGTCAACTGTCATTGGTACTACAGCTACAGCCACTAGCCTAGGCACTAAGCTTGGTTGTAAAAAATGGTACCACGTCCACAGGATGTAACCATGACAGGACAAGACATGACAATACTGACCTTTTTTCAGTCGTTCTTGTGCCATTTTGCTTCCAGCGTAAGTAGGTTTGATCTCTCTACCTAGATCGTCGATAACATTGAGCAATTCACCATATTTACTTTGATACGATTGTGTTGGAGTAGGACGTTGTTGAACTTGAACTGGAAAGAAAAAGCAACTAATGAACACACCAATTCAGATCTAGCTATATAATTTAAGTTAGAGTATCAATTGTATCAATTATACCGGGTGGAGAGTGGATAATCCTAGCATGATGAACAGGAGGGCTGTTTGTTGCTCTTGTAAGGTTAGGTTCAGAAGCAGTAACGGTTGGGTTGCCGGCGTCCATTTTAATTTTTAATTTACTCGGAAAATACGAGATCATGCGCACTGATGGCTAAAATGGCGCATGAAGTTAATTCCACAACAAAATGATAAAATTATGATGACATTCAATATCCTTTCCCTAATTTTATAGGATATATTTCTGCCTCAAAATCATTTCATTTATCACACAATTAATTTGTTGGGTGTCTCTGGTTATATAGTTATGGATTTGGTGATGTTTTCGTTCTAATGCATGGATACAATATATTCAAATTGATAGTAATAATTCATGGCACACGATCACGGCTCAGTTGAGTCTGGAGTGGATTCGTCATTAGGCCAGAATACGGAAGTTGCAATAAACATTGCATTGAAATATAATGTAGCCAAGCAGTTTTAACGAACTTATATAACTATGCTGAAACTACTGATTTCACTGTTGAGCATTGCTGCTGTGCTTGTTATTGCTGTTAGGTAAGCTAAAATATAAATTTAGGAGATCATTGACCGAGAAAGAAAGTGCTATATATAGCCTTTCCTGTCCCACTAAAAGTCCCCTACTCCTTGTATGCCTCCTCACCTTCCAGTTTGTCGAAAAGGGTGCTTTTGACGAGATCTCAGGGTCGGCCTCAAATAGTTCGCCAGCAATATTGGATCCCCTTAACCGGTTTTTGCCTTCTCCGTCGTCGGTAAAACAATACTCCATAGATAAACAATAGTAATAGGGCTGCCGTAAAAAATTTTGTGGGTGGCTGGAGATGCCAATATTATCCTTGGGTACGGCTCTGCCATACTCTGCAGACCGGATCAGCTTGATACACACTGGTCACTGATCGGTCTGCAAAGCATGACAGATGCGCACCCGAGATGATAATCATTTTTTGTCATTTTCTCCATACTTTTTGCTGAAATGAATTTTGGCGAATTGCCATTATTTGCAGACTAGGTCACTGTGAATCAGTTGCAGGGACGAATTTTGGGACATGTTTAAGAGCAATCCGATAGCATTGCTTCATTCCAATGTTTCACTATGATATGAAAAATGCCAACCATTCTGCAATTTGCTGCAGGCCTCCTGAGTCCTGATATATCTAATTATGTGGAAAGCTTGATCATAGCTCCAAACATTCTTAAGTAGTAAGTACTAATTAACAGGCTTACAAGTGGTTTTCATATCATTCAAATGCCTCCAGGGATACAGTGCCTCTAATATTTGTTTGCTGTCTAGGCATTAAACACGCTCTTGGCATGCCTGCCTGACTCGAGTGGAATCTGTGCTTTGATGTTAGAGTAGCCTACTCCACAAAGATTGCTTACTGGATTTGAGCGAGATTAGGCGTTCAAGTCTTGTAAACAAACTGGAAGGCTATTTATATTTGGTCAAAACATTAGGATTATTAAAAATAAAATAAATTAATATGCCTTGAATCGAATTCTATTGCCAATGTGCCAGGTTGTTCGTAACGGAATGAATGCCTCTTGTAGAAAGGAAATACCAGGCAGAAGCATTGCCGAAAATAGATTTAGAAAATGAAATCTTTTCCCTTTTTAGGCTTTATTTGAAACATCATTTCTCCAATTTATTGATGCACTTCAAAATTATGTCTTAATTACTTGTAGGCTAGCTAAACCATTTAAATTTGTATTATTTTGAAGCTAGTATTCAACACTAATCAGATGAGTAGGCTATAATTATTTCGCAAAACCCTGCATTGTTCAATGCCTACATACAGTTAACTAAACTACGGGAGAGTAGCCTAGGTAGGCCTAGTAAGAATGTAGACAGGTTTTGTTGATGATTTTATTGGCCTCCTAAATAATTGAAGGCAAAAAATAGACAGACGACCTTTGGGCTCCGTCTTCAGATATATTGCAAGATGCACTGATTCACTACACTATCCATGGCTTGAAAAATGGCATTCACTTTTCATCTTTGAGCATGCAAGGCTTAATGAACAATTTATATATTTAATAAAGACACACATATAGGCCTATAATTATTACTCTTATTTCAGAATTGTATGACTGATGAAATGTTAATTTATTTTCTTTCAAGACTTGTGATTCTGTGGACCATCAAAAGATATGAAAAGAAATTTGGAGTTGTCATTCGTAGAGGCAGATTTGGATGGCTGTGTGTCAATAATGTCATCATTTGCAAGACTAAAGAATGGTTCATTGTTAGTAATTAATTAATTCATACCTTCTTGTATTCCTTTTATGTTTGGAGGACCTTTCAGCTTCCCTTATACTAACTCAGTTAAGCTCAGTAGTAGCCCGAGTCATGTCACATACCTAAATTAATGTCAACAGAATAAGGTCTTATATGTAGAATGGGCTTTTGGTCTGCCTTGCCCCCGTCACATGCCTGGGTGGTAAGTCACAAGGCATTCTCAGAGAGGGATGTGAGAGTGAACCCATCCATCCCAGATCCATCCCACTTTTCAGGCGGAAGTAATCTTCTGGTAATGAACAGTTAAATTTGACTTTGAATTTCTTAATGGTCCTAATGATCTCAACAATTTCAACGTCCTCTTCTTTTAACATTATATCCAAGACCAAAAACACTGACAAAACTCCTCTTTATTGATCAAACCCCGAAAGTCATCATCAATGGATAACTGAAAGTATTTACATTTTGATAATTACAATTTGTTTAGGAAATTTCATCAATCAGACTTTCATCATCTTTCATTTCAAGAAAATCAAAGTATGTAAACTGACAATGTTCTCGCTTACGTAACAATGTGATTTCAACATAGTTGAGAATAACAAACATGAACTGTTCATCTGTTTCAATTAGAAAACTTTTTGATGTTGTCTTTACATCCGTGAGCGTCAAAATTGAAGAATCAGCAAAAGATGGAATTCAGAACGAGAATAAAAAGAGACAAAAGGGTAAACACTTTTCAGCGGATACGCAACAGATGCTAGCTTACGCGCAAACCCTAATCTTTTTTGGGGATTAGTAGGTTCTGCGTAATATTGACAGAAAACTTGAGCTGAATTGAATTGGGGTGTTGGCTGAAACGTGAGAAAACTACTATTTTTTGTCTATTGTTCATCAACCAATCACTAGTGAGTTCCGCAAACTAGAATCAGAACATGATTGGTTGATATTTGAGCAAAAGGGATCACTTTAATCAATAGATATTTATTTTTCACGACATCATGACGGCTTTGTATCTACACTGGACTAGTTGTCAGACCAGGGGATGAAAATTATAAAAAGTATTAATGATGCTGCCTATCAGACAGATGACAGTGCAAGCTTTCTGTTAATATTATGCAGACCCAACTAATCCTCAAAAAAGATATGGGTATGCACATAGGCAAAACAGATGCAAGATCATGCATCTTCATTATCTCATCTAAAACATGCCTTGAATTCATAAGTACCAAAAATACTCCACATGGGGTATATATGTGATGCAAAAAGAGAGGATTTAATGTTGAATGATTCAATTGTATAGATATTTGATTGATACAATTATATTTTCTACTAATTTCCAAATCTATTGTTGTAAATACATTTCTCGTATTATTTATTCACTGTTTAATCCTAACAATGTAAAGTTGTAAACAAATAAAACTTTTCAACAATTTATTGAATTTTCTACTTTTTAGATCAGAAAAAGCGAAATTCTGTTCCCAGTGCCATTGGACAACTGATCAATGTGAGTGTGCCATTGGACAACTAATCATTTGTCTTCCGTGACGAGATTACCGTCACAAATGAATTGAGACAATTAATTTGTGCCACCCTCTTTCTATATAACAGAATACCAGTGTTACGGTTGAGGAATTACATGTCACAGCTGAGAACAAAAGCATGAACATCCATTGCAAAGCGTCATTCTCTCTCTCGGTTGAAAAGATTGCTAATGGAATCAACAGGTAGGCAATCTTTGACTGACCTCTTTTCAAAACTGAGTATGCTTTGATTGCTCTGTCCATTTAATATTTAATTTTAATTCAGCTACAGTGCCAGTATTGAAGTAGATGAAATCGATCTGACGTTGGAGCGAAACGGAGCAGTTCTTGTCAAGACGTCATCATCTGTTAAGTTGACAGCCGCTTCAGTAGCAGGACCTATTTTGTCATCATTGGTATGTACTTGGCAGACATGAATGAATTATTGACGCATTGACTCATTGAATGACTTTGATGAATTGATGAGTTTATCATGTTGCTTGTGAATAGTATCTTTAAATGTGGTAATTTAATTTCATTCTAGGAAATCAAAGTGGATGTTGAAAAGCTGGAGTTTACTGTCATGGAAGGTATTTTGATAATATTTAATTTAAACTTCCAGTTAATAGTGTCAAGTCCTTCTTGGGCTTAGTTCATACGCCGTTCTGTACATGTGCCGATCCAAATATGCTCTAACCAATAAGATCGGCGCAATTCCCCTGCGAAAAAGTTCCATGAGTTCATGAACAGTTCATGAACTTTATGAACAGTTCATGAACATTTTTTGTTGGTTCGTGAACAGTTCATAAACAGCTCATGAACAGTCAGAACTCATGAACTTTTGTCGCAGGGGATATAGAGAACGGCGCATGAACCAGGCCTTAAACAATTTTGAAAAAATGCAATGAAAATCATTAACAATTTTGACATTTGAATCACTAAAAGAGGAAATCAAGATGATAGATGAAGTTCATTTTAATTTATGATGCATTAAACAAAGCTGTGTTAATTATTCAATTAATGATTTGTTGTATTGTAATAAATAACTCTCTTACGTTTTCCCTGGCGTATATTAAGGTTGTTCTGCAGTCGCCTTTTCTCTTCAATTTCAGATTTAGTGACAGCTCTAAAACAGCTAAATAACAGCAGCAGACACACGACAGGTATCTAAATATCCCTTCTGGAATATTCTAAGTTTTATTTGTGATCCTCATGCTAATTTCAATCCAAACCCTTTTGTACTTTTTATCTAGATAATTCCACAACTGATCAGAAGATTGATACTGTCAAATTGAACAGCTTACTTGAATCATCTCCAAAGGTAGTTAAATTGAAATTAGATTCAAATATATTTATTTCATATGTCTTGCTAAAAATGTTATCCATTTTGTTTAGAATGTTGCTATTGCCTTGAAATGCTGCAAGATGCAATATTTAACAAGAGACGAAAGGTAGGCTAAATAAAAAATTATTTATTTTATGTTCTTCATCAAGACATGATTGTTCCTAATATGGTGATTAATTTTATCTCAACAGATTGCTTTGTCTAGATTGGAATACTTCATTGTCATGGCTACATAAAACTGATGATAATCTGTTAAACAGCCATTCGTATGAGTTGCGACTGGAACTAGTTGGTATTAATCATACTAATGAATGTCAATTATGCATACGCTGTGCCATTTTCAATTTGTTAAAACACAATTTGTTTGTTTATATCCAGACGTCGTTTTGAATGACCATCTGATGAAATCCCTTTTGAATGTTAAACAGATCTCTTTGGTGAACCAGGTAAGAGGCGTCATGTATCGTCATCATTGTTATCTTATATACTGCCGCAAAGTGATACAACATTTACTTCTTTGTGATTCTATCTATTAGATGATCACATCGTCAGAAAAACACGCCTGGTTCAGTGCTGTTTCATTGGATGGTTTCCATGTCAATTGTCTCCCTGACAACATTATATCATGGTTAAATCATGCAAATAAGCACATTGAGCATCAAATCCCATCATCCTCTTCTGCTCCTATTTTACATGAGTAAGCAATATTAAAGAGGACATCTATTGCTTCTTTAGATTGAGATTTTAATTTTTTATTTCCGCTCCGGAAAATGATTAAACATTCAAAGTCCTTACCATTAGTTGGGTTTAGGACGGGTGCTTTGTTGTTGTGGTGGTTACTCATCTCATATATTTTTGTTTCAGAAAACAGAAAAAGACTGCAATGATAGATTTCAAACATTTATTTCCAAACATGAAAGTTTCTTTATCATTTGCCATCAGACATTGTTTTGTTGATCTATTAAGAAGTCGTGATGATGGTAAAAGACGATCGATTGCATTGTTATATCTAGGGGAAATCGATGCATCCATTCACCGTCATCCAATAGGTATGATAATTTTGGGTGCCAATGCTTGTTTGTGTTAAATATTGAATTGAGAGAGTTATTCAGAGCAACTGGGGCACCCCTTTTTCTATCCATGATTTTTCAACGCAGAGCACTTTGCTTAAGCACTGCCGTAGCTAGCTTATATCAAGAGTGTTTTTTATTTGTTTTTGTTTTTGCAAACCATCTTGAAACTCATTCATGTAAAGTAAACAACATATGTACTTATATAAATCTAATAATTGACATTTTATATTTTAGGTGAAAACATTTCATCATGCGTGAGGTGGGCTTGCAGTTTATTTGAAATAAAAAACGAACAATGTTTTGATCGTTTTGTAAATGTAATGTTTAATCTTTTGATCTCAAATTGAATTTCATTTCTTCTTAGTTTACAAGTCTCTACACGTGATTTTTATGTCTACATCAGCAAGAAACATTTGGATAGGAGCTATCCATCTTGCAGTTTACCCTTCAGTGATACTAACGACAATCTTTCAGTTTTACCATTGTCCGAGAAACATGTCTGGGGTAGAGTCATTGAAATGGGAAAGTTTACGTTCAAGGTAGGCTAGACCAGACATGTGAGCTCGTCTGGTCAAATAAATTGATAGCATGTGCCATTGGCCGCAATTTTTTTTCAAAAGAATATATTTAATGATTCCTATTCTTTGGTGAATGAATTACGGTCTGGGACGCAAAACTGAAGTTGCCTCTCGATCATCTGGAATGATATTCCATTTGCAATGAAGAAAATTTTGAAAATGATTGGTTTCAAATGTCTCCTCAAGAACCATACATGATGGAATAATATAGCTTTATGCAGCTCTCTGTTCTTTTTAGTTTTGTATATACCCTTCATTTCATTTGGTAAATTGCACATGACACCAAAAAATGTTTTTCAGGAATCGAATAGCCCATGCAAAATAAATAGGAATGGCGACAATAAATTTTCCATTTAGACTCTTATAAGCTGAGTTATTTAATGTTGAAAGTACCATATTTCAGAAATAGTACTCCTTCGAAAGTCGGAACTCATGTTGAAATGACAAGAGATGTTATATATCTATGATGTAGATAGTTTTATACCTGTTACTTGATATACCTGTTACTTGACTACCTTTCTACATATATAGGCAGCAAAGTGAAAATTGTTTCTCATGGACAGAAAGTTCCAACGAGGCATGAGACATTTCCTTGGAAAATCTGATTTTCTCATTTTTATCACTTTTAAAACAAACGAAACGAGCACTGGTTTTGCTATTAATTATTTTTCAAAGATTTTTTTCCCCTTTTTTGACTGAGTTTGACTCTCATGCGTTCTTCCAATGGATAGTTAATCATATAGACCATCATAGTTCATATTGAACCAGAAATCATTGGGTATGATTGAAACGGTTAGAATCATTTGCCTAAAAGATCAATTAAGATGTTTCACCTCGACAGCTGTTTGGCGTACTTGGACAGCGCGCATTGCAGTTGACTACTACTACTCAACCCTGTCGACCAGCAGAGCAAGAAGATCTGGAAGGAGAAATTGATATTGAAATGTTTGCCACGTTAGGATTTGGATCAGTTTATATGCATAGTCCATCGACACTCCTACCTGTACAAAATATCTTCATTTAGAAATACTAAGACACGCTGACCTCCAAGATCCCTCATAACAAGCAACTACTTCTGATTCACGAGCTTGCTTATTTTAGAATGGATATGCTAACCATGGGATTCTTATCGAGAAATATATGCTTACCCCATGGACAAGATTTTTATACTTATTATAAGTATTATTTTGCTTAATATAAGCAATATTTTGCTTGAAATATGTTTTCATTTTTGCTGTGAATAGAAGCAACTTAAAAGTCATTACTCAGTACATCTAGAAATAATCAAATCTAAAAGTAATAATAATGGAGTCAAAGGCTACGCATTCATTTTCTGTGACTTGAGGCTTCACGCTTTATTGCGATCATCATACAGATACTAATATACTATACTATAACATAATTTACTAATATACCAAAAGACTGATGACTGCAATAAAGTGTTAAACTTCAAGTTACAGAAGATGAATGGGTAGTCTTTGACTCCATTATTATTATTTACGCTCTGTCAAATGGCATCGAGCACTATATGTCAACTGCTATAAGATACCATATTATTACTATTATAATTATATTATATTGAATCTAAAAGTAGTTACAGAGGAACCCGCTTAAATTGCACATGACACCAAAATCGAGTTTTCCATAATCGATTAGACTATGCAAAATAAATAGGAATGGCGACAATAATTTTTCCATTTAGACTCTTATAAGCTGAGTTATTTAATGTTGAAAGTACCATATTTCAGAAATAGTACTCCTTCGAAAGTCAGAGCATGTCGAAATGACAAGAAAGCCCACCATAGAAAACATCAGAGTCTAGACTTCAAAACATTGTAACTTTTTTTGCTTGCGAAAAAGAAATTGTCCACTTCCCAGAACAGATATGCCCATATCTTTGAGACACCTTGTTGGCCACACATGACTGAAATTGAACGTGAATTGTAGAGTTCAGAAAGGTTTTATTAGACTTCGTTGGAGTTTTCTGGATTAATTAACTGGGTTAAAACCTGGATTGGCGCATGTCATTGAACAAGGTGTTGAGTACTTAAACCGAGGCAAAACGCTTTGTATTCATGGAGATCAACAGAAATAGAGCAAGGATCATTATCCGCGGCGAAGTGAATACAAAGCGTTTTGCCGCTGTTTTAGTAGTCAACACCTTGATGCATAACATGCGTTAATCCAGTGTTTTAACACCTTTTTGACAGAAAAACTCCATCGGAGTCTAATAAAACCTTTATAAACTCTACATTTTACGTTCAATTTCAGTCATATATGGCCAACAAGGTGTCCCGAAGATATGGGCATATCTGTTCTGGAAAGTGGACAATTTATTTTCCGCAAGAAAAAAAAGTTACAATGTTTTGAAGTCTAGACTCTGATGTTTTCCATAGTGGTCTCTCTTATCATTTCGACATGAGTCCTGACTTTCGAAGGAGCACTATTTCTGAAATATGGTACTTTCAACATTAAATAACTCAGCTTATAAAAATCCAAATCGAAAAATTATTGTCGCCATTCCTACCGTATTTATTTTGCATGGGCTACTCGATTCCAGGAAAAATCTGTCGGTGCCATGTACGCTTAACGCTTTATTTATTTCTCATATATATGTTCGCTGTAACTAGCATAAACTGCCCAAAAGTTTTGTGTAAACTTAAAGGTTGCTGAATAATGATGATGATGATGATGATTTGATTTGATTTTTTCACAACCAGATGTCTGCAGATATGACTGATAATTCTAAGATGCAACTGAACTGCAATGGTGATATTCATCTTCTGTCAGTCGAACTCTCAACCAGTGCCGTTTTGTTTGTTGTTGACTTTGTATCCACATATGCTGCATCATGTTTGCCTCATCGCGAAACTGCAAGACCACCGACAGAACGCTGTGAACAAACATGTATGCTATTTATTTACCTATTTGTTGGATAATATGTCAGTTGTCTGTCTTGATTATAAAATGTATATATTTATAATTTTGATTTTCATTTAAGTTGATATCGATGCGGAATTCCATACTTCTAAAGTTAATTTGATTCTTCTGGGTGATAAACAAGGTACACCATTGCCAGTCTGTGTGTCTCCATCTTATTCTAACTGTTCGCTTCAACCATTTCATTTATTTTTATTTCTAGATGGGTGCAATTCTGTAATTGGTATGATTGACAGTGTTGACATAGCAACCGGTTCATATAAGGGTCCTCTGATGTTAGAGTTAAAGGGTACAAAGATGTCACGCTTCGTGACGCCTTGGCAGGTCAGTTGGGATTATGTCAATCATATTTCATCAGGCTTAACGCGTGATTGCTTGCATTGTCATATCAGTTGATTTGCTTGTCTTTCGTTAGAGAGGTCCTCTTCCATTATACCCATCAAATGCGGTTGGGAATCCTTTTGTGTCAATCTCTATGCTTTCTGTGTTTCTGTTGAACTCCACTACGAAGGTAAACTTTCAATTTGTAGCGTTACGTCATGTACAATTTTCACACTGCATTGTGAATGCGTTATTGCTTAGAATTCCTTCTTTATCTTTTCAGCATTTGACCGTTAGCCTTCCTGATGTCAATGTTGAATGGGACGCAACTAAACAAATGATCTTGTTTGAATTAATTGAAGAAATCAAAATTATAAAGGATCATGTTAGAGGTTAAGAACAATTGACTTTGTGTCGCTTCTCTCCTGTCTCTAATCTCTTGTCTCTAATTCAGCATCATTGTAAATAATCACATTTTATTTCCCCCTCCAACCACAACATTGAATTAAACCTGAACATATTCCACCTGAATAGAACTATTTTATTGTTAATTAATTTTGATTATTTGCATTTCATTGATGCGGTATTGTTTTCTCAACGTTTTGAATCTGAAACGATAAATTAGCAATGTTTATTATGCAGACCTGTTGCCTAAAACTTTGACACCATCAAATGACGAAAAGGTTGAGGCTAGCCAATCAATGCCTGCAAAAGATGGAACAGACAAAGTTAATCCATCACCAACAACAATAGAAGTTGATGTCACAATGGTAACACTTGCTATGTCCACAGGAAACCAACACACGTATGTTTGAGTAATAAAATGTCTCTGCTGTTGTAACCAAAGAGTGTTCTTTATATTGACTGAGACCATTAGCTTCATTGTCTTTAGGTGTTCGTTTGCTTTGAATAAGATCAGCTTGAATTGCGTTTTGGGTCATAAATTATCTATTAGAACTTCTGATGGACATGTTGGCTTTGACGACCAAACAATCTTCAGATTTGAGGTTAGATCGATCATGCTAGATGTTATGATCACGTCCATTCACTGTTTGATTTTGATCAATGTCTGCTTTTTAATGTTTGTTATTTCAAGGAATTGGAATTTAAACAGCTGAATGAGGATGCGTTGCGAGAAGAAAGAGCTGCTGCTGTTCCTAAATTAGATACATATAACTCACGGGCATGGTGAGCATTGCCAGCTTGTAGTTTTATAGATTAATGTTCATGTTCTTATCAAATCTCTTTACTGTTCCAGGGGTATTTCTCTTTACACATTTTCCGTTAACTTCCCTCACAAGTTTAATTTTGCTTCTTCACTGGATGAGGTAAATTTTAAATGTAAATTCTCTCTGTTGATTTATTTAAGAGCACATCTCTGAAAATAACATTTGTTATTTTGCTACTCAAGGTTCAAAACTTTACAAAGATGTTTAAAGCGTTGCACATACACCCCAGTGATGTTTCTGAGAAGCATTCAACTGTCCCATCAGATATTATATTTCACTGTCAGGTATTTGATAGATGATTTGATAGTTGCCAGGGCGACACCGTCTACTTTATTTACTTATAGATGATCCACATCAGAAATCCACTTCAGTTTTTGTTTTTTTGTACTGGTAACCATTTGTTTTGTTTTTATAGAACTTCAAGATGGAGATTGAAGACAATCCATTTGAGATTGATCTTGCTGAGAACTACATGGTATTTAATTGTTATTGATTATGTTCTCCTCTTTCTTAAATTGCACGATCAATTTGCTGTTATTGATGTTATGTCTGTATATTTGTTTTTAGCTTCGTTTGGATGAGTTAGACGAATGCATTGAAAGAGAGACAAAGTTATTAGAGAAACTTAATTCACTACAATCATCACAGGGAACAGTATTTTCAAGTATGAAGAGATTGTGCATCCTCGAATGATATGAAATAATTTAATTAAATGCTTCCTGGTTTAACTGTCTTTTCTAATGCAGGCAAAAAATTGGATGGGATATTCAACAGTCTGAAAGAAAAGAACTCTCAAATATACATTGCTAGATCAAAGGTTCGTTTTGTAAACCAAAGGGTTTGGGATTAAATACAACTATATATTTTTAATCTACTTGATTATTGCACCTTTCATTTAGGCTTACAAAGAAAAGAAAACTATCAAGCCACCATTGTTTCGTTACATGGTGTCAAACATCAATTGTTGCTTATTATCTGATGCAAGTTTATGCGGACAATCAAACGCTGTTGCCATCATGGAAGAAATTGATGCAGACAGGTTAGCTGCTAGATACCATGCTTATATGTGTTACCATAGCTACAATGAATATATTTTCCAACACTATTATTTCCAATTATGCAGCTCTGTCCCAGAAGATGTCAAGTTTTCAACTCTGATCTGCCGGCATGTTAGCGGAACGTTCCAGCGCATGAAGGTGTGTTTTTTAGTTGACGTTTTACGACAAAGTTTGACAGTTTGTGATGTTTTCATGTCATCTGATTTTATGTAGATGTCAATGCGTGACTACCCACAGGCGCTCATGTCACAAGAAAACTACAGTTTGAAGGGAAGGGTTTTGTTGGCTGAACCGGTTGGTTCTAATACAGGTAGATCATAATCAGAGGGTCAATAGTTGATATTGTTATTATTATTATTATTATATATTATATTACTATAGTGTGTTATGACGCTGTAATTAGTTGGCTGGTTTGTTCATTGGAATGATCATTGTTTTTTTTATAGCTATTCGTGAAGCGTTTGTTAAACTTGAGAATCCATGGAATGACTTCAAAGTCAAACGCAATATGCCTGCCATGAAAGTCTACTATGATATATCAGTCGGTATGTTTAATTGAATTTAATTATGGTCATTTAGATTGATGCGGATTGATTGCCTAAATGTACAATTTTTTATATTTCTTGATCATGATGGATGTGTGCAGAATCTGACCGTCTACAAACTGTTTGGGGTGTCAATTTAGAATCTACGTGGTCATCTGTGTCGCAATCGTTTGGTGAGTAGTAGCAATTAGGCTACCTTCTTACCATGCGTGTATCATTGTACCGCTGATGCAGAGCAAATGATGTTACCTTTTGAGTTTGCTGCTATATTTACACAGTCTCAATGTTACCATTTCAATGAGTTTATGTGCTGGTTGCATTTTTATAAATATATGATTAATTGAAACAAAGCTTAGTCAAGTTCTGCCGTGGCTCAGAGCTTTGCGCTTCTGTGCTCTTCAGACGGTATTTATTCTAATAAAAAACAAAACCAATAACTATCAGTATATACACGTATGAGAATAATTTACACTTGGCTATATTTTCTTGTACACATTTTGTATTGGTTTCCTTGAAGTTTTGCAGGTAATATTTGTTTTCGTGGCGACACGTCGAAGTCAGTTCCGACCTTTTGTTTAGTAGGTTTCTATTATTGTGAAATATTATTGTATGGTATGTAAATAAATTACGTAAATTATGATTGTAGAAATTTCTGATAATATTTTACAACAATAGAAACCTACTAAACAAAAGGTTGGAACTGATTTCGAAGTGTAATAACTTGATTGGTTGAAATTACTGTGTGATCTCTTTTCCAGACCTTTTGACAAAGCCAACTCTAGACCCCAGTTCTCCATTGCCATTCTGGGACAAGGTATGGAATATCTTTTAATATGACATAGCTTGAATGGGTTCTTCTTTATGATTGTGTGGCTATTTTTGAACTCTTCTGAAGCTATAATTTTGTGGCTTGGTCTCATGGAAGCAATGAAACTAACAACAAACAAGGCTGTGGAGCGATTGACACAATTCAATTATCAATTCAAACGCAGCTTTGAAGAGCCAAGCGGCATATTTATGAACAAAATGTTCTTGTAAATTTGTGATGCTTTTTTGTGTTCTCACCAAACCACACTCTGTGCAATTGCCATCTTGTAATTCATAACTATTTGATAAATATTTATAATTTTAAGGCTTGTATTTGCTTATTTATAACTTTGTTAATATGCCTTGTTTCCTGAATTGACAGTGTCGCATCCTGTTCCATGGTAATTTCCGTTCACATCAGAAAGAGGTTAACATGATTCTGAACGCATCAAGAGACCCTTATGATATAACTGAAAAACTTGAAATCGTTTGGAAGAGAATGGACTTCACTTGGACTAACGGTAGGTATGCTAACTAACTCACAGAAGGATGAACTATTTGAAGAATATCGAAATCAATTGTCTGTTTTGTCTTATTTTTCAGCTAAGATTTGCATAGTCGGCGATTTTGATTTGTTTACGCGTACAGCATCAAAATATGACGACCATCGTGTTGCGCATATTCCATCTTTCAGACTCTGGTATTACTCAAATGCATATTAATGTTTGCATTTATATCTCGTAATAATTTATTCTTGTTGATAGAACTGTTGTTTGATGATAGTTTTGATTTGGACTGGTCTTGCATTGGGAATCCAAATAATCATTATGCTGTCGAGCCTCGCAATCCGTCATTGCTTAGCAACACCGACTTGGTAAGTTTATTTAGCTATCAACACATTTGTTCTTAGACAATATGCGTTCCTGCAATTGAATAGGTATCGCTGCAACCTCATCTAACATATTTGTTGAGTGGACTGATTTGTTCTACTTGAAGAATCATTCATACACTGCAGATAACCTGAAATAACACTTTGGGTTTTGTTTTGTAATATTTCCGTTGCAGAAAACAGATACTTACAATGAATTCCGCTCGAATAACCTCAACATGGCGATTGAAATGGATGCTTGCCATGGCCTCTCGTCAGTGAGTAGTTTTTGCGTTGTTAAGAGACTAAGTATTCATTCTCTAAGATCACCCCTCTCCTGTGGTTGTTAATTTCATTCTATTTTGTCTATGTATAGGATCAGTGTCATAGTGATCCTCCTGTGCTTCTACTTTATGCTACAAGTCTTCGATGGTTTCAGAAATACCAGGTTTCACAGTTTATATTTGTTTAATCTCTTTTATTTTATAATGTCTCATTATCAAATACTATTCCCTTTTATTTTCACCTTAGGCTATTGTTTTGAGAAATGTATCTCGGCCCATCACAACGGGCAAACTCTTTAACAAAATTATCAAACCAAGAAAGAAAGCATTCTCTCGGCACATTAAGTATGTCTCCTTTTTGTCCTTCCTTTCATTTTCAGTTAACTACATGATAACTGATGATTGTCACCCCATAAGTAGTAAGCCCAAGTGTTTGTTTATTGGGGGACATAAACACATTTACTGACACAATGTTGCATATCGTAAAGATGCTGCTCTGGAAAGGTGTAACCAACATCCAACAGTAATTATCATATTCTATAATGACACAATACTTAAAAATTGTCTTTTGATTCTTATACTAACTATGGCTGTCTTGCCAGTCTTTTCGTTCTTCTTTAATTTCTACTGTTGGACTTGTCAATGTGTGTGTTGCAAAGTCGTTCACTCGAAACGTATTCGCTGTCCAAAATGAGACTCTTTTATATTATCAACAATAAAACAATACCTTTAACCCAATACCAACAAAAACAATGACATTTATTAATATGGATATTCTTAGTTCAAATTCTATCACACAGCAAAACACCAATGAGGAATCGAACCTTGGCCTCCCGCACAAATATTGCAGACATTCTGCCACTGAGCTACCTGTGTACTTATCATTATTCAATTGTAACGTATGATACTGACTTATTTATATCAGGTTTTTGTCCGTTGACTGGCGTTTTCCCTGTCTCCAAGCAACATACTATGGCTCATTCACAAGAGAAGCTGGCTTTGAATTGAGATTTGGTGCAGGTTCTATGGGTATCAAATATCAAGTTCATATTGATTCACAAGCGGTTGATAATCTAAGAAGGCGTCCAGTTGCAGAATGGATTGTTAGAGATCTAAAATTCAAAGCAGAAAAGACGCTCACTAGTCTAATTGAGACGCAGCAATTTGGAAAAGATGACGACGACGAAGTCAGCGATGGAATGAGCGCAGGGGAATCACCAAGCGAAGAGGTTGTCAAAAAGTTTCTCTTTAGTGTTGAAAAGTAAGTGTACGCTTCATTAAGTTTAATCAGATGTTTATAACTGGATAACTGGATGGGTTTGTATGTGTGTTCTGTTAGGGTTGGGTACAAGCGCCAGACACCGACTGCTGACATGTCACGCTTCACGCATTGTGTCAGTCTTCATCAGTTCCATGGTGCCGTCACATCAGCAAACCGTGATACAGCTCTTGAGTTGTTCAAAGCATACACAAAAATGCAGGTACATGTAATAACTGTACCCTCCATCATTTGCTTTTAATCCCACCAACGTATCAGATGTTTTCATGAGATACATCAGCAATGGTTGTACAGTATGTAACATATATTTATGATCACTCTTTTTGTAACTCAGACTCTGAAACGTGTCCTGTCATCTGAAGTATTCAAAGTTGTTGTGAAAGAAAAAGACACAAAAAGCAGTTATAAGAAAACAGAAGCTTCTCCCAGCCCTCTATCAAAAATGCAGTCTGGTCAGGGTGTGCGACTACTGCAACAGCTTGTATCAGAACAGGCATCAAAGTTTATGGCAAAATCAGAGGAGGTAAGGAGAAATTATCAAGGCAGCATTTCTTTTATCATTTCATTATCTTGATTTGTACTTTTCATTTTTTCTGCCAGAGTGAAAATGGAGATCAAGATGCTTCTGAATTCCAGACTGAGGAGACTGACATTATTCGTAACGATTGGCACAGTAAGTAATCAAGTTGGTTGTCATTTTATTCACTCTTGGAATTCACTCAGCATCTAGCAGTTTATCATGGAAGCTATTGCATTATTTGACCACCAAAAACTATTTTTTACTAAATGAGGAGGTTACAGAGAATCATGTTTGGGTTTGACAGGTCTGCTTGCTCTACATGTATCCATATAGTGATATCTTTCTGTCTATGATTTCAGTTGAACTACTCAATTCTCAAGTGTTTTTAAAATCAATTGAAAACAATGGTGCCATCTTGGTAACAGCAGCTAATGCTACCATCTTGAAAAGACTGCATCTACCAATCAACACAGTTTCTGATGTTGTCAACAAACTTAATAAAGTCACATGGTCTGCCGCACTGGAAAGTCTGCAAGTAAATATAATAGCCCTTTTGACAGCCTAAATCATTATTTTGATATATTTTTGTAACAAACTTTCATTTCTATGTGTCAGTACTTTTACGCCCCTGGCGAAGTAACTCGTTTAGCAGAATCAACAATACCATGGCTCGACATTTCCCTAGTCAGAGCTCCTGTAAACATATCTGTTGATGATGACGAACCTTCGTGTTCTGATGCTACCTTTGAAGATGATGCAACAATTGGTTTCAAAGTTGATGTTGAGGTCGATGATGTCAGTTATCACTTGCAACGGGTCATATCGCGTTGTGTGTGTCATGTCAATTATGTCAGTCTTGACACTGAGCTAGATCCTTTGGCTGAGGAACTGTCCTCGACAATTATGATGGTGCGTTAACTTTCTGTTGTTTCTTTCTGGGTCATGTTGTTTGATGCACAATCATCTGTTAATTGTCTGTTGTTTCCGTTGTGTAAGGATGCAAGCCCTAGAAGTAATATTGGACACAATCCAAGAACAGATGACGTCAACACACTTGTCATCCGTCATCCACTGCTGGACATCACAACAACACCTGTATGATATTGTCAATCTGCTATTTACAAATTAGAGGTCACATTGTAAAAATTAAATCCCCTGATTCCGTTCTATTGTAGGATCAATTTGCAGCAGTGATGGATATCTGCCAGAACCTTATTTTATACACTGAACCAAAACGCAAAGAAGCACAGAACAGATTGGCTCGATTGAAATTTAAATTGGAATTATCAACTGGTCGTGATGATCTAAAAGGAGACATACAACAGATGCAAGTTGATGTGAGGTAAATTCATTCATTGGGTTAGGTTAGGCAATCACTAACAGCAAAACAAGTTATTTTTAACAACTATTATATTTTATTTCATCATTTATATCATTTGCTTTGATTTTATTTGTATTTTTTGTAATTTTTATTTGTTTGAAGGGATACAGTTGTAAAACTTCGTCAATTGGAAAGAAACCTTTTTGAGTGTCGGCGTGCTGCTGATGTTCTCTCTAAAGCCGAACAAGAATGGTGAGACATGATCGAGTAGATGAAGATTAGCTACAATTAACCGCTAATTAATGTGCATTGTATTCTGATTTAGTGATGTTGATGAGATGAAAGAGTCAATTGAAAACCTGCAAGAGATGATTGAAGTAACTAAGGACCGTCTCTATGGAGATGCAGAAGACCTTAAAGTCATGATTAGGTATATCCATTTTTATTAAATATATTAAATTGCTATGACAACAGTGATTTAATTAATTTGGTTGAGTTTCATTTTATTAAAGAGCTTTCAAAGATGTCATACAGTTAGTCAATCTAACACCATCTGCACAAGAGAAAGCTGGTCAGTCAGTCAGTCAAATTTTAATTTAAAACAGTTTTTAATTATTTCTGTCACATTTCTGTCACATTTGTTTCTTTTCTGTTTGTAGGTCAAGATAAAGGTCGAATAACAAAGAAAATTAAGGTCTATTTTGACGAAATGAAATGGTTACTAACAAAAGACGACGGTTGCTCTGGTATTGCTGGCGCTGGTTTCAAGAAATTTTTGTAAGCAACTTTGTGTCCGTAACAGACTGAAAAACAGTTCAAAGGCGGATCATTAAAATAGCCTCTGTGATGGAACTGACTTCGCATCGATCACAAGTGACCCATTTACCATAACAGCTCAATGGTTTCTTTTAGTAAAACTGATATCGCACTACGGTATATGTACTAACACGTAGTAAAACATGATGATGGTGATGATGATGATATAAAATGTAACTTCATTTTGTGATAAAGCTGTTGAGCTAAAAATGCCATTGTGACCACTATAGACAGGTGGCTGTTTGAAAAGGGTAAACTTATACCACCTTTTGTTAAATAGTACCAATTGTTGAATGCATGGTATTATTATTTCTGCTTTAGGTATAATAAATTGACCTTCACTGACAACTCTTGTGAGCATCGTGTTGAATTGGGTGACTTTGCTTTGTGCAATCTTCTTCCAGACGAGATTTACCGCAATGCCCTTAGTCCGCATGAGATCAATCTACGTCGCAGAGTGGATAAGTCAGTTAATTTGCGCATCTTCTGTCGAATTAAGCCACCTGTTGGGGGCATTGACATCCGTGAACATTTTGAAATCAATGTTTGCCCAATCGCTGTTCGTCTCACTTTCAAATTTTATCAGCATCTCGAAGCATTTTTCTTCCCACATAAAAATGCTAGCGATTCCAATCAACTATCTGATGCAACTGAACAAGGAATATTGAACGTTGCTAGTAGGTCAACCAATATCCTTCTCTGCTAGATCTTATGAATTTACTTTTGACCAGATTAATTTGAGATTATGTTTGTTTCCATAGTGACCACTGATGATGATGGAAGGGTGAAAAAGCCAATCAACGTAAATAAATAAATAAATAATAATTTGATTGGAATTTCACCATAAACTTGTGCTTGCATGCTCCTCTGTGTACTCTCCCTCTTTGAATTTGTGTAGGGTCCATCGGGTGAAAAAAAGGTACCACCTCCTCGACCGCCACCTCCTAGGCGGAAAATTTCATCTCCTAGTTTGCGCAGAGCAGCTTCGTCTGTATCTCGACCTTCATCTGATGGCAGTTCTCTTGAATCTGTGGATATTAAGCGGAGAAAATCAGCTTTCCACCATTCAGAAGTCCCCAGTCCTCCTCAAACACCACTACTCAGCTCGAGTAAGGTAGGTTTATCAATGGTATGATGCTGTATGCTGTATTACTTGCCTACCCTGTTGGTAAGAGTATATAGCTGTTGCTGCTTGTACTTATATACACAACTAATATACAGCAATGCGTCGGCAAGAGATTATCATGCTGCTCTAATTTATTATAACTTGATTTCAGGGTTCAGGTGTGAGACGTGCGCGCTCAATGCCTAAGCAAGAATCAACCGACGACCGCATTGATAAAATGAACGAAAGAGCTGCAAAAAATCAGACTTTCATTTACATCAAAATTCCAGAGGTCCCTCTATACTTCAGTTACAAGGTATTATCAATAGTATTATCAGAGATATTAATGCTGTTGATTATGCGTTGCGATTGAATATTGTGTTTTGGTGTGGCGGCAGGGAGAGAAAGAAAGAAATATTGAAGATGCTAGTGATTTCAGTTTGTGTTTACCAACACTGGAGTATCACAACAAAACATGGACGTGGGAAGATCTTTTGTTGGCGTTGAAGAAAGATTACACTCAAGTCCTAGTGCCACAGGTAAACTCAAATCAACAATAAAAACTATAACAGAGGGATAAATTATACAAATGCTGTGTGATTCTGTTACAGATTATTAAAGAAAAGCTTCATTTGAAAGGAGGCTGGGATGTTAAAGCCGGTGGCATTGCAGACGCAGAGTGAGTTGTTTGTTACAATGACGACATGCGTTGGTTAATTATGCAAATGTATGCTAAATTTATCCATGTTTTACTTTTGTTTTGTAGTGATAATGACAAAGCAAAGCTGTTATTTGGTGAAAAGGTACTTTAATTAGTTGTATACAATTAATATACAGTCGAACTCGGTTAATATCCCATCTTGCTTAATATCCCCACATGAAAATGATTTCTATTTTCAATTATCCATACAAACTCTCATAATCCTACCTCGCTTAATGTCCCGCTTTTCATGTCTGTACCATGGTCTGTACCAGAGAGGGGATATTAAGTAAGTTCGACTGTACATGTAGAAGTGGATTGTTTAATTAATCTGATCATTATATCTGGATTATTATTTGGCAGCAACTTACAGGCAACAAGAAGCATCAACGTAAATTATTATTTGGCAAGTTGACAAATTTATTACCTGGAGGAAAACCCAGTCACAAAGACAATAGTAAGTCACTCTTTTTGAAGATTGATTTATGATATCAGAAATCAAGTTTAAAATGAACAGAGCGCTTTCGAGGAATGTTCCCGTCTGCCTGCAGGCTAGAATTACTTTTGAGATATGATTGTCATGGTTTATATATTGTCTTATTCAGATGATCCAGCAAAGACCGATGGGACGAGTTCTGCGTCAACGGCAGAGATGTCTGGCAGAGGGATTGACCCTGTCTCATTAGGAGAAACGTTTAATAAGCTAAGAACATTTTCTAAAGACAATAAAACAAATCAATAGTATATGCATAATAATTGTTAGTAATAATTTAAAAATACAACATCATGAATGATGGCCAAAGGCAGAAATATATTAAATGGAAAGTAAAAAGTAATTTTGATGCCTTATCCCACTTCTTTTTCAATTTTCACAAAGGTTCTCATCCCTGTAACTTCCAGTACATATTGAATTGGGCTCTACATGCAACCAGTTTACACTCGCAATAACGTAATTCAGAAAGAAGTTATTTAAAATAAATCAATTTTTTAGGGAATATTCATGGACAAAATAAACAAAGCAGGCAATTTTGAAGAATATTATTCCTTTAACAACAAAACCTCTGCCGTCATGAAAATAGAAAAGCTGACAGACTAATAAAATAAATCTAAATAACAAATTGAATCAATTACAGTATGAGAAATGTTTTAAAGAACCATTACAGATAATGGAGTTGGGAGCTAATACAGTCAAAGTGGGATAACATGTACAGCCAAAGAGTGATTCAATATTAATATATGTATATATAGTTGTCTGTGATTTGTGATTTACATCATCGGCGTGAAAATGAAAGATGATAATGACAGAGAGCAACATTAAACTATTTAAACTGTCTCTTTTGAAACCGAACAGATATCAAAATATGTCCAATGTTACAATTGTGTTGTTCGGATTTGGAAAACAGTTAGATGAAATATTTGCAGTATTGTACATTGTATTGATTACAGGTAGTATAGTCGATCAGCCAAAGCAATGCTTGGTGACTCATGGACAGATTGCCCAACCAAAAATGCCAACTTGTGTGCGTATTGACATGGGGCAGGAACACGAATAGTTCCAGGCCAATTGTAGTACAAATGGGTGAGTTTGTATGTTAACTTTTGCATGTTGGAAGGCTTCCATCCAGTAGTGTCGTGAATGACATTGAAATGAGTTGGAGCAACAGTTCCTTGACGGACAGACTGTGATACCAAGAAGAAATCATACCTACAATCAAAAGGAACAGAATTATTAACTGATTCAAACTTACATAACAATCCAGGCATGCTGCAATCAAAATATAAAACATACCAGCGTTTGTTGGTAACAACTTGATCAACAATTGTACCAGGTAAAGGATTCGCAAAGTTGTTTCCATTAGGAGCAAAGAACCTTGTGCTGATCCTCTTTGTAACAATCACCAAGGCAAGTTTGATTCTGATAAGAATAAAAAAAAACATGTTAAGAGCACGCCAGCAATTTATGCGATCATATCACTGGCATGAGTAGGAGTTAGACTTACTGGGCACCAGCAGCAACACTGTTGATAGCATCCATCATTTGTGGCAACTCATGCTCACGCACCATGTCAAGCTGTCCCATACCGACACCATCACGGAAGATGACAATGGTATCAGGAAGACATTGGTTTTCTTCATTGTATTTCTTTAATGCAGCAGTCATGCATGTTTTGAGACCATCAACCATCTCAAGACCAGTCTGCTGTTCTGTAATTCTGGAGTAATAGCTAAAGAAAGAAACAACATAAATTATAGCCAATAAACAGGAAGAGTTTTACAAGGAAAAACATTTATCTGACCCTGATTGGAGAATTATTGATAGTGATTTCTACTTCTTTATTGATTTATATGGATAATATTTTTTGAACCCCCAAAACTATTCTCATACAGTAATCGAGAGGATGTGTGAGAGCCTAGAACGAAACCGTTCATTTGTGAGGAGAAAGCAAACAAAAAAAGTATTTTTTCTTTATACAAATTCTGAAACCTTAAAATCATCATCATTTTATTTATTTATCCTCACATTACCTTCTAAAATAGATTAAATAAAAGTAACGATGTATAAACAAGCATCAACCAAACCAATTTAAAAATCATCAGTGGATCAGTAAAAAATTAAATATCATCCCTAAACTTTAAATTCACAGAAGGGGATTCACAATAATGCTAAACACTGTGGTGATATATCGTATAACTAAGAACAGCAACAAACACTAACTCACCGTGTTAAACTTGGGTTAGTACTGGCAACAAAGCCACCAATTGACTTTCCTTTGGTTAGTGAATCATGATATACATCAATTCCAACAACCATTAATCTCTTGGGAGGGATCTTCAAAGCCCACACCTCTCCACCAAGTTTACAATTCAATTGGATGCCAATCTTGGTGGCAACGCTCATTAACATGTTTGGTTTGGAAATAGTTCTTGACACTACAACCTGCGAAGGAACTGACAGAAAGAAGAAAGAGAACAGATTAGATATGGCATTTCATGACTAGCAGATGGCACTGCAGCAATTATTATTACTACTCAAACATACCTGGCTGCTGGACACATGTGAATTTCTTAATTGCATCGTATCTGTCCTTCCTGTTATTTGGCACAATGCATAACGCCTACATATAAGATAACATACACAAGATTGAAGGTTGGAGAACATTGCCAACCTACGCAGTTAATAACACTAGGCGACACATACCAATTGAGTTCCTGGAACACAATGATCCTTGAGAGCTTTTGTAAAAGATTGTGGACTGTCATTTGGAAGCTCAACACTGAAACAAAAACAGTTTTGAAAGGATTTAAGAGAAACATCCACAAACGACAATTACTGGATAGAATAGGACAGAGGTTTTCTTACATTTGTGGTTGATCAACTTTGATTCCCATTGGCCCACAAACGCGGATAAGAGCCTGGAGGAAGTTGCCAGCTACAGTGTTATCACGCCTTGAAAATATCATAACCCATTTCATAATATTTGATGTTGACATCAACTGCGAACTACGGAGATCTCTAGACCAATCAGCATCTTGTTGCTTGTATGAGTACTGTTCAAAAGAAAAGGATGCAATTATAGAACAATCAAACAGATAGAAATAGGGATTTGATTCGAAGAAGAACCATGCAGTCAGCTTACTCCTTTGCCCCTCTGGAAGATTTCTTCACATGGCAATGTCCGTCCCTCAATCTTAACAATGTCTTTTTCAAACTGCAAATAAAAAGTAGAAGTTTATACACTTCCATGACAAAAGATGATGATTCAAAAAGAATAAATGCATAGAAGGAAGATAACTCACAGCCATATTCCATTGGTCCATTTGAAGCTTAGCTTCAGGGTTACTGGAAGAGAATTCAACAAATGATTAAATGGACGTTTCTCATTCCCCCAATCCAAACAGTGAAAGCATTAAATTATCAACTAAATTGCTAGACATTACTTACTCGTAAATGGTTCCCATAAATTTACGAAGTGATTGTACTCTGCCAGCAGGATCAACCCTTGTTGACGCTTGCATTTCCTTTTTCAAATTGAAATTAGACTTCATATCCTCACTAAGACCTAGCATAGAAAGAAAAAAGATTAACGTCAGCATCAAATCAATTTAAGAGAAAGCAGTCATTCGCAAACAATATCTCGTACCTGTGACAACACAGAATTCTGGCAATAAGAGGATTGGCCCTGTAATGCCACTTCTTATATCTCTCTTCTTTGGGTTGCTCACAAGCATGGGTTGATTTAAATCAGTGATCTTTTTATCGTGAATCTTTTCATAATATTGTACAAATGAAATCTGTTCCTCTGTTTTGTGATCTGTAAACGTAGATTGCGGGTTTTGATCCCATGCAATGTCATCAACGCGATACGTTTTGTTGTTGTACCTACAAAACAATATAACATCAGACTAGAAATGTCAAGATATAAAACAAAAGTATTATCAATAATATTGTGACATGGACCTACCGTGTTAATACAATCTCCCCAACCAACTTTTTGAGAGCAGCTTCATGAAACACTTTAGAATCAACCTTATTACTCAAGTCATACATCATTTGTAAAACAGTTTCCTCCCTCAAAACTTTATGTACAACATCAACATTTAACATAATTTGGTTTTCCATCATGGCAATTGACGTAGAATAACCAGGTAACAAACTGAGCTTGAATTGTGGGATAGCGATACTCGCTTTCTCGTTGTAATACTGGCGCTGAATTTGTTTCAACCCAAGAATACCCATCATTCTCTTGAACACAATGTTTAACACTTGATAAGTTTGAGGACTGTCTTTTGGCACTTCATTCGTCATTCTGACTGTTAAAGTGACCGTTGATCCGTCATCACGCGTTGACACCAGTGTGGTTACTACATCAGGAAGCTTAACAGGAATAATTAGAACCATACCATCCCAACACCTTACTGGACCGAATACACCTGTATGTTGTTTCACCAAAAAGTTCTTGAAACCTCGACTCTGTACTTCTGGGTCAAACGAAATATTATACTGAAATAGACCTTCAAACTTTGGTCCTTCTACTAACTTAAAGTAATTTGACATCAAACGACATGTTACGCCGCCAGCACCTTGCTTGTCAAAATTAGCAGGTCTTGTAGTTGCTTGCTCAAATCTTCTTGGTGGACGTTCTTCATCTGTTCTAACCTGCATCTGACCCATCTGTGCAGTTGGTGGCTTTGAATCAGCAGGGGGCTGAGCCCTTGGCTGCTGTTGTTGTGGTGGTGGGGCAGCTGCCTGCTGTTGTTGGGGAGGCGGTGCTCCCCTGGAACGGCCTCTCCCTCCTGATGATCGCCCTGTTGCTGCAGGAGCTCCATTCTGTGGTGCACCAGGTCTAGCTTGATCACCACTTGCACCCCTACCACGCCCTCTGCTACGTCCTACTGCCCTACCTGTCATCCCAATTACCTGACAAGAAATAAAAAGATCAATGTATGAACTCAAATTTAGCACGCACGTTTACCCCCTGCTGATATAAATACAGCAGTACGCGGGCAAATATCACAGGATATCATAAAATGATACAGAGGAAGTAATCGCTTGCAATGGATCATGGTACGGAGACAAGCGAGAAAAACGACATCAAGAAGTAAAATGGCGTTTAGCTTGGTAGTCTTGCTTGGTAGTATGATGAATAAGGCAAACCGAATGTTATCACAGCAAGAAGATAAACATCTTTCTCATTATGTAAAATTCCTTTTTGTTAAATGTTTGGCAGCGAAAAATCGTTGCGCTTGGTTAATTGCATTGCCAGATTTAAACAAGTAGCTAAAATTAATTTATCATCACTTATCAAATGGGCATAGTAATAGTTGACGATGAATGTGAATTAAAATGTTCATTATTTAGTAAAATTCAAATACATTTCAAGTTCTGAATCTGAACGTTACAAGATTTCTTTGTGACAGTGTGTGCAATATCGCGATAAGGTGCCACTTTGGAGCGAGTGCAAGCGTAGAAAAGAACATCACCAACTTTTACCACGCTGACAAATGAAGCATGTATACCAGCAACAATGAAAGGTATATAGGTAACACATACTTTATTCAGTTGCCTTACCTGTCCCTACTCGTCAACTAAACACAGAACCCAAACACCCTCTTGCCTCAACCACTGCGCCAGTTTTCTGGTTTACGTTGACATAAGATTGCGCATGCGTTTATAATATAATTCAATGCACGTGCACTTAATCATCCTAATTTATGCAATTGTTGATGAGATTTTAGATTTTCATCAGTTATTTTGATGCAGCTATTTTTAGATTTTAATAAAACATTTCAGGCACGGCTCCTATGCCAGTTTTGCCAAAAATTAATATTCATTAATCAATAATCCGTTTTAGCATCATTTCGTTGCTTTGCTTTACAAAAAGCAAATGCATGCAGTGATGTTTGCACCCAGCCATGTTTACACAAAATAAATACGTAACAAAGCGATCGTGGCGGCTACAAGCAGACTTATTTACAACTTTGCGTAAACTTAGCGTTGATTTCCCGCTAAAATCAATCTGCAATATAGGTGATGTCGGATAATAGTAATGCATCGAAAGTCCTGAGGAAAATGAGGACAGTATTGTTGATAAATAAACTGCTCGTGTAGAGAATAGTGGAAAACACTACGGTGTTATTGTTATAAACAAAAGAACGGTGTCTCATTGATTCCACATGATCAATTGATCAAACAATCAACACTACCTTTCTATAATCGACAACAATAGGTGTTATATCTTGGTTAACGAACTACGAACGTGTTTATAAATATATAATCTGCTCAAAGGAAAAGCGGTAATTAAAAGTTAAAACTATCAGTCTACCAATCAACTATTATAGGGATCCCCATATTATAGACATTATATTACTCATCAACTCATCAGAATTCAAGGAGACTTCGGGAAAGCAGGATGTCAGTGGATTTTTATCAGTAATAATAATTAAATTTTGAACTTAATTATGAGTCAAATCAGTTCAAATCTGACAGCGGGATCAATAAAAATCAATAATTATACAGATTTAAATTGTGTCACCATAGAAATAGAAAGATAATATACGTAAATAAAACTTGTATAAAAGGTATAATTCTGTATTTTTAATTGTTTTTGGATTCTTATGTTTGAGAAGAGCTTCTTTGCTGATTCCTTTCGTTATTACTTTGATTATTTCGACTTGGGAAACTGAAAGAAATTAAGATATCAGAAATATTCATCAAATTAATTCTGAGAGCTTCCAACACAAAATCAGACATTTACAAGCAGTAGCACAGTCTTGAAACGCAATTCTATTTCTAACAATGAATGAATGATGTATTTAACGTCGGTCTGGGTATAGACTGCAATACAGTGATGATACAATTTTAGAAGTAGGGGAGGGTGTCAATAAAAGCTATTTCCAAAACTAGAATTGGCCCTGATGGGATTGATTGTGACTGTGACTTAAGGGTGGCCGTATAAAAGAGTTACTATTTTATATGAAAATGGTCTATAGACAATGATATTTGTACAATGAAATACCTGAGTAAGTTGAAGAGCACATCGTTCACCGGGCATATCATCGCTGCTGCAATAATCGGTCTAGACGATCCATGTCTTACAGCAGCACCAGCAGGTTGTATAAAATATATCAATAGATTATAACTAATGGTTGAATTACAAATGTTGGAACTCAATAGAATTCTACAGTGAACGTACAGTCGTACACAAACATCCAGTACAGCTGGGTACATGAATTCTCTCCAAGTTCAAGGCCTACCCTTAGACGCGCCTAATCAAAAGTCTATTATATATCCAAATCAAAACTTACAATTTCCAAATAGAAAACGATCGCTTAAGTGGGGATGATGCTCGGGGTGTAGAATGAGGAATGTTGTTGTTGTTGCTACTCTGTGATAGTGCATCGCTAGAACAAAAAACCATTATAAAATGAAGTTCAAGTAGAATAAAGTTCAGTGAATGTGTGTAAGGTTAAACGGATGGCTAAATCCCAAAATATAGTTTCCAATCATGATCACATGTTTATATCAATTTCCATTTGAAAATTTGATATTCACTGGGATTTAATCAACATTCTATTCCTATAAAATATATCATTGGTCATTTCATATAAAGCACTTTAAAAACCGCTAAATAAATGGCTGCTGATACAGGTGGTCTCTATCCCAGGGGTTCTCGTTTTCAAAATATGACACTCACCACGATTTGTAAACAAGAAGTTCTTCTTCTAGTACACTCAGCTTTTCTTTATAAGAATTCCTTTCTGTTAAAACCTGCTGCATTTCCCCTAATGTATAACGGGGTCGGTTAGGGTCCTTCTTGAGAGGTGCCTTGGGTTGCTCTGCTGTCTCTGGACCTTTTTCTTGACTATCTTCAGATGTTTCCCTTTCTTCACTGTCAACAGAATCAACAGCAGCTTTTGGTGACATGTCAGCGGATCCATCAACAATATCTTCTATTGCAACATCAGGCGGCTGCATTGTAAGTTGTGCCTGCGCTTCCGCTTTTTGAGTTGATGTCAAGTCGAGTTTAATGCGTAACTTTTCATTGTAGAGGCGTAGCCTTTCGTTAATGTCGATCAGCCGGACAATTTGTTGTTGAAACTAAAAATTCAAGAATCAAGTTCTCAAGATAATAACATAAGCATATTTGCAATTATTCACTAATTATTTGACAAATGTAGCCCTACATCGTGGACTTACAGCGTCTTGTTCCAAAGCTTTGGTATCAATTTCAATGTTGAGCTGTCGAAGATTGTCCCGTTGTTCATCAATCGTTGTCTTCATTTTCACCATCAGCGCAACATCACTATTATGAACTGAATTCCAACAGCCAATTACATTCAAATCTCAAATGTAGATGCGATATATATGAATATTGATTATCAGTCTCATACAGCAGAGACTTACCTTTTGCAGTTTCTACAAGAACCTCTTCCTCGCGGCTATCCATCTCTTCACGTAAAGAGCTATTTTGATCCTGTAAATCGGACAAGCGCTCTTGAAAGACCCTAACGTCATCTGTAACCAAACTTTCTAAATAATCCACTTTCTGAAATGCAAGAACAACTGATTACAATGTCTATTGATGGACGTGACTGACATTCATGGATGGTCTTGTGAACACTTTATGTTGAAAACGTATATATACGTGATTGGCATCACAAGTGTTAAAAATGTGATTGATGTATAGCCTACGTATAAAAATAATATTAGTACTTTATAGATCACTTTATTGCTTTTTCTCTATCAAAATGATAATATATATATATGCAGCACAGTATAGCTGATTTCAACAATGTAATTGACTAGAATCTCACTGCTGCAGTGCAGGCTCATATTAGAACGGTATTACAACGGATCGAAGGTTGCAGTATCAGCCGCCATTAAGGTTCATGAAACAAAATGTTCAGCTCTCTCTGGACAAACGACAGATTATTTTTTATTAGGACTAGATCGTATAATATATCATAAAATATTGTTACATAATGGATTGGGTTTTCACTGACCAATTGACCAAAATCTCATCACAAAATTTCAAACCGTTTTTCACATCTGTTGTGAATTGCGTCATTGCGAAATTCCAAAAAAATTATTAGTACTTGATCAAATCAAACAGGAGATACCTTTCTATATAGTATAAATCCCGACCCCCACCCCCTTTTCCTCCCCATGTCGTTGGAATCTGTGTTGTATCTATGTGACTTCCTTGGTAGAAGCCTAACCAAACAGGAGAACGATCTGATACTGTGTTTTCAATCGAACGAAGACGAGACTGAATAAAATAAATATTTGAAAGAACATAAAAACCTCTTGTAGTTGCCTTTTCTTTGCTTGTTCTCTCCGTGTTTCTATTACCAGTTTCTCCTTTTCAATTTTCAACTCTTCGATTGTGATTGCATCACGCTGTCTTCGTTCTGTAAGTAATTCTAATTGTTCCAAAACTTTAACGACACTAGGCATTAACTGTTCAACAGAGTCTTGGCCATAACATTTAATAAGTTGTTCCATTTCTTGCCCAATACTAGCAGCTAATTCATACACATCACCCAACGTAAATTCTTCCATTTTTTTGTAGACACGTGCTAATTGCAAATTCCAGCTGCGTTACGGTTGATGTGAATTTGCTGGAGTTGGAATCTTCCCTTTTCTTAACCGTCAGCTGTTTTGACGGATGTTCAGTCAAAAATGATAAACCCTATATAACCTTTTTGTAATTTTTGTTTTGGATGGTTTGGTAAATCGCAGTGGCAGATAATGGAACTCACGTGATGCACAAACAAAACCGTGGTGACGCAATGAAAACAAAATTCCTCGTTTCCAGATTCTTATTTCCCGCGCAAATCATCATCATCATCATCATCATTTATTCAGAAACCTGATAAGTTTTACAATAACTTTTTTTTATAGGACTGATTTACGTAATAAACTAGGGAATAAACATAAGATAATTGATTACAATAATACATAGATTACCAATAATGTACTTTGGATAATCCGATCGTGACCAATCGCAAATGTTATTCATCATAACTATACCAGTATAAAGTTATAAACAGAGTGCAATATGAGGGACAGCTTAAACGCAATATTCCTAGTTGTGTATTGTAATAGAAAGTCGTAATAAATTATGTGAAAACACAACAATAAATCAACGGTTTATTAATATTGGTAATGCTTCTGACCTGCCCACCCTTTCGCACAGAAATGTTTTCTGAATTAATGATGATGATTAAAATGGATTTTCATTCAATCCCAGTTCAATCCACAAAATGACTCAATAGCAAAGCAACAATAGATTACATGTTTATATCTTTGTCATAAAACAAGACAATGCTTAATCAATCTACATTCGATTACAAATACATCAATGACTGCGATGTTATTAATTAATAGAGAGACAACCAATCTTTGCCACAATTCCACTAATTATAATGTTGCTATAATTTCTACTAGAAGCTAATCATTATTCTCTACTCTACATAATACAAAACGTGATGATCTTATTCTTATAATTATTATTTATTATTTCTTGTATTCTATTCTATCCACTTTGACGTCATCCGCATGTAACTGATAAACATATGTTACCACATTAGACTGTTGTATATCCATTAAAACAAACGAGGGAACAACTTGCCTGCAAAAAAAACAAATTTATGATATTGTTTACTGCAAGTATTCATTTTCACAATCAGTCAACTATGTTAATAATATTGCCCCCTCTGGATGTCTCACCTGGCTCAATGCACATCCCACAGACCCTCATAGTGTCACATGCACACACTTCCCATCCCCCATAACTACTCCCACTCAGTCTACCTGAATGGATCTCCCACTTTGTCTTTGTATAATGCACCAGATGAGGTGAAAGTACATCAGTTTGACTGTAGGCTAGTATATTTTCAGTCAACTGATCAATGCATTAATTTCAACCTCCCCCAATCATTATCTGTAAATTATTGTTTTTGTCAGCGATTGACATGTCAATTTTGATCGTACCATTAATTTCAATGTGTTTCTATGTCCCATGAACGTCATTATCCATTGTGTATTTTAGAGCTGAGGCAGTTTTTAGAAGAATATAACTAACACAGGCAAAATTTCTGCATTTAGAATTATTATTGCAAATGTATTTTGAATTACAGTAGTAACAATTGTAAAATCTAAGTAGTAATCAAGTTTCAACTTTAATGGTTGTCAGGCTGAATTTATGTCTCATCAAATTATTGCCAACTCGTCAATCCGTTGTTTACTTCCATTATAAGTGTGATTTGTTAGCTACAAATTATGTCGGTTTCACCCTCGGCATCTCCACCAGCACATTGACGAGCATTGGCATGGAGATATTGGACGTCACACAATGACTCACAATCAAGAAATTAATAGCATTCATGCAAATTTTAAAACATTGACAAACAAAGTCAGATTGTCTTATTTACGAAAAATCATTCATTAAGGAATAAAAACCAAATTTGAATAAACAATCTGACTCCATAAGGGCAAAACTATTTTAGTATTCATGTTTGTTTTATTAATGAGTTCATGATATTTAGGATCCGTATGTATTTTTTATATTTTCTTAAATTTAATAATCCTTAATATTAATAAAAACAATTTTTTTTAGCTACTGCCAACACAGCTTTAGAATTGAAAACTGTTTGACTAATCAAACTGCTTGATTCTGCTCAGCGTCAGTAGACACACGATTTCTATGACATATCTAATCATTGAAGCATAATCATGAACAAGATAAACAATTCGTAAAAGAGCAAAAGTGCAAAACGAGCAAAGTATAATAGAATAATTTAACCTATTTCAAGCGTAACCAAGTGTGCACAGATAATTCAAGTATGAGATCATCTATAATTTAACCTATTTCAAGCGTAACCAAGTGTGCACAGATAATTCAAGTATGAGATCATCTATAATTTAACCTATTTCAAGCGTAACCAAGTGTGCACAGATAATTCAAGTATGAGATCATCTATAATTTAACCTATTTCAAGCGTAACCAAGTGTGCACAGATAATTCAAGTATGAGATCATCTATAATTTAACCTATTTCAAGCGTAACCAAGTGTGCACAGATAATTTAAGTATGAGATCATCTATATTGATCATTGATGAGGTCATTGTGCTAGCAATTTATTCTAATCAATTAATCACTTACAAGTCGAGAGGGTTATAAGCACCAGTAGCAGATCCAGGATTGATGTAAAATCGTCCTTCATGTTCATAAGCTTCAAACTGACAACAAAATGATCAATTTATTATTCAATAATACATAACAAACAAGGCATCATAGTAATGAATCAATTAATATTTACTTTATGCGTGTGTCCCGTGATGAGGATATCTACATCTAACTGTCGTTGCACCTATAATAATAATAATAATAATAATAATAATAATAAAATATAAAACAGAATGAAAAATAACGAACTTTATTATTAATAAACAGATCAGCATAATGGCAGGAGCGATGAATCCAATTAAAACATAAGCAGATCAAAACATCAACATTTTCAAGAAGTCGATCAGGAAATAATTTATTAAAAGAATAAGATGTACAAGAAACCAGTGAGTTATGTAGGTACAGTATTTACAATTGGTTAACTGTAATGATGGAAAAGAATCTTTATAAGCAACTCTGGAAGTCTGATCAGAAATTTGAATCAAGAACAATCTATACCCATAGTGTTTGTGTATGTATATGGTCAAGTTCTCCACTGCTTTCTACATCAGCATTCAAGTGAGATATTTGAGTTTATAGCATTAGAATTGTTGTTTTGCAATTTGTTGACATTTGTTTAGGATTTGAAGCAAATAAAAGTAGCTCTCTCTTGGGTCCTTATCCTACGTTCTACTGTGTTGGAGAAGAACTTCATCAACTCACCATTGCTAAACTCTCTTGATCACCCCATGGAACTATTTGATGACCGTGACATAAACCAATTCTAAATTGACCTACTGAGACCACTTTCTGTTCTGGATAGGAAATATTCTAGAGAAAGGCAAGGCAGATCATGAGATCACTATAATAAAAATATTGTTCTATAGTTTTAATCATCATCATCATTGTCATTGTTATAATATGTATAGTACAAACCAGCAACTATATCAAATGTAAAGTTTCAATCTTGGAAACAGGTAAGAGTCGTCATCCTTCCCTCTCATTGATTGACCAATACCTCAAATGCCGCATTATTGATTCGAACTTTCAATTTAAAATGCTGTTCAATTGAACTCATCAATGAAGGAGATTTGGAACAAGGCACATAAATATTTCTTCAGTTGTTTGAAAAAACGTAATCTAACAGGAAGTTTTAACTGCCCAAATGTCTGCTTTTGGCAACACAAGTGGATTATGATGAAAAGAGTTGCCTTACTTCTATTTCAAAATAATGACTATTGTTCCAAACCTTTTTAATTAAGACTCAAAATGTGATCCATATTACGGTCAAATCATATTTAAATTGCTGACAGGGGTAAAACAGAATATTATAAAGACAGGTGTTTCAATTGATACTATTTGCTATGTAGTACTTGAAGGTTTTAGTTTGCACGTAGACAATTTTGAGTAAGTGAAAATCTGGATAAATTTGTGACAACTATTTTTACTGTTTGAGAGTGAGAAGCAACTGTAAAGTAATGTGGACGGTGTCGCCCTACCGAAGGCACCCGTACCACTCCTCTATTTCTAGAGGAGTGGCTCTTTTCTCTAAGAGCAATGATGTTAAACGCTCCTTAGATCTCAGCCGCGACACTGCAGATCAATTTCAACAGATTTCATGGCAGATAGGCCTTGATTGTCAATGCGCAACGATGCGCCGCAGCTACTCACAATGCAATTCCTTCTGAACCATTCCATCCGCCATCCTTAGATGGTACTCATTTGATTTTTCAGATAAAGTCAAGGCTGAGTTGACCTGAGGGGGATTTGAACCACAGTCGATCAGATATGATACGATCTGAAGTTCGGTTGCTCTGCCAACTGAGCTAATCACCCCAGAAGCAACTGGAGACGGTTAAAATGCAGCAGTATTATTAGTTAATTATTATTAATTAATTAATTAATTGTTATTATTAGTTAATATTCTGTAGTCATCTATATCAAAGTGAATTTATTCAGTTAATAATATTTTAAAATTTACCTCATCAAAATCACCTCTGACAACATGTACATCGCTAGCCAACGTCTTTAAATAATCATACGAGTCTTTAGTGCATATATTACCAGTACAAAGAATATGTTGGATCTTACCTGGTACCTGCAAGTTTACAACAATTGATAACATCTTCAAATGTTTCATAATAAATAATACAGCCTACCCCATCTATCAATTACAGCACATGAATGAGAGCTTGTCTATACAATAGAATCTTACTGTCAATTACTCTCTCCTAATCTGACATCTGTCTTGGTCGTGGTCAAACATTTACGTGAATGATGAGTGTCTGGTTGAGAAAGTATGATTGACTGATCAATACCACCGTGACCATTATGAAATTCTGACTTTCTCAGTTTCAATTATGAGGGCTATAATTATGACTGAAAGTGTTTTACAGGTGCATACTGGATTGCTGGTACTCTCCACTTTCAAAGAATTGTAGATGCGTTGATCGATCCAACATTTTAATATCAACACAACTCAATAATGTTCTGTAGTGCCTTGCTTCCATGTAGGGTATCGCAATAAGTCCAGGGAAACCGGGACTCGGACCAAAAGTAGAGTCCCAGTAAAGCATTTCGGTAACATTTTCTCAAGAATTTACATAAAAATTTCAACTTTCTATGTCTTTAAAATCATTATTTTTGATTTGATTTATATTTCATTGATATTGAAAGTATTTTATAACACTGATTGCGGCTTTAAATAATAATATTTCTCCAATGACTAGGTGAACAATTGATCAGAATTGAATTGAAAATTAAAATCTGAAAGTCAATAAACTCTGAGTTTAATATAAAGATCTTATGGTTTTCTTAACGTTAAATGACACGGAAATATATTGTAAATTAGCCAAAACGGAAAATAATTTAACTCAAAAGAATAAATAATGAAACATATTTAAACAATCATCAAAATGTATAATCATATCAATAGATCATCAATGGTTGAATTTTTCTCGCTTTCTTCATGTCTTTTTCACTCGACATAATTCAAAAATGTCATTCTACTAGCAACGTGAAATTTTATCACGTTGCTATGGGAGCACATCCGCTATTGTTCTCAAACAATAGAAATAGAATGATGTTAATCAAATAGAACAATGTTGTTTACAATTTATGTTGTGTACGTTTTTCCATTGCTTTTTATCTATACTTTCAGAAACTTCTTTTTAATGAAATATACTGCGTCAAGAAAAAGAAAAAGAAATTCAGAAAAAAAACTTTTTTTGCAGAAAATTCCGGGACCCAAACGGGTTCCAGGTATCTAGTTCGGGAACCCGGTTAGTAATTTTCCGTCATTGTGATGCCCTACTTCCATGTTTAGCTTCTGCTTAAAGTACTGAGAAAGGATTGAGAATTGATAACAAGCTTACTAAATATATTGAGCTTATAAGAATGCTCTTGATTGAGTCACTGTCTTATATGAAAAAGCAAACGCAACAGTTCTGATATCTATAACCAACCTTGCTGCCTTTTAATGTCAAGTAGATATATCAGTATAAACAGATCTACAAAGTAAACATGAGACAAGGCAAACATTGGTCCTACAGTGTAACCCACTTAAGTGCAAGTCAAAATTTTCAATGGTTTTCATTGCATTTATCCGAAATTGTTTACCAAGGACTTGACCAGAAAATTGTTTAACGGGTTTCAAAGAAAGGTTGCAGATAAGCGGGAATTTCACTTATCCGAATTGCACATTTAAGCGGGTTACACTATATTATGCAACATCGTGAGTAAAACAACACTTATCTTACCAACAGTTTCTTGAATTTGGCAGGTAAGCCACTTTTTCTGTGTGGAATATGGAGATCTCCCAACACAAGTACAAGCTAAATCATAAAAATACAACATCAATTCATATTAACACTTTGCAGGTATATATAATTTACATACATTTTAATAAATCTTAACATAATGCTGATAATTTGACAATTACACAAGCACATAACAGATATCAATCAAGCAGTGTACGAAAAAAGTTGGGATTCTGTGGTACGTTGTGGGGCAAAATATAGAAGAAAATTTTAGGAAAAAGTTGGGATTCTGGAAGGTAAAACCTTTCTCGGTTAAAGTGCAGATGACACGAAAAGATTTTATCATAGATTCAAGTAGCCAAAGCTAAATGATGAAGAACGGTGACAATGAATTCTTAATTTTAACATGCATAAGCTGAGATCTTTAAACTTGAATCTACCCTATTTTCAATCAGTTACTTTTTCCAAACGACAGTTGGAATGACAAAAGGGCTTACTACAGGAAAAAGGACAATTGAAAACTTTCAAAAATTGTATCTCCATTCACACGGAATCAAAAGTTTCTAACGTCCGAGTCAGCTATGTCTACACCGTTTTTCTGTAGAAAGGGCTGAAACACCTGACAAACACCTGTCACAAATGGAGGTGATGTGTACGTAAAACAGTGGATGCACATTCTAAAGCGCAGGCCGCGGAGGATGATTGACACGTTTTTGACAGAAAAAAGTAAATCCAACAACTAAAAACCCTAACCCTTACATTTCATGTATTTCTTAATAAATTATATTTATTTCAAGCTAGAAAAGGTGTCCTAGAGGTGTGGGCATAGCTACTTGGACGTTAGAAGCTTTTGGTTTTGTGCGAAAGGAGATACGATTTTTTATCATTCTGACTTCACTTTTTTCCTATAGTAAGCCTTCTTGTCATTCCGACTGTCGTTCAGAGTTTGGAAAACAGTAAATGATCGTAAATAAGGTAAATTCAACATTAAAAATCTCCGCTTATACGCGTTCAAACTCAGAAAGCATTGTCACCTTTCTTCATCATTTAGCTTCAGCTACGCCAATCTGTGTTAAAATTTGTTCTTGTCATGTGCACTTCAACAGTGGTAAAGAGCTTCTAAGTTTAGAAAATTGAAAATTAATATTCAGGTTGGTGATCGAATAATTATTGAAAATAGATTTGAAGGATGGTAAGATGTCAGCTAGAGACGCTGCTTGCTGTCGCAGTTGAAGTTTTTTGCTTTAACCTGTTGACTTACCTGAAATACCATTCACAGTAACCATCAGATTAAGCACATCTAATAATGTTTAAAACCTTAACATTACCTATGCGACTATCTATACTATCTATATATACAATGATAATGCTTTGAACAAGCAGGTATTAAACTTACTAATTACATTCTCATTTGAATTTGTAATTCAATAACATTGGTTTCTTACTCAATCATCATCATTTTTAACATAAATATTGTTTCGAGAAATGGTAGCTCCAGCCTTGCACCTGCTAATTGTAGAAACTCGCTCCTCTTGAAAGATAATAACAATCTATTCCGTATTATATGATTACTAAATTTACTGTCAGAATATTAATAAATAGTTATCAACTACTGGTAGAATGTAGCATGATTGCAGCTAAGGGCTCTTTGGTGATAACAAACTGATTGAAATGTATGAAAATAATCACACACAAAGGCAATTTGTCTGATTTACCGCATAATACTTTGGTAAAGGGACAGACAAATAACCCGCTATGATATATATTTAAATTAAAGTACCCTACCACCAAACCAGGGTGGCACAAACAGTCCGAACCTGCGAACGTAGCCGAAGCTAGGGCAAAAGTCCTAAGTTTTCCGAAGTTTACTTTCATATATTTCTTCTACAATTCGAAGAAAACTAATTTTATCGTCTTCATTTCTTGAATCCAAAGATCTGGCCTTCGGAAATGTTAAAACTGAACAATAATCTCAAAAAATGTTGGATTTCAACTCATAAAATGATATTAAACAACAAGAACAGTTATTGTTTTGGCCATTTTCCCGCTTCATTTCCACGTGCTAACTGAAGTGTGAACAAGAAACGCCTCCACGGCTTTTTAGATTTTCTAATTAGCATAACAAAGAGTGAAAAATGACAATTGAAAGCTGATCAAGATGGTTGCTCACCACAAAAAACGATCTCAAGAATCAGAAACTAGTGATCATTAAATGGCCTATACTATCTGGTTGGAATAGAACAATTTAATTGAGGACACAGATAAAATGATTGGGTTTTATTTCAAATTCTGCTTTTCAATCAAACTCTCTTACTTTGATCACTAAGCATTCTTTTCTGAAAAATATATTTCAGCTTACAAAAATGCATTCAACTTCGGAGATGTTCTGCTTGTAAGAATGGAAGTTTTATAGCAATATAATTACAGCCCATACATCAAGCATATGCCATTAGGTTTAGTTTGTTTATATAGTTTTGGAAATTACACTTAATTTTTGCTTGAATAACTATTTTGATTGTTAATTTAAACTTTTTCCTAAAATAATTCCTATGCACAAACTGATTTTGGACATTGGAAATGGAGTAAAGTTATAGATAAAAAAATACGAAGGTTACATGTGACTGAAGGTTGGTTTGCCGAAGGCAAAAATTTTTGTGCCACCCTGCACCAAACGTTACCCTATTGCAATAAAACTTTGCGTACAATGTTTTAGACCATTTGGCACTAGCTGAGATTTTGTTATTTCTGTTTAGTTTTGAAAGTTGATCTTTTTTAACCACTCTTTATTAACTGGGGTGCTTGGTTAATTGGTCCAGACTGAAAATTTGTTGTGCACGCCTGAGATCCTAGGCGCGCAACAGACTTTCCCACGTAGGAATTCAACTAAATTTAACTAAATCAATTGATCAGTGGTTTTGGAGCTTATGTGTGTTTAATGGCCAAATGCCCTTCCTGACATCAGCCAACCAAGATTGAATTCGAGATCCAGCTTGGGCCTAGACCTAATAGACGAACGAGGGAGGGCACTAGCCTCATTCCATCACGGTCATCATTTCTGTGCGGCGCTCTCGTGAGGGCCTTATAAAACTAAAGCGCACCTTGGTATCATGTGAGTTACAGCCAGGTGTTGGTTGGTCGGCCCATCGAAGAACAATACAACGAGGTGTGAATAAAAATTGACATTTGCTGAATTCAGCTATTTTTTGAATTTCAACATTTTGTAAAGAAACTAATAGATTACATTATCTCGAAGGACCTAATGAACATTATACAAACTACAGAATACAAAATGAAAGGAGAAAACATCATGTTTTGACGGAACGATCGCCATCGTTGGAAAATTGTAAGCACTTCCGTCGTTTTGAATCTTGATTTAAATAATCAAAATCAAAGAAATATTTAAAATTAAAGATCAATTCTCCAATATACAGCATATTTACTTTGATTCAAATTCTATTTCTCCGTAAATATATAATTAAAAATTGACTATGTGACAGAATAAACGATTGAAATATAAACTTTGAGAATGATTCAAGCACGTTTGTTTACATTTTTAGTGTTTTATTCACCAACCAGCGCTCGATAAAACTCCACGTGATACCAAGATGCGCTGTGATTGGGCACACCATATTTTTGGTATCTGGTACACTTTTTAACCTTTAGTTTTATTAGGCCCTCACTGGAGCGCCTCGAGGAAGTGAGGGCCGTGATGGAATGAGGCTATACTACTACTACGTCCAACGCCCTAATCACTAACTGCTACTACTACACAGAGGTCACAGACGACTTACTAAGGGGTTCTTTCTAATATATAGATGCGATGCTAAATTATTTCATGCTGAATACAATTATTGTACATGCTACTAACCATAATACATATTTACTATGTATCATCGCCTCAATAATTTATGTGATAACGCGGGATTCCCAAGATGGTGAGTGTAAATGTATAATGATCATGCAAATCAAAACACAAAATACATCAAATTCGACGGAATGGGAAATTTGGAAGAATTAAGCAATACTTTATAGAAACATATAACAGAAAAAGAAAACCACTGAAAATCTTCGTAAAAAAGCAAATCAGCCATGATAAATGGTATTCAATTATAATATAATGAGTAGCTTACCACCATGTCAATAGAGTTATATAATTTGTAATTCCAGTTGTTTTTGAACCTCCCAACTTCTCAATTTGTGCAATGTATGATAATAATGGCTGCCTTCGCCTCTTTCTCGCTAAAGGTAATTCTCCTTCTGAAGATTCTAATTCATTTCCGTTGTACTTTTTGGCAGCTTCCGGTCTGCAGACAAATCAACTCCACTCTCTCTCAAGATGAAGACTGTTCTCTGAAACTGGCCACAACAGAGAAAGTTTGATTTTCTTTCCTGCCTTTTTGGCTGCATTTGGCTTACTCTACGTGCAATTCACGACCTATACAGCTGCTCATGTGTCCTGATTTTGTATAAGGGGTATATGTTGAATTTGCAGTGTTAAATTTCACAAATTCAGGTAGGTAATGTTTGCCTGTGTAGGAATGCAATTTTTTGTAAACTGCGGATTTGTTGTGGGGATTTCTCTTGAATTTTGTTCCTGTATGATTTTGACTTGATATAAATTTCAGTTTAGCTACAAGCAATCCAACATTGGTTTATTTTATCATTTACGTAAGTTTCTTCTTTGGTATATTCGAGCTGACGTGATAATATTTTGCTAAATTCTTACAATGTATTTTTTTGGTTGCCGTTTTCTCTACCATAATTTCAATTTGAATGCATTTCTCTGTGTGACTAATTTTGCAAAACGAACTCAATTTCTTTGCTAGGCGGTTTGCTTTCCTTGTGGGTCATATCATTAGAGGAAATCTTAATGCTGATATATCTTATGATAGGATACGACTTGAACCGAACGAAATATTTTCAAACTTTAATTTTAAGACATTTTACGTGTTGAATGTGTCTAATTTTGTGTAGAATATGTCTGCATCAAATTTGATATAGTTATATTCTTAAATCCGCGCATTCTATTTTACAGGCTAGTGTTCTTGGCTAGTATGGCTCGTGAGAGTGAGAACCAACCCGATGAGAATAACTTGGCATCAACAACAAAACCCATTTCTGTTTCAAAATCTAATAAGGCTGGGAACACTTCACCGTCCTCAAATGGTACTTCGCAAGACACATCAAATCCGTTATCACTGCAACATGAAAACGGTGATAGACGATCCGTAAGAAAAAAGTTTAAAAGCAGAAGCAAGAGTCTTGATAACAAAAACGAATTGGCACATCAACGGAAATCTAGGGAAGATCAAAGTAAAGTCAAGGTATCCTTTAATAAAGGGACAGAATAATATTAAACTGCAAATCTATCTAAAGTGAACCTTAGGCTGTGGCTTTATCTGTTAGCGCCATGTCTGATATGTTTCTTTCAGAAGATGAACTCCAAGCAACAAATTGTTAAAGTTATCAAAACCAAAACAAAGTTAACTTCAAGACCAAAAAAGAAAACAGTTACTCTAATGAGTCCAAATCAAGGACGCAATTCAAAAGTAGGTGGAATTAATTTAGATAAAATGTAGCCAAGGAGTGAGTCTCCCAGTCGCATACCTTTTAGACATTGTGATATGACCTTGCTAAAATGCAGGCCTAATGATAGCTCTTAGTTTAGTTTTGGATATTACTATTATTATCAGTGAGCACTACACTTTTCGTACTATGTTTACAAGCAACGTGTTCTTGACAGGAAGTGGTCATCACAAAACGTCCGCAAGCATCATGGTCATCGGATTCTTCTGATGATCACGTGACTGATGATGATTCTTTGGATGGAAACAATATGGCGGCCCATCATAGTTTTATTCATAGATCTGATCATTCCTACGAGGAGAGAGACGATCTACTCTTTGACACTGACGAAGAAAGAGGAGCTGAAAATATGGAAAATTCTGACGAAGGTTGGCACTTGACAATTAATCTCATTCCTTTAGCTATCTAGGCCGAATTACAAACAAGTTTCCGTCGCACTCGCGACGCTCTTAACTATACATCATAGGCCTGGTGGGAGGGTGTAAAATATCAAATATTCCGTTGAAAGGTATTGCTTTGTAACTGTGCCACAACTGCACCCCTAAGCTTTTCTATTATTGCCACCCCTTCACCAGTTTCAACTAACTTTAGATTGGAAAAAAAGTGACATTTTGAATTCTGTGTTATATGGGGATAAATTATAATAGTGACCCCGAAAGCAGTCTGCAGAGTATGACAGAGCCGCCCCCAAGAAACTATTCCAAGCATATCGGATTCTCAAGCCGCCAGTGAATTTTTTTTTTCGGGAACTCAAACTGGAGTCAAAGAATACATATTCTTTACTGTTACTTAAGTTTCACGCATTTCACAGCGATCTCCAGACAGATTTTTTACTCAATGAAGAATGTGTATTCTTTGAATCTTTCACCATATATTATTATTATTTACCGCTCTGTCAAATGAAGACATAGAACCCTATATTATCTGCTATTAGATAAACATAAATTTTATAATTTTTTTTTATTATTAATATGGTACAAATATTCTATAAATTAACAATATAATATAAATTATGTTGTTGAACATTAATTACATCATCAAGACATCAAAGAGTTTATAAAGCCACAGAAAGTATGAAAATTTATTCAAAATTTGTGTTCCATGCAGGGTCCGACAAAAGTGGGGATCCTGGGATCCTAGATCCCGGAAGGCTAGACAAAATTCAGAAGAAATTTCGATCTCATTGAAAAGTTTTAATGATTTTCGGATCAAACCTCAACAAGAAAATTCAGAAGAAAAAGTTGAAATGCCCCTAGGATTCCAGAAGGCTGAACCTTTTGTCGGACCCTAGTTGTTCCATGAATCAGAATGCATCATTTGCCACCTTTGCCGGCCCATCTACACTTTGGCATCGCCATTCCCAAATTCCCCAGTTTTTAGACTAGTGTGCTTTTCAATGAGATCTCAGGGGCGCCCTCTGAGGATTTGTAATTCCAAGCGCAGAAATACAGAATTGATTTATTCCAAGACTATAAGGGTTAAATGGTTACCGGTTTATAATTTATCTGGTAATCCTTTGCCACATGCAAACTCTGTCCGTGATGTGTTTATATATTTAAAGACAGATTTAAAACCAAATAAACATATTAGACCGAGCGCCACAGAACTAAAACGACAGGTTTGTCCAGGCAACTTGAAATTCACATTCGCTGCTTGAAAAGTACTTTCCTCTTTCTTGTTTTATTCAAATTTTATTGTGGAGCTCGCTCACCAGCGATGAATTTATTATAAATCATTTCGCGGTCAGAGCCCTCTTAATTCATATATTTTGTGTTTTCGTCATGCTTCGTCATGTGAGAACAAAAGAATCAAAGATCATGAAGTTCTCATGCAGCATTTCCTCAAAATGATAAGGAGGCTTTGACCGTCAATCGTGAAATGTAAATTGGATTTTTGAAGGATTTACAATAAAATTTATCAAAACATTAAATAAGGAATTGTGTAGAATATTTTTATGAACACTATTAATGTGATTTTCAGGTTGCCCGGAGAAACCTGCCATTTAGTTCTGTAGCGCTTGGTCTATTTTGTCATTGCATAAATTCAAAAGCATTTAAACGATCATACTGTCTTTCAAAAACATTTCTATCAAATGACGCCACTACTACCTGCCAAAGCTTATCGTAACTACATCCATCCTCTTCTTGAGTCATGCTTGCCAATATGGAACCCTTGGTTGATCAAAACATCAAACTTGTGGAGTCTGTCAAAAATTCCTCAAATAGAGTCAATAACCCTTGGAATACACAACAAGTTATTTCTATAAATATTGTCTTTAAAAAATTGGGGCAGGGGATGACCCATTGCATTCCAAGAAAATGGATGTGGCAGAGAAAGTTAGTCTTCAAGATGTAAAACCCTGTGTCTGTGCCTGTATTTGTTATATTATATTAAGTTGTACCGTATTACATGCTGTTATCGTTATACTTATCTCGTAAATTATATTTATCCCTTTCTATCATAGACACTGAAGATGCTAGTGAAACTGACATGGCAACGCTTGAAGAGGAATTAACAGAAATGAAAGAAAAGTAAATTGACACTTTGATGGTGATTGCTTGATGCCGCATTTTTATGACAATTTCATTTCCATGATCATCATGATGATGATTACTTTTGCAGAATGTACTTAGAGAAAGTGAAAGAGCTCAGACAGCAACTGGACAGCCTGAAACAAGGTCTGTAGAAATGGTCAATCTGATTCCATGACATTCATAATGAAATTGATTCACCAATGGGAACGTTAAATTATATTTTTTATTGATTTGTAGAACCGGTCCTATATAGTTCAGATTCTATTTTATTTAGAAGAATGATCCGATACAATATTTTAAAAAATTAAGCTGACTTGGACGTTAAAAACTTTTGATTTTGCGTGAATGGAGATATGATTTTTTATAATTCTGACTTCAGCTTTAAATTATATTGAACATCCACAAAGTGTCTGTATAATTTTCAGTTACTTAATGGCAAGCCTTGGTATTCAGTATTAAATGTTGTTGTTGTTGCTTTCTTAACAGGTACACATCCAGAATACTTGGAAAAACTCAAAATAATTGAAAGACAAAGAGAAGATTGGATAGATTTAGCAGGTGCATATTTGTCATCAAAGCGGATTTGAACGGCCGATCATTCAACTCTAAATAGAGTTTGAGTTTAATTCATGTTACATTAATTTGATGTTATTGCTTTTTCAGAGGCTTACAAAGAATATGAGGTCAGTAAAACAACCTCTCCTTCCCTTTAACATAATGTTTTACTGTAGAACATTTAGACGTTTGAACTGTTACCTGTATCTTCCATCAGATGCCTAAGAAATCCAATCAAACACTAGTCGTTGATAAAATATTTCGCTTTGTGTTTAGTTGATGGAAGTTGAGAGGGAATACAAGAAGGAGAAAGAACAAGCCATCACTGAATTTGAGGTTAATATGATTGTGATGACATTTAATTAACATGTCATTCACATTGGATTTATCGTTTGATTTTTTGTTTTCTGCAGACTAAAAAAGTTGACTTGAAAGAATCATTGATTTCTGAACTGATTGAAAAGAAAAAAAACATTGAAAATGAAAAGATAACAATGGAATTGACTGGAGGTTTGTTACCAACCCCCTCGTTAGTTACCTATGCACTGAGTGAGGGCATGATAGTACCATAAACAAATATGTGGTGGTGTGTCGAATCACAGCGCACCTTCGCATCACGTGACGTTTTGTCGGACGCTAGTTGGGGAATAAAACACTAAAAAAGGGGAAACATACTAGCTTGAATCATTTCCAAAGTTTATATTTCGATCGTTTATTTTGTCATATTGTCAATTTTTAATTATATAGTGACGGAGAAATGGAATTTTGAATAAGAGCAATATTGTATTTTGGAGAATATATCTTGAGTACCCTATTTCATTGATTTAAAACCGATGGAAGTGCTTACAATTTTAACTTTCGGCTTTATTCGGCCCTCACTGAATGACGCTAGTACCTAACATAGTAGAGAGAAATCCTCTGTCGTAATGTGGAAATGTTTTACTTTTCATGCACGGTACATCCCATGTGTATACATGCAAGATATCATACAATAGTCATGAGTATCGCTCAATGAGAATGTGTACTGTTGTTTGCAAACAATATATTATCTGTAGGTCTGAATTGGTATGAAAGTGGAGGATGGAAACCAACTAATCATATAACTAAACAATTTTGTAATGGTCAATTTCATTATACATTGGTAAAATATGATGTTTTATTAGTTCTGAATAAATTGTATTTTCAGATGTAATGGAAGTGAAACCAGTTGTAACACGGAAATTGAGACGCCGCCCTAACGAGCCCCCACCCGCCCCCGAGAAGAAACGCAAAACATATTCTAATATCCTTTTCTGATTCCACATTATATTCCATTTTTATTGTTGTGTGTGTTGTTGATCATGTGATCATACATATTGTTTAATCAGCATCCTTCAATTTAACAATCCTTCTTGTTCGCCGCTTTAGCCATTTCTGTTTTGATTGTTTTGTTCCTCCTTGACTGCATTGATTCACAATTGAACCTTTTGCTTAGTGACGAACACATTATGGCTGATTTGAAACGATTAAATCGCCTTGGAAAGACTCATCTACTAGATGTAAGTGCTCATGTATTCCATAACTGTGATATTTCGGATATAACTGTGATAACCCAGTTCATAATATGTGGTTCTTTGCCCCCCTCCCAGTTGATGTTCCTAACTGTCTCCTTCCATTGTTCTTTCTTTAGTTAAGGACATCGTCTCCAGCTGTTAAAACAGCTAAAGGTAACTGGAGTTCAATTTGAACATGCAGGGTGTCATTTTGTGTCACATCATGGTGTACTGACAATGCAATGTTTTGTATTTATGAATATAGGAGATTCCGCGACTGATGACCTGTCAGTGGTGTATGAAGCGCGAATTGAAGATGGTAGACTTCTATATGACAAAAAATGGTACAACAACAAACCTGACAAATCCATTCAAATTATTATCATCGGTTGACTTTTGAAATTGGGGCAGGGCAATCTTGATTTGTTTGATATTTAAATATAGGCAAACTGCCGGTCATCTGATTGGCCTTCTCTCTAGCACAGAGCGTAAAAATAGGACTAGTCGACTGAAAGTAGAGCCTGTGTTGTTCTTGTAAACGATTAGGCATCTGTGGCTAGACTCCGAACCCTAAACCAGATTAATTCACTATTGTGTCACTTTGCAGCCAACTAAATAGGAGTCAGACATCATATCCACTTTTACTGACTAGATTAAGATTACATCTTTCTATAAATAGCATTTGCGAGGTTATATGTCAAGAGGCAGAATTAACAGTATCTACAATGACAGTGACATCACTTCCTCTCTCCAAAATGTCTGTAAGCGATGTCTAAGGGTTCGATATATAGTGATTCATGACGGCACCTCCTTCACGGGATAAGTGGGGCTCAACAGGTGTACCTCACCTTCGATCATGGGATTGTGAGAAACACAACCACTTCAGCCCCTTACATGCAGTGTTTGGATTATAAGTGTGAGTTTGCTGATAATCATTTAAGTAATGGGTTTCTTCTAGTTATCATTTGAGGTCACTTTAAATATTCATAAAAATGCAATACAAAGTCTAATAATCTACATCCTCTTTCAATTCTATCTCCTGGCTAGCGACGGCCCAGTCTATAGACGACAATAACAGGGATTTGTATTGCTATTATGCTGTGTGATCTACTAATATGGTGTTATTACTGTGTTGTTTGTGATTTGTAGGTATCAAAAAGGCCAGTCGATTTATTTGGAGGCAAAAGAAGGGCTCAAATTTACGTGAGTCCCTTTAATTCCTATTAATTTGGCATCATTTATAGCAATATTTTGTAAGTTACAATTTTCGATGTTGAAGAAGAACTCAAATAGTTAGTATCACCAGAAAGCAAACTTTCAATTCAAACCTTCATTTTATGATTCAAATACAATCATATCCTTCTATGCTATTACCCTTCAATCGTTATTGACATATCTGTTTGAGTGTACGCTCCTAGAAGAAGAATATTTGTGACAGCGGAACGATTTATTATCTAAGTAGTTGCCTTTCATTATTTTCTTTGTAGGGCGCAAATCCATTCAATAGGTACGAATGAGGTGAGTGAGTGGTAGATTATGTATGACCTTGAATAATCTATTTTCTTTCGAGTGTTATTATTAATTGTTGTCTGGACTTGATGCTATCTCTTTATAGAATACGTTCATATCTGACCACAAAAGGTTGTTCTATAAACAGTATATACTTTGGTGTTTGTTTACTATCTGATATGTATATTTACCTCTTTTAGTTGTGGGTTAAAAAGCTGTCTGAAGGAACACGGCTTAAAATCTATTTGACATCGCTCCACAAAGGCAAATACGTGATACGGAGACGAGGTAATACGTCATCAGTCGCAGTCAAAGAATAAAGTCACAGTGTTAATAGACGAATGCAAGGCTTAATTAATCGAAAGAGGCTCCCCCTATGAGAGACATCATTCCACTTGTTATTAAAATAGAGAACAGAGAGCTGGAAAGGGAATGTTGTCCTGTATTTGTAAATAGATGATGATGTGTACATACTTATATAGAAAAACTATTTGGTCAATAATAAGAATGTTATTTTATTGTGATTCCCTTCTTTCATTCATTCTTTTACTCTTTCATTTTGTTCTTTGTTTTCAAATCATGACTATCTATATTACAAACCACTAAATCATATATACATATTGCGCTCCTGCTCTTACCCCTCGTTCGACAATGGAAACAGAATAGTTAATATTGGGATTAATGAGATGAAATGTACTTACAGGTATCAAAGCACCGCTCAATTAGATTACTCTTAAATAAGTCATGAATTCTTACATAGAATAAAGGGTGTCATGGACCAAAAAGGACAGATTCCCGCTGGACAACTTCACATTCACAGAACAGTGGACATCGTAATGTCCGAAATATTTTCAAAAAATGTTGAGAAATGCCGAAGAACAGGGGCCCGTCTGAGCTATGTACAGTATAGTGTAGGCCATATTTCTTCAAAGTTCCTCTAGAAAAGAAATGCTCTAAGCAATCGTTTTCCAAACAATAATCCGTACGTAAAATGTATCATCATTCCATAACGGCCCTCAACTCCACGCAGACGCTCCGTGGAGTTGAGGGCCGTTATGGAATGAGGCTACGTGAAGTATATAGAGAAGCCACTCGACAAACGGAAAAACAGATTAATCGGACATCGTTGTAAAAGTATATATAAGTGTCATAAGCATAAACATTCCAAACAGTTAAAATCTGTAGTTAAAGTCACTGAGATAGAAAGTCCCCCTTCTGTTTGTTTCCATTACTATTTAACATACAATAGAGACACCGCATTGGATGACTAGATAATTATCATAAAATGAAACCTTGCATCAATGATTTCATATTCTGAAGCATCAGCTGCTGCCTTGATATTTTGATGATCACGAATGATGGCCACCCAAACAGACATTTCAGACGGCCAGGCCAATGTTACATACATTCACGCATGATGAGTGAACCATTTACCATATGCTATTTCAACATCTGCTTGTTGTCAACAGCAAGCTAAATTTCATCTTGAACTGATATTGCAATGCACTCAAATCATCACGCTGTAATAATATGACTCTGTCTTAAGCATAGGATTTTACCTTGGAATTCATGCTAATCTAGGAATGTACAGGTACGCCAATAATGTGCTATTATCCTATTCCTGGTTAGCCTCGCACGCTTTCGGGAATTTTCATCGAGGCCTTTCAGAGACTACGTTGCTTCTCGGTTTTAAATAAAAGTTAATTTTGAAGTTTGGATTGGAAAAGTCTCTTCGTTGCCCTTTTTAATTATATGACATAATTTTTTGGCAGCTATTCCTGTCTTTTTGATAGTGCGTTTATACATCATTATGATATCATCAATGTTTAATAGGGCATTAGACCGCAATTATATCTATTTACTATACAATTTAAATGTCAAATACCACATAATTGTTATCAAATATAGAATATATATCATCCGAGTAAAAAAGAATGAAGGAAGATTCCTATTTCGGATGCATTGAAATATATTTGAGTTAAGCAGATCGATTACATGTATGACGTATGTGTGTTTGACATACGTTTTACTTGGTTTTATTAGTTGTCAGATTAAAATAGTACTACAATGTTGTTTAGAATCTCAACAAATGTACCTCTAGTTTTCATTGAATGTTTGGAGAAGGAAAATTCAATATTTACTTTGATTTATCATTACTTCTTCTTTTATTCAAATATGCATAGTTTTATTCTGTGTCAGTTTGGGTGTGTGACTATTCTTTAGTGCTGTTTACAGATTCACTCTTTATTAATGCTTACAGGTTTGTGATTATTAATAAAGCTTCCCGTCTGTAAATACTTTCTTTGTTCTGTTCTATAACATTCCTTCGGTGTTCTAAAAACAACGTCTCCATGACACAAGCCATTTATGGGGATTGATTGTATTCTGTAGTCGAGAAACGAAAAAATAACAATTAAATGCCAGCAAGATGACGCTTTTAGAAGTCAAATAGTTTATAGTATTTTATTGTTTATTCCTTCACATAACTTATGAATTCATTAAATCCTTTTCTATTGTTCGTTATAATAGATTAAATGGGAAAATAAAATAAATTGGTAACTTTCATTAATAGAAACCCCCCGTCGTTCCGGTATTTTATCTGATCGTCTCCGATTTATCACAACCAAGGGTCCCATCAATTATCACAAGGCACAGATATGCACAACTAAGTAATGACGACATAAGCTGATCCAGAACTGGGCTAAGCGATTATCTCCTTCTCTTGATATCTTCAAAACAACTCTCAACGTAAACAAAAACATCGTGTATCGCGGACCAACCGCAGTCGAACCTTCGCGATGTACTCCCTTTTCAAAGACGTAGCTCCCTAGGAGACTTTTTGTTTCGCATGGATGTATAGATGGGGGTACTATGTGGTGGTCGAAATGTATGTACTGTTGCGATTGGAAACCAAAGGCGTTGCCAATCAAATCGATTTACACTATCCAAATCAAACATGTCTACGACGTGAGAGCTACGTTTTAGCAGCCACGATCAACTCAATATTCATTTATTAGGTGCTGAAATGCATATACGAACCAACCCACGGCGGATGATAATAATATTGGTATAGTTATATTGGCCCTATCGTTTTGCGCCCAGCCAACAGACACATGCTAACACAGTGCAACAATTGTAACTGTTCAAGTGTAACCAATGAATCAAATCATGAATTAAATTAAACCAACATAGATGAACAGACTGATTAACAGGGAGTGCTCGATCACGGGTGAAATGAGCTCGTATCCATAGTAACACATTCAAACAGACCTGACATAAACGTTCGGAAATGACTCTCTCGTTGTCATTATTCTGATTGATGTATTAAATAGCCATCGTCACATCATCAATTGCTATTCAAGAGTGACAGCTTAATCGTTACTATTGTTAATCTGTCGATGGATTAACAGCACACGAGGAAGGAAATCTTTAATGAAACAGCAAACATACGAAAACATACAGTCGCTCAAAAACTGACCTTAAATGTCTAATCTTTTTTAATTGATTTTATCTAGATAGTCTGCTCCTATCAGAATCTCGCAAATGTATTTGCCTGCACCGCATAGATGTGTAGATCTATTACACAAACGAGGTTCTTCATTAGCGGTTAGGATTATTAAATGACCCCCACTCCGAATGCAGTGTATTTGAGATATCAGACATCTATGGAATTTCAAAGAATTTGAATTTTTAATATAAAAACTGATCCTGACCTGTCATCTCTTTGTGTTTGGAATTACTTTTGTCGAAATTATGTACAGTAATTGGACTTATACCGAAACTATGCAAGATTGCAATTGCAAAAATCTTGGCATTGTTTTAAAATGCAATTGGATTTGCATTGAATTGGTCGAGCATCCTGTTTCTAGGCCGGGTGTATTTGACCGTCGGCTCGCATGGCTATGTTGTTATCTGCATTCATAGGATGTTTGCGATTATCAACGTCACGGCCCATCGGCCGCAAGTTATCTCATTTGCATAATACAAGCAGTATATATACGGGCTATACACCGCAAACAATCTCATTCAAAATTCAGCGTTGAAGTGAAGAGAGCGAAATAAAATCAATCATTAGACAATCACAATGGGTGCAGTAAGAAAGAGTAACTACATGTTTGAGTATCGTATAACTGTCCTGGGTGCATCTGCCGTTGGTAAGACATCATTAATTCATCGTTTTACGCAAAACAAGTTCATCGATAGTTACAATCCAACTGCTTTAGATCACATCCAGCATATCGTCGATTATAAAGGAGAAATGTGCGTGTGTCTGTTGGCTGACACGTGTGGTAGTTTGGACTTTCCAGCAATGCGGAGATTATCTATTTCGAAAGGCAACGGTTACATTGTAGTGTATTCTGTTACCGATCAACGATCATTTGAAGAAGCAGAAAAAATCATCGATGACATCAAAGATATTAAGGAGGAGAGTGAAGATGAGATCAAAATCATGCTGGTCGCAAATAAATCTGATTGCGAAGACTCTCAGCGATTGGTCAATCGACAAGACGGCCTCACTTTAGCAGAGAGCGTCAGTACATTTAGGAATGTGACATGTGATTTTGTTGAAGTATCAGCCAAAGAAGGTAGTCAGGTTATCTCCGCATTTCATGGCGTCTTAAATATGTTCAGACCAGAAGTACAAGTGGAAGCTACACCAGAAAGAAGAAACAGTCTGTCACGATCTTTGAGTTTAAGAAAAAGTAGAAAACACAAACAACAGAAACTGATGAAACAAAACAGCCGAGACGATCTTTTACGCAAAAGTAACGACGATTTACCTAGACAAGAAAGATTAAATAAAAGCAGCGATGACATAGTTAACGATGGTAGAAGAGACTCAAGCGAAGAAACATGCTACAGAGAAAGAGCAATGTCCTTGGGAAGTGCAGGACTAGACGATGAAGTACTCGCAAAATTCAGAGCAAACTACCTTCGAGACCTCGCCAGCGCTGAAAACTCACCCATCATATCAAGAAAGAAATACTCGAGGCAACACTCTGCTAAAGACGTCTTAATTCGAACGTGCCTCGCAGCCAAACGAAAATTACAAGGAACGAAATCAACAGTGTCTGTAAAATAAATCATATAATTATGTAACCTACAGAATTAAATATAAATATTTATTAATTTAACGACCTACTCAACTGGTTTTGAGTGTGAAATTGTTTTATTTTTTAATGTACAGAAATAAGAGAAATTATTATTTATGAAAAGATGAGAATATATGGAAATAAATGGAGTGACAAACGGTACAAATTGAAAATCAGCTGTGATTACTACTTTCTCTCTCTTCCGTTTACCGGCCGTGGGATCATTGTGTGCCCGCCCAACTATTCATCAGAGCTATTCACGTCGTACGCCAACGCTATTCTTCCTTTGTGTACATAGATACAAGTATAGATCTCAGCTCAGCTATAATAGAATAATTACATATTGAATTGGTTTAGTAAGTTACCGTTAGCTTCCAGCGCCAACGTAATTCACAGAATTATTGTGAAGCAATCGCCTTTGAATTTATTCGCCGCTGAATTAGTACGGGATGCGTGTATTTGTTTTAGCTATAAAAGGTAACAATGAAATATAATATTTGAGTTGAAGCAAGAATATGCAGTGTACAGTATAACAGGTGTTGCGTTGCGGGGGAAGGGGTGGCACAATTCGAAGCGGATAAAATTAAAAGACAAGTCATAGAATTATAATATGTAGGTGGGTAAACAAATAGAAATAATTGGAGATGTAAGCAAAAATTTAATAATTCAGTAATCACGTATAGCATAACGATATGGGTGTTTGTCTGTAGATTAGACGACTCTAAATGACCAATTATTATGGTGCCCTTATATCGAAAGTTTCAGTCACGAACAGAGAAGACAATACTCAACTAATCAAAGCGATTGGTAATCTAAATTGCCTGCATCCGGGTTTCCTTTCAGACGAACACAGAACAATCATAATTACACACCGTAAAACACAGAGGATGATATGATGATATTCTACCTTTGAGTTTCAAATGATATTAACCATTGAATGCATGCTGCCAACAATAATAAATATAACTACTACTTTCAATTGGATATACTTCTTTGTTTGAAATATGATTAAACTCAAACTGCGATCCCATTTAACGCTTGGTTTAATACGCTAATGGTCCTGCTTAATGGAATAATAGATGTGAGGGTTTTATACGTTGTATGTGTTGTGGTTGAACCTTTGAAACGGTGCTTTTTAAGTTAATCAATCAAACGATTAATCGAGTTCGGTATGATTCAATTCTGATCCGAATAGATATTGAACGGATCCAGTTTTACGTCCGTTTGTTGGCATTCAGGGACTTCAACCAATTAATCTCCTTTAACAAATGCCTCGATACCAGCCTCCATTGCCGCCCGATATCCTTCTCTATGATACGCACTGAATTGCAGTGAGGTAAAAAATTGATTGACAGTCACGTGTTGAGGGAAGCGCCCGCAGACCGGCTGAGAGCAATATTTCCAACAAGGGCAATGGCATAATTCACAACAAGCAAATGTCAATTTATCAACATCGTAAGATGTAAGAACGGGACCAGTACCCCAACGGGACGCCTTTAAGCGCACCCCAGTGTCCATAAAGTATTCTTCCCAGTCATTAACAACGGATTCAATTCCTTCGTGAGGATGTCTGGGCAACAAATATAAAATCTCTCCTGTTCCTACTAGTTCGCTTGGTTTAGTTTCATCGTCGCGATCATAATAATCAACGTAAAATTTATAATGCCGTAGCTTATTCCCAGCAGACCGTTCAACTAATTGTTCCCTTATATCTTCAACGACATCTCTGTTGTTTAGGCCTCTAAACGAGCATCTCAGTTTCGTGCGTGCCATATCAATGGATTGACGTAATTCATCAGCGTAGCTGTGATCATCTGCGGCATAGCCTCCATCTACAACGATTATCTTTGCAAGCCTCTTTTTCAATAACGGTAATAATCCAAGGTTTTCAACATGACCACCGTCACTTAGATGGAGCACTGCTGGGGGTGCAGAGCCAATGTTATTGATTTGTAGTATTTCACGTAGAAATCTCACTTGGCGAACATTAACAATGCACCACCTACACAATAAAACAATGAAATGGTTATTCGACAACGAATGTGAAGCCTGGGAGGCATCGGGATGCCACTCGTAAACGACCGAAGGTCAAAAATTCTAATTGGCCAACGCTATAAACATCAGTATTACCTCTACTTGTCAAAAGTCAGCTCCCGTCGGGCTATACAGAGTGTTTGGATATGAACACTATGTAACTATTAAAGCCTATGGTTGCAATGACCTCACCTGACAAATCTCTCCGTCCCATGTCTCTTACTGCCGGTCGGAAGTACAGCAACGATGATCACCAACAACAGAATAGCAATGAAAACAGCCAAAAATAGATCTGATATCGCTTCGGGTAATTGAGGTACGACAAGCCACAATGGAGAAACAAGCAACGGAATGACCAGAGTGCATTGGATGACGAATGGTAACCACTGGAAACACAAGTTGACATCAATATATTACTATTAGTACAGGCGCAAAGGATGGTGGGTATGTCTTTGTACTCACCACTTTGGGGCAGTCTCCTTTCGGTAGCAACGATCTATCCGATATCCAACTCTTTCCCATCGTCATACCAAGAATTACTTGCAGACTGAGAAGGGTTTCTTCTTTGTATTTTCCCATGTGATAGGTGACAACGGCAGCAGAGGTTGCCATGGCGTCTGATAATTTAATGTCCCTAGGACCAATCAGATCTTTGAAATCGTTATCGTGTTTATCATCGATCCGTTCGATGGCATAAGGCGAAAGCGTGAGTAAAGCATAATCCGTATCATGTCGATGCTGCCGATCTTCACAGTTATATTGCCAGTTGTCAACTAAAACGCTGCAGATGAACTCAGGCGATGTGCCTTTCAAATCCGAGAGGGTCAGCGGTCTGTCGGGTGCAATGTTGTTACCAAGGAGCGCGTCGTCATCACATGTATCGTCGCATGAGCACATCGGCCAGAAGTCGGCTAAGGAAATACCTCGGCAACCAAATCGGCCTGCACTGTCTTTCGTATAAAAGGCTCTTTGCAGCTTCCACCTAAACAATGAAATAGATATGTGGGTTGTTTTGAATATATCGAGGGCCTTATAATAATTATTAGAAAGAGGATATTTCAGCTGCTTACCTGTAGAAGGCATGAATAGCCCCTTGCTGCAACATAACCAAATAAGGTCCAAACCAAAACAATATTCCAGATACCCATAAGACAAACGGGAAATAAAATCTAATGTACGGGAATATCCAAACAGGAGATCTATAAACGCGCCATTTTGCCACAGTGGCGTAGAAGAATATGAGTAATCCCCAGGCTGCTCTGCTTCGAAACTGAGGCACGCCCAACCACAATAGAACACAGAGCATTAGTAGCACAATGTTCACCCACGTGCTTGTAAGTGGAATGAACTGTTCCATAAACCAAGGAAGAAAAGTCAGCGATAAGATTATCAAGGATAGATAAGCGAACACTGTAAATCGTGGCCTCCATGACTCAAAACAAGCAGTTGAAAGAGTGAAAAATACCAAAAAGAAAAGAACGGTAATCGTAAACAGTAAATACAACTCTCCTAATTCGGTGATGGCGTTAACATTGAATACACATTGTTCCATTCTGCTGATTTCTAGTAAACGACGATAGCTTGTAAATAGAACATTGAATGTCTCATTATCATAATGAATATGTCCTGGGCACGAGAATCCAGTCCTCATTAAATCGCCAAATAAATAATCTGTAAAATAAGCCATTGGAAACGCCACAGGTATCCATAACAACAGAGGAGCTAGTACGCCAACAAGGAATAGCAATATAAACAATACCAAAACATCTACGATCCCTACAAGGGGATTGCGCCAGTGGCATAGTACCCCACTATTTTTACGCATCGTATTAAAGAATTGTTCATGCCAAGCAGGGTTATCCGTTCCTCCGTTCCTAATCTTCCAGTCCATGTAGGCACTGCCAACGTACCCGCCACCAGAAACGCAACTTAGACAATCGACACGTAACTTTTTCTGTAGCACGCGACGCAGAACACCCGACGCCAAAGCTGCAGATCGAATACCGCCGCCGGAAAAAGATATTCCAGTTTTATAATCACGTTCACGAGCTTTCGTCATCTTTTCATAATCTCCATCGTCATCTACTTCAATGCTAATACACACTGTATCACTACTATCTCGGTCCATAGACTGTCCCTCTGTCGATAAAAGCAAAAATGAGAATATTAAATGAGATATTGCATAACCGGTGGTTGCTCCATGGTTGTCAATCACACGACCTACCTTTCGGTTCACAGTTACATGGGCTGTTCATGATTGCAGCCAGAGTTCAAATAATCGTGAGGCAAGATTAGATAAGTCTTCAGAAGAAATGAAATCTTGACATTGGCAAGCTAAGTTAAAGTAAACTAATTAATTATCCAAACAGCATGCACAGCCATAATTACACCGCCCCTTTGAATCAATAATTGTCTTCCAACTAATAAACCACAACCACACAATGCTCACTTCTGACTGTATAGCATGTTCATAAATATCCTTCGATTTGAACACGGTTTTCACAGCATAGGCTGATCTGCTCTGCTGCCAATGTTATTATTGTAACTCTTCTAGACGCTGATTTATTTATGTCGGAGTGAAGACGATGGAATTCTACGCTTGACTAGGCTAGCGATAGTCCTACCTGCCGTTAAATATGGATCGATTCCATTGATTTGACAGACTCACTGCAATCATAATCAGCAGCAAACAATTAAAAAATATAAGCCAATAGGACAAAAACATCCCAACCCATCTCGTCAGACATATTGACCTATAAATATTATGTTTAAATAAACAAGTTTTATTCTGGGAGGGGCGCCAATTTAATTATAGAGCTGATAATGAAATAGATGAGCATCCCACTTTGCTTGATACGATTCATTTCTTAGAGTGGAGGTTTATATTTCTATTTCATGTAAAAACAATATCAATCTTTGACTTTCCTTTTCAATGGTTTGATTGGAAGACATTGATGAACCACTTCAAACAGTTTGATTCCTATAGTGGATGACTCTTTCATGCTTAGCAATAACACAGACGTCATTATACTATTACAAGGCAAAACATAGAATTGTTTATCTTGTTATGATAATACTAATGCACGCCATTAATTAAATAGTTTCATCTTTCATTTCAGAGGGGAACATTTAATTCGTAACTTTATAGCTTTGCATGGGACATGTTGTGTCGCTGCTATTAAATAAATAGTGTTATATGCATGCATTAGCATGAGCAGCTTCATATGACATATCGATATGTTAGCGGTGAGAAGAAATTTAATTTCAACGATTTACTGATTTAACTTATCTAGCTGTTTCATAGCTAAGTCAGTTCATCGTCTCATTTCCATTCCTCTTTCCAGCGATTTCCCGACAGAAGCAAGCCTCGCAGTGGCGAATGCTTCAGCTCAGGACATCTTTAAGCCCACTTGATGGTTTTCCTAAATTTTTGTTGAAGAACATCATTGCCACTTCTACATAGTTTTTCCTCTTCCGATTTTATTCCAACTTTCACTTACGCAAGGTATTCTTCCAGATATCTTGAAAACTGCCTTTGTCATTCCCATCTACAAAAGCGGCGCGTTCCCGGGCGCGTTACTTCTTTTGGCGATCGCACTAGACTTGTTTGGAGACTCTCGTCACTTCTTTTGGCGATCACGCTACTTGCTTAGAATTTTCGTAACTTGTGAGAAAATCACATCACATACATGAGTTAAAGATAAGCATAGCCGTGACACGTACAGTTAGCAGTGATTTACTTCAAACGCTCTAGTATCTCTATAGCATGCGTGCCGCAGAGCATGCGCAGAGAGACCTTTTCTTTCTATACGAAGGCATTCACTCTTACCGACGAAAATTAGAATTCTTTTATATAATGCTCTTGTCTGTCCCATTTTGACTACTGCGCTGTTGCCAGGGGGAATTGTGAACAACAACATCTTGAACAACAGAGGTATGAGGACAGTGCTCCAGTGTCATTAGAATAGAATAGAATAGAATAGAATAGTGTATTTTAAGGCCTTTAAACAACTTAATACAAGTATGAATCTACGTTTTTATTTTGTACTTTAACTAACAGATATTTCGTTATTTTGCTGTTGTTCCTAGAATCCTGGTTTTTATTAACTAATTTGTTTTATTTTGTTGATTTTCTAATAAAGCGGATTTAATTTTCTCTTTATATTTGCTGTTACTATCATTATGTAAATCGATATATTTGTTTATAAATTTTGCACCACGAAAAGAAAAAGATCGCTTTCCACGGTCTGAATTGACACGTGGGAGAATGTATAACTGTTTTCGTGTGTTATATGGAGACTGTGATCTTTTAAATAATCGTTCTAAGTTTGGGCCATTTTCTCCTAGAGCTGATCGATGAGATGTGATGGCAGTTCTAAGTTCAACAGTGTCTTCAATTGTGAGCCAGTTTTGTTCATTTAATAAGTTCTGCATTGTGTCATGTTTTTTTCTACCATCGATCAATTTGGCTGCCCAGTTATGAATACTTACCTGTACTTTATGCAATTGAGTTTTGTTACATGACGACCATACTTCAAGTGCATAAAGGCTTGGTTCAACAATTTTGGATTCTCTAACTCTCATTAATACCTCAGGTGGAATATACTTTTTCTGCTTTGCAATTGCACGTAATCTATAGGAGGCTGTTCTTATGATCTATTTTATATGGTTTTTGAAAGGACCTCTGTCTCAAATATGCTTAGTCAGCTTGAATGGCTAAGCATCAAGTACAGGGTGTCTTTCAATCAGCTTTCCTAAGCTCATAAAATTAATTTTAATCGAGCTCCTCCTTTGCTATCCACTTTCTTCTCTTCTCAGTACACCACGAAACACGATCATCTACAAACAATAATATTTACACTCAACCAAGCCATCGTCACTCTTCTCAGTCAGCTGGTGCTTGCAAATGGAATGATCTACCAAACTCGATTAAGGATATATCACTGATAGTAGGTTGGTTTACCCAGTGCCATACGTAAAGCAGACTCTCTGTATATATTTCGCCGTCAGCTTAAGCATTATATTTTTAACAGTTCAGACATTCAGTAATTTATTTTATATTTCTCACTTTTAATATTAGAACTGTACAGCGCCGTTGTGGAGATTATTCTCAAAAGCGCGCTATATAAATACACACTTATTATTATTATAATAGTAGTAGGGTTTTACAAAAAATTATGTAAATCAAGTCTAGCATGTAAAGATTAATCATTCACTAATCTACATTTTTGTTCTCTATATTGTAATTGTGTTCGTAACTATTTTAATTTTATTATGTTTATACTGTCATAGTCTTTAAATTCCGATTTCCAGAGAGTCTGCGAGCAGGAAAACAAACCGTAATGTCAACCACTGCAAAGTTTGGAGCCCTGTTGATCTGAAATGCTGTTTTCTATTGGCCAGAACCGCTTTCTTTGTTGTAATTCACTTTACATGAGATGGACGACACAGAATGATCACTGAAAGACCGGCATCATTTATAATCATTTAACAAATTTTGAACCTTTCTTCTGTTGTCATTGATTTCTTTTCTAAATTTCTTTCATGTTCATTGATGAATAAAAGTTTTTGTTGACATCGGTCGATATTGTCTGTATTTCCGCATTTCATAAAGAAATAAATTTAAAATATAATCCCGGTCCGTAATAAAGTCATCTGGTATTTAACAAGAAATCGACGAAGAAAAATAAAACTGCGATGACATTTCGTTCAAACAGAAACATTATGCCTGTAAGTTGTACATGTCTGCTGATACAGCTATGAACAAGATGCGTTATTAAGGCCTGACTATAATTATGTTCGGTTTAGAAGAGTGATTCACTCATGTGATCCAATCGAATCATGGATTCTAATTATTTCTGAACTATTCGAAGCGAGTGGGGAACTAAAATCAATCCAAAGTTACTCTGCGATTTACCGTGGCTCAACGCTCTGTGGCTCAACCATGATAATCAACATATACAATTAAACTATAGGAAGTGCAGGAGTTACACATGCATTGTAATAATGCTGCAAGTAGATGTTACTGTTTACTGCAGTCTCAGTGATGTTAGTGATAAATCTGGCTATATTTCAGGAAGTATTTGCAAAGTGATTGATATTATAATATTTTTTATAAAAATTCAACTGTAATCCTTCTTCTGTCAACGAACGAAAGTCGATCGCATGACTCATAGCAATAATTTTATAAGTTAGCTCCTCCCCCCTAGAATGTGTTCCCTATTTGATGAGTTAATTGTTTGAATAATTTTTCAGGCACTCAGGGTAATCACAAAGGACATCAAAATGTTTCATTTATCATCTCAGCTGAGGAAAATAGAATACGATCCATCCACTATTCAGCTAGAACATTCCATGTCATCAGTTCGTCCGCTGGTAGTTATATTTGGTTGGCTGCGAGCGAAAAGTAGTCATTTAGATCGTTATGGCAAAATCTACCGTCACCATGGCGCCGATGTATTAACAGTCAAACTAGAAATTATGGAGGTAAGACAGTTAAATCATTTAGCCCTATTAGGAATTATTTAATGACTTGATCTATTTCACTACTTTAACATCTTACGTTCTTACGTACTGTTCTACATGATAATGATACTATGCATCACTCCGCTAGCATATACGAAACGGCAGCCGTAGGTAATTTGAAAGTCCTTTTTGGAGTACACGTCTATAAATCACTAGATTTTCAATCAGCTGGACAAAGTTAGACTTATAAAACCGATCTAATAACCGGTCTAACCGACAGATCTATAAAACTAATTATGCATCCTTATTATGAAACATTTTTTAATAGACGGTATTACTATTGGTACATTGTATAAATTTACGTCACTGATAATTATATCTTTATGATTCTATTTGTACAGCTTGTCCGTCCGAAACTTGCCAGTGTAGTGGCATCAAACATTCTGCGGATTTTGAAAAGTGATGCCCACAAAGACAAACCAATCGTTATCCATGGATTTTCAGTCGGGGGATTTCTCTACGGTGAACTATTGAACTCTCTTGTAACGGATAACAAAAATGCGTCTGTTAGAGAACGAATTCGAGGTCAGATATTTGACAGTCCGGTTGATATCGAGGGTACATCAGAAGGAGTATCAATCGCTGCAACAAACAATGCAGCGTTGCGAAAAACCATTAAACTGATGCTAGATTCTTACCTCTTTGCAACACATCGTTATACCACATCTATTTACAATGCCAGATCTTATTTATTTCATCACAATCCAATTATCACACCATCTTTATTTCTCTTTTCTGAAAATGATGCAGTTGCTAGACCTGAGACAGTGAGACGTTGTGCTTCTCTGTGGAAAGATACCATGGGTATGCCTGTAACGACAAAATGTTGGAAAGAATCGAAGCATGTATCACATATGTATACGTACCCTGATGAGTACATCAAAGAACTAATTGTTTTCATGGAGCGTCTTGGGATATTCCCATTGAAACACAACGTTCAACAACTCAAAGAACGTCTTCTGTAACACCGATAGATTCAACCGTCGGTGGTCCATTGATATACACTGTATTTGTGTTATCTAATTATTTGAATATAGTATATATAATACTGTTCTTTTGAAATGTTACACATACAGATCGTATAACTTTATAAAAATGTGAACGAGTGACCAGCATTTAAGTTGTCACTTTTTGAATATATAATTATATATATATACTTTTTTTTAAAGGTCACATGTAAGGAGGATACATTTAAAAATATCCTCCTCTGTTCATTTGCCTGTTAGCCATTTGTGCTACAAAAATACATACATACATACATAAACCCTGGTAAACAGACAAAGAAACCTACTGCCCTTTCTCTGCAAGGCTGAGCCCCACGCAGAGGAGGCTGTTGTTCCCACTGTCGCGTGGTATGTTCTAATGTGAACTTTGATCATATGCTTAGCTCTCGTTCTATGTACATCGCGGCGGACTGCTTTCTTTTCAATTTTATGTATTTTATATTTTATCCCTTGGTTGACTGAAGCTGCACGTTTAATTTATCCATCAAGTTTTCTAGATGCTATAAATGTCCTCTTTGGAAATTTTGGTCGTTTTCTTGGCAAGTTAATAGAAAAGGAAAGAGATATAGTTAATTAGTGGCCTTTTGCTAGCCAAAAGAAACAAGCAATAATCATGAATTTGAGCTTAAAATTGTTGAATTGTCTGGCACCTCATAGCAACCGTCATAAGATGGTAAGTCGCCATTGTCATTGAGACGAAGCCATACAAATGATGACTATAGTTATAATTTGAATTTGTAGAATTTTTTATCAAGTGTAGGGATTAATCTTATAATTTTTGATAAGTTGTTTGTTTTCAAATTCCGTTGTCAAGCGGACACCAGTCTCTAAATCTTAAGGTATCATAACTTCATAAGCTCAATCAATTCATACGATAGCATTGAATCCACATCCTTCATTCAAAAGTTTAAATGACCTAGAGTTCTTCTATTCTTCGATCTATCTGTTCAGTTTGTTATTATGGGCGAATCAAAGGCATCTATGTCCCTGTGGTCCTATACCTGTTGGGGGAAGGGGATGACGGAAAGAAAGTGGGTGATGCATATTCCATTCCATTCCATTCATATTTAGATTGTGTGTCATTTATTAATATACATGGAGGCCCACTGAAACTCCTGTACTGCACATGTGACTGGGTCCCCCCTATTCAAATAATAAAGTTCATTCCTTCCTTTTCCCCTTGAATAATGATAAGGATAAAATATCCCTTGAGCTTGACGGTAGGCTACATGAAGTTACAATTTACTGTTCTCTTCTCTTCTCACAAATACATCATATCCTATCAAGGTACATCTCTAATTAATTCATTTGTGATGCAATTGAAAGCAACAATTCAATTGATTTTCTACAAATGTGTAAATGGATACTTTCAGGCACACAGAATACTTGCATATCATACCAGTATGCTTCACATTTCATCTCAGCTGAGGAAAATAGAATATCATCCATCCACTGTTCAACTGGAGAACAATACATCCCCAAAACCTTTAGTTGTGTTGTTTGGTTGGCTGTTAGCAAAGAGTCGTCATTTGGAGCGCTATGGTAACATCTACCGTCACCATGGTGCTGACGTGGTAACAGTCAAATTAGAAGTGATGGAGGTAGGATCACATTAGGTGTTTGGATCAGTAGGCCTATCAACATACAGATATGAGAATTTTCACACTTTTAGCTGATTTCTAACTATGTTCTCTTATAAAATCCATGAAATCCATTACAAATAATTATGACCCACATTTCAGACTTTGTCTGGACGTAGAATTGGGCAATTATATAGGCCTAGCCGATATATAATAATCTAAGTATCTGTAAGAATAACTATACAATAATAAGACAACGTTAGGCTAACGTTATTCAATCTCTTTAATTTCTTATAACCAATCTATCTCTTCTTCTTCGTACATGTATCTACTTTTAATCTGGCAATATATTCTATTCAAAATATATAATTTACGAAGTGGATAATGTTCTTGCAGCTGGAATCCTGAGTACTAGAAATAATGTTCCGTGCGTCTTTTGCGCTTGCGTATTGTGTTGTTTGCGTTCTCTCACATTCGTTCAAGATGCAATGACGACGGACGGTCCTATTCTGCGATCACATTAATAACAATTCTTTTCATCAATTTAGCAATAGATTGTAAAATATTTTAAAAGTGCTAGAGGTTGAAAACACTTTATATCAGGGATTCAAGACGCTAGATGCCACACCAAACCGTTCTTCCAAAGTTGTAGGCTACATAAATATTCTCTGACTAAGAGTGTCAAATAAATGTCACAACACTCAAATATTGAAAACGCTGTCTGGCATCGCTGAAAAGCTTCGATAAATCAAACACAGAATAAAATTATGAATGCACAGATATGTTGAATATCGTTTCTGTCTTAAATTTATTCCAAATAGTCAATTGCACCCAATCTACGGTGCTATGAATTATTTTACAAACTACTTTAAGATTTAATTTGGATCGATCGACACAGCCATGTTTACTATCTACATACGCATGTGCAAAGGACGCACGGAACATTATCTTTTGGGGACAGCTTTCCGGTAGCCTGAACAATATTCACCGCGTATAATTTATGCTATCAAAAGGGAGGCTAGCCTCATTATCAATACCCCTTACAGTATCTGTATCCGCTAAAATATTTACCAAAGTCATTTAAAAGTCATCTTGACAGGGAAGACATTACCCTGCATTGTAATTGTCTTGATTGTCAATATTAAATTACTAAATTAGCCATCTATTCTATACTTCTCTAGTTCTACCCAAGAAATAATCATTCAGTTCTTAACACTTGTTACATGCACTGTTTCTCAGACGTTGTTGTAATTTAGGGTAATGTAATTGTATTGTTCTTAGACATGACTATGTTGAAGCAAGATGTTGTGAGATCAAGGTTCAATTAACCACTTTCATTATTTTAACCCTATTATAAATACAACTTACGCTGTTGACTTTCAATAGGTTGTTCGTCCCAAACTTGCAACTCAAGTGGCATCAAAAGTTGTAGATTTATTAAAAAGTGACGAACACAAAGACAAACCAATCGTCATCCATGGGTTTTCAGTTGGTGGATATCTTTATGCCGAAGTTCTCAACAGTCTTGTGACGGACATTGGTAATGCGCCTGTGAGAGAAAGAATTAAAGGTCAAATCTTTGACAGTCCTGTTGATCTAGAAGGAATACCGCATGGGGTATCATCTGCTGCAGTTGATAATCATATGTTGCGAAAAACAATTAAACTGATGCTAGATTCTTACCTCTATGCAACACATCGTTATACCACATCTATTTACAATGCCAGATCTTATTTATTTCATCACAATCCAATTATCACACCATCTTTATTTCTCTTTTCTGAAAATGATGCAGTTGCTAGACCTGAGACAGTGAGACGTTGTGCTTCTCTGTGGAAAGATACCATGGGTATGCCTGTAACGACAAAATGTTGGAAAGAATCCAAGCATGTATCACATATGTATACGTACCCTGATGAGTACATCAAAGAACTAATTGTTTTCATGGAGCGTCTTGGGATATTTCCATTGAAACACAACGTTCAACAACTCAAAGAACTACTGTAACATCAAACTGATAGGAATTAATTGAACAGAGATAAACAGAAGTAATTATACCTTTGTCAATTCTCATTATATTTTGATATACTTTTGAGATTTTTTAGAAGAACATGAATTCGTCTATATATAATTACATTCACACAAACAGTTCTTATTTCAACAATTAATGCACACATAAATTGACAAATTCAGGTTTTCTATAAAATTAATAAAATGATCTATCTAAAAAATGAGAAATATTTATTATTAGCCTACTAAATTAATCTATAACTATTGGCTTAATTTTATCTTTTGGGATTGGTGACAACAATTTGCCAATGTCTTTCCTTTTAACGTTTACCCCGTTTACCATGTCATTATACTCAGTTTTTTTATACTTCTTTGCAGACAACCATTTGTCTCCATCTTTGCCCTTGAGTTTATTTATTAAATTGTTATAATCGACATTGTTTTGATAGATTGGTTTGTTAACATTCGATTTTTCTGGTGAGATAATTTGAATTGTTGTTGGTTTTGATCTGTCAATTGTGTCATCAATAAATATGACTTCTTCCGAAGGAGTGTTTTTAAATGTTGATAGAGGAGATTTTTGATTAGTCGTTTTGATGGGTGTCTTCCATTGTTTTGCTTCAATGCATGGTGGTAATATTTGCGTCTGATTGCTCTTTTTATCAGGGGTCTTCCTTTCTTTTGTTTCACTTCGAACTGGCTTCCTTTTCCGGCATTGGGAACTGACATGAGTTGAGCTGACATGGGAAACCAGTTCGTCTGCAGAAAATCTATCAAAACATTATTGTCATTATTATTATTTTCATTATTGTCAGCAGGATGTCACACTGTTTAAGTGATGATGCTCATATCATCAAGGTCATCATCAACTTACTTTTTGCTACAGTACAGACAAGAGACCAGAAAACCACGAGGGGCTTCAATTTGAGGCGTGTTTGTATCATTAGGCTCACTACTGTTAACCTGAGGATGTTAACAACGAATGAGTTACAAAGATATAATTAAAACTATATCTGTTGTGCAAAAACAATGCTTACAGTTTGAATATCAGATGGAGGCAATTCCCTAGGGTCCATCCGCCTTTTTCCAATCGCGCTTGGAGTTGTCGCTGTTGGTGTGGAATCTTTGTTGTCTTTACTGTGGAATACTTTTTTGGTTCCACCGCTATTCTTTTTTGTAGCAATCATCTAAGTAATAGAAATGTTGACATATATGCGTTGAAAGACATCTTAAATTATAATAGATGGCATAGATGCTTCAGACTCAAACTGAAAATAACTAAATTTGGAGTTAAAATCTCATAAAGGCGAACACATTTTACTTTTTTTGTCCATCTCACAAGGCCTTTAATTTTTATCTGAATTTCAAAGAAACTAATTTGATTTTATTTTTCCACGCTTGACAGTCAAGGCCAATCTGCAATGAAATCCTACCACGATGATAGGATCGAATAGTATCAAATCTGAGAATGATGATGAACATCAATCATAGAATATTCAACAGAAAGATATTTCAAACATAGAGTAGTATATGGACACAGGCAGCTTGGGTTTGAAAAAATTTCTTATTGTGTTGCTGGACATGATTAATGTTTTGGTTCTAACATGTCTGATTAAGAATTAAAGCTTTCGATTTGAGGAGATTTTCGCAAAAGAAAACGTCAATTGTACTTAGAATAATGAGTTAACGTGAGTGTCTTTCATTTACGCACCTTACAAAAGAGTTGAACTTCACGGCAAGTCAGTTGTTGATCACGTTTTTGCTCTAATTGAGGTCTCCACTCTGTGAATTGAAGATAAGGATAAGAAATGGCTGACACAAATGTAATAAACGGATTCTTGAATATTTCTCGATAGACAAAAATACTTTCTTACCAAGAAGAAGCGTTTTCAGAGGCATCGTTTGCAATAAACTTTTGTTGATTGTGTTTAAGAAGACTGAAGCTTCGTTCTTGAACTGATTGATGGAGAATATATAAATAGATAATTAAATTAATATCAATGATGTCACTGCCTGATCATTTTCGTTAAGGCTAATTAATATCAATGTAGATACATGATTCTCAATTATGGCACCTGAATGTGCAAAAGTGATTGGCTTTAGAATTTGTTAATCAAATTGAATTGGTTTTTGAACTCATGATGTTAGTTTTAAGTTCCTAGATAGTTTTTATTTGGTGGAAAAAAATGTAATGAGATATTGACGTCAAAGCAGTTTGCAGCAATTTGAGTCTTCATTCAATTTATGACATGATATTAAATTCTCAAAAGCCATAGTTTATTACTAAGAAAAAAGTTCATGAAATTATAGGAAATTTCACGTTCATGAACCTTTCATGAATTATGCATACACTGTTCATGAAATTTTTAAACTCCCTTCCAAAGGAAGATTCTATAGAAGCAAGTATTGAATGGTTTTGATTTCATTTTGAATTCAACAAATTTTCAAATTCTCGTTTGATGGAATGACGTGACACACATTCAGACCTCCTTTTCATGATGATGATTCAACCTTTTCTTGAATTCAATTCCTAGATTTAATGTGATCATGTGATAATTATAAACGCATACCAATTTGTCGCTTGATGATGACCTGGCAATAGGGCTTTGCGATGGCGATTTGCTTTTGTTGAAAAGTCTGATTTGATTAAAGGGATTCTTGTCTTTACCAGGTCTGTAAAAATGAAATATGTTACATCAATGTGCATCTGAAAATTAGCAGACTGACTTTTTCTTAGTAAATTACTTCGTCTGTAAATTGGCTCTAATTGTTCTTTTCATTACCAGCTTTTAGCAGTCTCTTGTGATTGGCTTAAAAAATACACGAATAGAACGTTACTAATGAAAAATAATTTTGAAAACAAGAAAAGTTGGGTAATGAATCATCATCATTTATTTAGAATAAAACCGAAAAAAATCAATCAATTAAAACAATCTTTTTTCACGGGATTAACTCTAATGACGAGTAATGAAAGGAAGCCACACTTTTTAAAATAATATTTTAATATGCATTAAATACAAACACGCAAACACTAGCTACTCAACTTACTCTGATAATGAACAGACTGCCTAGCTGAAACATCTATATAAATGGGCCTTCTCAAAAACCTATAGAATCCAATGCAACACTTAGAACGGGAATAAATCAACAGTCAATTAGAACTTACAAAAATTGCTAAAAACATCTACCACCAACCGCCAAACTTATTGAAAAGTTGAAAAATGTATGTACTGCTGATAGAGATGAGTTTGAATCATATTGGCTTGTGTTTTGTTCAATATGTTTAAGGAGCTTTGGAACAGTAGAGCCAAAATTTTCCTTCTGTTGAATTTTTTATTTATTTTCAGAATAGAATTTAGACGTTCAGAACTTTATTTTTCCGGAATAAAAAAGGGGGTGCTCAGATTAATTTTGGGGTTTATAAAATAAAATCAGTTTATTAAATTTTAAGATTTTAATTAACCCTCTGAAGACTGTATTTACTCGAACCTCAGAGTAACAGAGAAAACCTTGTGATCTTTATCTACTATTCATATTTTTATATACAAATATTTCCGGGTGAGTGTCTTTCTTGTCCCTGATTGTTCATTCCCCAAATCCCATTTTTATTAGTTAGTAAGGTAGTAGTTCAAACACTAAAACGAAAAACTTAAATCAAAGAAGTGCTTACAACATTTTCTTCACTTCAGTTTGACTTTCAGCAACTATTTCTTTGCTGAATACAATATGTTCTGCAGGTGATTTTGCACTTGTAAATGATCCAATTTTAATGAATGAGATCCCGTATTGCTTGTCTCTGGTAAATGGCTGCCTACAAACCAGTTTTAAACAATCCCATTTCATGTCACGTGTATCAGCACAAAATTGCTCTGACGAAAGAAAATCAAAAAACAATTACGAGAAAGATCAGAAACAAGGAAATCATATTGCTGTTTAGTTGAGATACAATGTTGATAATCTTTAATCAACTGACACTTACCCTTGCTAAACATGTGAACCTGTGTGTCTTTAAACCCCAGTTTACTTTCTGCCCCACTCATCAGGGACAATGTAGGCAGAAGCACCTCAAATTTATTTTTTTCTGAACGGAAAGAATTCCCTACCAAAATTTCAATGAAAGCTGTCCCAGCATTACCTTCAAGCAAACAAAAATTATTATTATTATTATTATTATTATTATTATTATTATTATTATTATTATTATTATTATTATTATTATTATTATTATTATTATTATTATTATTATTATTATTATTATTATTATTATTATTATTATTATTATTGTTATTGTTATTGTTATTATTATTATTATTATTATTATTATTATTGTTATTATTATTATTATTATTATTATTATTATTGTTATTGTTATTATTATTATTATTATTATTATTATTACTAGACCCACATACTTACTCACCAATGTCAATATAGGACACCTTTGATACTTTTTCAAGTTGTAATTCAACTTCAATTTGTGAGGTTTTACTTGTTCTGGCTTTTTCTCTATCACACAACCATTTTTGTTCTGCATTACGATTAATCTGGATTAAATTTTCAGCACAATATTTTTCATCCTGAAAAAATAGATTTAAATGTTTGTTGATGGTTTGACCTAGTCACGGGCATGACTCATGGGGATCATCTGGTGTTAATTTATGTGATGAAGTCAACTTAAGTTTTAACACTACTTCTGCTTATTTACAGGTAGATATTAGATAATGTAGAAATGAGCCCGTTCATCATCATCATCATCAATTATTCAGAATAAAACCTGATAAGCTGTAAGCTTTTTTTAAGGGAGGAATAGCTCAGTTGGCAGAGCAACCAAACTTCAGATCGGATCATATCTAATCGACTGTGGTTCAAATCCCCCGAAGGTTAACTCAGCCTTGACTTTATCTGAAACATCAAATGAGTACCATCTGAGGATGGCAAATGGAATGGCCCAGAGGGAATTGCATTGTGAGTAGCTGCGGCGCGCATCGTTGCGCATTGACAATCGAGACCTATCTGCCATGAAATCTGTTGAAATTGATCTGCAGTGTCGCGGCTGAGATCAACAAAGAGCGTTCAAAAACATAGCTCTCAGTGAAAAAAGCCACTCATCTAGAAATAGAGGAGTGGTACGGGTGCCTTCGGTAGGGCGACACCGTCTACATTACTTGTTTTTAAGCTTTTTATCACAGCTGGACTGAATTCAAAATACAAACTAAAGAAGATAAAGTTAATCAAAATAATATAATTAATATGAATTAAGTTTACATTGCTCTAATTGAATCTTGTCAACATCATAATTTCATAAACGCCTGAAGTTCCCTGAATGAATTGCACCCCCATAAATCCATTGAGGAGCATTGACCACTGGACCACTGTGTACGAGACAATTTAAATACTTTGTAGATGAAAATTATCTATTTCCAAATTTTTGATTAGATTCAACAACAAAATTCAAAGCCTGATCAAAAATAAAAATTAAAACACAAACCTGAGAACTACATCGTAAAACATGACTGATCCCGATCGGTGCCATTTTGAATATTAAGAAAACAATTTAATTTTGAGCGCGAAATTTCTTACCTCCATATTGTGATAGTCTCACTTTGGCGATAGATTATAGATAGCAAAACTTCAAAGCCGTCAATCGACATGAACGATTAGAGGTACAGCAGGTACGTATCATTCGATTGAATAAACATCTACTGTATAGAATAGTTTTAGTTTTGTTGTCTTACAATGTACAGTAGAGGGTAAAAGTGAAACCTCCTTATCCTTTGGGTCAGTACTCATGATTCAGATTATTATCTCCAGTAGTAGAAGATGTCCACATGGATATGTATGTGTGCTGCCCAGTCTGCAAATAATGACAATCTCGACGTGATCTTGGGGGCAGCAGTGCCAAAAAAGTTAGGGGCAGGGGCGGCAACTGATCAAATTTGACCTCAAGGGCACCAAAATCATCATTTCAGCAAAACTTATAAAGAAAATGACAACAAATAATTAATTGTTGGCTGCCGATTTTTGATGAAAATTGCAGCTTCAGGAGAGGCGATTACGAGAAAAATTTTCATTCCAGGGGCGCAGCTGCCATACTTTGTATACCGGTGTGCTGCTAAGTGCTTATGATTGGCTAAGCTACTGGTATATCATTGTCGTCAGTCATGATACAGAGCTCTGTTTTGTATTTTAATTTCAGTAAATTAATTTCACGTAAATTCTAGGGAATACAATGACAGAAGTGACAATTGATAACTTTGATGAATTTTTACCAATAATTAAAGCAGCCATCGGCACTTCATCATTTGTAGGTACGTACAAGCCTGATTTATATTCAAATTCCATTATTTAAAATTCTGATAATTCATACTAACTGAATAAATTAAAATATATTGAGTGTAGCCTAACCCAGATACACATATGTGTATAAAAGGGCTCAATGTTAAGTAAAACATATTAGCATTCAATAGAGATTAAGAAACAAAGATTAGGCAATAAGCCTTTTCCCATTTCTCAGAGTTTCCCATGTTTAATTCTGATCAATGTTCAAATGGAATATCAGCAGTAGATTATATTTAAAGGCTTTTGTCTAATCTTTGTGTCCTATTCTATCAAAGTCTTTGTATATGTATGTTTGTATGTTCTGAACAGTTTTCTCTGTCAATTGTAGCTCTACAGCTTTGAAAAACATATCATTGTGATTGATCAACATATTGTTATGACAGCCTTCGCTTTTTAGATTTTGCTTTCTGTTTCTCGCATGGAAAGACCACGTATCTTTATCCTGTGGTTTGGCTTTGCGTTTCCACAACGAAGCAATTTTGGATTCTCATTTTTCACACGCATGATTAATATATAACCTTTCGTTTAATATTTTGTAGCGTTCACTGTTGGCATCAAGTTTCACCGCCATTGAAAAACACATCAACATAATTGAAATATTTCTTATTGTTCACCTTAAGTTATTTCTGGGAATCATATTCATCAACAGTTTTTCTTCTGATAATTTTTTTCTGTTTGAATAGCTAACAACACACTTTCTCAACAATTTATAGTTGCTCCGCAAAAACGTCAGCCTAAATTAGCCCCAGCCTCTGGCCCCATCAACATGGGCGACTCATTGCTAGTAGCTTACAATTCATAAATTATTGCCTTGATATTATTTTATCATGTGTCAAATTTCACATAATTTGGGTTAGATTACATTTGTGCTTTAGCTTTTCAAAGGAATGTTTGAATATATATATGTGTTTGGCCGTTAATTGAACGTGAATTGTTCATGAACATTAATTGACTCTTTTTCATACACAATTTGTGTACACTTAGGCAATAATTGTGTACAATTATTAATCATATAAATCTCAAATATTTTCCTCAACATACAGAATTGTGACTCCCACTGTAAAAAACTCACAAGTACATTCATAAAACTTTTTCATGAACGCTCACAACTTTATTAATAGTTCACAGATTCATGAACACTCCATACACTACTTTTCTCTGTTAGCCATGTCTGACCGTGATATGAGGCGTTCTTGTGTTGCAATTATACGTTAGACTTAAGGGTGTGACTGTCTACAGGCCTACTGAAAGTGCTGCTGTTACTATAATTGTTCAATGGGGTCTGGCTCTCTGCAAATTAAACTTGTTTCAGTACAGCAGTTTTGTTCCTGTATTTTGGTTCAATTATAATGTAGTTTTGAATATTTCGTGTAGCATTGGATTGTGAATTCACTGGCATTAAATCTGTTGGAATAACCAAAAGGTAACCCTCTTTTAAAATTAATATTGAAATGGCGTCATGTGTGATCATACGTTGCCAATAGGACTTGGTTATGTTTTCTCAAGCTGTAATATATATGTTATATGCTATATGTTATATTGCAGTCTGTCTGATTCTCCGGAGGAGCGATATCTCAAGTCAAAACAAGTAACATCACAGTTTCTCATTTGTCAAATTGGTAAGTTTAAAATTATTAAATTCAATTATTGTTTTGATTAGTTTGTGAATGTTTGCAGCATGTTTTACGCTCATTCCATGGTGACTTGTTTACTTTGACATCTTATTCCTTTGTACTATTTCCAGGTCTCTCCGTTTTTGAGTTTAACAAAGAACAAAACACGTAAATTTGCATTATGACAAATGATGAATACTGTTGACATCATGTTGCTGTTAATTGTGTTATTGTCGTTGTTTATTTGCGCTATTTGTATTGTAGGTACACAGCTACATCGTTTTCATTTTATCTCTTCCCAAGAACGTTCGGGGCGCATGATACGTCATTTAATTGTCAGGTGGTTATCATCATTAATTGTAATTGACAAAATAAAAACCATAATTGCGTCTCTGTAAACATATTTGTAATTGATAGTGTGTTATTCCTTTTATTATATGGTAGGCATCAGCATTCGAGTTCTTGAGTTTGCATTGTTTTGACTTTAACAAGGTTGGTGGTTAAGTAAACTAAATTATATTCTGTATATTCAAATAGTGAATACGTTTGACACTTTTTTATTTATAGGAAGTGATAGCCTATTCAAGATGTTCAATATACTCATCCCTGTGAAAGCATTTGTTGAGTTCATGAACAGTTGATGAACAATTCAAGAATAGAATTCAATTAAATGGCTCAATTTTCATGGCTTTTTTCATGAACTGTTTAACAGTTTAGTGTAGCCTGTCCAAGTGCCAATTCCAAATTGCAAACAATTTTTGTTCAAACAAATTATATAGGAAGGATTTGACCAGAGGATGTTTTATGGGGTTTCAAAACCAGGCTTCAGTTGAGAGCAGGAATCCCATTTATCCAAAGATTTTACTGTTTTAAGATATTTTTAAGGTAATCATGTGTAAAACTGAAGGCTCTTGCACCAATTTATTTCTCGTTTATTTTTGTTCAAGTTTATTCATGATGGAATACCTTACCTAAACAATAAACAGGTCAGTAGTTTCAACTCTCGTTCAGGTATTCAAATGCTAAAAAGGTGCTTCTTAGTTGTGATTTTGATTTTCAACCAGATTGAGACTATTCGGCAGCATCATCACCATGGCAACGTTCACATTGCAAGTCCATCTGATGTTGTGCGGTATGTATTGCGACTTTATTTACGTTGAAATTAGAATTTGCATCAGTTTAAAATTAGTTTGATTGTATTTATTATGTTTGATATACCAGTATATTGTAAGAATATTCTTTATTTTTCTTAATTTATGCAGTCAGATTGATGAAGGTATTATCACACCAGCGTGTAAGGTAATTGAAGATTGGCTGAAACATAACGATGACGCAATTGTAACAGTCAATGCCGGAAAAACAGGTCAGTAATTTAGTTGTGGTTGGGTGGGTTGGGTAAGGGTGCAAAGACAAAACCGCAACATCAACAGTATGTCATTTGATGAAACTTTGCATCAATGCAGTGAAAATGCTGGCAAAAAGCTGGCTGGGGTGGCCAAATGAAGAAAATCACTTAAATGATTTGATTAAACAACATGAAAATGAAAATATTTATTTTTCGCATCTTTATGCCAAACTGTTGTCATTATGTAACTAACTAAAATCATTACGTAATCATTGACCAACCGTAGAGCTGTTTTTCTTATTCTTGAAATTCGATATTTCAAATGTTGTGAAAATGGTAGTTTGATTGGGCTGGTCAAAATGAAGCCAGCATTTTCACAACATCAAAGAAAACAATAGAATGTTGGCTAATTTTTTGGTTGGGGCTTCACATGGTACAATTTAACCAACCAGAATTTGTGAAAACATACATCAATAGCTTACTAATACTATTATGTACATTGATTTGCTTATTATGACAGTTCTTGGGCAATACCTGCTTGTTAAAAGAATACAACAACGCTTTAACAACGTGATTTGCTCATTTCATTCATCGCAAGTGGTTTGTATGCCTTGTTCATCCTTAAATACAATTTATCTGATTTCAAATCTACAATTATTAACTTAAATCTCATTGTTATGGATCTAGCTTCAGCTTGAACAGTATAAACAAAACAACGATGTTGATTCTTCAAAAACGATCATAGAATGCTACGAAGATTTGTATGCCAGGTATAATACTAAAATGATATTCTCACAATCCATAACAGCCACCTGTCTATTGTGGCCACTCTTGCAATGCCCATAACAGCCAGCCTGTCTATTGTGGCCACTCCTGCACCTGTCTATTGTGGCCACTCTTGCAATGCCCATAACAGCCAGCCTGTCTATTGTGGCCACTCTTGCACCTGTCTATTGTGGCCACTCTTGCGATGCCCATAACAGCCACCTGTCTATTGTGGCCACTCTTGCACCTGTCTATTGTGGCCACTCTTGCACCTGTCTATTGTGGCCACTCTTGCACCTGTCTATTGTGGTCAATTTCTCATAGTTGGTGATAGTTGTCAATTACATGTTTCACTGTACTAAGCTTGACATTATTGCAATTCAGATTAATTGAAAAGTCGATGGGATTTTCAAAGATTATCGAAGTTATCACAAAGTCAGAAAAGGTAACAAATAACTGCTGTGAATTTTTAATATTTATTTAATTAATTATTTCTGATTAATTTATTTCTCTCTCAGCCAGTTGTTGGTCATAATTTCTATATTGATTCGCTCATGATATTTGATAAATTTCATAATACACTCCCAGGTATTACCATAATACTTAACCAATCAATTTTAACATCAATCTCATTATTTACATTTACTTAGATGTCATTTTTTAATTCTTATAGATTCATATTCAATGTATAAAAAAGAACTTCATAAATTGTTTCCTGTTATTTTGGATACGAAATACATTTCCTTCCAACTGCGAAGAGTATGTAGAAATACCTTAATTAATCTTGTATTATGTTTTATGTTTAATTGTGTGACATTGAAAACTAGAACTCTCCTAACACAACACATTTCCCTTGGTCTAACTGATAAATCACCTTTGCACAGCAGCCACATATAATGGCTACACAATACATATTCCCTTTTATGAAAGACCACCTCTGGATAGTGGTCAATGATCATGCCATTCGGGTCCAAAATTGACAGATATTCTTTTACTTTTGTTTACTAGTTTAATTAATTAACTAATCTGTATTCACACGGACTGCAGAATTTGCTGTATTCCGCTCATAATAATAATGATAATAATAATAATGATTATTATTATTAGCCACAGAACAAGACTTTGAAATATAAACGATCACATTCTGTATGACTTTCAAAATTTTCTTTTAAAACGCGCAAAATCAAATTCAAAATAGACGTAGCTGCCCATGCATTTATTTCAAGCTATTAGGTATCCACGATAATGTTGATTTCGCTTAACATTTCCTTACCCTTTTCTATTGTTCATCGCTGCTTCAAGTGAAATTCGGATAAAGGAGATTCCCACTTGACAATGTATAGCAATCTATCATTTTTTTTATCCAGATGTTTCGAGATGTTGATTTGTTTGGGGATACGAGCCTTGAAGGACTTCACAGATCGTTGTCAAGGTAATTGAGAAGCCTCGTGTTGCTGCTATGATGATTATGATTTTTCTTAAGTGGTATAAATATCGTTGCTATAGTGACCAGGGCATGTTTTACAAGCTGTGTTCTCCCACAATACAACAGTCAACAACCCAGCAAAATATAAAAGGTTTGAAAATGGGATCAAATAGTTTTGTGTTCTTATTTAATTCATTCTGGTTGACATTTTTCTTGTTTTGTATCGGTTGCGTCAGGGTGTGATAGTGAACAGCGACTGCACGATGCTGGCTACGATGCATTCCTCACGGGATATGGTAACTAATTACATCGAATGCAGCTAATTTCTATTAGTGTAGATTGTTACGATATTGCTTTTGGTTTCTGATTGTAGTTCTTATCCGCATGGCGCACATATTCGCCTCCAGGGATATTTCGTGAGTTCTTCATCCATCACTTACAATTAGCATATAAGTTATGTTAAATAATATTCTTCATCGGCCGTTAAAATAATTTGCTCTTGAAACTAAAATACAATTTATAAACTTATTATATTAAACAATTATATATCATTTTTCATCTGAAGGTCTGACGAGATGACCCAATTATCTTGGCTCCATTTATATGTGAATATTAAACAGTTTGCAAATAACATCAACTTAGGAAGAGCTGCCGTCAAATCAATAGTAAGTTATTATTAAACGTAAATTACAATGATAGAGTAATCCGCAATCGTTCAATCTTTATCTTTTCTTCTAGAATCTTGTCGGATCCGATCCCGTTTGTGAATTTCCTGTAGAATACCTTGTCACATTGAAAAGCCCTGGCACTAGTATTGATCCAAACGAGGTACATAGATCTTACTCTCTCATTACCAGGTTCCCATTCGATACACTACTGCTTCAATACGATCTTTGCTTTTATAGGTCGTTCAACAATTCCTTGGATTTGGGGCCGTTGATTGTCATGTGATTAACCATTCTCAAGCAATTGTATCAGTCTTCAGGCGACCAATGTAACAGAAATATAGATCGTCTCTTCTATTTGTACGAGGCATAAACGTGTTTTCTGTTGAATGTGTGTGTTTTCTATTCATCTGCGAAGGTCACGCAATATCGTGAAGGGATTTCAACGTCATCGTCATTACACCGTTGTAAAATACAACCGTTTGCTAAATTCACCCAAGGCAAAACGTATATGGTGGTAAGTCTGTTTTAGTTTGTAGAACACCCGTATATCAAACAGCAGTATATTGTGCGGATACTTTCAACTTTATTGATTTCCTTTGCAGTGGAATTGGGGTTGTTATTTGCTCTGTTGTGATTGGTGGAGTAATTTATTACGTCAGCGCAAAATGATTATTATCATCATGTAGGCAGACGTCAGAATTAATTAGAATTTGTGACTCTTGTATAACTTATTTATAAAAATAATTAGATATATTAGATAGAACTTTTCAATTTTCAATGGTAAAACAATTTGATGTGTCTTTATTTCCATGCATTGCGTCATCACCTACTTTTAATTTTTGCTCTGCCAGTAATCGTGACATAGTTAAAATTACCTATCTTATATTTTGCAGTCGCTAAATTACCGAAAGTAGCATAGCCTCGCTTGCTCACTGTTGGTCTCTCTTCTATACGTTGCCTGTGTCTAGCTCTGACATCAATGGGAGGTCTCCAGTCATTGTAGATGGAATGTTCCGTTGTTGCTTCTTTAATAAGATTTTGATAAGATTTTGAGCGCTGGCTTTCTTGTCTCTGTCTGCTACTGTTGGTTTTATAATTATATTTAGACGAACAAATATTCCGTTTCTCAATTGACCGACGTAGCATTAAGTCTGCTTGCTGCTTCAGATCGCTCATTTGTATTTTTATCGACGGCATTCGTTCAATGAAACTAATCTTTGAAGAACGATCCATCCCAAATCTAAATTGAAAATCAAAAAGACAGTCAATCTGCTCAATCAATCTGCCAATTGCGATATAATTTTCCGATAATCCGATTAGGGCGCAAATGTGTTTGGAAGTAGATCGTACAGAGGGCATTCATAAATGTCCGTGTTTTCAACCTATTCGATCCTCCCGAGACAACTATTAAGGATCTCCCTGAAGACGCATAATTTCACTCGTCGACCGACGTTAGTGGTTTGTATAATTTCACGCGTCTATATGCAATATGCACGTGGGGCACTAACAAAGAAAATGAAATTGAAAGAGCTAATGATTGAGTCAGTCGAATAAGTATATTAATCCAGGGATTATTCTTTTACCATTAAACGGAGATTGTCATTACTGTTGCTTACGTAAATGATCAGAGTCTGATGGCTCAGAGCACATTTAGAAATAATCATGTAATAGAAGGCTCTCCAGCCATAAATCAAGGCCAATAATGGTGGGATGCGAAATTACCGTTTTTGAAATTCTTGTTGGCTGATTGTCTCTCGTTCATCAGTATTCATTGATCTAAAATGTTAATTTTTAATTGTGTTAGTTTAAATGTATAATTATGCAGCTGCATTGATCTAATACCAGCCTCTGCAATGGTTTCATACCCTTCATTACTCATTCGCCAAACCCAGAATGCATCTTGCTCTTCCTCGTCCAATAGCGTCAACGAGGAATATTTTCGAGTGTAGTCTCCAATTGACATAAACCCGCATTTCATATCATTGAGCTTCTTCAAATGTGGTTTTCTTGACTTGACTTTGTACGGCCTCGTTGTTTTTTTTCGTTTTAATAATTTTGATGGCTTTTTTGAGTCACACCATTTCGAGATTTCAATCTCGCTTTCCGGTAGCCCTTCTTCGCTTTTAACATAAGAAAATATACCTTCGCGTTTGATTAACTGAGAACTGCAGCAGCTTAAACTTGAAAGATGGTCGAGGCATTTTTCTCTGCCTTCCATGACATTGTACACTCGAAAACACGAAAACACTATAGATGCACGAAGACATTGCAAATGGATTAAAATGAAATCCTTGAATCTACAACTGATGTAACTGCGTTGCGTTGCCAAGATGAAAACACAAATAAAACCAAACAGAACGACGGATGAGAATTACTCCTTTTAAGAGTCACATTATTATATTTATCATCTACACTATCAAATAACTGTTGATATAAACTGTTAATCATAAATTCGTTCTAATTTAATAATACTAATACTTTGTGGGTGTACACCATAGCGATGATATATGATTAATAAATGTTAACAGATACTGTAATTAAACGTAATTGTACAATGCATATGAAAATAGCGGATCAAATGAGATATAAGAATGTTCTTTTCATTTAATAATATATATTATTATCTTTTTTAGCGCAAGTATAATTTGTTATTGTTCAGATACCATGGCAACGCACCATCGTGTAGAACTACTACCATATATTCAATTCTTCGATTCCTACAAAATAAGCGAAACAATTATTCTTAAAATGAGTATTGGCATTGTAATACGGTCACATGGCATTTTGTTACATATCTGTAATCAGGCATTAGTTCATCTATTACGGGATTGATTACGAGAAAGTTTCATGACGTTTTTAGCAGGCAATCTAGTGCGGGTTGATGGAGGTGATTAACGAAATGATGATAACACAGGGAGCCTGCCTGTGGCTTATTATATCTTGAGAATTACTATTTAGATTCAAATTTATTTCTTTTTGCAGGGGTGATAATTCATTTAGCGGAATTCAAGATAATATTTCAATCCCGCAAATTCTTTTTTAATCAGCAAATGTGGTCACAAGCTGGCAGTGACACCAGCATCGCTATGAATACAATGACAATCAACCGACCTCTTCTTCACCGTATAACTCCACCGCCAGTTGATAATGGGCTTTTCGTAATTTCCCCAATTTCGTTCGTTCTTTTTCAAGATCATTTTCCAATTCAAGCATGTGAACTTGACAATCCATTTCGAGTCGCTTAGTTTGCGTCAAAGTGAGTTTCGAATAATCTGGAACGTTCTCTGGAAAATAAAAATTCAAATTACGTTGATGCCATTATGAACAATTTAATGAGACACAATACGATGTGAATGTATCCCGACATGCATCATTAACTAATTAACCGTTACTCACTTGCTTCTTGCGACATCTCAGCCCCAGTCCTCACAGCAGCAACTACACCAGCGGTCGCTTCGCCAACTGTAAAAATAGACGGTAACATAATTTATTATATTATATATCTATATATATCATCACAAGTTATATATTGATTGATTATATATAGATGTTGCAAAGTTCCAACAAATCAGAAAATGAATTGCGAAGTATCGTTACCTGTTTTTGATGCTCTTGTCAAAGGACTAAGTTGTTTGCTGTTACGAGACGCTTTCACTTTCGATGCAGCCACCTTAATCGATCAACAGAGGAAGATTAAAACATTGAAATAATTAATCTATATAATAATTTAAAACGAGCCAACGAGGCTTGTTTCATACCAGTTGCGCTGTGCTAGCTGCAATCTCATTTGATGCAACGACCAACTCTTCAAACTTTCCTTTCCTTTGAACAACCTTATCAGCAGCATCTCTGCAAAAGGAAACAATCACAATTTATCAAAAATATCAGAAAATCATCAGAACGAATCAGAAACAAATTTAACTTACACGAGAACAGATGCTCCCCATCCAACGGATTTAGCAGCGGAGATCAGCCCCTCGGTCCATTTGTGATGTCGTTTGTAAAATTCTTTTTCTGAAGCAGTGCCCTAAATAAAACATCAAGCAAGCAAGAAAACCGTTGTTACTGCATTCAAGGCAGATACGGTAATACATATTTTGAAATACCGTCGAATGAATGGTTAGCCTCGTTTTACCTTTCCTTCGCTGACAATCTCTCCTTGTAAATCCCTGGATCTGTAAATCAACTGTCGAATGGCCTACACACAGACACAGACACAAGTCACATGAGAGGCACGATTGTAAATCAACTGTCGAATGGCCTACACACAGACACAAGTCAAATGAGAGGCACAACGTTGATTGATTTGATAATAATTAACCAAATATGCCTACCTGCATGAGCCCGGTACAAGAATCTAGAATCCTTCACAAAATAAACCAAAAACAAATCAGAACAATTGGACATGTTTCCAGTTATCTAAATATTGAAAGAACCTATTCTACCTTTCGTTGACTTCTAATTGAACTCCTGTAAACTCTTTACGTGATTTTTGGAGCATTTCCTACAACACAACCGCATCACAACCGCGTTACAGAGACCGTAATAATTTATCATCGTACATCTGATTCGATATTTACCTCTATCCGAGATGCGGCATCAGCAACAAGCTAATAATAAAATAAAAAGAAAGATACATGTCTGGTCCCTGTGGCTGTGAGTGAGTACTCCCTATGGCTATGAGTGTGTATCTGCCTCACCTGCGCTGTAGCGTTGATTTCTTCATCGACAATATTCTCAACACCGTCCAACGTATCACTTTCTTTAGGTATGAGTTCCTATGACAACAAAACAAGACAAACTATCAATCTTTCAGTTCATTTCTTTTCCTTTCATGGCAAATGGCACAGGAGCAGAAGAAACCCTTTTGAAAATTTCTCTTTAGTAAAAATCAATAAATGATTCAGAAGAGAAATGTCGAAATGAGACAGGAGCAGAAAAGTAGAACCCATACCTCTGCGAATTGAAGGATTTCATTGATGGATTGTTTGAGTGATTTTGAACTTGCTTCGACAGATGAGTCCTCTAAAAACAAGAAAAATCAAAAGTAGTTTAAACTCAACCATACCAACAGAACGACCATTCATTCTTTGTTAGAATAACGTTCACTAATGACTATTACCAGGCTCTTTTTGCTTCAATGTTTCCAAGTATTTTAGCGTTGAATCTCCTGCTTTCCGACAACGGTTGACCATTTCTAAAAATGAAATTGATATTGAAATGGTTTATCTTTTTGCAGCAATCTGTCATCCACAGGGAGAACAACTAGAGCTGACAACTTACGCGATGCGTCTTCAGCTGATGCCATGTGCGAGGTTGATTTCCCGTGAAGGAGGCCGTCGCTTATCATGTGACTTGCTGACGTCAGTGTCCGAACTACAGCACCCGCATCTGAATCAATTGAGTGTAGTTTTAATTATATCCAAAGCCTTAAAGTCCAGTGACTACTTTGCATTCGTTCGTGTGTTCATACCGCACACAACAGACAGACACCAGGGAATATGTTTTAAAAGTTGTGACCATTAAGATTATTTTACCTTCGTGATCCTTTGAAAATTGCACAAAATTTGTAGATGTTAAATCGATATGGTCACCAATTAGTAGTAAACGAGATTTGAGATATTCTGAAAGCATAAAAAAACAAAAAAACAAATCCAGATGTGTTGAATTAATTAATGAAATGAGATCCAGTGTGATAATTAATGTAATTATTATAATTTACCTGCTGTACACGTCGTTCCTGTTGTGTGAGTTGGATTATCAAATTGTAAGAGAGTGTCTTTGATGATAGCCTCGCATTCCTCCACGGTCGTCACTATGGAAACACAATATTCAATCACGTGTAAGTCTGCCATGAAATAATATCTGGATGGATTGATTGATAACATTGGTTCTTTATGATAGTGCATTAGCATAACTTACAGATGAGTGCATTTTTGGCATTTCTACGTTGTTCTTCGCTTGTTTCCGATGCCTCTTTTATCTGGAGTGAAACAGTTGAAAATAAATAAGTTGAACTTTTGTACCATCTACAAAAATATTAAATTCTTATTATTTCATATTATGTTGTTGGTTACTTTTCTTTCGTTCTCTAATCGCTGACAATGCATCGTTTCTTCTGTCCTCTGGAAGCAAAAGCAAAACGGATAATTAGAAAAACATTACCCTCGCAACAATCAATGTTACCATGGCATTGATTATCAGAACCTTTCTAGCCTCGTGTTCAGTTGTGTTTGTTTTCTTGAGTTGTTCAGCCTCGTTTCTAAGTTCTTCAATCTAAAATGCAGAAAGAAGTCATAAATACAGTAACATAAATAAATAGGTATACAACGAACACGCAAAGAAGTCTCAACAATCAGTAATCAAACCACTTACAATTGAATTGAGTTTTTCACTTTCGGTCTTTCGCGCTTTTTCTTCTTCCTGTTTAGGACATAGCAAAATCATGCGTCATCCTCCAAAGCAAAAATAATTAACATTTGGAAATAAAGGGGTTTAAACATTTAATTACAACTTACTGCCTTCAGTTGTCTCTCTTTTTCATAATTAATTTTCATTTCTGACAATTGAAGAGATAACGTCTGAGACTATAGAAATAAAATAAAATTATTAATAATAATAATTATTACAACTAAATAACGACAACCATCAACCATATATATATATATATTAATTGAAAGAGAGATTGACCTCTTCTGAATACGATTTGGTTCTTTCCTCTGCCTCTTTTGTCAACGCCTAAAATAGATATTTTACATTAATCAGATATTTATTGCACATAAACTGACTTGAGATATAATTGCACAGTAGAGAGAAACAGTTACCGCATTGGCTATTTCTAATGTGGCGTGGTTTTCACTCAGACGGTGGACTTCTTTAGACAAATTCTCAATCTACATCAATAAAAAAAAAAGATATTTGCAACCTTCCAATTAAAATTATAATCAAGTTGTAAATTACTAATCAAGATGTGAATCATTTACCTCATTTCCTGAAGATTTCTGTAAAATAGCCATTGTTGATTCTGCCGCCTAAAACAGACAGTTACCAATCAATGAATAGGGTATGAGCCCTTGGTAAACAGACACATCATCTAATTGAGGCTTTAATAAGGGCATTACCTGTTTGGCAGCATTTTCAGATTCCTTCTCTGTCGTCAATTGTTTTAATGCTGATGTGAGCTGTTGGACCTAAAAGTATAGATAAGACACAGTCAGTACGGATGAGATGATTGTTCTCAACATAATCAAAAGATCAATCAACTTGTTGACAATGAAATTCAAAACTAAATGTTGATAACTTCATTGATCAAATGCTAAGTAAAGTAGATACATGGTTAGCAAAGAATCCACTAATGGCACATAAGAAGCATAACTGTATCCCGTATGAGCAGTGGGGACAAATTTGATACCCTTGGTGGGGGGACCTATTTGGTACCATTAGGGGTCCCTTGGGTGCCCTATGTGATCTCAAATTTGGGGACCCCTAAAATATTAAATAGGTACCAAATATTACTATTAAATATTACTATTATAGGTACTATTATAGGTACTATCAAATAGATTTTAAGAGTGTAGATGGGGCGTGTATAGTTCAATCATTTCAACGGAGAATAAATTCTAATAAGAATGATTAAAATAAGTAACTTATACAGTATGAGTGTTGCGTTATTTCTTGAGGGATAGTGCTCTGAACCTGTAGCTATCCTACACTTCAATCCTACTCTCATCAAAGAAATTGGCTCAAATGGCATTCAATATTGCAGACAGACAGACCCACATCTACCTTGTTATAATTAGTACTTACTTTTAATTCCATTTCAGACTCAAGAGTGGAAATCTTTGACAAAGCATTCTGTTAAAAAGAGAACCCAATTCACTCAAATGCAAAACTGCTTTGATAATAATATTTCAGATTTCAGATCCAACAAGTCACAGTTCAGCTTACTTCTTTCTCAGTTGTCTCTCTTTCAGCAGTGATGCGAGATTCTTCAAGCCGTGACGTCAGTTCTGCTTCCTAAAGTTATAACAGCAATCAACCAATCAACTAACAAAGACAAAAATGATAATTATTCAGAACGTAACAGCATAAATTATGTAACAGTAGCTCACAATCAATTCTCTTTCCTCTCTTAACTTTGAGATTGACGTTTCAGCGCTCTACAATTATCAATCCAAGATAACAATTATAGCATGATACGCAGGCAGTAGGCATTAACAGCCAGTGGTATCACAATAGGGCATACCTTTCTTGCTTCTTCTTGCATAATTTTACTAGTTGTAACGTTTTCGATTTGAGATTGGAGTGTTGAAATCTGGAACGAATAAAAATGGAAACTGTGTTACACAACATGGAATTGCGTTTAATATCATAGAAATATGAAGTAGACATGAAAATGATTTCAAAGGGGGGAGAATCCAGATTAGTCCTCACTGAATAATTTTTGCACACCACCTTCCTAGTCTTGAGCATTCTTCAGTATCATGAATAACAAGGATATATTTTTAATCCTTAAATAACGGTCACCTGTCTATAGCGGTCATTCTTGTAATGCCCAAAATAGTATTTTTGGTTGAGAGCAGCCCTGCATATAAAGGTCACCTGTACATAGAGGTCAATTCCACTACATCTCATACCTGCCTGCTACCTATATGTCTTGAAGTAAAGTGGTAGTATGTTTGGACATCGTGATCTTACCTGCGATTCCATTGATTGATTCAAATGTTCTACATGTGATTCTAACTCCTTCAAACAAAATAATAACAATTCAATCAACACAAGCAATGCTAACAGGTAACGCCTAGCAACAAAACCAATTGTGCTTTCAGTGAGCAATGGTTACAGTGCAGTATGGGAACCTGGTGACGACACCCTTACCTATTTACACGTCGATACGGTCAAGCCTGTTATAACGGTCACCTCTATACAGTTGTCACCTGCCTCTGGTGGTCACTCTTGCTTGCAATGCCCACAATAGTATTTTCTATTGAATAAACCCTGCAGATGAAGGCCGCCTGTTTATAGCAACCGACTAGTGGCCATTCTTACAGGTTTCACTGTACCTTGCATTTTGCTTCTGATTGGTTGAGAGATTCTGTCAATGATGTCACTCGAGAATCCATATCGCCTTCCTGCCATCCAAAAAAACACAATTAAGTAGGATTAGATATATATCACTGATTGATCTCTATCAGCATAAATTTCTCACCATTTCGTTCATATTCTCCTCAGTCTTTTCAAGTTGTTCACGAACATCCTGCCCAGCAAATAGTGTGCATTCATATTATAAAAACACCTCATGTTACCAAAAGATAAACCCATCTATTTGATCAACAATACCTTATTAACAATATCCATTCTCCTAATGCATTCTTTTAGACTAGAACATTCTTCTTCCTACAGAAACAATTCACACAAATATGCTCAAAACATCATCAAGATGCCTTTCTTAAATTGTGTTTGATAAATTCAAAATTATCATTTTCACCTGTTTCTTAAGTTCATCTTCTGCCGTTTCCATTTTTGTTGTGAACTCCTTTAAAATAAAAACCAGACCAACATGTCAAAAAAAGATAGATAACTTTATTACACTGACTACTGATTAATGGAAAACAGTTTTGTAATATTTGTATTTTAATCATCTACTTCTTCATTCAACAGCAATTACTTACCTCTTTCTCTTTTTCGTATCTTTCGGCTTTTCCTTTGAAATCAGCATGCTACAACAACAACAACAACAACATAAGAAAATACACCAATTGTAGATGTTAGTTTTTATTGTGTTTGTAATAAATGCATCACACCGTACAATTGAAAATGTATCAACATACCGATCTAAGTAACGTAACATGTTCATTCCTAAGTTTACCATAAACCTGCTTTAATTTGGTAAACTTTTCGTCTGCTGATTTTGCTTTTTCTGTAAACAAACAAAGATTTCCAAAATCTACAATGCGGCAAATATGGATAAAAACAGCATGGACAATAACAGATATGACAAGATTGAAATAATGGTAAAAAATCACCATTTGATGTCAGAGGGTAGAATTATTGGCTAAGTCATATTATACAGAAACATTTGGAACAATTGAAGATAAGGGGTGTATACTAAAACAGAAATATATTGCTTTGATAGTCATACAACTAGGACATCATCCCTAGCTACATATCATTATCTTTTGAACAATGTATCATAAGGAGCCGTCTTTTTAATTCCTAACATCAACACTCGTCTGACTTGCACCCATGACAACAGATAAGATAAATCTAACCACCTTTTGCGTCTTCTTCTTCTCTCTTCTCTTCGAGTTGACTTTTTAAAAATACATTTTCCTGTTGGATTCAGAATAGAGGTTATACGGAAGCCAGTCTCGAGTGCAAGACAAAGCCAAAGGAAATGGTTGCCATCAAATGAACCACTTACATCGCATGTTTGCTCAGCAATTCGACGATAATCATCTAGCTCATGTTGCAGCTATATAGTAAGAGGTTAAACAAATGCCACAAAAATAGTTCACATTGAATTGAAAATCTATTCTCTGCTGCATTACAAAAACTTTATGGAATATTATAAAAACAAACCTTTGTAATATGTTGTTGAAGGATCGGTTCCTGAAAGAACAACAAATAGTTAGTGTTATTCATGATGTTTTAAGAGGATAGCATTGGATAAGCATTGGTGTTTGTCTTTTGTAAAATAAACAAATTAAATAATTAATTTGATTAAAATAATCAAGACAAGACATACATTTTTCTCATAACGACTTAATTCTTCTCTGATTTCAAATATTTCCCTCATTAATTGCTCAATTAGCATGTCTCTACAAATACAAAAAATACATGAATATGCAGCATGTAACAAGTATCATCATCATCATCATCATCATCATCATTTATTCGGAACCTTCAAGTTATACATAACTTTTTTTCAAAGGACTGATAGATAGATAGATAATAGATAGATATCATCATTATTCATTAAATAAGGATTTGAAATAAGCTAAAAGCAGCTAATACTGACAAACCTTTCATCCTTCTGAACTGAGATTGGCTTATTAACAGATTCTTTCCGTTGGAGCTTCGGACTTGGTTTTGGTGGCTCATACGCATGAATAAGAAAATCAGGGGGCTGGTCAGGAAGATCAGGGATGACCGTAAATGATGTGATGTATGTGAGGAGACCCGCATCATGGAAGAATTGACGAAGACTGCAAAAATACAACCATATTTCTAATATATAGCAGAATTATTCTGTGTTAACAAAAACCAAGCAATTTGCAATTTGATATTTGATAGGAGGATAACAGCTTTGATTTATATCAATAGCTGTTATTATTTCTTACAGAATGATATATTTGATAACAGCTTTGATTTAAATACCTGATAAACTGTTTCAAAAATCTGTCTCTATGTCCTTCCAAAGTTTCAGGCGGTAAACCTGAAAAAAATAATAATACAGATTGTAAAGGATTGTTTATGATGCTCTACACAGTTGGTAGGTATCTAGATTGAAGTTAAAGTTTTAAACTCACTGCGATGCATTTTGATAAGAACGTTGACAAGCATATCGTAAATAGCACCACATTCCTGTAAAAAGGTAAATTAACATATATCATGTAAGGTCATATCAATCATTACATTAAGATTGTAAGTTGGGAGGAACTCATTCAAGGGTACATACCTTGATAATGGGCACAAGAGGGGCTATTTTGCATTGCGAGGTAGGCAGTTGTGAATTGTTTACTCCTTTCTCTAAAGATGCAAGAACTAAAAACAAAAATAATAAATCCGAATTACAGACACACCTCACTATGAATTGTTAGAAATTTGTGATAATGAAAATGAGGCTGCATTTCTCAACATGTCAGATCATACGCTTCAAAGTACCAGTACCTCATAAGTACCAAACGCTTCAAAGCTAAACCGTTCCAAGTTAAGCAGTCGAAACATTTACAGTAGAGAAAATAATTCTGTCATAAAAATAAGAGAATTACATGCTTGACAAGAGATTTTGTAAGAAAAAAATTCTCAAAGGGTTACAAAACCAGTCTCAAATCCCCTCTCCCTGGATAATCTTCAAAGGCAAAATCACAGGTTGCAGCGTTTGTGGAATGCCGTATTGTATTCTCCTCACATGCCTCTCATCGTACTATGCTTTCACAATTTATTGAAAGGGTGAGATATTTGTTATCAGAGCTATTTGACCGATTTGAACATTGAACCTATCAGTCTTTTTGCAAATAGCTGTAGCTAAAATGATTGTCTTGCCAAGAGAAACTTTGATATATTGAATTCTTTAGAATACAAGGGATTGAAGTAGTAGTTTAACTCAAAAATTCAAAATATCTTTTCGTATTTGGCAATCGGATGGTCAATATGTAAGTTTTGCCCTGAATTCCGTAATTGCCATTATTGCTATTATGTAGCGTCTACAGGTAATACTGCTTCCATATTTTCACAATACAAACAACCTTTGCCCTGCTATATACTTAATTCTGCTATGTTAATTTCTGTGGAGGCTACATACTTGGTTCTTGCACCGCAATCAAGGCATCTTGGTAGTCAAACACTTCAACTGCAAAATGAAATCTAAAATAAAAGGAACAGTTAATAATAAGATATAACCATCATAAGGGTGTATTGTGTTGTGACAGAGATGGTAATAATACAAGCAACTGCAGATGTGACATATCCTCCTTCAGAGTTATTGAATTTCAGAACACGACTTGTTTGTTTTTTATGTTTAGTTTATTATAGTATTTGTTTATTTTAATATTGAAGTAATAAGTGTAACACAATATAATATTGGTTACATGTAAACAGTTACAGAATTACTTTCAATATTGCAGTAGCTAGCTATCCGCTGAAATATAATGGAAATAGAAACTTACAAATCGTTGATATCTCTGGTAGGAATCTTTAAAGGTTTTTCATCATTAAAAAGAAGACTGCCAGGAAACTTTGGATACTAAAAAGTAAACACATCAATCAGTAAACCTAGATAAATGAATGAAGGCTAGCAACTAACAACTATAGTCAGGTCACTGATGCCTTATATTAAAACCTGTAATAAATTAAGCATACCCAAGCCTAGTTACATCACAAGTTGTTTATATATGATTAGGGGCCATCACTCAGTGAAGGGGGTCATACCAAAGCACGTACAGTTGCGTACAAAGGGTGAAGGGGTGTCAAATATTGGGACATTGACTGAGTACGTACTTTATAGATGACCCTTTAGGCAGATAAACCAATGATTTTTGCTGAGGGATAATTAATGTTACCGAATAGCTGCATTGATTTGTTCATTATCCTTTTTTAATCTAAAACAAATTATGTTTCTTACTGAAACTAAAACTATGGAAAGAGTGTTAAATTGTATGACACTTTTATGGCAGTTTTACACTTTAATAACGTGAATGTGTATGTTTTAATGGTTTAAAAAATGTATTGTTTTCTCCCCTTTATTACATTTTTATGGTGTTTTATTTTCATGGTTTAGATGTTGGCAGGGATTCAAGACTTAATCTTTGTAGGGGAGAACCTAAATTTTAGGACTCGGAAGAAATTTGATGATTTCTGACACATGCTAGATCACACCTTAACAAAAACTTTTGAAGAAAAGTTGAAAATGTTTGGAAAGGATCCAGTCTATCTGAGAGTGATACTTTGTCAACCTGTCTAAAATATTAAAATTGAGAAGTTGACTCACCTTGTAATGGAACCTCAATTTGTGTTCTAATGCTTGACAATAAATTGCAATGAATTTGCCATATTTTCCTGTTGCAAATCTCTGCAAATTTAAACAATAACAATACCATTTATAAACAAACAACTCTCTTATATTAGTAAGTATATAGATTACTTCTGCGATGTGTACGTTTACAAAAACATTAATCAAGTCAGATAAAGCATGTACATTCACTTACATAAACACTAATTAAGTCAGATAGAGTTTTTCTGTAGACAAATGAATCTTTTAAAACCTAAAATCAAAGAAATAATATCAAGTTATACATACAGTTGAAGAGTGCTGTACTCTCAGTCCCCATTGACTGTAAAATGAAATATGATTTTTTGTAATTTTCATTCAGTTGATAATATTATTATTAATAATATTAAATTATTTGATAAACACGCTTGATGCAGATGCCCACAAAAATAGTCCACGTTTTGAAATAGATAATGGGTAATGAGGAAGAAGATAGCGATATCAGAATTGGTTGGCCCTTTATTGATAATTTCAGAAGAATTCCTTACTAATATAAGAATATTCATTTTTTTATCTTGAACAAAAATATGTCCTTATGACTTTATCACTTCCTGATTAATCATCGGCGCTGTAGCTTAATTTTAACAGATAAACAGATTAATTGGTAGATGAAATTAACTTGAAACGTCATTGAATTCTAACATCAGGATCCGACAAAGGCAGGAAGCTTATGATCCAGAATGCTGAATCCTAGAGGTATGCATGCTACTGTAGACCAATGGAGGTTAGACCAATGGAGGTTAGACCAATGGAGGTAATATTGCCAAGAGTTGTCTTTGATAGTACTCCAATTTGCTTTAAATTTAAAAAGGATGTATCCACTTACCGTAGGGTGACCTTCTCGTAGTAATTTATGAAATACAAGCAATGACTTCCAACACATGACTGCTTGCGACGGGAGGGGCATCCTGCCAATTACCAGCCAAAATGTATAGCACCCCTTTTCCTGCCATGTTCCTATTATAGTACCTGTTGCATGATGTTAAAGATATTCAACCAAGAGTAGGCTAAGTTATATGATAATAATTCCATGCTCAGTAATTTGTTATGTAGCTACTAAGTGGGTACACAGTTAGTACAGTCTATCTTGCTTAAATGAGTGGAATTCGGATGAGTGGAATATGTGTAAGTTTTAATGGGATCAAGCAAGAGAGGCATACGCAAATTGGGTTAACAGATATATTTCATCAGGAATGCCTTTCTTGCTTGCTTGGTGGCTTTCTTTCTTCTGTCGGAAATTGAACACCACATTTCGCAGAACACGGTTTAAAACTCTGTAACACAACTATTACTGAGATGTAAAATGCTTTTTATGAAAGATCCAAGATGAAAGATATTTTCTATGTAGGTTCTGACTACAATTACAACTTGTAGCAGAGATGGATTGTGTCAATCTAACTGGTGACAATCAAACAGAATTACAATTGAAATGATGACGATTAAATAAAAAGATACGCCTCACATGTTTTTCTTTGGCGGCACATTCTTCGTTCTTCAGTGCTTTCGAGATGCATTCAGTCTGCAGGGAGTGAAACAAATAAATCATTCAACAACAATATTGTGACAGGTTTAAATAGTAAATCTTATATCTACTAATTAATACCAAAGGGCTTATTGAGGGTTTATAGCCTACAAATAATGTGGTTAATGAAGGAATATGTAGCATTATTTTGAGTACAAAATAAAATAAACTGATTAGGCTGACTGATCACATCGTCACATCATTAACTAACTAACATTGTTGTTTTTACCATACCATGTTTCCTAACTTTGAAAGGGCGTTCACATAAATTGTGTATACATGGGTTTACATCATAGACTGCTGATCCAATTAAAAGAATCAAGAAAAAGTGTAGCGATCATGAGCATTCATAATGGCTGACGGGTAGAATAATTCATGACTCGATTACCAATCTTAAGTTGCAATATTCACGAGTGAGTTACACCTTTTTTTTCTAATCGTTACAAAAATCTTATTCAAATACACTGCAAATCTTTTTATGGTAGTTTGATCATATTTTTCTGGGTTTAGAATGCAAAAGAGTTTATAGAAAACATTAATTACTTTTGCAAATGTCAACAATCTGAAGAGATCTAAAAAAGCAAGTCCAATGCGTCAGCTATATTCTTGCCAGCGGTCTCAATGGTTCTTACCTGTGTGATTTTTAGTTTAACTCATAGTCATGTAACCTAGCCTCTTATTTATAACATATATCTTTACTCTATTCGATATATTCATTCTGTTGATAACTCCGCTTCGTGTTTATCTTGAGTCATCGTAATATTGATTATCATACATGGCGCTGCAAGTTTGTGTTTAACGTAAAGTTGTAAGAAATATGGCACTTTCCCATGTCACGTTTTGCGCACATTTTATTTAAATAGTACTATAAACTAAACCTTCTCAAACATTTAAAATATCATCCGTGTTACAATGCAAAATGCTACTCCAAGACGATTTGACGTTGACATACCAAGTCAAGTTAAAAAACAGCAGAGGTCAAGGCCATCACAACAATCAGCAAAGCATGGATGTGGCCATGGCTTGAAGGTGTGTTATGTTTACACCAGAATCGATTGCATGCATCACAGGTTACTAATAAATGATTTGAGATGGACTGAATGACATACTCAACATTCCATAATGGCGGATATTAAACCCCTTTTTAAATATGTCCAACTATCCGAAATTATATTCACCATAGCGACAATCTTCCCGCTACCATCCAACAATAACAAATAGCTTGAGTTACATTATTTTGTTCTGTATTTTTAATAAAACAGTATGTAAACAATAGAAAATACAAGACAGGAACTATACGCAAGTAGTGAAGGCCATGTGACCCATTGCTCAAGGACAAACCAAAGCAATCTGTTATCAAATCAACATTACCATCTTGTAGTATGCAATATCAAAAATAATACCAAATCTCAACATCGTAATCACTTCTTAACCATCCTTTCAAACAACACTAAGATCATTTGAACCTCAAACAACATCTTCAAAGTAGTTTCTTTCAAGACACAGTCGCACATGAACAGAATTAGCGTACAAATTAAAAATACCTGTTGTTTTTCAAACTTTTCACGGTCAAGACCAACCCAAGTTCTCCTACTATCGACCGCCATTTGCAGATCTTCTGGAGTTTTGACAGCGAGGTCCATTTGAAGCAGGAAAGTGTGAAATTATACCAACAAAATCTATCCGTTTTCAAGGATCCGACTGGGTAAAAGATATCTCACACTGTGAACACAAGCCTTCTCAACAGTAAAACCAAAACATTAATAAAAAGTCATTCACACTATTTATCAAAAGAGGATGAGTGTATTTCTGCACAAAATCATATATGGGTACTGTGAATATATTGGAGGTCAACAATCGGCGGTAAATTGTGTCATACTCTTCGTGACGTCATTCGCGTGGTTATTTAACAAGTCGGCCTTTTCAAATGAAATCCAAAATGCTAAAAATGGTCAAAATTAGTGAAAATCACAAGAAAACATTGCTGGTAGCCTGGTCATCGTTTATTAATAGCCTAAAATTACTGAAAATAGATTAAATTTAGTTTGTTTGGAAGGGTATGATTGATTGATTGATGGTAACGGCATTTGTATTCCACTGAGTCTCTTATTAGTGAATATGATGATATAATTTTAAATTTTAAGTAATTGTGCATCTATCACACTATATAGCTGTTGTTAGTAAGTAGTTGCGTGTATTTTAGAAATGGTTACTAAAACGGTAAAATTACCAAAATTAAATGTTTCTTACTAGTGAATAACTGAAATACAAAATATAAAGATTTAAAATTAGAAATAAGTCAAAGACTAGACGTTGTCTCCGTTACTCAGAGTTTCGCGCATGATTTGTTGTGTTTTAAGTGCGAGTAAATGCTGCAATTGGACAGCGCTCATAAGCTATCATGATTATATATCATATGAGTCAATTTTTAAATGTTGCACATTCTCCAGGAAAGCCGGAGAAGGTCACAGCAAGGGGTGATTGCCTTCTTGCCCCCTTCATATAGGGGGTGTCATAGGGGGCGTCCTACATACATAGAGATTTTGGATTGGAGATTTCTTCGTTGGTTTGGTAACTTCTAGATTCAATTCGTTCTGAATTTTTAATACTGCCCTGATGTCTCATTCCGGGTCTTCAAGGTCCGTCCTTAATTCTGATTCCGTCCCTTCAAGGTCCGTCTGTAATTCTGATTCCGTCCGAGTAACCGTATATTTTATAATGCCTTCAGCTGCCAAATATGTAATTCAATTTATTCCAACCGATACTTTAATGTAATTTGAGTTGTTTGTATTGTCTTTCGATGAACTATATCGTCTCTATGGTTTAATGTGACCATAAACGGATGGTATATAAATGCGCAAAACTTACGGTTATGATATAATTTTATCTGGAATTCTAGGTCACTTCTGTATCTAATGACCTATAATTCCAGTTAAATTAAATCGTAACCGTAAGTTTTCACGCCATTCAAGTTTCATCTCATTTCATTCTCATTTTTCATTTTCACACTTACAATTTGAGATATGAGAATCCACGTATGTCTTGTTTTTTTAATCTCAAATCTCAAATCAATTTGAAATCGCTCGTGTAAATAAACTTGAATAGCTGACTATGTCTATGCTAAAATCGACACCGGTTGACACCGGTTATACTTATCGTGTACACATGTACACATATATATTATATTTGTTTCAATCAGTCCTGTGAAAAAAAGCTCCTGTAGCTTATCAGGTTCTGAATAAATGATGATGATGATGATGATGATTGTCAGCGTTCTGGGTCAAGGATTTTTGGAGATTGACATTTTATAAACATGGAAATTAAATGAGATTGCGACTTTAAGGGCCTCTCTCAAAACACCAGGCTACCGTCGAATATGGCATTGTTATGTGTTATATTTGTAGAAACAAAACCATAACATTGGAAATAAATAATCTCTGCAGGCCTATGCCTCTGTTTACGGGTGTGTTTTATTTCGTTACAATCCGCGATAAGCGTTTGAGGAGAGTTTCTCTCAAAGGCCTCACTAAAGAAAAGGCAAAAAGCTAGTCAACAAAATAGGTTGAATTGTAGCATAAAAACAAATGTTGAATATTAATGTATTGTATAGGTAACATGTTTAATTGAAACACTGTTTCATGGTCGATATTAATTGGGCCACAGGCGTTCAATTGTTCGCAGTAGTCGGCATAGCTATGTCTGAAAAGGCGTCTGGCGGTCTTTACCATACGATCATTGTTTTAGAGACCGGTTTTGCGATCACCTTGGTTTGGTCTATTCGTTGTTGACGAATATGATTGATATGTGTCATGTCTATTGTTTAATTGACCAAACACAGAGCAGGATTAGCTGTCTTTATAGACGTCATGTTTGCGTTCCGTGAGTGCAACAAAGTCGCGAAAATTTTCGAATATAATTTATGTCAGTCTGAAAATCAGACGCCTGTATATTGCGTGTACCCAACTTTGTGCCATGTTTTTGCGATGGCCGATGGACAACCAGAATCACTCTTCTCGTCATTCACGCCGGTTTCTACATTCAAACGAGCTAAGATGGACCTAAATGTGCCGGTAACAAGCGTCGCAACTAATAGTTTTTCCTACAGCTCTGGTCTTGAGCTCAGTAACTTCAACAGTTCTATTCCTGAGCAGACTCAAACCTCACAAGCTGGTGCCAGCTATCTCACGCATGACGGTACTTCAGGTGGCCAAACAAATTCTCCAGATGAGATTCAACCTAATGGCCTACACTATGATACGTTTACAGCAAGATCAATGGCCGGTATGAACGGGAATACTACTGCCTTGAGAAACAGGACTACACAGCAAGGTAGGGCCGCGTTCTGTTTACCACTTTAGAATAATTATTGGCTTCATGATTAAACGTGACATCAAGTCGATGTTCTGATTAAGAAGTTATTAGTTGTACACGATATTTAGATGCACGAAGTCTTCTCGATCTATTCACGATCCAGTTACCTTTCCTGGATATTTGAGCGCTGCTTCAACGGACATATAACACCACTTCAGTTTAGCTTTAGCGGTCTCCAACGATCGCAAATGTTCATCAATGAAGCACTGCCGGGTTCATAATACAACAACCGATGATTTAATCTGGTCTGAAATTAATCATTTTCATGAAAACAGTTGCCTTTTGTGGCGAGGTGCGGTTTTCAGAATACCAACTTGGCTTTGGAGTCAAGAGTTAACCTAAGAAGAAAACGATCAAGCGTTTCGAATGAAAATCTTTTGTCTGGAAATGATTTTACAGACAAAATAGAATTTAGATTACATGACTTTCGCAGTTTTTAGTTGCTCAATACAATTTTCAATAAAGTCCGACAATTTAACGACCCAAAATTCACTTGTTGCCAAGTAAAAAAAGAAATTATTTCAAAATTCTCTCGTAAATTGTCTTATTATAATTTATACTTAAAAAGGTTGTATTCTGGTATCGTTAGAGATTCTCAATAAATCACGATGAGTTGTATAATTGATAATGTAGGACAATTAGTAAAATGAACAATTAATATTCACATATTTTATAAAGTTTACAAGTTGAACTGTGTTGAACTCCAACCACAACAGAAATCATTATTTGAAAACTTTGTTTTGGTTTGAAATTTAAGCGTGTGAGCGTGACAGTATAGCAATCGGTAAAACATCGCTAAAATAGTCACGACATGTTTCAAATCTATTCAATCCATCAAATTATAACGGTTTGGAGTCACGATGTAGACACAATTATCATGAAATTTCACTCAAAAAGTTAAAAGCAGTTAGCTGATGTTTGTTACATTTGAAGTATTAGAAATGGCAAATCCACGGACACCAAAAGAGCATTTAGCAACATGTAAACTTTATAGATAAAGATCTAAATTGAGCGCGTAATTCTCCATCGGAGTTGACTCTCAAGGAAGTCGCTGGGTTCAACCATCTGATAATTAATTTGCAGATATGCCTTTTGTCCTTTGAATTTGTACATTTAAGAAGACGTAATTAATAAGGTGTTATATATAATTGCGGCTTTTACAACCAAGAAACATAGGAAATTATACATCATTGTCTAACTATATTAAAAAGTTGTCTAGACATTTCAAAAGATTGGATATTGGTCGTTTTTATGTTTGGAAATCTGAAATTTTCTATTTTTAACTTGAAACAATTTTGCTTTGCTGGATTCGCCTGCTCGCCCGTCGTGTTTTAACGGACGTTGTTATTGTTAAAAGTATTAAGATAAAAACTGAAGCCATATGCAGCTAAAATCAGCTATCGTTCATTGATAAAACAGTTTATTGAAATGTTTCAGTGTAATACCTCTGACCGTTTGTCGGCGGGTTAACTATTAGAAAGTATCATTGTCAAAAAATAATATTATAATAAGACATATTCGACATCAAACTCGATCGTAAGGTCTGTTTTGTTAGAATAACTTTTTAACTCCACCCTTCAGCTTATAGTAGAAAGTAGTCAGCGCTGACGTCCAAAATGTATTTAAGGTTACAAACAGTATTTGAAAGATCATGTAATGTTTTGCAGGATAAGCTTCATCAAAACACAAACTCTGTCATCCATCTCATATGCGATGCAAAAATGTGTTTCTGTTTCATTTAAGGACTGAACTTATATGTCAGCACTTTGACGAATTTCAACATAAACGTGTTTTCCCTTTTACATTTTCAAAATTGGATAAATATATATATATATACCAATAGATCGGTTATAAAAATGAGACATCAATTAATTAGCAAACTCTACAATGTGTCTATCATAATCAAGCTTTGAATTCTGAAAAGTAGTGAAAAAGTGCTGAGATAAAATATTGTATTCAAAATACTGAAAAAACGTACTGAAATTATACCGAAAAGGTCAGCACCTTTCAAATTGATAATAGTTAAGATAAAGGGCCTTTATACAAACTTATATTTTAGTGCATATTTTATTATAACTTGCCAAATGTGCTCTGCAGTATACTAATTGATTTACAACAACTTACAATTATGTCTTATAGTCAAATGTTTTTGTAGTAAATTCACCATAATCACATTCTTGCCTGTCAAATGCAATAACTGGCATCACAGTAACATAGTGGAATTTTTCATTCTTTTTACCGTCACTGTGCATCATAATAAGATATTCCCAATCAATTGAAAGTCAAATTTAGGGCAATTTTCAAGGTATTACAATACTGAAGCTCCTAAATATGTAAATTCCACGCCTCTTCCACGCCGCATTTTCGGGTAAAATATATATGTCGTCAGGCAAAATGGACACCTACCATCTAGGTCAGAGTCATGTTTAGTTGTGACCGTTGCCGCTGTACAATGTCTCATACATATATTTCATTTTTATTTAACATGGTTGATCTGGAAGTTATGATAATTATACAAAAGGGCACCTGCTGCCTCTCCGGCACCCCTGTGGCATTAAAACTAATTTGTCAACTACTAAAACTATTAATTAGTCAGAACACTTTCTAAAATCAATCTTGACTACATTCAGATATTCCATTTCATTTTAATTCAAGATTTTTCGATAAATCTCCTGATTGGCCGATTGAAACCAGCACTGTTATGATACCCTCTATTTTTCAGATTGCTTGGTCTCCATTTCAGCCATCGACAATCACAACATGCCTCCGTCAAGGGTTGTGCATTGCCGTGCTGTAGCAGATGGATGCAGAGAAACAGATATTGTTCATGTCATGAAGCCCTTTGGAAAAATAAGGTATTAATAACGACATATTTGATGGGGACGTACGTTATTAGGGTACGCAAAAGTAAAATGTTCATCCCCCTCTGGAGTCCTAGAACGTTTCAACATTTTCTTCTGAATTATTTTTTAAAGTTCGACCTATGATATCATATTATAAATAATTTTCAAATTGAAGCAAAGACAGGCAAATACAGGAAATCTAGGTTATACATTGATTTCACTTATTTACAGCCTAATTAAATTTTGAGAATTTAGATATTAAATATTGTTTAATCTATATTTAAATGTTTGAAATGGTTCCATATTGGAATGATACTGTTGGTAAAAGATGAAATGTTGCGTTTATGTTTTGCACTGCATCAGTGTGCAGCAAATTTCAACAGATGCAAATTCCAAACCGGAGAATCAGATTCTAACTAATGAATTCAGCTATAAATTATTAAAATATCAATTTTCTTCTGAATTTGCTCTAGACTTCCGGAATCTAGGATTCCTACTTTTATCAGATCATTATAGGGGGCAATTGTTCAGCTCGATTTTTAATGGGACACACATATTTATAGTTTTCGTGGTCTGCAAATGTATGCTTTATTATTGTTATTAAGAATTGCCACTAAAGGTGACCACTATAGACAGGTGGTTGCTGTATACAAGTGATCATTATAGCTGGTATACGCTTTACTCAAGGAGTGACAAAATTATCTTGAAATCGCAACTTAGGAGGGAAAAACAACCCAATTGCTTTACCATTATTTTCTGCGTCATTTTTCTTCTGAAAATTCTTCAATTGAAAAATTACATCAAAGTGTAATATGGGTAACAAGCAATCTTAATGTTATAAAGCTTTCAACTCTTCTAAATATTACGCTCATCTGATTCAGAGCTTATTCCCACGGAGGTAATCAACACAATTAAAGTGAAAAACTTAATTACGATAATGATCTTTTGTTATAGGGCATTAGCATTGATGCCAAAATTACGCCAAGCACTTGTAGAGTTTGAGGTATGTTCATATATCCTTCAAGAGTTACTACACCACATCCGTGTTTGATTCACACCTCTAAATATAAATTAAGGATGAAGCAGCAGAAAACACCAGCCCGTAGGGAAAGTGTTTTTAGCTTTGAGTGTTTACCAAACACAGCTGTAGTGTGGTAACTCTTTTAGAAAACAAAGCAAATCTCTTAGAGGCAACAAACAGTCTTTATGGTTACGCCTTGACCAGGGCCTGGCAAAATGATCTTGAAACCAAAACTTGGGAAGGAACAAGATATATTGCAACTGATAAATTGATATTGGTGCTGTTTAGAAATAATTGCTTAGATGTTGAATAAGGAAGAAATCAAAATCAATCCCAATTTCATGATAGGATTTTCACTTTTGGAATGACAATTTATTAAATGAAAAGGAAGGACAATCGAAAGTGATATTCAGAAGTAAATGATTTAATAGACTGTTAGACACTTCTGTGTGATAATATGTAAGTTCATGAACATTTTTATAATGTAAACAAGAAGCTTGCCCATATTCAATACTGAATCAAATCAAATAAAACATACCTTTGTACTAATTAAACAAAACCGAGCAATATTGAGACCAAACGACAACAAAAAACATTTGGTATTGCCATCGGACTCGTTAGTATTAAAAGGATTCTCCCAGGTAACTACCTTAAAGTGCTCGATATACCTTGACAAATGAATGTAATTTGTTTGATTGTTAGACGGTGGAGTCGGCAATAGCTGCAGTGGCCTACTCACAGGTAAGAAAAATGGGATTGAATAATATATCAAATAATATGATTGAGCAATTATTGATGTATTAATGCCATGAAACATCGGTTGTTGGGTCATAGATGGATTATTAATGTATATTTCTACTATAGCTTATTTCCAGTATTATGAAGAGTGATTAATTTCTATGATCAGATGATCACATAGATAGATGATTGGGTACGATACACGGAAAGTTTAATAAAAAAATGAGAAAATTAATAATTCAATAAGTTTGTAGCTGGAATCATAAACTATTTAATAAATATAACATCTTTTTATTTTCATGGTAGGTTCACCCCATTATGATTCTTGGCAGACAAATGTTTGTTAATTTTTCAAAAAGTCAAGAGATTAACAGGTATATAAATACTATTCTACATAATACTCTATTTATGTGTGTCTCAATTGATTGTTTTGATTGCAATACAGAAAAATATTAACGTTTATCCCCCTCCAAAAGACTGCTTGATCATTTATATCCACATATGTAATCTTATAATTTGATACCTGCTGGTTTTGATTCCAAATCGAAAAGCCTCTGGAGGTGTCTGAAGACACTTGGATGTAACATCATACATGACATTCTAACTGAGGGCCATTAGCAAATAGAAGGTTGAAACAAACATCATACAGGACATTCTAACTGAGGGCCATTAGCAAATAGAAGGTTGAAACAAACATCATACAGGACATTCTAACTGAGGGCCATTAGCAAATAGAAGGTTGAAACAAACATCATACAGGACATTCTAACTGAGGGCCATTAGCAAATAGAAGGTTGAAACAAACACCGAATCTTCAATGTCTGCAATAAGACAACATACATAGATTGCATCAATGATCATTCCAGTTTACACTTTCCAAATCGAATCCATTCAACAACATATCAGACTTTGCATCTTTAATTATAACTTTGAATCTAATCACAAAATCACAAATTCAACATTACTTTGTTGCCTCGAAATAAAAACCATACAATTAGTTGCTTTTGCAGAGAGTAATTATTATGTGGAAGGTTTCTCTTTCTGGCGATACCAAATATATTGATGCAATTGCTTACTCCTGTAATTGATCCCAGCTAATGAACATTAAATGATCAAATGTTCACGACTGGTTAATTAATAGTCCATCAAAAGTTCATGGAAGGTTCATGAAAATCGTCATAAAATGATGCCATTTGCGGCTCATGAATTGTGTTTACAAGGTGTCTGCGAAGAGGTCAGGAATACTCATACAGTTCATAATATTATTACATTGAACATTTTGTGCTGATTTTATGCAATTAATGTCTAAATAAGTGAAATCCACATATTTTTTATCTAATATTTTGTTTATTTTCTTCTGTTTCAGAGATTTCAGTAACAATTCAACGGCTGCCCAATCGCCAACAAACGTTTTACTGTTCACAATAATCAACGCAATTCATCCAGTCAACGTAGTAAGCTGAAGCATTTAAAATTAACAAAGATTTATTATTTCAGGATTTACTTAAAATAGTATTTAATTATCGCAATTAGCTTACACAAATATTCCATTACGTACTGCGTCTATTTGATTTATTCATTTACTATTATTCTAGGATATTATAAGAAAGATATGCCAGCCACATGCTGAGGTACAAAGAGCAGTTATATTTCACAAGAATGGACTGCAAGCACTAGTTGAATATCCTTTTCAAAATTGAAATAAAAAATTTACAAACAATTAGCTTCAGAATGTGTGGGGTGATATTTGGTAGTTCCTATTAAGCCTTTTTTATCATCAAAGTATTCTTCTTGGCAGCAACAAAATCCTGATGCCACCCCTCCACACAGATACATACAATGATAAGGAAGGAATGACTCTATAACCTACCCCTGATCCTAACAAATCTTTTGAAATTCAATGGCAGGTTATATGTGAATTGATCTACATAATTACGATTTAGAATCTGATCAAGTCATGCATAACAGTTGATATTCTTTAACTCTGTAATACATTTCTAACGGCAGAACAAGCACAGAAAGTGTATCGCTCTTTAAACGGATGCGATATCTACTGCGGTTGCTGTACATTGAAGATTGACTTCTCAAAGGTAAGAGCAAACAAAGTGTTGGTATTAAACAATCTATCCCGTTTAAACAGACATCATCATCACCTTTAAGCTTACCCCTGCGAAAAACAGTTCAGGATGAACTCCTGGACTGTTTTCGCAGGGGTGCACAAAGCTTTTCTTCAAGGGACTGATTATGTTATGCTACAATACAACATAAATATATATATGTAGTATATCAAAGATCATGAGTTTACTCCGTTACTCTGAGTTTCGCGTAAAGACGCTCTTCAGATGGTTTAATGAATTGAAATAAACCGTCTAAAGAGCGTCTTTACGCGGAACTCAGAGTAACGGAGTAAATTTGTGATCTTTGATCTACTATTTATATTGCTCTGCTTTTAGCATTGAGCACTCAAATTGATGTTTTGCCCACACAATTACTTTATTAAATATATATATATAATAGGCTAATGCTAATGGCTAATGGCCAGAAACATGTACTTGTCTGCTGCTATGTATGTCTCAATTGCGCATGCGCAATTTTGAGCACTATTGACTTGGAATGTGTCTATACTATTTGCGATATGCATTGCCCACTACTTCGGTAGTTTGAGCACTCTGGTATGGCACAGATGTTTTTTTCATGTGATGAATTTTTTCACCACATTTATAACTCATCTTGACTTAGGTTATATACTGAAGTCAGTTCCTTGTTCGCTCACTGAGCAGTACTGATGAAGGCTAATGGCCAGAAACATGTACTTGTCTGCTGCTATGTATGTCTCAATTGCGCATGCGCAATTTTGAGCACTATTGACTTGGAATGTGTCTATACTATTTGCGATATGCATTGCCCACTACTTCGGTAGTTTGAGCACTCTGGTATGGCACAGATGTTTTTTTCATGTGATGAATTTTTTTCACCACATTTATAACTCATCTTGACTTAGGTTATATACTGAAGTCAGTTCCTTGTTCGCTCACTGAGCAGTACTGATGAAGGCTAATGGCCAGAAACATGTACTTGTCTGCTGCTATATATATATATATATATTTATCAGAATCTTTTTGGTGTTAAGTTTGGTACAAAATATCAACACAACTAAGTTTGTACAACGTTTCGACTGATTGACTTCAGCCATTCTTGAGTGAATGTTTCTTTTTTTTAATTAAGATATATACGTTGTGCAAACTTTTTTTAGTTGTGTTGATATTTTGTACTTCATTGCAGACGGTAGATTATTCCACTTGTGATGTCATTATGGGAATGGAATCAATTGAGTGCAGGTGGTATTTGGACATTGAAAACATTAGAAAGCAGAAGAGGGGCCATATTAAATCTAATTTTATGTGTTATCTTCAATTAGTTGGTGTGATGTTATTCTGTCTCTGATTGTAATTTGCTGAAACCAACAAGCTGAAAATTTGCATCTCAGAGACAGGAGTGCAATAGTTCCCATCAGTCTGTTCTTTAATCTCTGTAATCGATTAATGACTGATTTTCATTTTATTTTTAGAACTGTTTTGCGTCTTATGGGGATGATAAGGTAAGTGAAGGTGCAAATAATTAAATAAATCATTTTGCAGACTATTTGCCTAATGTCAGACATTTATTATTATTTAGACGGGGAAATTGAATGTCCACTCTAACACTACAGAGACATTTGACATTGAACTTGAAAGGAGAAAGCAAGGTAAAATAAATAACATATCAAAGTCGAGTAAGCGGCCCTATCATCAATCAATCAGCAGTTTACATTAGCCTCTCATTGGTTTTCACAGTAGGCCTACTATACAGCACATCTTGACAATTTCCTACTGATTTTTGTTAACGTCTGTACACAGATCCTTTGCAAGGTTATTTAATAAACAGTTGGTTTTCATTCTGTTGAAACAAGTCAGTCTGCATTTATTTTACTAATGGGAAACGTCTTGTACATCATGATTTAACAATTTTTAAATGACGTTCCCTACAGAAAACGTTCACAAGATGAATGAATACAACCATTTGAATTTCAGAAATCTTTGCTAGCTGTTTCATCTAAGCTTGTTCTTATGTAATATAAATGGGAATGTTTGTTGATTAATATTTACTTAGAAACGCCTGGCATGGCATACAGTGGTTTTTCTTTCCCTTTGGAAGGTGATGTTGAAATGGACCCTTATTCACAACAGCCAACGGCCTTCAGAACGTTCAATCCAGGACAAACATATTCAATGCCAGACAGAAATGAGAATTTTCAAACCAGTAATTACTTACAAGGTGAGTCACCCCAGACCTTTGACTCAATATTATTGATCCTGATTGAAAATGATATTCAAGTGAATTCCCAGGATGATAAAAGATTGTTAAATCATTCTCAATCTAATTTATTTGGGGAATATATGAATGCATTAATAAGAAAACAAAGCTGTTGTAAATAGAATTGATTTTAACCCTTGTATTTCCAACATCAAATACATATTACATGCATTTGGAACAAATCAATTTGTAAAAACCTTTCAAGCCAGAAGCATCCATGGACAATGCCATATCATAAGTATCAAGGCGTAATTTATAAATCATTAAATAGCAGAAGACAAGTACTTGTTTCTGGCCAATAGCCGTTGTCAGTACTGCTCAGTGAACAAGGGACTGACCTAGCGTGCTATAACTAAGTCAAGATGAGTTACTCAATGTGATGACATGAAAAAACATTTGTGTCAACCAGAGTGCTCAAACTACCAAAGTAGTGGGCAATGCATTCGCAAATAGTATAGACACATCCCAAGTTAATAATGCTCAATAATAAATCAATAATTATGTGTCTTGTTTGTTTGCCTTGCAGGTGGAACGCAACTTATTGATCAACAAAACAACAACGTCATCAACCATCTGTCATTACTTGAAAATGGTAAACAAATTATAATAGTATTATTATCCTGCTTCCTCTTGAAAACATTCATGATGCGGAGCGACCGTACTTCAATTCTGATCCCAAGGGTCAACTTAGTGTTGACTTTATCCAAATGCATCAAAATGACTGTCATCTTCTGATGGCAGAGGGAATTACATTATGAGTAGCTGTGTTGTGCTACCGTGTTGGACAATCTGCCATGAAATCTGTTGAAATTGATTTGCAGTGTCGCGACTGAGATCAACATTTAGAGCATTTACAGTTATTGCTTTTCACAAAAAGAACCACTCCTCTAGAAAAGAAGAGTGGTAAGGGGAACTTTGGTGGAGTCAACTGTCTCAATTACTATTTATGGACACTGTGTAAACAGTTCATGAAAATTGGGCCATATATCGTCTATGAATTGTTTCCACAGGGCTTAGTTTCTGAATTTCATAAACAGTCAATCAAATTCTCATACAACTTTTGTAGTTGACTCAATTCATGAACTGTTATGAAAATGATGACATTTCAAGCTCATGAAGTGTGGCTGATAAACAACTTGACTGTTTATTTCTAGGTTCATCTAACCTTCCTGACTCAACAATCAAGACAATGCTAGCCGGTGCAGCCGGATATCCTACAGTTCAAGGTACTAAAAACATACATGCAGATGCCTTGCATTGATGTTAAAAGAATGGCATAAGAAATAAAATTAAATATTAAAATTGACATTAATTTATGCAATAATTTAATACCATTGCAATTGGATACATCATACACTATGATCCGATCTCTGATGTCTGCTCACACACTCTTTTCCGCATTAATTTTAACACTTCTATTAATTGACCATTTATAGGTATCTTAGCCAGAGTGATGGCACGGCAATCTAACGGTAATAATCTCTCCCTCTCACCTAACTCTTCCTCTTCTTAACAAATCACCAACTAACCAATTAGAATCTAAGGCCAGCATAAGTGAATTACATGTGTCCATTTTCATAGGCCGTCCTTCACAGTTTGTCAATCCAACAAAAGAAGCAGCAGCACCATTGGCACAAATTAATGGTTTAACTGACGTCACTGCCTCTGCTGCTTACAAACCAAGCTTACTTGGTAATCAACCGGCTCCAGAGCAAATCTCTCCATTTTCAACGTTTGGAGCAGGATTGAGTTTAGGTCAGTTGGGTGGATATCATCAATATCTCTTTCTCACTCATTATCTACAGTGTTTTATCCAATTTGCAATATATTTATTCCACGTAGCTGGTGGAGAAGGATGTGTATTGATGGTTTATGGCGTCAACAATAACAAAATGAACTGTGATAGGCTGTTCAATCTGTTCTGTCTCTATGGGAATGTTGTCAAGGTAACAAAAATATCATAATCATTTGCTAAATGTGTAAGCTATATAACTCTCACAATGTCGTACAATAGATCTTGCTATTTTGTTATATCAAAGGTGAAGTTGTTGACGAATAAACCTGGTGCCGCTATGGTTCAATACACAGACAAAATGTCAACAGACATTGCAATACGGAACTTAAATAACATGACTCTGTTTGCTAATAAATTTCAACTCTCGTAAGTCTCCACATAACATTACCATTATAACTTTACTATCATTCAATATAATTAAATGACAACGTATATGTTGTACATAATGTAAGACTCTCTCAATGTACAACATTTTCTGAAGCATTGAAAACTGAAGATCCAGTGCATCTGTTCGACAAAAGAAATATGTGAAACTTCTTACTCCATACATATAACGTGTCAAACATTCAGTCAAATTGCAATATTAAAAATGTTTTAAAAGACTACAAGAAATTTTGGATTTCGAATAAAAATGTTGGGATGGAATTCGTATTCCAGATAGTTCGTACCCATGCCCAATTTTCTGGAAATCCAATCTGATTTGACCCACAACTCAGCTCTACATCTTACATAAAAAAAAACATTTCTTGATTTATTCTACAAGCGACCTATTTAATGAAAATTTACTGTGAATAGTATTGTATGCATTTATTTTTAGCTTTTCTAAACATCCATTTATTGCTGACGCATCGCAATACTCGACATTAGCAGATGGTTCACCCTCGGCAATCAGTTACGTCGATTCAAGAAACAACCGCTTCAAATTGTAAGAGAAGAATCTACTTTCATTCATATCCATTTTATTACATTATGAATTAAAACTTTTACCGACTACTGAATTGGACACTATTATTCTGTAGCCCTGTTTTCCAGTTGCGATTCAGTATACCCTAGATCTATAGTGTAAATGCCACTGATTTATTCAATAATAAGACACCACGTAGTCAACAAGGTTTGCCAAATTGCCAATTGACGACGGTACACAAATACACAAGGGAGAGGTGTCAATTAACTTTCAACTATGAATCAACAAACCATCCATCATGCCTCTCTCAAATACAGAACACGGTTGCCTCATCTATCAGTTAACCAACCTTAAACAGTTCAATTTTCAACTCCAAAGTCATACCATGAAAACCAAGCCCCTGACACCAATGAATATAATTTATTTGCATGAATGAACAACCAATCAGAATGCGGACCAATGAATAGTACATTGATAATTTACACTCAATATCCATTATAATTTTCTGTTGTTTATTTTTGCAGTATTCCTGGAGGTGTCGACATTTTTACACGTATCTTTTCTTTGTTTTGTTGCCAAGCAACTGCATTGGCACCATTTTAAATCTAAGAGTAACCTGTGACTATTCCAGATTGGTCTTTATAGTGATAATTTGGATTCAAACTGTTGAATCTCTTCTATCTCATGTCAGAATGATTTCCGCATATCTTCTTTATCATAAATTAGGGTATAAAAGGGTTGCTCAGTAGGATTTCATAATTGAACATAATGGCTGTTAAATGAAACTGTTGGATTTTAAATCATTTATTTTTCGAGTTTTGAAAACAATATCTCACAAGCGAGCTCTATCTATAGCAGCAAATCAGCATCAACATCATTGAATAGTGAAACATGTATGAATATGTAGATTGTAGGCTAGTATTTGGTTTTGTTGTGCCTTGACTTGATGCATGCTAGGTATTCATCCACCGTCAAAAGTTCTTCATTATTTCAACGCACCGCCAGATTGCACAGACGAACAATTACAAGATGTAAGATAAAAGCTATCATTTTAATTCAAACCCAATATTGATGAAAACATCACTAATGTGCAATCTTATCATCCGTTCATAGGTCTTTCGATCAGTCGACAGTGAAATACCATCCAAACACGCTATCTTCACAAAATGTAAGTAAATAACTGTTAGGCTACATGGAATTTAAAAGATCTAGAATCAAGAATCCGCCAAAACATGTTAGCTTGCTTTTTCTATTGCAATGGTAATTCTCTTTATGGCTGTTTTTATTCAAACTTTGAATGGTTCGAGTTAATAAATATCATACTTTTTAAACTGTAAATTTGAACTTCCAAAACAAGTTTTGACCCCCTGGAGGATTTTCAATAACCATTTTTCAAAAGGCTCCTTTGTTAATACATTATTAGCTGCAGAAATATAAAATTAATAAATTCTTACTTATTAAATTTGAGATGAGTGACAGCAATAAAAGAGAGAAATAATTGGCAATATTTCGTTATCTTCATAATAACATCGTCAGGCGAGAGAGTGGTAATGGGAATTTACAAAATATATAAATAATAAATAATCTACTTGAATTTTCAAGCCGAGTCGATCATCAAGCAATCTATTCAATTTTATTATTTAAGCTCTGCTATAGTTTGCATTGAGCCCTATGTTCAATCAGTAAGACAAAGTTTTACAAATAATAAATAATCTAAATTTAATCAGAAATATAAAACAGTGGATATTGTGAAAAACAAGCAGCTGCTAAACTTCCGTCGGTGTTGGGAAATTCAATCCTCCTCGACAGCCAAACCTTTCCGCCATTTCAAATTTGTAATTTATAAATCATGAACATTCTGAATTTGAATAGAAAATAATTTATTATCATGTCCATTTATGGAGTTCACTGATTGATCAAAATGTCTTATTTTTACTTTAAGAATAACAACTTTTAAACTGAACACCCTGATACTTATATAATGAAATCAAATATTTGATAACTGACCAACATACTTAATATTCTATGATCTGCATTATAAACAGCTGCCAACGGAAAGTCTTCATCTGGGTTACTTGAATTTACAACAATTCCAGCAGCAGTTGAAGCCCTTATTGCCGCAAATCATTATACTATGCAACGAGAAGGTATTTTTGATTTTGAAACTTATGCGAAAGATGTGAGATGTTTAGTAAGGCCATCATAATCTATAAACCTCAAGTAGATATTCTTTTCCCAACAGGGGGAGGTGCGTTCACATTGAAATTAGCATTTTCACCATCAAGCAGCATCAACAGCTGAAATAGCAACACCAACACTAATCAACAACCAACAAACATATTCTAATCACAGTTACTACAATGTCATTTGCCTTCTCACTTACCGGACACAAGCACTGGACGCAAGCCCTTTTTACAATTGTCAATACCTACAGCCAATCAATTTGGATATATTAACGAAGCAAAGTCGATTCAACACACTACACACTCTGCATGTTGCTTCTGAATACCAATTTCACCTTTTTACATTTTCACATTTAGATAATAATAATAATAATAATAATAATACCCTTTCTGATCATTTAACTGACCATGCAACAAATTTAATTGGAAACAGATCGATTACTAAATTTATTTTTATGAAATACTAACATTTTTGATTCACCATCCTTTTTAAGGTATTTGAAACAGTAAATTACTCGACCTTCATCATATAAATAACATAACATTGTCTTTGTATTAACACAAACAGTTAGACTAGTTTCAAATCATTTATTCATACACGTCAAATAACCATTCGAAATGGTTTTATTTTTATGGAGTTTTAATGCTCCTTAATATCACATAATATCTATGTGTTTGCAATTATATTTTTAACATATTAATATTACAACCAAGTTGCTACCAATCGATTAATTACATTTAATTACCGAACAGAGAGTGAACGTAACAGTAACATGGTAACATGTTTAGTCTCAAACATATCTCGTAATATAATTTGCCAATTGGCAATATCTATTAATTAGCCTACTCAAAATTGATAACAGCTGTGATCAAGTGCTCCAACCTTTTTTGAGAATTTACTCAATTGGACTTCTAGTTTTGTATAACAACACCTGTTACCATCAATTCAACATAGAACTACTATTGATTATAAATGTATATATATACACTAACTCAATAACTATTCATCACAACCGCCAGCAACTCATTTTAAATGTTGTTAAATGCTAGCTCAAATATCTCATGTAAGAATTCCCAGTCGTCGTTAATTGTATTGACACCTAATCATATTCTATTTGCATTTTAAAGTCATTCTTACCCTTAGATCGCCGCGTCATTCAACGATAATTAGTCTAACGTTTGCAGTCACGACATATACTGCCAAGCTAACACAATCTCGTTATTATAATAATAATTGTATACGCTTGTTAAATAAAATATTAATTATGCATTGTTGTTGTATATCACATATTAGTTTCGCTTAAAGCGCTTCTTTCTAAAAGACGTGCTACGTATCATTCTCTAGTTTTGTAAGCCCTTTTGAGGTTTCTTAATACACTTGTAAATTTTACAAACTCAAAAGTTTATTTTATGTTGTTCAAATTCTTTTTCTCTCGTTTTCATTAAACACCAATCATATTTACTGGTGTGACCAATATTGAGTTAAATTGTATGGCATATTGAACCTGTTGTTGCGTCAGCTATTGCATTTAATCATATAACTGGTGGCACGGTATTCACAAAACTAAATCCACACCTCCTTAACTACTTCTAGGCACTTGCGTCAACACAAACTGAGAAAAATAATCAACCAATCCCAGCGAGAAACAGTTCATGAATGTTAAATGGTCACAACTTTCATAGTTTCAGAATTCATGAACCTTCCTGTACAGTTCATGAAAATTCAAGCCATTTAATATTCATGGACTGTTTTGGCAGGAGATCAGCTGATGAATTTGTTTTCCATTTTTAAAACTCGATTTCTAGGGAAAAAATATAGCTCCGTTATGCTGGGACTCATGGTTGAATGATAAAAAGAAAATTTTTTGCTAAAAAACCAAAAAAAGCTTTGGCAGAACGCTACAAGTTAATCAGTTATCAAATCCTCTGTGACCGCAATCATCACGTGAACCTGTTTCAAGGTTTTTAAAGCTCATCACATATCAAATGAAATGAGAATAATTCAAAAATATTGATATTGAACAACAAGATAATAATAAATATTTAAAATCTAAAAGAAATATATGAAAAATTTGTCAACAATTTTGTACATTTTTACCCAATTTCAGAAGTCAGCAGATAAAAACATGTTTTCTGTTACTTGTCTGTAAGGTCTACACCCAGGCTAAGAGCACTTTGATTGCCGCTGTTTGATGTGTTCACTCAACGTAAATCGTCCTGATCAAATCTTCTGTTTGGGCTTTGGCAACAAAATGGAATTGTTTGGCACGTTATTAGAGGTATAAAAGCAACCCAAAACATGCAAAGTAGGCCTATTAGCTATCATGATTATCAACACCATCTCGTAGCTATTTTTTTTGGCAATTTTGCCTACTATTCGGCGTGATTGTACTTTTGGTTATTTGCCAAATAACTTATTATCCAGCTCAAAATGAGGACTGTTAAAACAACCACCAGATAACTGATTTCTTGTATTTTATTTGACGATTATCAAAAGCAGGAGCATAGCTATACATGACTTTATATAGTAATGGGAAATGGACTAGTGACTAGCGTCCAGATCTCCACAAAATTATCAAATCAAACGAGTGAATCAATTGACCACTGTATGCAGGTGGTATTATATACAGGGTTGGTTCAATAGAAAATACTATTATAGTCACTGCAAGAGTGACCACTATAACAGGTTCGACTGTAGGTATAGCCTACTACTGTGTATGTAGAACAGAGAGGGCAAAATATGCTTGAAATTGTGGCATAAACATTAAACAGAACTGGCCTGTTTGAAAAATCAATTCTGCAAATCCTGAACTTTAGCATGATGATTAGCATTTGTGACTAAAATTTAATGTTGAAGTTTCATAAGTATTGTGATGATCATTGGTCAAATTAAAAGGTTACTGACAAAATAAAGATCTGTGGCCGAGCTATCAAAAATTATGTATCATTATTCAAGGTCAGGGGGTTGTGATGGGTATTTTTGAGACGTGTGAAAAGTGATACAAACATTTGTGTTTTAATGACGTCCAATTCTCATTTCAGGTGATTCTCGATTCCCGTTTTATAGGAGGGGCCCCCTTGGATGCTTTACTCAAATCATCTTGAACTGATGATAAAAATATTTCTACGAGAACAATAATTGCTCGTATAAGGAGTCCTTTGTTTTAACTAGTCATATTCAAAGAAAAAGTCAATAAATGTCAACAATTTTGTAATTACATTACTATTTGGATTGTTTAATTTATGAAATGTTCATTATTGAGCATTCCACGTAGAGTAAACCAAGAAGGGATAATCTAAATGGTTTATAGGGGGACGGGTGGTGCTCGGCACAGATATAGGCTACACTTCCCTCTTTAAATGATATTAATTTATTTTTATTTTGTCTCAATGGAATGTATTCTCATGTAAGTACTGGATGGTAGGCATCAACGTAGACCACGCCTACAGATCTCATTCTGAGACTTTCAAGTTACAGATTTTCATTGAAAGGAGAGTTCAGCTGCTCAGCAGCAACCAACCAAATGGAGCGGTGGGGCATGACATGCCTGATGATAGTATTTGCTAATTTGGCTGTATTACCCCTACCTGCTTTCGGTCCAGGTGCTGTTATCATTATGTTAGTTTTTATAGGGCCTATAATTGCTAGACATATTATAGTTAGGGTATTGAAGTGCAATATGTGCAAATGAAATGAGATGAGAATGAGATAACGTGACTCACGTATCGTTCAAAATTACAACATCGGCATAATCGACCCACCTTCAACTTTCACTTCGGATAGAAGTAGCATTGTGTTACTAAATATATTTGATCTATAACATGTTGTTCCTGTCGTTAATGTTCTAGTCCTGGTTTGGATCCTGTGATTTCAAAAGTAACCTTCCAGTTAACTATTTCTGCAGCAACTCATGGCCATGTTGTTTTACCCTCTCTTTAAATGATCGCAAAGCAAGCAATTCCCCTTCAAGGGTCAACGAGGTCAAGTATGAATGAATTGACGTCACAAGGAATACAGCTGATTTCTGATTGTGGGATGTCTGGTCACTATTTTTGACTGAATAGACGTTCTCAAACAGGTTTCATCAACCTGTTTAACTGGTAATGGGTGTTCGTGTCGTGAACAACAACAGAGACGGACGAACCATTACGCTCTCAATCAGTATGCGAATCAGTTTTGTGCTGGGTTGTAGTTGAGGGTGGCTGTCGCTCTGTCACATACATCAAGTGCGCTAAAATGGCATTTCGGTTCTCTCGTAAAGTTAAATTAGAAATTTGGCGATTAAATAACACATCATGCTTGCACCATCGTCCCAGAAGTACAAGCCATAATGTGGCACAGGTCGTAGTGAATCAACATCATCGAATTACTCCTGAACAGCCTGCCAGCTATCAGACTCAAAATGATCGACTCGACTTCTCAAATTTCAAGCAAGCGTTCGTGTCGAAAACATCTGGGGAAATACTACGTGCTCTGCTTGTGTTTAGAGCGTGCTCCTTCGATATGTTAGTTGAGAACAACAAGCAGGTAAGTCGGATCTAAATTTCGTTAAAGAAATATTATTTTGTGATTACATGCATTGCGTAATATTTAATAATTGAAAAGAAAATTACGCCGTTTGTTAAATTTGAATGAGACATGTGTGGCTAAACAGTCTATAGTTGAACCATATCGTACATCGCTTTAATCGCTTAGATGTGACGTGTTTATAGTGCACACTCAAAATCCTTGTTGACATATGTTCGAATTCATGAATTGAAATAAAAACATGCGTCTGTCCAGGTCCAGTGAATGAATAAAGCAGCGTCGAACAAGGTCGGATTCAATAAGAAATATTTTCAGCTTTTTCTACAAGGACTATTATTTATCTTTTGTTTATTCTTCTCTGAATGGAAACAGTTAAATTAGTTGTATCAAAATAATGCTACGTTGATTGACAATACAGTTAAATTTAGGTCCCTGTTAGAGAATCCAATTCACATTTGAAGCGGTACCTGTCTAATTATTATAATTCTAATCTAATCTATAGAAATATCTTTTTTCAGCTGATGTCCTTATCGAGAAAGATTCTTGGTAAGCGGCTATTTCACTTGCTAATGAAGGGCACTTTCTATGGTCATTTCGTTGCTGGAGAGGAACAGGAGTCTATCAAATCTAGGCTTGCATTGATGGAAAAGTTTGGAGTTGGTGCAATTTTGGATTACGCTGTGGAAGCTGATGTACCCGTGTCTGTCGATGCAATCGAACCTGTGGGGTAGGGACATATATACTATCTAACCAAATCCAAATCTAATTAGTATACGTTGCGCTTAATAATTGATCGGATTGGCTTTATTTACAGACCATGCAAGCAATCAGAAATCGATGAAAATCGTAAGTATAGTATAGTAACTATACTATAGTATTGAAAACATCTGTATCTATATATTGTTGACGATAGCCTATATGTCAAAAGTTATTTACGTCTATACTTCTAATAACACATTTATTACACATAACTTCCGATTCATTATGGTGATTGCATTCGAAGTGATGTTTTAAATTGATTGAGCAATACGATTCTAGGAATTCCCGCGGTTTCTATTTCTGTTGTTTATAATTTTGTGTATGATTGTGAAATGTTGATTACCCAGCGGCATACCACAAAGAGTCTATTTTTAATCTCGATCACTTTTGTCACAACGAATCCACGTGACCTTCGTATACGCCCCATCGAGAAGATCTAATCATATCGAGAAGTGACCGAGGAAAAACTATGGCAGTATGGAACACGTGGGGGTAAATTCCACTGAGTAACATTACGGGGTACCATGAGAAATATTTTCGCCGCGATAAGATTTCTGAATATAAAATGTTGGTAAATTAAACTGTAAATGATATTTCTCTTTTAGTTAATTTCAACGCAGCAGACATCTACCAGCAATACAAATACCATCGTCGTTTTTCTGATCGCCGTGATCATCTGTACAGTGCCAGAACTTATATCTATGAAGACGAAAAGAAATGCGATGAAAATGCCAATGTATTCATGGAGTGTATTGATACGACCGGTACGCACGCGTCAACCTACCCATGTAATCTGAGTCACATCAATGTATATACACTAATTACCTATCCCGGTATACCCTAGCCTGCGCGCAGACCTTACTTGAAAATCTTACTCCCTCGTTAGTAAGAAGAAGAAGTACTAACGAGAAAGTAAGATTTTCAAGTAACGTATGCGCGCAGGCTATGGTATACCCCAGCTATATAGCTATAGCTGTCACATATGAAGATTAATTACGTTCATTGTACCCCTTGAAGTGGTACGATGGAATTGACTAATATCATAATCTAATAGCTGATTCTCTAATACCTGTTTGGGAAGATTAGCGTAGCCCAGTAATATTTCTGTTTGCATATTCGCAGCATATTTTGTCTTCAATTTTATATCTAATTTATTAAATAAACTAAATGAGTCCAAAGAGAGACATATCGTACATTTATTATAATTATATTACAATTAGATAATTATCTAGTTTATTTTATATTTTCTATCGCAGGAAACACCAGTACTTCTGGATTTGCAGCGATAAAAATCACGGCATTGGGACGGCCGTTATTGCTTGTGAGTCCCCTCAACTAAAATAACATCGCAATAACTATCCCAATTTTCTTCACAACCGTGGTTAATATTTGTGTTTTGGTTCTTAGTTGCGTCTCTCTGAAATGTTGAACCAAACACAATTTTACTTTGATAAAATGGCGTCGGATTCACAACTATCACTAGAACGGACAATCGCGAGAGATGCATTCTACCACGGCCTACAAGATCTAGGCGTAAGTATTCAAGCTCGTAACCCACGCGGTTCTATATTACGAGTAACTACTAACAATGTTGTTACTACGTATTTGTGTGTTTTATTAGGTTGATATGACGCGGCAAGAGACGGATGATCTGTTCAATATAATAGATTTAGATCGAACGGGGTAAGCGGGTCTATTAAAGGGCGGTCTGTATTAATATACTGTCTCTTTCTCTATTCAATCGTATGCGTACAGCGTTTCAAACAATGACTCTTTGCTGATCTGATCTCAATGATTAAATTCCACAGTGAAATCGATATCATTGAATGGCATAATTTCTTAACACCGCAACTGAAACTAGCGAAACTATTCAAAGCCAAACCTACTGTAACAGGTGAAAGAGGCGAGCCTCTTCTAAACAGTCTGACTGATAACGAATTACAGGAAATGCTGAATATGAGATCGAGGCTGTCTCGTATTGCCCAGGTCAGCTACTACTCTAATGTTTAATTAAATGCTTAATACTTTATCGGTTGAGTAAATAGTTATTTAGTTTTACTTTGATTTCTAGTTTGCCGAAGAGAGAGGTGTTCGTTTGATGGTAGATGCCGAGCAGACTTACTTTCAGCCAGCAATCAGCCGTTTAACCCTTGATGCTCAGCGACAATTCAACCGAAAGAAACCGATCATTTTCAATACTTATCAATGTTACTTGAAGGTACTATATTATATCTTGTCACAATCATACATATAATTTGCTTCTGATTATCAATTGAAGCCTTTCAAGGTTTGGCAGCGCATAAATGGTAGAGGAAACGACGTCAATTTATGAAAGTCTTTTGTACCTTCATTTTCAAATATGTTAATTTATTCCTATTGTTTTATTATAGAACACGCCTTATAACATCGCCGTTGATATTGAGTTAAGCAGACGTGAAGGCTTCTACTTTGGTTGCAAACTTGTGCGTGGAGCTTATATGGAACAAGAACGTGTACGCGCTGCAACTGTTGGATACGAAGACCCCGTACACGCGACACTCGAGGACACGCACCAATGTTATAATAAAGTATTGGGTCATGTCTTACACGAAGTCAAAGATCGTGATGCCAACGTTATGGTAGCATCGCATAACAAAGAAACTGTCAACATCACGGTTGCAAAGTAAGAACGGATGAATATTTCTAGTGTTTCTATGAACCCAATTCGAGCCGTAACTAACTGTCTTGTCTTATTTTTAGAATGAAAGAACTCGGGTTGAATGCATCTTCAGGCAGTGTCTCGTTTGGTCAGTTATTGGGAATGTGTGATGGAGTGACGTTTGCTTTAGGTAAGCGTGTTCATGTCTGTCTGTCTGTCTATCTGTCTGTCTGTCTGTGTGTATAGATGAATCACGGGTATTACGTAATATTTTGTAAATGCATAGGGTAGTTATGGAAATAGGGCTATAGTTGCATTTGCAATATCTTTTTTAATTAAATATTTCCAATCAACTGCAAATCAAAGTTTTTTTCTTTGTTACAGGACAAGCAGGTTATTCCGCTTACAAGTATGTCCCGTATGGTCCCGTTGACGAAGTGCTACCGTATTTATCACGCAGAGCAATGGAGAACAGAGGAATGTTACAGGGCGTGGGCGAGGAAAGGAAAATGTTGTTCAACGAACTCACAAGAAGAGTCAAAACGGGAACAATTTACCACGACCCTGAGAAACAAGTCTTGGCGTAATTCTGTCACAAATTAAATTGTAAATTATTAGGAAATATACAATTATAGTCTCTTGGTAGATTTGTGTCAAATTGTCGGGAGTTCAGATTGTATAATTTATAATTTAATGTTTTAAAAATTATTATGAATCCGCTTTTTGTAAAAACACAATCAAACATGTAAATACTAGAACTGCAGATATGAGATAAATTAATTTTTAGTTAATAAATTATTATTGGTATAAAACCTGAATTGATTACTTGATATCGTAATTGTTTGCATTCCGGGCAAATGCCTTCCTTAAAACGACGCCCATATCATTAGCGTGAGATAACCGTCACCAGCCAAGAGAATACAATGATATGGGGAACTGGCATATATATATATTCATGTTATTCGGTTAATACGAACGAAGGAATAGAATAATTCAGAGACGAAACTGGCGTTGGAGGTTACCAGTAGCTATTTATTTCTGAGAAATATTCCAGTTTGAACAAAACATGGTCCTGGACGCGATTTGACAAACAGATAGAAGTTGTGACCACCTGCGCGCGCATGTGCCGTAACATATCCAAAGCGGTCAATTTGCTCTAATTGTGCGGCCAAAGCCTAACACGTAAGTTATCTTTACAAAATGGCGATCAGAAGCAGACGTAAAACGAAGGAAACCTATGACTTATATTTAGATTACACTTTATATTTCTTAATGAAAATTGAATACTTGATTACACTTCACAATAAAAAATTTACGATTAAATGGATTCAGAAAAACTTTTATTATCAAGTCAAATAGTCGACGGCATAAATCTTAATTCCTGAATGCCATGGCCTATTATTTGATTATTCTATGGTTCTAGACACACTGTAGTCGAGAATCTATATCGCTAAATAGGTAAGCACATAATAAACTATGACTTATCTAAGTTTGAAACTGTTGACGGTATTTGATAATGCTTTAACAAAGAGCAGCTCGATATTGATTTTGCAAAAACACGACAGTCGAGTTCAACAAAGTCTAGAAAACCTTCGATAGGCCATAGATTATAGAATATCGAATAGGCCTAGGCCTACGTTGGCAATAAAAACTCTCTGGTTCTTCTAAAAGCGCACATTAATTTATCTCAAACTGGTTGCACATTTAAAATAATTCATAAACTACTATGATTCTAAGTTTGACTATAATTGCTTGACTCTTTAATACCAAAGTTATTTAGTTTGCAAAATACGAATTATACTATACTCATTCCGCTTTCTTGACAAAGTCTCAAAGCCATCTTTTTCTTTTTGAATTATAAGGTCTCTCAAATCAAAGCAAGATATGCCGATGACTACATATCACTCAACATGTATCACATGCATAGACATGTATCGACGTAAATTGATAAAATTTCATGAAAAAGTATCAAGTTTATTATGTTGAGATATATAACCATCCAGGTTGACAAAGGTTTTTTGGGGGGAGGGGGGTCAAAATGCTGGTCTTTCACTTAAACTTGTAGGTCTATCCAAATAAATTGAGACATGCGGATGACTAGATATCACTAGATACTACTCTTAGACATGTATCGAAGTAAATTCAAAATATTTCTCAAAAAAGGATCCAGTTTATATTTAGATATAGCCGCTTAAGTTGACAAAGGGGACATTTGGGGTTTTTCAAAAAGCTGGGCTTACACCTTCTCCAACTTCTAGGTCCCTCAAAGTGAAACAAGGGGTGCTGATGATTAAGTATCATTAGAGATTACTCTTTGACAAATATTGAAGTAGGTTCAAAACATTTCTTGACAAAATATCAAGTTTATATTCAGATTGAGCCATTTAAGTTATCAAAGGGGGCATTTGTGTCTTTTCAAAAAGCCGGATTTACACTGTTTCCAATTTCTAGATCCCTCATATTAAAATAAGGGATGCCGATGACTAGATATCAATAGAGATTTCTCTTAGGCAAGTATTCAAAACATTTCTTGAAAAAATATCTAGTTCATATCTAATAATAAATAAACACAAAAATCAGACATTCATATCATATCTATAGATTAAATTGCATGATGATCGCTGAAGGCGAAACTATTAGTAGCAAATATGAATGTTTCATTTTTTGCATTTATTTATTATTAAACAGCTCTGCTTTGTGGGCATCAAACAATATTAAAACAGCAATGACTACACAATCACTTTTATGTTATTATTAGTGTACATTTAGATACATCAATTTGAGGCTATATATTTTATATCTTAAATTAATATTTTTTCATGAAGTTTGTGCTTTTTATTTAGTTAATTAATTAATGGAATTCCTAATTTATCGGCCTCTTTTTATATTATTACATGATTGTTTAATTACAAATGTTGAACTTGGATGACGTAGCTACATGAATAGGTATTCTGAATTATGCCTAAGTTTGATTATGGTGTCGTTATTTGAATGTAATAGATGATAGCATGTCATCTCTTTAACTTATAACGTAATGTTACTTCGGGATTGTTTTGAGAGCACTATATTCAATCATAACGTAACACTATTTTTAGAATTCTGAGCAATTAGAGAATTTAGATATTTTGCTTATATAGGTAACCTAGTTTAAAGAGCACATGACACAACAAATTTTTAACACAGATTCAAGTAGCTGAAGCTAAATGATGAAGAATGGTGACAATGATTTCTTAGTTTGAAACTGTATAAGCGGAGATATTTAATGTTGAATCTGCCCTATTTTCAATCATTTTTTATGCTTGAAATAAATATAATTTATTAAGAAATACATGAAATACAAGGGAATTTAGTTGTTGGATTTACTTTATCTCTCAAAAATGTGGCAGTCATCCTCAGCAGCATGCAGTTGGACTGTGCACATGCTGTTTTACGTACACATCACCTCAATTTGTGACAGTTGTTTGTCAGGTGTTTGGGTGTTCTACGACGACGGAATTATTAATTTGAAATAGTTCATTTTAATAGCAAAGATATTCATGTGTTTAGTGTTATGTAGTTTCAATGTTCTAACAATTTCATTTGTTCCTCAATGTTCTAATAGTTGAACAATATACAAACTGTAACACAAATTAAACTCCACAGACGCTGGGTGTCGTTTACAAGTAATATCTGGTGGGACCTAGAAGTTGGAGAAAGTGAAAATGCGGCTTTTGAAAAACCCCAAATGCCCCCTTGTCAACTTAAATGGCTCTATCAAAATATAAACTAGATGTTTTTTGAAGAAATGTTCTGAATTTACTTTGATACATGTCTAAGAGTCCCATCTAGTGATATCTAGTCATCTGCCTGTCTCAATTTACTTTCAGAGACCTAGAAGTTGGAAAAAGTGTAAAACCCAGCTTTTTGAAAAACCCAAAATGCACCCCTTGTCAACTTAAGTGGCTCTATCTAAATATAAACTAGATATTTTGTCAAGAAATGTTTTGAATTTACTTCGATACATGTCAAGGAGTAATCTCTGATGATATAAAAACCCAAAATGCACCCCTTGTCAACTTAAATGACTCTATCAAAATATAACTAGATGTTTTTTGAAGAAATGTTCTGAATTTACTTCGATACATGTCAAGGAGTAATCTCTGATGATATCTAGTGATTGGCACCCCTTGTTTTAATTTGACGGACCTAGAAGCTGGAGAAAGTGTGAACCCAGCTTTTTGAAAAACCCAAAATGCACCCCTTGTCAACTTAAATGGCTCTATCAAAATATAACTGGATGTTTTTTGAAGAAATGTTCTGAATTTACTTCGATACGTGTCAAGGAGTAATCTCTAATGATATCTAATCATTGGCACCCCTTGTTTTAATTTGACGGACCTAAAAGCTGGAGAAAGTGTGAACCCAGCTATTTGAAAAACCCAAATGCCCCCTTTGTCAACTTAAGTGGCTATATTTAGATATAAACTCGATTAATTTTCGAGAATTATTCTGAATTTACTTCAATACATGTCTAGGAGTAATCTCTAATGATATCTTATCATCGGCATCCCTTGTTTTATGTTGAGAAACCTACCTAGAAGTGGGAGAAAGTGTAAACCTAGCTTTTTGAATAAACCCAAATGCCCCCTTTGTCAACTTAAGTGGCTGTATCTAAATATAAACTCGGTCGATTTTCAAGAAATATTTTGAATTGATTTTGATACATGTCTAAGAGTACTACCTAGTGATATCTAGTCATCTGCATGTCTCAATTTATTTGGAGAGACCTACAAGTTGAAGTAAGTGAAAGACCTACATTTTGACACCCCCTCCCCCCAAAAAACCTTTGGCAACTTGGATGATTATATATCTAAACATATTAAACTTGATACTTTTTCATGAAATTTTATCAATTTACGTCGATAAATGTGTATGCATGTGATACATGTTGAGTGATATGTAGTCATCGGCATTACCTTGCTTTGATTGAGAGACCTTATAATTCAAAAAGTAAAAATGGCTTTGAGACTTTGTCAACAAAGCGGAAAGAGTATAGTATACTTCGTATTTTGCAAAGTAAATAACTTTGGTATTAAAGAGTCGAGCAATTATAGTCAAACTTAGAATCATGGTAGTTTATTTTTTATTTTAAATGTGCAACCAGTTTTAGATAAATTAGTGCGCGCTTTCAAAAGAACCAGACAGTTTTTATTGCAAACGTATAGAAGGTTTCTAGACTTTGTTGAACTCGACTGTCGTGTTTTTGCAGAATAAATATCGAGCTGCTGTTTGTTGAAGCATTATCAAATACCGTCAACAGTTTCAAACTTAGATAAGTCATAGTTTATTATGTGCTTACCTATTTAGCGATATAGATTCTCGACTACTGTGTGTCTAGAACCATAGAATAATCAAATAATAGGCCATGACATTCAGGAATTAAGATTTATGCCGTCGACTATTTGACTTGATAATAAAAGTTTTTCTGAATCCATTTAATCGTAAATTTTTTATTGTGAAGTGTAATCAAGTATTCAATTTTCATTAAGAAATATAAAGTGTAATCTAAATATAAGTCAAAGTCATAGGTTTCCTTCGTTTTACGTCTGCTTCTGATCGCCATTTTGTAAAGATAACTTACGTGTTAGGCTTTGGCCGCACAATTAGAGCAAATTGACCGCTTTGGATATGTTACGGCACATGCGCGCGCAGGTGGTCACAACTTCTATCTGTTTGTCAAATCGCGTCCTGGACGGGCTTAGCTCGCGTGGAGTATTAGGAACTGGTGTTATGGTCTTTAATTGTTGTAAACAGTGATATATAGCATTGGGAGATTCATTGTAGACAGTAGAGGCATGACGAGATGAAGTAAGCACAATAGCATAATTTTTTATCATTTTCAAGATCAATATTTTCGCAATGAGATCTAACGAGTAGAAAACCCTATTTAATATTCGATTGGATTTTTATACATATTTTTATAGATAAATCAATCACTTGATTATTCAAAGAATTAAGATCAGAATTTAGCAAATATCAGTAGAATCACACCTCAATTACAAATCAATGTACCATTTAATTAACTAAGGGAATTATGAATCTAAACTTAAGTGCAGGGGTATTAATAGGCTAAAGATATACAATAATCAGATGGTTTTGATTGACAAGGGTCCGTCTTCTCAATTTCTGATATTTCGAAAATATTCAAGTTCTTTCTTTCTATTCTGTCTAAGGATGAGATTCATTCACAGTCCATAAATTGTTGAAGCTGGTAGAAGAGCAATTACGAATCAAACCATTTTGAGCTACATTCCATATCCCTGGGGTGGATAACCATAGCCACCAGGCTGCTGTTGTTGCGGTGGGGCCATACCATACATGCCAGGGTTTGGTGGGGCCATTCCCATAGGCATCTGGGGTCCAGCTGTTATCATCAATTGGGGATCCCCTTGAGAAACAGAAAGAAAGAAAAAACATTAACTTCAATGATTTAGTATCAATTAAGGTTAGTTCAAAGGCTGTGACTGTTTGGACGCTGTGACTATTTGACCTGCAGTAGACCTGTGCCACATGCCCCTGTACTTCACTTGACCTGCGGCTGCTGCGTATAGGGGACATGTAAAAAATAAGGTCAAAAAGTGATGCGCTCATTTCAGAAAAATGAAATGACCAATCACAGCCAAGCATCTGTGACGTATCTTGGATCTATGCAGTGATTGGTCTAATTACTTAATTTATGAAATTATTTTGTGACGTGGACAACTTACAACTCCTTCAAGAACAAAGTATTATTCAAACGTATTTTCAAAGCTCCAAGCAGAGCTACATGTTGCTCGTTTTGTGGGTGTTTCGAAGTAGTTTAAACCTTACCTAAAGGTTTTGAGCTCAATTCTATTTTCATTTAATATATCAACATGCTTCTATTGGGTATTTAATTCGTTTTATCTGGAGATGTGCCTGCTTTATAAAGTTTTTAAACTGCCAAATATTGTTAAGCCGTTTAATACGCTGGCTCGTATGCAACTTGGATGTGTTTTCTCGTAGTTCAAACCAAGGTTTAAGGTTTTTAAACTTGATTTTATGTTTATAACATATATCAACATGCTTTTATTGCGTGTTACGATTGTTTTATCTGGAGATGTGCCTTCTGAATGCATAATCGATTGATGTCGAACTGTAGGCCTAACACGTGCAACTTAGAAGAAAACATTGAATGCCCTAACAAATAATAATTTGCTCAAATTAAAACACTCATCGCAGCAATTGTGAAGATCGACATACAAATTTAAACTTTGACTACTTGTATGAGTTGAAAACAGCTGGTAAACTGGCATTGAACGGTAGATTATCAGCATGCAAATATTGCAATTTTCCGTGAATGTGGCTGACATACTTTTCATTCTAGCGGCATAACATTGGACTTCATTACGGATATTTTTATCATTAGTTGATAGAATGGATTACAGATAATACTTTTCTATGATATGAATAATTTGAATACATCTACTTTACTCCATTGTTAAATGTTAGTAATGTGAATGTCAGTAATATTTCCTTTGTGTGGTAACAACATTAATATATTAATTCGGCTCAACGTTGTTTTTTCTTTAATACTCTGTGGAAGTTGTTCTTCATTCCGTTTCTCAATTCATATCTGCAATATTAATTCACTTCGATCAAAATGTCTAGGATTTGCAAAGCTACAAAATTACGTTTTGTTTTAAAATTTGAAATTGCTTTTAACAATGTCAATGTCGATAAATGTCCTGTCCTTGACACCTGTCGTTTTCGTAACTGTTGGCACACATATACTTGACAGCAGGCGCTTGTGGAGCGCATGCGTATTAGGGTCACAATTTTCTCTGCGCATCACTTTTTGACCTTATTTTTTACAAGGCCCAGATGAGCGCAGGTACGCAGCGGAATAGTGGGCCTTGTGGAGCTAGGCTAGACCTGCAGTCACAACCATTATGGATACCAACGCATGCGTATCATGAATGAACAGTAACTTAGGCCTGGATTATACAGCGCGCTTTCGAGCGTGCCGTGCTTTCGTTTACAGTAAATTGAAAGTTGGCTCGCTGCCGGCGCGCCCGTCTAACTTGACACGGCTCGCTGTCATTAGCACGGCGCGCTCCAAATCGAAAGCTCGCATAGGAAGAGCGTGCTTTCACTTGAAGGCGAACATTCATTTCGACATTCCAGGGATTCCTCTTACCATATTTGGTAAAAACCGGGGGTTGATGTCGAGAAAGAAATGTCTAGCCTCTTTTTCTCGGTCGTTGCCTAGATACAGTTCCGTTTTGCAAATAAACAGATGAATAAACATTGATTTTCTTTCGAATTATAATCGAAATCCACAAAATAATGACAGGGAAACTACTCAGAGAATCTGTACTTCTCAATTGAAGAGGAGAAAACTTTCAAATAGTATTAATTAGACAAGGTTATATATATATGCTCTGCAGATTAGATATAAGCCACTGTCTTGTATTTGTAGGACCATGGTAGGTTAAAAAACTATCATTGTACGATAATCACAACTATTTGATGGCGAATTGTGATAAAAATCACTTTTTGAAGCAATAAATTTATTTCACGAAAAGCGTATACTTGTCAATCAAAAGTCTTGTGAGATATTTTCTTACACGTCATCATGTAATTCAAAGGAAGTTTTTACACAACTTTTGAGGACGGCTCGCTGTATAACTAGACATTTTCAAAAGCGCGCGCCTTCAAATGAAAGCGCGCTCGAGAGCACGGCACGCTCGAAAGCGCGCTGTATAATCCAGGCCTTACAAACACTTTGAGATATAAATAATGAAAACAAATTGAAAATTTGGACTGACCTGGACACTAGTCAGACGAGTTCCGAATGAGCTACACCAACCAACGAATGCTCATGAAACAGAAATGAATTTGAACTCGAGCGGGTGGTTATCACATGATCGGACCCTAACCCTGGGACGAGTGAAACACCTGCGCACGTGCAGTTAAATCCATAATGGCTGCGACTGCCGGTCGAATAGACACTTTGTAATTTTAATGTCTTGTAACTCCCGTTATTGCGAGAAACATTCCATTCATCAGTTCAATACTTCAATTACATAATGTATAACCTTGATTCATAAACTTAATTATACCTGTAACAGATCTGCTAAGTCTGTACAATGTACATCAAGGTTTTTGTCAATAACAGTAGAGAACAAATGCATGGACGGCTTCACTTGATACCTTACACACTCCTTAGGCTGGCGTGCAAGAGTTAGTCTCATCGATATTTAATAATACAATATTGAAAAAAGCCACGGCAATAGATTCAGCATTTCAAAACAAGTGAATCAATCTGGATTTTCATGGCTAAACAGGGAGATGGAATTTCACTTACCAAATACAATCGGTGCCTCTGGTTGTCCCTCCTTCTCCTCATCGCGTTGAGCATTTACGTCTGATAATTTATCAACCTAGCACCAGACAAACACAGATTAACAAATCAGACAAAAAGCACAAATGTTGAACATGACTGAACAATGTCATGTCTGATAATGGTAGCCTGCGCGCAGACAGATTTTTCTGTCTGCGTATTGGCGCCGAGTATCGCGTACCAAGTGTTTGTACTGAATTCATATTAAATCAAATATTTACCTAGTGTGGTTTCCTATTACTCAATTTCCTTTATTTTAAAAGTGGCAGTGGAAAGAACAATCAGTACGCTAAAATTGGCGCTAATGCACCGACGGACCATACAAAGACTGTCTGCACACAGGCTAGAAAAATGGGTAACTGTTGATCAACAGATTGATAAAAACGACATCATTGGACATACCTTTCCTAAATATTCCTTCATGACTTGAATCATGTATGGCATAGCAAAATCAATGAGGTTATTACGCCATGCCAATTCTAGAACAATGTCTGGTTTGAGCAGATCATAGCACATGAAAAGTGCTGCTGCGAAGCAATCATATTTCTTAATTTCAAGGAACCACTGTAAAAGAGTTTCTGCAACCGCAGGATCACGAGATTCACTACTAAACTGCATGGCATCCTGAAATAACAACACAATTATGTTATGAGCATGACTTTCTATCTGTAGTGTACACATCTTAAACCCAACCACAAGACAGTGGCATTGAGTTTATTGTCCAGAATGGTAGACCTTGCTGATCTGAAAGTATTTCCTGTAGAGCCTAGAGGACATTTTAACCGTTGGAAAGGACATGCCCAAAAGTCCCTGATAGAAAACCTCACCACACAATACTGAGAGTAATAGATGAGTGAATGACTTATAACAAATACCTTGTACAGATGATCTTTCTTGCACAACTCAACAGATTGTTGCCAGCGGTTGTTTCCCTTGTAAAGGTAAGCTGCGATGCGACGGAATTCTGTCAATTCGTGTTTCTCTAGACGCTGCGCAAGGGCGATATTATCAAAGTTATCAAATGCATCAATTGACGTTCTCAAGCCATTGTAGTCTTCCTCGTCGATCAACAACAAGTTAAGCGCTTCATTGATAGCTTTATTATTATGGTTTTGAACAGAACGAAGATAAGGTTTCACGAGTGGGAGGTGATTGCCTTTTTGAAAGAAGCTAACACCACGCGTGTGATCCATTCTTGGTGTGAGAACAAGAAGGAGGTCGTTAACAAGCAACGGTTTGTTATCCAAATAGAATTGCAATGCCCTATAATATAATTCAATGTTTGCTACTTTCGTAACGACTTCTTTGAAAAGACCTTCTTTCCATGCTGCAGTCGGGTGTTTCATCATGGTAACAACGGCATTGTCATATTCTTCATATTTGTCATAAAGGAAAACTAATTCACCCCACAGATGAGATTGCTCACATGCTCGTAACACCTAGGCAAAAATAACAATTACATATAATGAATGCCTTGTTGACAGTGTGTGCTTTTTTATTCAATGAATTGACATCAAGCATCAACAACTGACCTTTGGAATGTTGACACGAGACCAAAATAATTCTAAATGCTCCCTCATCTTGCCTGTTTTGTATTTCGAATATAAAATTGCTAACTCAGTAAACATTCCCATGTGGGCTCGTTCAAGACCAAGTGCCGCTTCCATCAGACCAATCAACTCTTCAAAGTAGCCCCTGCTTTCGTAATATCTTATCAGGTCTTCTAATTCATCAGCATGCACAACGATATGAAGGCCACACATCTGAGCCAGGCGGAACTCTTCACCATTCACACAAGCGAAACAAACCTAATCAAAATAAAAGAAATGTTACTCTTTCTGCACATCAATCAAGAAATTGCACTTCGTTGGTTGGGATCACCTACCTCTTTCCATGTTCTCGTACTGTTGGCTTTTCGTGCTCCATCCACAGCAGCTTGATATTCACCCAAGTTGACAAGTGTCGAAGCAAGACGGGCAAAGTTAGAAATGTTGTTGAAAAGTAATTTGGCAGCTTCAAACATTTGCTCTTCAAAACAACGTTCACCAACTTGTGCAATCTGTGCATGATTTGGCCCAGATATGAATTCTTCCAACTCAGCTAAACGCCCAGTCTTAGCAAAGGCAAATATAAGTTCTGTGTCAATATATGATTCTCTAGCCTTCTTTCTAGCCATCTGAAGGAACTTTACCAACTCTTCAAAATTTCCTGTCGCTTTAGCTGCTTCAACAACCTCCATGTATGCAGATGGGTCATCAGCTTTGATGTAAGAGTCAATGGATTCTTTCATGAGGCCTTGGTCCAGTTGAGCCTTGGCAAGTAAACTCCATACTTGTGGATCATTGCAACGCTCAGCGAATTCATAAGCACGGTCAAGATTTTGGATGTTTTCAATTAAAACCTGAAAAATAGCAAACAAAAAATAAAATCAGTTGCGTGAGTTTTATGAAAATGGGACTTAGAACACAATTGAGCCACAATTATTAGTTTATGGTTTACCTGGATGGCAGAGGTGTTAACTTCAAATTTCTTGAAAATCGCAAAAGCCTCTTCAAACAATTCACTCCCGATAGCAATTCCAGCAATGTCAGGGGCGTCATAGTTGTCAAGACGGGTAATGTATTCCATGACGCGTGTCCTATCAGCTTTGATTGCTGTTAGAATCAACAAGTTCTGTAAATTCCTGAAAACCAAAATATTGTCATCATTTATCACATTGACAACAGACGAATAATATATAACATTTGTTGATCAGATGAATGTCTTAAATGCAGAAGCACTGACATGTATACATGAAACATGGAAGCATAGAAATTCTGCAAGACTCAAGTTTAATTTTGCAAGATGAAAAAATGAATCAATTCATCACTGACTAATTGAATAATCAGCTCTGGAATCAGAAGTGTTACTTGCGTATAAAGTCAAAGGCTAACAAACACTATTATAATATCGTTGTACAACATGAAATAATAGATTTTAAACTTGTTTCCTGATCAAGCCAATATTTGTTGTAATATGCACATCATTTGACAACATTGAAATAGTTTAATTTTTATCAGATCAATCGTTATCAACATTGAAGCAATAGGGAAGGGAAACAATGCATCCGACTATAGCATAAAATGCTGTACATGTTTGAGTGTTGTTTGCTTTGGGGTTACCTGTGATCACTGAAAACCGAGTTATCAAGAACAATCTTCTCCAGTAACTCAATTAGTTCGTTAGGTAAATCAGCTGTCATGAATGCTTTCACAGTAACTGATACATCTTCTGGGTCCTGTGTCTCTGTTAAGGCAGTTTGAACCACCTGTGAATATATCAACGCACAACAGATAAGAAGACTCTTGTCACTCATTCACAAACCACATATCGAATTGCAAAGAGGTGATTGTGTTTACCTGGTCGATGAGTTGTCTTCTAAATTGGTTTTCTTCATCCAAAACACCGGTCCAAAGTTCTGGACTACGGCGTCTGACCAAGTAGCGTGCAAGACTTTTGAATAGCGAGTTTTCATTACAGACCTATCAAACAGAAATACACAAGAATAAAGCAACCATGCCAATGGGGAACATTGACTCCAATAATTCTCCAGAATGAAAGTCTTACATTAATAAGTTCTTCGTCGCATTGGCCGCGTTCATAGGCAACACAAGCAAGATGTGGATCACGTTTTTCACAGTATTTGCCAACAACACGACTGTCATAGTAAGGGTTCTCTCTGCAAAAGAAATACCACAAGACTTCAATCAATTGGCAAGAGGTGACTTACTCTATCTACATCCTGTTGATTTATTGCTGATTCAGTCTACCTGAGAAATCTTTCTGGGTTGTTGTTAGCATCAATGTATATTTTAGCAAGTGCATTATGGGTAGCAGGCTCTTCAGAACCATCATGAATTCTTGATTCAAGCCATGGCAACAACAATTTGAGACGGTTTCTTTTTTCAACTTCTTCTACAAGTTCATCGGTTGAGAATTGACCTTTGACAGTTATTATCAAATTCTTGATGATGTCTTCTGTACAATCAACATCCAAGAGGCCACCAACAACAACTGGAAGACGAGATGGATTGACCTAAACACAGAACAGATGGATTAACCAAGAAGAGGAAGCACAACAGGTTTATTGGTATATAGACATTGCATTTGTCCATTGCATACAATTGTAGCAGATCGTTGAACATACCATACTACATACATTGATGCAAATATTTTATGTTGCAAGTGAACATTGAGTATACAGCATAAACACGGCTGTCACTCTGCCCATTCGAATGCACATATTTGTGTTCCAGTTATTTGTGTATTTACCTTTTGAATGTATATTTCGATGTACTTCTGCAGATTGTTGCGGTAGAGATACAAAACGAGATCATGAACGTAATCAAAACGATCACAAACAATGATCAATGGCAACTGATCTGTCAATTTGGCTTCCTGTTAAAAAGAGAAAAAGAGATAAGAAACCAGAGCATCATTGGTTGGCATTGACGAGTGCTCATTAAAATATGCACATCCTTTCATTCAAGTTATATCGCGTAATGAGGTACTCTTCTTAAATATGCTGTTCACATGTCCACAATCCCAGCGAAAAAATGTAACCTCAGTTTGTAATATGTTTAGTTTCATTAAAACATGTCAATCGAAAGATGGTGTTAAGTTCATCATCATTGGTTACTTCTAACGTATACTTTAAATAACATCTGCACATTTTCAGAATGCACTTCTCAGCATAATTGCAAAAGGCTGGTCAAACTATGAAGTGATATCTAATAACGGACATACCTTCAAGAAATTCTTCACTCTTTCTGAATCATAACAGTTACTTTCACGGCATATCCTCTCCACTTCCTTCATTTGACCAGTTTTGCAAGCAGCCTATTTAACACAGAAATCAAACAATTGAATATACACCACAATAAACAACGTCAGCATACAAGATCCACAACATACTGCCTAATCACATACCTGAATGTATTTAAAATGGACTTCTTGCTCTTGACTGAAATTAACTATCGAACCAAGGAAGTAAAACAACCCTTCAAAACTTTTGAATGACTCAAACAAATCAATCAAAGCATTGGTGCTTAATTGCTCATGATATTTGGATGCAACTTGAACGCACATTTGCAGATTCTGTCTGATGTTGTGCTGCAGCATAGCCCTGAGACATTCAACGGAATCTTCAATTGACAATGTTCCAAAGTAATTGACCAACCACTGAAAAAAACAGAATGGCTTTGTAACGTAGAAAGTTTGTAGAAAACACAAGGCTCGGCAATAATTGATGGAAACCAATATTGAGTACACACTACCAAACTCAATTCTACTGTGAGAGTCAGACATGATAAATTGAGATAACTATTTCTTTCTTAATCAATATGATTGATTACACAGACCTACCTCAGAGTTGAGTAAATGTGTATGGACAATGGCCCGTTTAATATCATAAATGTCAGTGTAATGCTCCAAGGCCTGTGGAATTAACAGAAACAAGATGAAAAACAACTGCCAGCAAATAATTACCATAATATCACACACAACAAGCAAGCAACCCTTACCCTCTGAAGAAGTCCTGCTTGTTCACAGAGTTGAGCAACGTGAGCACGGTCATAATGAGTGAACATTTGATTACCAAGAATAGCATCAGCTACCTATAGAAGAAAAACAAAAACAACCATTAGTCTCTGAGAGATAGCTTAAAGTAATGATCAGAGAGTGTAACACAGATAATGGCCTATTGTGTTAACTTCTAAATGTTGTTCTCATGTTCTTAGATAACCAGAATAAATATATTACTTCAGAACTACATCACACATCTTTTTGACCTAGCAGGATGATATAATATAACAGTCTCTGATGATTTTTATTATCTACATCTCAAGCACTTGTAGTAGTGAATAGACAGTCTACATTATTAATCTTAACCTAAATATATGTAACTATCACATTCAAGAAATAGAATAAAACATGATGATTAGCAATTAAAATGAGTTCATTTACCTGAGGAGCTGAAAGTAGATTCATTTCCAAGAGTCTTGTCTGCAAGCCTGCCTCTGCTGGGCGGTTGTTTTTCAACGCATCCAATAAGAATGATGTACATTGTTGTACAAGGTTGAATTCCATGAAGATATCTACAATCTAAACAACCAAGAAGAACAAGTGTCAAATGATAATGTCATGTCTGTGAACGATTATGAATGATAGAGGCAACATGGTTATCAAGCTGCTGCTCAGTTTAATGTGATTTTCAGTTTCATAAACAAATATTTCAATCGAAAGATGGTGATTAACTTGATCATCATAAACAGCACAAAAACAACATTGCATAGTAATTGACGCTATATTCAACGGTCAACAAAAACATGGCTTGAACAAAATACCTGTGTTAAATCGGCAAGTGGTTCGTCGTCCTGAATCAGCATTGATGCAAACTGAGTGCCTGCCTCTGGATTGACTTGCATGACATTTCGTAAAAGAACAGGATAATCAGGGGTAAAATTGACTTTCTTAGCATACAAAACAATTTTTTGGAATTGGCCAGTTTCAGCAAAACATTGGATAACCTAAAACATAATAATTGATATACTCAGTCTTGGACAACTTAACAACAAATGATAGCAATGTGCCTATCAATCAAATTGTTTGCTTCAGTCTAATGTAATTTGAAGTTTCATAAAAAATATTTCAATCGAAAGATGGTGATAACTTGATCATCATAAGCAAATGCATAATAGCATATCATTGTAATATAAAGCAGAAAATAAATACCTTGTTTTGTACACCAGCACGCAAGTATACCGACAACGCCAAAGTGTTGTCAAATGACTTTGCTAGATCGCCAAGTTCTTCACTACATTCCAACTAAGACGCAGAAAACAACACAAAAATATAAAACAGATGCAACAAAGGAAGAGATGTATGTCTACAATTATTAATTATAACCATGTAACCTCAGTTTATAAAGGTGCTTAGTTTCATTAAAACATTTCAATCGAAAGATGGTGTTAAGTTCATCATCATTGGTTACTAAGTAATCAACACTTTAACAATTATCCATGCATCTACTTTGAGAACCGGTATAGTACCTTATCCTCTTTCAACCATTTTTCCATCAATTGCTTTCTGTTCTGAACCAAAACGGGACGGCATAACTCTACGGATTCATATTTGTTCAACTGCCCTTGGTCAAGCAAAATTCCAAAATATTGCAGGAGAGGTGAAGTTTGACCAGTTTGTGTTGGCACTTGTTGGAAGCGTTGGATTGTTTGAGGTGTTCTCAGTATACCCTTAGGTGCCTTTGCAGCAATCTTGGCAGCCTCAGGGTAATTGCCCTGAGAAAACTTTTCATTGAAAGATTGTACAAACAGGTTATCTGCACCAGCTAAATTACATCGTTCTGCCAATCGACGAGCTAAATCCCCATTCTGTTTGACATTGATAAGGTATGGAACTAGATTCTCATCATCGACACTGACAGACAATACCTGGAATGAACGATGAAAAGCAAATGATAAATTCCAAATGATAATTGTAGAACGTAACAGCTATGATGTGTGCTTACATGTTAACCTCAGGCTGTAAGATGTTATAGTTTCACAAAACATTTCAATCGAAAGATGGTGTTAAGTTCATCATCATTGGTAACAAAATTCAGTTATACTATTGGGCGGTTTACATACCTGTCCTTTGCGATTGACACCGATGATTCCATTGGACGCTTCGTGTGCGGCAGTAACGAAGATTGTGTCACCACTGATTCTATTTGTGTAGATACATGAAGCGCTCTCAACATCGTATAAATGAATATAACCATATTTTGTTACTAGGTATACAATGCCGTGCTTTGGACTGGCTTGCATTGCAACTGGAAAATCTTTGTCTGCTTCAGGGGGAAAGAAAATGTTTTCAGCCTTTTTTGGGAACGGCTGGTTGCCTGTTTCAGGGGAGCCAACTTCAATGATGTGGAGCTATGATGGGTAATAAAACAGACAATTGAAATTAAGGATGTCGCATTAGCAAAGAAATAATAACATCTAATAAGCAATTATTGCAACCTCAGTTTGTAAAATGTTTAGTTTCATTAAATAGTTCAATCGAAAGATGGTGTTAAGTTCATCATCACTGGTTACACACATATCAATAGGGAAATAGTTTTTGTTGATATAAATTGTAATGGGATGGAAATGTGTAAAAAAAGACTTACTTTAGATGCTTGTGCACCACGGACAGCAAAACAAAAAATGTTTGAAGGATGTGGATTTCCGTCTAATTTAAATTGAGTAAATCCAGCTGCATGACCTTCGATTGGTTGACTGACTTTACGTTCCACAGAATATAGTTGCATGGCACCAACCACACGACTTTGCTATAATGAAATCAAAACATGAATTTAAATGGAGATTCGCCTTTCACATATTTTATTACCAATGATACTAGCTTTTTCAAAAATATTTATGTAACCTCAGTTTGCAAAATGTTCAGTTTCATAAAACATTTCAATCGAAAGATGGTGTTAAGTTCATCATCACTGGTTACGTCTTGTAAATGTATGATATAATCATATACCTATGTGTCCGTCAGGAGCAGGCATTGGGCTACCACTGGATCCTCTTGGCTCTTGCCATTCAACATTAAACAAAGTGTTATGTTGAATTAATATGAAACTGCACAGCTAAATGATAGAAAGATTGAACACAAGAACCAGGCAAAGCCTTTTATGTAACTCAGAGCTCAACACTTCAAGCAATCGTCAGACGCCAACTCTATTTTAACTAAATTGAATCAACATTGAGCACTTGTACATACATGTGTGTACAGTGCACAACTGACTATTATTATTTCTAAGTTTACCTGTGCAGAGATTCCAGTGAGGAGCAGCCATTGACCAGTGTGATCTGTTTTGTAATTGATAATTTGACAACCCGCTAAGGATTGATGACGATCGAACATTTTGACTGGACTTGAGTCACCTTGAAAGAGAATCATAAACATTTAATCCAGGATACATCTCGTTTCAAGATATTTTTAAAAAAAGTATCATCAGACTCCTTAGTAGGGATTACATGAATGAAACATCATTCCCACCATCAACGGCAACATACGGTTTTGGCTAATGTTATTCTTGTGTGTTCTTCTGTGTAACGTTGCATTATAGCTTAACATTTGATTTGTATGTGAGTTGAAATGACTGGGAATGATGTATATAAAAATATTTTGAAAAGAAATTGGTCTTTTGGTGATCCAAGTAAGAGGTAAAACAAAAATTAATTGAACTTTAGAACATACAGTAGCAGAATATGACGAAAAGGACAGCAAATAATGAGTTGAAATATGTCTAACTAGCTACCTTCCATGCCCCAATGAAAAACTGCTGATTCTGTGACAAGACCAATCGTATTGACATTAATCCATTTCCAAAAAATGACATCTTCTGTAAGGTTGTGAGCTTTCATTTTACTTTTCATTTCAATGTTGAAAATTTGAAGTGTTTTACCCGCTACAAATGGAAACAAAGCATTCAATGCAATACTCTAGATCCTTCTCTGGTATAGTTACTTTGTCATACATGAAGCGCCTACCTTTCAAAGCAATCACTTTCGATGCAGGATTCATAATAGCAGAGTCAGCTGAAATGGGTCTTCTGGTGGGGTTGTTGGGATCAGCCATGTCAATAATAACAACTTGAGCTTGTTCACCGACTTTTTCACGGATACAAATGTACTTATCCGATTCCATTGTGAGATTGGAAAAGCCAATGTTGGCTGAGTTGATGCCCACATTTTGCAGCTGGAAGAGAAAGCCACGAAATTGTTAGTCTATATTTTCAAGAAATTTATATTGGACCAATTCTACAAGGGGACACATCAAAAATATCCGTATTGCAGACACTTTAATAATCTTGTACTTGACCAAAGGTATTTCTGACAATGATTTTTGATAGCAAGACAAACATTAAAATGATATTTGAAACGAAAGATTTGTTAAGACGCCCACAATCAAAAACCGTTAAATATGCTAGCAAATAGCCAATTATGTTTATACGATAAATTGCAGCATTGTTGATCAATGAGAAACCATAACAGACATATTTGATAGTCAAAAAAGTAGTTTCTACTTGTACAATATTTTAGAAAGAGAGTTGATCAAAAAGCGGGATCTTTCGGTAACGAAATCAGAGCCAAATTGTGTCACATTCATTCACAAATCCAAGCGACAAGGCTGCCTCTCCTTCGGGTTTAAACCAACAACACCATGACAAATTAATTTGAAATGATATGCCAACGAACCTTACATAAAACGGCTATGCATTATCAACTAAATCTAGCTTGTTAACTTAATTTTGAACACAATCTTCCATACCTGCAGATGTTCCTGAAATCTAATCGGCAAAAGCTGCGCCATGTTGGACAAGAGTTGGGCAGCCGCTAAGAGATCAACTTGAATTTAAACACTTTCTTCGCTGAAAAAGAGTAAAGATTAATAGGAGAATGTCTTTATGCTCAGCTTGAAAAGGTTTTGATGTTCAATAATGATTTGTTTGATGATAAATAGCACATACCATTTAGATCAATCTAATTCCAGAGGAACAGGCGCCCTCTTCAATCAGATTTGAGAAAAAGGCGACGAGAGAAGGAAGACTAGGGAGGTGCCACGTGATGTAATATTGCGCCTGCGCATCCCTTCCCTACGGCGCTAAAAACAGATCGGATTCTGTTTGTAATCCAAAAACCCGAAAGAAAGAAAATCCATGTATCAGACTATGATCAGACACGATCTAAACAAATTACTGTACTGCATTGTAAAATTGATTGATCCACAGATTCATTCTTTATTTTTCACTGGTAGGAATGCGTCAAACTCGATTTGAACTGTTCGTTGTGACGATTCACAATCCAGAACAATTAAAGAATAACACAAGGAAATGTATCATCTAATTTGATATGTCGAAATTATCAGTAGTTACAAATTGCAGGATTAGTTATTTGCAACAAAATCCGCTTAAAATACTGTACATCAAAATGATCAATCTATTCCATGCATCAATTACATGCCTATAAATATATTTTCTATGATTAAGAGGAGATTGATTATTTATTACATAAAATGTAAATGCCGCAATCATTATGTGATATATAGTCTGTGTTTCCGGAGGTATAGTTTCTGGTTGGTCGACAACATAATTATATATAAAGTCAAAAATAGGTCTTCCATACCGATGATTTATAAAGTCCAGTAAATTAGTGTTGAAATAGTATTTTATAGCTATCGTAGAATTACATCGGCAATTAAGACCAAAGTGGCTACACCACACGTGACCCTGAAATAATCAAAAGATGTCCAATGCTCTTCCTCTGCTGCGCGTTCGATGTATCTTTGATTTAATTGATCACCAATCTCACATAACTCAACCGCCAACCTGGACATAATGACGAAAACAGAGTAATAATTCCAAATAAATAATACCAAATAGTATAAGTAGCAATTGAACAATAATTATCAACAAATTAATGATAATTAGTGGTAAGAGAGTATCGTTTGATTATCAAATACGCATCTGGCGGCAGCAAGCGATAGCGTGATACTGCCTATACTTATTAGATCTTTACACAGATACCAACGACTTGAAAATGGCACGCATTAGGTTATTCGGCAGTTGATAGCTGACTGGAACGTTTTGGAAGTCAAAAGTATTTCTCAACACAAAGAAGTGATGACGTCTAAGACAGTAACCGCATTGAAATCCAGGCTTCGCATTGAATGATATTAAGTGTGGCACGCACTATGGCAACTTTGATACTTTATAGAATTATGTTTGGTGTAGTCTTGATAAGGATAGTAATAATATTAAATGTAAATGATAAGGAGTAAGCCAGTCCTGGAATTGAAATATTCCGACGGGTTAAAAAGTGATTGCAATGCCCGTGGCACCGCCTACAGTAATGCCATTACTATAACTTTTGTCTATAGTATTTCAATGCGCCTTTGTGTCAGTAACATGTAACTTCACTCGTTCAGGTTTAAAAAGCAGTATACCATCTGGGTGTACGCTTAAAAGCAACGGAATATAGCTTGGACCCGACAATATTACCCAGCAATTACGGTACATAAGAAGTGTACGGTACGGCAGATCAAACATCGCTATCTATATAATGTTTTTCAAGCGATTACGTATAGTTAGCGTTCAGCGAATGTTTCGGATTAAAAATAACATAGTTTGATGTCGTGCCGAAGAGGTAATTTTGATAAACAACATCACATGCCGTGCCGTGAAAAGAAAGGTTTGGTTATAAAGAACTATTATAATTATGTTTGAGAATTGACGAATTTGCGTCATTGATCCGTTGTATGAAAATTAAATTGAATTCGTAAGTCAAAAAGTTTGTTTTGGCAAACTCAATCGATATCTTACGGTCCTTGGTGATAATAATAAATAATGCTCCGTTACAATTTGCTACTTTACCGGTAGCTCATTAATCCATTCGATGATTAATTGGTATGGTGTTGATATTACATAGGCAAACAATCATCTCTCCTCTCCACCATAGTTAGTAGAGAAAACTCTGACGGTTAGATGCACGTTAAAAATGCCCAAAGTAACAGAATGTGCGCATTGTTACTTTTGCTCAGTCAGTCCATCATTTTCTGTGATTGTCCGTCCTATCAATCTCACCTTGATCGCACTCTCAATGACTGCTGATATGACATCTACTACTTATTTATAGTCAGTTTACTAACGAGACAATGATTCAGATTACAAGAAAACGTCTAACAATTCGTTTAATTCGAACTTGGATGGTATTCTCGAAACGAGACGTTTACATCAGGGCTGAAAACCAGAGCTGAAACCTTTGGAATCACTGATCTATATACTAATTACAGATTCAGGAAGGAGAGAAAAGAATTAATCTAACGTGTTCTAGTCCAATTTCACAGGAAGAAACAGAATACTTTGTTGGCATTTGCAAATGGTTCGCTTGAAGAATAGGTGATTAAAATGTCATTAAATTACTACTTGAGCTACATAACGACTTTAGAATATCCCATGGAGAATATTGCACTTCACAATAAATGTGGACTTAAGGATTCAGCCCTGATGTGTCAGCTGGGCCAAGTTTCAACTTTAAGCCAAAAAGATTCTGCTATATGGTCTTTCTTTGGTCTACTGCTACCGTAGGCCTATTATGGAATAGGTTTGTTTAATTTGCTCTTACTAATTAGTACATATGCTTTGATGTTTCAGGTATCTTGTTTTTGAAATCATTTACAATGATGATCTTATTCACGAGGAAGTAGATTCTAATGTAATTTATTGTAAGATAAAGGAATCAATGATGTCTATTCATGGTGACTTTGGTGCCGCTGAAGTACAAGCTTCGTTAAAAGGTATGTCGGTACCTATTTCCTTTGATGGGGCTTTGTAAGATCATGCCTGCAATCAAATCTTTCTTCTCTTCAAAGTACCTGAAGAGTGTTGTTAACTAATTGACGTGACTTGACTTGACAGTGGCCCCTATTCTATTTGATTGACTCGGAGGCAAGAGAAAAGGTATTGATATAGAACAGAATAAGTAGTTTACAAGATTTTTGAGAATATACAGGAAAGTAAAAATTTTGTATTTCTCAAGGCCTTCAAACCAAATCTAAAATCATTTATTTCCCCCTAGTTTATGCTGTATATGTCTATCTAAATACTGTGTTTTCAATTACAGTGAAACCTGTATATAACAGCCAGCTATGAGAGGTAGATAAATTGACCACTATATGCAGGTGGCCTTTATATACAGGGTTATTTCAATAGAAACAATTATTTTAGGTATTGCAAAAGTGACCACTATAGACAGGTGGCCGCTACATAGAGGTGGCCATTATAACAGGTTTGCTTGTAAACGATGCAATCTAATCTTGAATACTGACTTGCAAATGTGATCACCATAGGAACCATCTATATGAGAACCCAACAATATATATGGACAATAAAACCATCACAAAAATCTGTTGTGTTTTGAAACTCATCAATTCGTATAATTTTCACGATGAGGAACAACACGCACAAGGCGGAGCAAAGGGTGTTTAATTACAACGGTGTCTCTGAACTACGAATTTCAACAAGTCAAAACAAAACTAAACTAAACAATGGTAATATGTTTTTGCTGCAAACTTTGACTATTATTTAGTTCATTTTCCACTTGAAATTATATATGATATCTTCTATTTCTCTTGCTTGTTTACCATTTCTATTATTTCATTTAAAATTAATCATTTACGGCATGATATTTGAATAAAAATGTTTTTTATTCACACGGAGGTGTCAATTTCGAAATCAAATATTCACTCGCGCTGAGCGATCATGTGGTAATGACACTTCGGATTGTTCCAATTTCAAAGTTGACATTCCAAATCAGATATTATTCAATTCATAGTCCATTATATTGCTTCGTATTTCATTTAAAATAAAAGAAGAAGACTACAGGAACACTACAAAAGACTATTTTAAGTTTGTAATTTAAAACATTTCATCAAGGCTAACAGCAATGAAACTCCATCACAAGCGAAATTCACAGAAGAAACTCCATCACGAAACGCATGAAACTCCATCATGACGAATAATCAATAATTCTGGATTATTTAAAGTTTTAATCACTTTTCAATTGTTGGGACTCAATTTATATACCACTAAGCTATACAATCATCGTTTATTCAGTAAAATTCCAGCCCGAACTTCACAGGAATTTAAAAATCAAGCTTACAATTGAAAAATGGAATTTCGTTAGGAAACTCCATCACAAAGATAAATTGCAAAAATATCAATAAATAAAAACATTTTTGATTTAGAATGATTATAATTATGTAAACATAATATATATACAATGTCTAATCATTTGAAAGTCTATCTGAAACAAGCGCTTCCACATAAATAATGCAAAAAACCTCTGTAAATTGAAACTCCATCACGATGGAATCGCCCTATATGAATGTGTGATTAAAAAAAAGAGGTGTTAAAGGTAGTTGACATTTAAGTTTGAGGTCTGGAAGGCAGCTTAATTTGCAGTTAAGTAAGTATTCCTTTGTTTTATTTCAGTGAAATACTTCAATCCATTCACAAACATTGCCATTATCAAAGTGTGCCGTGATTCATACCGTAAATTATGGTCAGCAATTACATTTATATCGTCGCTGAAGCAAACCCAATGTTTATTTCATATGATTTATATTGCGGGTGAGTTGACTTAATAAATGATTACATAACAATTTATGATATAATTTGTTAAATACTGATATGTATTTTGTATTTGAAGGAACAATTAAGTCTTGTGAGCAGCACATTGTCCAACGCAACAAAGACACCTTGACAAGGATGCTTTTAAACTGCAGATCGCAAGGTAAGAAAGATATTCATGAAATCTTGGACAATGACTTAATGAAAGGGACTGCCTACATGTGAAAATAGGTCCACCAATAATGAACCAAATTCCACACCTAGGTAGTCCCCTTAAGACCAATGTGACTGCCTGGTCTAGGGGCCATTCTCAAATGTTTCTAACATTTATTTGATAGGATAACACTACTTTATTGGAACGCGATTGCGGCGATTCATTACATCCTTTATAGAGTAATCAATGTTACTTACAAAGCTGACAATGAACAAACTTGAAAACATCTACTACAGTCAAACCTGTTATAACGGTCACCTCTATACAGCGGCCACCTGTCTATAGTGGTCACCTTTGCAATGTCTAAAATAGTGTTTTCTATTGAATTGAACCTGTATATAAAGGCCACCTGTCTATAGTGGTCAATTTATCTACCTTTCTTAGCTGGCCGTTATATACAGGTTTCACTGTATTTGCTTGCAAATGAGAGTTCAACCCTTTAACTTCTGTATTTCACAGGCATGAGATATTTCAGACTATTTGTGAACTAAAGTTATTTTCATTTCCCCCATCGAAATCAATTGCAAATAAACCAGATATCATTAATCAATCAACGATTATTTAATTTTAATTAATGTTTTTTTTAATCAATTACATCAATTGTGATCATATTTTTATTTTTTCAGTTGAAAAACAAAAGATTATCGCTGCTGTCAATGAAGGAGTAGTGTTAAGTTAAAAACTTTATACAAAATTATTCAAGAGGCAATGCAAGAACATATATCTCGTTTACTGATAGTCAATCTAATGGATACTTTTATATCGACTAGCAACAAGACGTGTTTGCATAATTAATTGTGATAAAATCCAACGTAATAAAAATGAAAAAATGATTTAAATTGCAGCTTACCTCATTTGACAGCTGCTTCACCTTCTTCAATTTCTTTCAAACTCAAAACCTCAAGGATTCCCTTTCCCCTGGCATCACGTTGAATAATTTCATCGATTGATCTGTATGCTCCAGGGTCTATTAAACCAATCTGCAAATAAAAATATTTCATCTGTCAACAGAAACTAAAGCCCCGGCCAAATGACTTTTTATTTCGCCAACATTGTTGAATTCAACAAAATCCGATGAATGTTGAGAAAATGAAAAGTCATTTGGCCACCCTCACTTTTTTGGATTTTGTTGGCTGATATTGAATTTCGATTTTGAATACATTCAAAAATTTCCTCAACATTCATCGGATTTTGTTGAGTTCTATTGTTCTCTACCGATGTTGGCGAAGTGGCCAAATGACTTTTTATTTCCTCAACATTGTTGAGTTTTGTTGAAAATATGAACCTTGCTCTGATTGGTCAACAATGGCGTACCCTGTCTCAGGATTGGTGGGCTCGATTGACTAGCTTCCAAGCCTCAAAATACCATCCGCTGTTGACGAAAATGAACTCAACAAAATCCGATGAATGTTGGCGAAAATAAAAAGTCATTTGGCCACCCTCAAGATGTTGACAAAAATGAACTTGACAAAATCCGATGAATGTTGGCGAAATAAAAAAGTCATTTGGCCAGGGCTTAAGCTAATGCAACTACAGTCGAGCTCACTTGATATCCCCCCACTGGTACAGATGAAAAGCGGGACATTAAGCAAGGTGGGATATTAAGAGAAGCAGGATTATGAGACTTTTTATGGAGAATGAAAAATAGAAGTTAGTTTTATGTGGGGATATTAAGCAAGGTGGGATATTGAAAAAGGGGATATTAACCGAGTTTGACTGTATATCGCAATTAAGAAACCTGTTGAAAAGCACTTGAAATCTCTTAGCCTGCATTTGAATCAGATCTTAAAGTGCACATGACACCAAAAATTTTTATTCCGGAATCAAGTAGCCCATGCAAAATAAATAGGAATGGTGGCAATAATTTTTCGATTTGGACTCTTATAAGCGGAGATATTTACTTTTGAAAGTACCATATTTCAGAAATTGTGCTCCTTCGAAAGTCGGAACTCATGCCGGAATGGCAAGAAAGCCCACTATGGAAAAATAACCAAGTCTAGACTTCAAAAAATCGTAACTTTTTTCTCGCGAAAAAGAAATTGTCCACTTTCCAGAACAGATATGCCCATATCTTCGGGACACCTTGTGGGCCATATATGACTGAAATTGAACGTAAAATGTAGAGTTTATAAAGGTTTTATTAGACTTCGATGGAGTTTTTCTGTCAAAAAGGTGTTAAAACACTGGATTAACGCATGTTATGCATCAAGGTGTTGACTACTAAAACAGCGGCAAAATGCTTTGTATTCACTTCGCCGCGGATGATGATCTAAACGTCTATAAAATTAAAAAAAAATTCATTGCGCTATTTTGGTCGATCTCCCGCAGCTTAACGTCAGTGCTTCACTGATTTGTTAGCTTCAATCTCAATGATTGGCTATTAAAAACCATTGCATGACCCCCTGTTTGCCTTGCAGCAGACGCGTTTCTTCAACAAAAACACAATTACTGAAAGATGAAATCGACACACGCAATGTGTTTAATATCATACCTTAATCTAGTTTTATCTTGGACGGACAACGGTTGTTGTCGACTTCTTCACAAAGCTATCCTGTCTAACAATTATATTTAATCAATGAATTTAATATGCTGGAGATGTTTTTATCTGATATATAAAATACAATATTATATCACAAAAGACGTAATATATTGACGACACAGAGAGGTGTCTCATATTCGGGGAAAGATGGATATAATAATTCACTGAAACTAAAACATTTTGTACAGTTTAGACACACATATGGACAGTTTTACATTAATTTTGGCTTTCAAATCAACTTCATTGTTCAACTAATTTACATTTTATGTTGACGAAGACTAGATGTTATTCGTGAAATTATACAGTACAGTAACAAATGATATTGCATTGGTTTTCGTTTCGAGCACTTCAGTGAGTGAATCATCGCTACAGATACACATGGCGAGTAGAACCGCCTTCAATGTCTGTATTATATTTACCCCGACCCTGAAATAATTCGAGTGTGCCCAGTGCATATCAGCATGCGAGTGTTGTTCAAGCAGAATCAAATCATGACGATCATCACAAATAACATTTAGCCTTCGTCAACATAAAATGTAAATTACTTGAACAATGAAGTTGAATTTGAAAGTCAAAATTAATGTAAAACTGTCCATATGTGTGTCCAAACCGTACAAAATGTTTTGGTTTCAGTGAATTATTATTTCCATCATTACCCAAATGTAAGACACCTCTCTGTGTCGTCAATTGATATATTAAAGTCTTTTGTGATATAATATTGTATTTTATATATCAGATAAAAACATCTCCAGCATATTAAATTCATTGATTAAATATAATTCTTAGACAGGATAGCTTTGTGAAGAAGTCGACAACAACCGTTGTCCGTCGAATATAAAACTATATTAAACACATTTGCGTGTGTCGATTTCATCTTTCAGTAATTGTGTTTTTGTTGAAGAAACGCGTCTGCTGCAAGGCAAACAGGGGGTCATGCAATGGTTTTTAATAGCCAATCATTGAGATTGAAGCTAACAAATCAGTGGAGCACTGACGTTAAGCTGCGGGAGATCGACCAAAATAGCGCAATGAATTTTTTTCAATTTTATAGACGTTAAGATCATCATCCGCGGCGAAGTGAATACAAAGCGTTTTGCCACTGTTTTAGTAGTCAACACATTGATGCGTAACATGCGTTAATCCAGTGTTTTAACACCTTTTTGACAGAAAAACTCCATCGAAGTCTAATAGAACCTTTATAAACTCTACATTTTACGTTCAAATTCAGTCATATATGGCCAACAAGGTGTCCCGAAGATATGGGCATATCTGTTCTGGAAACTGGACAATTTCTTTTTCGCGAGAAAAAAGTTACGATTTTTTGAAGTCTAGACTTGGTTATTTTTCCATAGTGGGCTTTCTTGTCATTCCGGCATGAGTTCCGACTTTCGAAGGAGCACAATTTCTGAAATATGGTACTTTCAAAATTAAATATCTCCGCTTATAAGAGTCCAAATCGAAAAATTATTGCCGCCATTCCTATTTATTTTGCATGGGCTACTTGATTCCGGAATAAAATTTTTTGGTGTCATGTGCACTTTAAATGAAATACTATTGAATAAAAACAATCAAACTAAAGACACAGTTTTCTTTACTTTAAATAGAAATTAACAATCCTAAATTTTATCAAATAATTCATTCTTAACAACATTCAGACATGGGAATTCAAATTTTAAAAATAGTCTGAAATCAAGGATATCGAGATATTTGTAATGGATTTCAATGGGGGAAAGGTAATATCTAGAGTTCAGTATCTAAATGTGAAGATAGTCTGAAATCTGCTAAAAGTCTGAAAATTCTCATGTCTGAACATTGTGGAAATTTGGATTTGCACAGCCAGCCAATGGGAAATAGGCATAAAAGGAGTGAAATCGAAACAAAGTACTGTATAGTTTCACAAGTAGGACCATTGTTGTTGCCTGAATGTGATCACACCTATTTGCTTGTTATAATCATCACATTATTGAACGCTCACCATATCTAGATCCCCACAATTCCATTCTTCTGTTTCAATCGTTCCAATTAACGGTACTAGCTTTTCATGAGTCTTTTTACTGGTTGTTTTTGGTATCCAGATCTTAACCCTCATCATTGCACGTTCGATTGGAATCGATTCTTTGAGTTGCCGTATTACCTCAAGTGCCTTCAATAAATAAGTTGAGATATTTTTAGATTATTTGTTTCGTTTCAATGAGCAAATGTACGATAGTTAAAATTGCACAGAAAATTAAATGAAAAAAAATTTAATAATTAAAGGAACATATGTTCACAACTAAAATACCCTGAAAAGATTCAATTAGAATATTGACAGCTCGCAAAAACTGGAGATCATTACAGGTAAAAGATTGGAAAGCATATCCATTTTAATAACAAAACTGAAAAAATACGATCAAAAAAGCGAAATGCAAAATGACACATAATATATAAATAAATTCTTAAATTGTTATCCAACTGCCTGATGATTGCGTACTGCGTAAAAGTAATTAAGTAACATTACAAAAGCAAAAAAGATAGTCTGGTTTCAGTAGAACTTTTGGAAGAACCATTAAGTCACACATTAGAACTATTTTATTTTGCCATATATATTATTAAGTCTATTATCTCGCTACTTACTTGCTGTTTGGTGTTACGTGACGGCTTGACTGAAAAATGAATTTCTTTCATCGCACGTTCTATGACACCAACAGGGTACGGACGTTTTGTGTCAGGGTTGACGCATTTGTCTGAAACTACTGTCGCGATATCTCTAAAGGTTGATTCCAGCTGTTGAGAGCGTTCTTTCTCTGAAACTTGAAGTTCTCCTTTGGCTAATATCTGAAAAGATGATCGAATGCATATTAAAGAAAATGATTCACAATATTGGAGACAGTTCCCTACTTTACTGCTAGTTAATTCCTAGTTCCCCCTTATGGAATCCTAAGCCTCACTACATCAACAACTGAAGAATACATTTTTAAATGTTTGCGTTTCAAGTTCTATGTGCACATTAAAAAACACAATTGGATTATTGTTAATCACTGTTAATTATTTCTGATAACATAGCTTTCTTAACCTTAATAGATATATATATATACATTTTTTTTCAAAGGCCACATGTAAGTGAGGATACATTTAAAAATATCCTCCTCTGTTCATTTGCCTGTTAGCCATTGTGCTACAAATATACATACATACATACATTATACAGTAATAAGAAATTGCGCTATATATATATATATCTAGGCTATTACTTCTATCTTTATAAATTTGAGTACAACCCAATAGGGTATGGAATGACGCTACATATAAACCAGGCATTTAACTACTGTAACAATATAAATGAGTCAAGTAAGGTAAAAATCGAGTGATAACACAGAGCTACTATTTATATCTTCCGCACACAGCACACATATTCCAAGGAATGACACTACTTCCTACTATCAGGCAATGTCGACGTGTTGGCAGCATACGCCCCAAACATGTGACATCATTTCTTGTTCTATATCCACTACATCTACATGTATTGGAACAGTTGGCATACCTCTATACATGCTTTTGTTAGGTCTTCCGATCCATAAGCTTTGACTAAATCTTCTCGTTTTGCAGATTGACCTTTTGAAACATTGGAAAATACTTGATGTGATTGCAGGACTTCGTCAATATCTTTTTCACTAATAATCGAAAATATTTTATTAATCCGATATAGACTACCCCGTGATCAACAATACTGCAGCACAGAACACGAGAGGCTGCCCCATTTCCCTCAAACATTCCCATGCTGTCACGTGGTATGCTTTTTCACCTAAATAAATATATAAATATACTCACGCTCCTTGTCTCCATGAAACGACCTTATTCTTGTAGCAAGCAATTTCGAAACGCTTCCCTGCCTTTTTGTGTCTCACTATCGCTACATTAGTAAGTCGTATTTGATTTGTTGGTGTAAAAATAGACATGTTTAATTGAATTTAAGGAGCAGAAACTGAAACATGCGTTCCTCAAAAAAGGAGCTGAAATTTGTGATAGAAGAAAGTTGTCCTCCACTGTCTCACTTCCGCGACAAACGGTGTCCATACTCTGAGAGTTCCGGGATCCGGTTTAAAGATTGAAAATAATCGCCAATCACCACTAATAGCAATATTAAACAAAATTATTAATCTTGGATATACATGACGAAGAAAAATAAAATACATTTATTTGTTTATTTTTACCATCAGTCAATCTTTCATTGTAATATTAAAATTGGAGATGATCGGAGTTTTAATTTCACTCCGACATATTGACATATTGACATGTTGACTCGTTTTGGTGGTTTTGTCGAATTCGCTGCGTTTCTTTTTGGTAATATTATTAGGCCATTGAAATCCTTAATTACCCGTTCCAAATAAGTGATTTAAAGATGAGCGCAACTTTTAATGCTTCACTTCAGCACAGAGCACATTCAAGATCTGCATCATGGTCTCATACAAATGGCAGTACATCGTCAACTATGAACCTACTTTCTCCTATGCGAGTGTTTCGTGATTTAGTCCCAACTCTGACTGGTTCCAGTGGGCACACAGTCAACCATAATCGAAGTGCAAGCCAAGCCAGTCATATTATTGACATGGATACGAACAGCAGCAGTGGCTTGACATCAAGAGGTGTACCAAGGTCGAGAGCAGAGGCCTTCTCAAGGCAATCTAGTTCTGCTGACGGAGATCAAAATGGAACGAGCAGTACGTCAACTAATCAACGTTCAGCTGGAGATAGAATGGAATTTTATGGAGCGATCACATGGGCAGAAAAGACTGTTCCTTTTATTGTTATTCTACTGAGCAGGATTATGTGGGATCATAGATTAGGTGATTATTGATTTCATCTATTTCATTCATAGAAATTTTCAGGAATGATTTCAATCATTAGCCTAACCCTCTAACTATATTAATTGTATACGTGACTGACGCGTTATTGGCCTATATTTTGAGCGTGATATCGTGAAAAGTAAATTTTCAATCGCGTCATTGCGTGAATGGCAGTTTCTGCGTTTCTACCAAAAACAATCTATTGAAAAACTTTCTCAGCATGTTGGAATGAAAATGATCGGAAATTTTGCAATCAATTATTACATCAGATTTGAAAATATTATCCTGGGATTCACCCGCAGACTCTAGATAATTTCAATCATACCGTACTTTTAATTCTTGCAAATCTGGCGGTCGCTACGACTTACAAGCTTAAAAAATTTTGAATCAAGGTTAGCATAATTTAACAATCAATGTCAGTTATGATATTAAATTTCAAGTTTCAGATCCAGAAACAATACAAACAACAACCGCCTTGTAAACACGCACACTGACTCCAAGCGTGTAAAAGCCTCCTTTAAAACAAGCAACTTTTTTATTTAAAATGCGGTACAATCCGATGAACGTCAGTATTCTATCTTACCTGATCTGATGACGGGTCATCCAACAGAGAGCATGGATATCATATGTTACGTGAATATACTGTAGGCCTATTGAATCATAAATCACGCTGGATAGATAACGCTGTGGTTTCAATATCTTAGGTATTTTGGTATTTATTGGTTTCTTTGGTATCTATCTCCATGTCAACAGCACTATCAAACGTCAGGTCTCGTTAAAAGTAAGTTCTGATTTCATAAACTGTCACTTTGACGTTTCCATTATTTTGATGAGAGAGAACTGATGTGAATATATTGTAATTATGCGAAATTTATGAGTGACGCATTGCACAGGATGTTCTTTCCATCCAACAAATATTCCTCAAACCTGAAACTGAATATTCCTCATTACTGAAAATTAATATATAATATATTATTGGAATATATACGGTTAAGTTTATAGTATTACAGTCCTCTTTTTCTATTTACTTCACAGACAGTTTTACGTTAACTCAAATTGCCTTCAAACAATATTTCTGTTAAGCAATATAACAGTTTAAACAACATTCATTAGAAAACGATCCTTGAGATTTTTACATTAATAAGGGTAAATTTTTATATATATACAATTTTAGACTCTATTCCAGAAGAAAATCCAGTCTACTAGGTCAAGGGATTATTGGATTGGCCAAAATACCCTAAGAGAAGACAACTCACTGTTAGCAATCCATAAAGTAATCAACACTAAAAAGTTAACAACTGTTTAATTCGATCAATCTTAAAGTATAGACTCAAACGTGTCTGTGACGTATGTGATGTCCAGTTTTTTGTGCAGGATTTTCAAGATATCTAGCATTGAAACTGTTTAAGTAGCCTATGGATTACCTAAATGTCACTGGACTTGACCCACTTTAACTAACGCACCAGCACGCTTGGCTCATGCTAGTTATTAATAATTGTTGTTTGTAATTTCAGGAAAGAAGAGGGAATTTTGTTTTGTTTTGTGTGTTGTTCTTTCTTATTGGCAATGTTGTTTTTATTTATTATGTGTTCAGCAGACAGAAATTGCATTACTGGTAAGTTTGATTAATATATTAAATTGTTTTACGTTTAATAATAAAGTTATTCAAATTTTAATCAAATATTTATTTTCCTTTAAATATCAACAGTTTAATATTTTCTAAACCAAATTTTCTACGCATGGACGTTTGGACAGTATTCTGGTGTGTCGGAATAACAGGTAGGTGTTATGTCAATTAGGTCAATCTTCAAAATAGCTTCATAGTGATGAATACAAAAAGACTAATTAATTCAATCTCCATGACAACAGAGGACAAACAATAAATGATTTTTGCAACTAAAAAAACACAATTAATTTAGCACTAGACAGAAAGTTCTATAGGTGTAAAATACTATATCTTTTCTGTCTCTAGTTTTTTGTCTGCTGTCTATGAGTACCCATAAATAAATGTAAATGTAAATAGATTTATAAAATCATCTTATGTGATACTGATTGCTGATTGGTTGTTGATGATGTTTGTGTCAGGCTACGAAGCAAGAGCTTAGTTTGACAGAGCGCTTGAAAATATCCTTCACATTCAAATTAGCAACAAGAAAAGACAATTCCTATTAAGGCAAATTAGAAATTAAACACAGTCTATACACTCCCTTACAGTTCAATGTTTCTGTCTGTTGTTCTACAGCAGTTTTGTTTGTCCATGAGAAACTCAAAGCTGCACGTTACAATGAATGTCAGTGTTTCACTGATTCAAAAGGATCCTGTATAGTGGAAGTTTCCATTTTTAAAAACTTGTCGTAGCTTTTCTCAAAAAGCACAGTGTGTTTCTGTTGAAAACCCATGCTTGTTCTAGTCTCTACGATGTCGTCATTTTAGGAGAATTTACATTCAAAACAAACAGTTTATTTATTTTATAAAGCAAATTGACTGTATAAAGTACTGTACTCTGATACAAACACTTTGGGTGCTATCAGACACTCCAGAGGCCAAAATCACTTGCCTGGCATCTCGTGACAATGATTGAGAATGTGGAAATTGCTGCTAATGTCGGTTCCTGCTTTGTGGGTTTTCCCATGCTTCCAATGTCTGCATTATTGTGCTCTTCAATCCGTATATGGAGGTGTTGATGTGTGTAGCCGACATAACTTGTGTTGCACAAGTCACACAAGTCAATGTTGTTCAAATAAATAAAAATCCGTTATTGTTACCACTGACTTTTTATTGAAGTGTTTCTCAAGGAAGATATTTTGAAGAACAACAAAATGTTGGATACAAAGTCAAAATTTAAAATCGTTAGAAAAATATTAAAAAATAGAGTTTGATTGATTTTAATTTTTTATGTCATGAAAAATTCTCACATGTTGATCTGAAAGTTGAGTTTTGCTGAAGGTAAACATTCTGTTGGACCTTATATGCCTATGGATTAAATTGCCTGATGCTAGCCAAAGGTGTGAAACTGTTAGTTAGCAAATATGAATGTCTGAATATGAAGACTACTATAAGATAAAACTGTATTTAATCCTCTCAGTTAAATCTGCGATTGATGAAATCACAACCATACATTGATTGATTGATGATTGTTTAAATTATTTGTTTAGATTTTGTGATTCGTTTCTGTTCTATGGCAGTCAAGTGTTTGGTGACCATAGCACCCAGCCTCATTATCCCGTTCAGGAGAAGAGGCAAATACTTTCTTTTTATTGAACACACAACCCAGTTCTATCTAATACTTACTCCAGCACCACAGTGGTATTTCTACTTTACGGATTATAATATGGGGGGTGAATATTTTGCCATCATTACAAGTGGAGCATATTTACTACTCAAGGTACGTAGATTACACTCAGCTGTATGCAAATCTGTATTTCACATTTCAAAAAAGAAAGTTGAATGATCTTCTATGATATGATTGTATTTATTCTGTTTTAGTTGCGTATTCTGTTTGTGAAAGCAAAAGAAGTATGGGCATCACTATGTTTATTTTGGTCAGACACGGTAAGCATTCTAGTAGTATCTAATGTAGATAAATAATCACGTTTTAAGAATGTGCCTGGGCTGTCAGTGTAGTTTGTACTATTTTGATACACTGGGCCAATGTGATCCCGAAATATGAATAGAGTGATTGATAGGAATCACGTTTCAGATATATATAACCATGGTAACATGCAATAGCTTTATCACCGTTGACGCAATGGTAAAAGCCTTTCTCCATAAGACACACTAATTGGTTCTAGCTCAAACAAGACTGCCATGCCATTGACTTCCCTCCAACGTTGCATTGTACCAACACCAGATTGATATGGATTTCCCTATATGCAGTTTGACAGCGAATTATTATCATATTTTGTAAGAATTATCCAATTTTTATGATCACATCATGTTAGCAGAGGAGTACCATAAGAGAATAAAAATAAAAAAATATTGGTGGAAATATCATGCATTGAAAAGGTACCAAATGCGAACTGAACTCAGATGATTCCTCTTTAAACTGGGCAGTTATGATTTCTATTTGTTTTCTTGTACGCAGAGGTATGGTGTTGAACCAAGCAAAGAGCAAATAATTGCAAGTGGCAGCGCTTGTCCTATTTGCCAAGAAGATTTGGTTGAACCAATTGAACTCAGAGCATGCAAGGTACGCTACAAATATCTATAACATTGATCAGTTTATAATGCTCTTTGTCCTAGCAATGAGATAATCTGTATATCCCAGATATTGGGAGATTGCTTATTTAGATAGAGAAAAAGTTCTGTTTGTGCATGTTGTTCTTGTGTTATTCCTTTGCACGCTCATTTCCCCTTCAAAAATGCAGTCAAAATGACAAATTAGGGTATTTTTTCCACGACCAAGAACCTGTTTATTTTATATAAGAGGGGTTAGACCTGAAAAAACACTGATCATTTCACGTTTCTGCCTCTATGGTCGAGCAAATGACAATTTGCTTTCAGAATGATTGTTTCAATGTTATGTTGATCTAACATTTACAGCAATATTAAACCTTTTCAAATTTTTATTTATGATGTTAACAACTCTTGACGACTTTGCCTTGACAATGATATTTTTGATACCCATTGACTCTACAGAGAAATCGCACAGATACACCTACAGCAATAATCCTGTCTAGGCTAAGCCATAAAGAAGTGTAGCCGCTTGGAATAAATTCAAATTTGAATTTGTTTGACTTCAGAGACCTTTATCTCTTTCCTGGACCTCAAATCTTGATAAAATATATATCCGTACTAGTGAAGTGAACCCATTCCGCTGGGTGAAATTTGAAAATAAAAAAATTGAAAATTAATTGCTAGAAGTTAGCCCAAATGATTTATAAATAAACAATAGAACTGAAGGTCAGTCGGATGTGAAAGATCTTGCTTGACGAACATGAGATAATTTGTTCTTTCTATGGAGCCGCAAGAGAAATCCTACGAAAAATATACGCTTTGGGCCGTCAATTGAAGGAATATAAAGATATGAACATAAAACACAGCCTATGTTGCCGCAAACAATTATAAGATACCCCACGGAAAGTATGGATTTGATATGTTTACCACGAGAAGCGTGAATCTCGAATACAGTAGATTCAAACAGACATACATCGACGTTTGTATAGTAGATTGAAGGTATGCGTCGGATCGGATTTACAGAAAATCGATTACAGGTCCGAACGTGATACTGATCCGAATCCGATCTGACCCGAAGCAATAGTCATACATATAATCCGATCTGATCCGAAACTAAAATTTCTAAATTAATCCGAACTATTCCGAGATTTTTGCATGAAATCCGAAAAAATCTGAATTCCACAGGGCATCAAAGAGATGTAAAACATGTAAACTTCCGAATAGACGTACATTTAGCCAAAATAATGACACAGTTGTACTTATATTTTATTTAAATCTATTGATGCATGTTTACAGTCTCAGATGCTTGGTCAGATTTTTCTTCAATTTGAAAATCTTTTCTTTTCAAGCTGGGCTGATGGACGTTCTACGTCGGGCTAAAAGTTTTAAGTCACTAGCTACTACTGCGAGAAAATACAAAAAAATCATGCTCTAAAAACAGATTCCAGGACGTGGTTATATGATGTTTGACTAACTAAGCTGTCTATCGTTTCATAAAAAGGTATAAACAATTGATAATACTGAGAGTGAACTGTGGAGGAGAACATTAGACACAGCACACATTGAAACGATGTACGATTAATCATTTCCTTCGTAAAATTTTAATTCATTTCACATCAATCGAGTCAATCAAACCAATTGTAAAAATGATCACATAACGGCATATTAACGTAGCCGCTGTTATTTACATTGCAAAACTTTATTTTTTGTGTTGAAAGAAAGCTAGAACACATCAATTACTACAAAAGACAAATCCTTGGTCAAATTTCGAAATCCAAAATAATCCGAACAAAAAATATCACTACAAATCCGATCCGATCCGAAGACCATCTCTAATCCGTAAATAATAATGAATAAACAAAAAAATCAGACATTCATATTTGCTACTATGAATTTCACGCCAAGGTGATCATCAGGCAATTTAATCTGTCAAAATTAATTAATCAGATTAAATTGCCTGATGATCACCTTGGCGTGAAACTAATAGTAGCAAATATGAATGTCTGATTTTTTCGTTTATTCATTATTAAACAGCTCTTCTTTTTATAGCATCGAGCACTATTGAAACAGCAAATACAACAACATAATTACCTTGATATTACTATTATTTATTTATTTATTTATAATTCGTATATAATAATAATAATAATAATAATAATAATAATAATAATAATAATAATAATAATAATAATAATAATAATAATAATAATAATAATAATAATAATAAATAATAATAATAATAATAATAATAATAATAATAATAATAATAATAATAATAATAATAATAATAATAATAATAATAATAATAATAATAATATAATAATATTAATAGGTGGATTGTTCCACACCAGTTCTTGGTATAGTGTTCAATGAAATTAATCAGATCATTTATATAAAATGAGAGTCAAAATGAAACATTCTAGATTTCCGCAACTTCAAGTTTCACACCAGAAGGTGATCATCAGAATCTGCTGTGAAACTTGAAATTGCGGAAATCTAGAATGTTTCATTTTTGACTCTCATTTTATAATCCGTATATATAATTAAATTAATTGGAAAACCACAAAAAATCAAACATTCATTTTTGCTACTTCAAGTTTCACGCCTAAGCGATCCTCAGGCAATCTAATCTATCTTATGTTTTTCCAATTACTATTACTATTATACTATAAGTACTATTATATAATCCGTATATATATATATATATATAATAATAAAATTTATGTTTATCTAATAGCAGATAATATAGGGCTCTATGTCTTCATTTGACAGAGCGGTAAATAATAATAATTATTATTATTATTATATATATATATATATATATATAGATATAAAATAAGAAAAGAGACGTTTTCTTCGTTACTCGAAGTTTCGCGCTGTAGCGCTCCTCAGACGGTTTTATTCATCTATATATATATATATATATATATGTATTGACCCAGACATTGAAAAAATCATCCTGAAGGCATATTGTCATTTGATTTAGCATTTTTTTATTGCAGACGAACACATGAAATGTTGAGTCTTTATTCCGGTGTAAACTCTCTTATTAAAAATAAACGGGTTCTTGGTGGTGGAATAGAGTGAGACACAAAAGCATCACCTTAACTGCATTTTTAGAGGGATTGCGCAAAGCATAAAATACAAGAACAACATTTACAAATATAGTTTTTTTTCTCTATCTAAAGAAGCAATCTCCCAATAACTGGGATATACACTTTGTAATGTTTTTTTGTTGATGACATACAGTATTGAATATTGCTCAAAAACAACCTTGCGGCAAATGACTTGTATGTTGTATAGTCGGGGTTTGGATTTGGCAATCTGACATGGAGGGGTGTAAATTAGTACAGTAGCAGTTTTGATTTTATATTGCTTTCTTTATATTTTCAGCATATATTTTGCGAAGATTGCATCTCGTTATGGTTTGATCGGGAGAGAACATGTCCAATGTGCCGTGCAAGTATCGCAGAAGATCCGACGTGGCGCGATGGCAACACAGCAATGTTCTTACAATTATTTTGATAGATAGAATATTATAATAATTGAATAATTAATTTATATATTGTAAATACCTTACATGTTTGACTGGATTAAAGATGTTTGAATTTTTAATTATTTTAATCATTTCTTTGCCAAATCAAACATTGTGCAGTTTTCAGTGGATTGCATATATTCATACCATGACAAGTAAACAAAAACTCTAATCCCTACAATGGTCTGATTTAGACACTTTAAAGAGAATTCTTTATGTTATCTTAAATTTACTGTCAGAGCATTGCCAAATTTTAACTTTTTGATGTCTTCTTCATGCTTCCATTAATTTGAGAAAAAAATTCAAAACAATTTTGTCAAATGTCAAAGGTCAACAGATAATTGTGGAACGTTTGTTAAGAACATTTGAATTAAAAAAGGTTTGACCAAAAATTATCCCAACCGAATTTTAATAAATTGAAAGGAATTAAGATGATGGAAGTTTGGAAAATGAATTTGACGAGACAACAAAAACTAAAAAACTGATAATATTCTACAAGCATCATCACATCATGTGCATAACGCATATTTCATTGCAAACATCTCGTATGCGTATGTCTGCCTATACAATGACATACAATGTCATAATCAATTAGCAAATTGCATTGGTCTTGTTTGAATTTCTCTCATTTGCTGTACGTTTAATTAATTATGTGCTATTTGTGCAGACCAATGGCTGATTGGAAGTATTGTCCATCACCAGATGTAGCTTTCTAAAATTAAAATGTAAAATCCATTCAGTATTAGGTCACATAATATGCTACTAGATTAATAATATAGTATATAACCTGAAAATTACTTGATTCTGATTGGCATACACATTTGACTGCCTCATCCATGAAAAAGCTTAGCTAATTTGGCTCATGATTTGTTATTTTTTACTTTTGAAATAGCTATAATTATAAATACATGTGAATCATCAGCTTTTGCAAAATAAATTCTGAATAACATAACTGAAAATAATTCATTACCATGGAATTAACAATTTTCGTAAACAATTGCTGACATTTCATGAAAGGGAGACAATTTCACGTTGATGAACTTTTTATCGACAGGGTTCATGAACCCACAATGCAACATTTATGAACTCTTTCTGAAAATCATAAACTCATCAATTTTTAAAAAATTAATGAGTTTATGAACATTTCATTTTGAGATCATGAACAGTTCATGAATGTGAAATTGCTCTTAAGTTTCATGAACACTTGAGTAAAAAATACAATATCATATGATCTTATTGAGTTAGGTTACCTTGTTGATCGCCTTGTGTTGTGCTTTTGAAACAATTTCTTCAATGATTTCTCCATCTCCTTTGACAAGTCTATTTAAGCAAATTTGCAATTAATGGAAACGTCACTTTAAGAACAGATCACCAAACAGATGACTGAAGCCTGAAGAATAAATGTCTGACAATGAGTTGTTTTTAGATGTTTACCTTGTTCGACCAGTGTCTGCGTCATAAACACGTCTGACAATTGATTGCTGTTTTTCATATTCTTCTTTTGTCATCGGAATCATTGATCTAAGAATATATGATAATTATTAAAATAGGGTGCTAATTAGGGAATAAATTGGTAAAATATGCCAATGGTTTAAAACGTGAAGTACATAATGATATACAGTGGGCAAACCTTTTTTCTTTAGCTTGACCTTGTCTAGGTTTGCATAAATTTTTCTTTTCACTGGGTTTTTCATTCCTCGAACCTGTTGGACCATTTATGGCAATTCCATCTAAAATTAGACAAAAAGTAGTTTTCTAAGAAAGGCTTGAGCCCAAGGCTATATCCATAATCCTATTAATTAATCCCCTCCTAGTACTACTGACTGGGGAGTGGGGACCAAGCCTGGCCGATTTTACTGCAATTTTAACTTTCTTATGGTTCTTACTGAGTTTTTCTCCAACTTTGTTCTCTTTTTTACTTTTTGGGCTAGATTTCAATCTGCTTTTCGATTTCGAATGCTTGAGTTTCTTTTTATCCTTTTTGTGCTTCTTCGATTTCTTTTGTTGAACAGAATCATCAGAGTCATGCCTTCTCTTTCGTTTTTTCTTTGATTTACGATCATCTTCAGATCCCATCTCATTCAAATAGCATTTCTTCACACAAATATGAAATTCAAGTGACAAGGAGCAAGCTTCAAACAAGTTAAATAGTAGTTACATAATTACATTTTCAGCATAATTGAATTTTCTTTGATTGAAAATGAAGCGATGTTATTACCGCCTCTCTTCATGGAAGCTGAATCTGAATTGAGACTGTGGTAGGCAAGCAATAACATTCATCAGGTCGTGGCTAGTCATTTGTACAGCAGTTCATTAGCACACTCTCACTAGGCCTACACGTTAAAGGGAGAATACTGACCGGGGAACATTGCGCGCTCAACCAACTCATACGTCATCAATTTAAACAAAGCTTTGAGAAAAGCTGCCGTGCGTGTGAGTGAGCTTCGTTTTATTATTCTGGCCGTATGTTGATTTTATGGAAAGTATTTCAAATGAACAAATTAAAATCACAATTTGGGAGCTATACTACGTACTTATTTTATCACGTTCTGGACTTTAATGTATTGTTTACTATGTGATCAACAGTATAAAAAGTATGATGTGCAGGAGCGTTTTTAGTTCGACCAGTTCGATTGATATGTTGAACGAAAGTAACACTAAACAAGAACCTTGTTTAACATTTTGATTTTCGTTATAAAGCCAAATCCTTGTGTTTCTTGACATCTTAGGTCATCTTGCGTATCGACTATCGTTCTTTTTCATGTTTTTGTTGATGTAACGATCGGACCATAAAAGCTTGCCAACTAATAACAAGGCAACTTCAGTAAATATAACCAAGGATAAATATACCAAAAGCAAACTAATGTGATAATTCAATAAAACTATGCGAATCTGAGTTAAATGCATGGAATAAATCGTTGTTTGAAAACATTGATTCGTTGATGATTGTCACGAGTTCACGGCTTCAACACTTGTTCCTGTCTCGTGTTTTTGATTATTTCGTTCAAAACAATAGAATTAAGGCGAGGCCAACTCTGTTTCAAAACGAGTACTTGAATTTGGTATGAAGAATTCAAGTTCCGCGCGCAACGTTCCCCGGTCAGTATTCTCCCTTTAAGTGCAAGAAAAATGTAACGTAAGCAATGGGAAGAAAGATAACACAGGAAAGTTATCATTGAGTATTAAATCAAGGATAGACAATGATGTGTGTGTGTGTGTGTTTAATAGTGTATCCATTAAACATGGCATCAAAATAAATGCTAGTTAAATATAATATATTATTTAAAAAAATGTTGTTAAACAATTTACAATTCAATTTATTTTGATTTCGTTGCCTGTACAAATGTCATCAATCTTCTTTTATATGTAATATCATGTGGTCCGTTACTTCGTTCTAATAAACTATCATCATCATCATCACTGTTCTTAGTAATTGGTTTATCATACACAGTAGCAATATAGACATCATCATCTTCTTTACGTTTCTTTGCTTTTATGTTCCTCTTTCTCTTCTGATGAAACCCAAGACCAGTTTTATCCCTTGGGTGTTGACCAGTCGCTTCAATGGGTTCTGATATACCTTCTATCCATGAACCAACTCCTTTTCCTCCTTGCCAGCCATGTTTATAGAGCTGACCAGAACCAAAACCTTTTGAGAATTTTTCAAAACCAACCCTCCTGTCAATTCCATCTTGTCGCATTTTCTTTTCCATTCTCATGTCGTGTAATTGCTCAGAGTCAAAATCTCCAGCACCTAAAATAATTTTAAAAATCCATAAAATGTCAGAGAAAGGACTAGCCTGCATCACATACTTAATTCATTTAGAATACTGTAGGGTCAGTGTAATATGCTCTTTTGGTCATCTGTCACGTCACATGATTTCCTATCCAGAGGTATCTACTGTTAGATAGGAAGTGATAGTTTTCTTCGATAGTGGTGTGATTTTTACTTATAAATCCCACTCATTTCACATAGAAGGGGAGAAAGCCTTGCATGATTACAATAACTTATTAATTTACCACCTGCCTCGCATAATTGGATGACAACAACAGAGAATAGTACACAGACCCTCCCTCTGTGATGAGGCAGACTAAGAAGGGCCAGGCAAATGTCATCCCTCTGTGAGGCAGACTAAGAACGGCCAGGCAAATGTCAAACACGTAGGTTTCTGAGAATGTTGTTGTAATTAATTGAATGTTGATGAAACTATCAATTCTTCCCAAAAGCCCTCTAGATCTACCCTCTTGATGGTGCATCATAGTCTACATAAAGTATTAACAATGTGTACTTTCATTAAAATTGTAATTAGTAAACAAGATGTTTGTCTAACAGAAACCAACAACAGCGAAACATGTGACAGCAGATTTTGATCGATTTTGTAAATTATGGAAACATTAAATAGCCTACAATACAAATGCAAAGATAAGAATCGCGCAAAATACCTTCTCCGTAATAGATCCCCATATCTACATCCCAGTCATCCACAGTATCTTCATCAAAATCTTTTCCTTTTAGCTCGTGCCAGAAATAAGAGTCTGTATAAAACACAAGACCGCTCCCACCTTTTTCCCATTTAACTTCTAAATCTTCTTCAAACAGTCTTTCTTTTGTTCTTGCTTGCGTACCAACATCATTGTGTAATGTTTCATGTCTCTCCCAATCCTCTGCATCTCCATGCTCATCTCTTATGTCGACATTACCGTCTTCTTCAGGCTCTGAGTTACTCTCGTAGGACCCTGTTTTATCATCATCATCATCATCATCATTGTTACCGTCAGTATAGTCATGTGGGACAGAACCAAACTTTCGCTTTGAGAAACTTTTTGGAAATTTCAAATCGAGTTTCTTAATGATTGAGGTTGGTAGTTGGCATTTTTTTATCAACGTCATAAAATGTTTCAATGATGTACCAACATTGCCTTGTGGCATTAATGGCGGTGGATCCATCTCAATGAGGTTATCGATATCACTCAATGTTAACTCTAATTCTTTTTGCATGCTAGCTCTTTCTTTCTTCTCACGTTTTGATAGATATAATTGGTCATCTTGAGATTGGGTATCTAAGTAGCAAAATTAAAGAAAATATAAATATATATGATCTAATAAATTATGTACAATTGACAATCCATTTAACAGACACTGACAGGGGTGTAATGTTCTTGAGGTTGTCTATTTATTAATATTTAAAGAATCAATACGATGCTAGACTGCGTCACAGACTGCAATTCATTCACGAAAGCATAGGGTCTGTGTGAATTGCTCGGTTTCTCTGTCTTGTATCAGAATCAGACCGATGTCACATAATTATGCACAATCAAGGTGATTCTCAGCGGGATTCCCACATTACTTTGTTTACTTCAGTTGAAATTATTCAAAGATGGAATAATCTGTGCTGCGCCAGCTTTTAAAAAATATTTAAACACATTTTAAATATACTTGTTTCAATAATGATGCAACCCTTCTTAGAAATCTATTGTTATTACGTTTGTCAATAATGTACAAACACCAACACAACGAAATATCAAGTGCATGTCTGAGTTGTCTAGCTCATTCATGATAAATTTTGTAACGATCTTAAATATCAACATTTAAATGCTAATAATTCAATTTTTGACTTTGTAGATATGACAAATAATTGATCGATTAATTGATTGTTATAAGATGGGTAGGTCTATCATACTAACCATTTTGATGGTGGATCGATTTGATATCATTCAAATTAGCAATCAAAACTCTTTTTGGATAATACACGCCTTTCTTATCACACCACTGACTTTTTGCATATGGCTCAAACAACGTTAGCTTATCTTTGAGAACCTTCACCACACAACAACATGTCGAGTTTGGTTGCAAATTATCAGAACTTCCAGCATTAACATTATCGGCAGCATGTATTTGGTTAGCGTCCTTATTCTCACTTGTACTAGAATCTACTTTACCAGAAGATTCTACTTTTTTTCCTTGTTTCTCTGGTCGGTGACGGAAATGAAAACATTTGAATCCATTGTCTTCTACTAATTGCGAAAAGAAAGCCCTCAAATCAGCGGAATGGAATTGAGAGGGGATATTACCAATGTAAAACACTTCATAGTCGATAGCGTTTCTACTTTCACCACTATTTGAAGTCATGAGATTTATTGAATGGAGCTTTGGGAGTAATTAAAGTTTAATCAAATGACAATTATCCCGTTAATTAAGTAATACGGCCAATAAGTATGTAAACTTTCTGCAAAGTCGTTCTCCAATGAAATCGCCATTTTATAGTTTTATGCTGTTGTAGCAAAATGAGGTTTAAGAAGGGAGGCCACATGATTGCTATGGAAACAACAGTTCTGTTTTCTCACGTGCAACAATCATCACAAACACAAAATCTTATTTTCCACCAAAATACACCATGGATTTTATACTTTAAGATGCCAATAATTAAGCACCCTCGTAAGCAAGAGCCTCTATGGAGAGAATGGGATAAAACCGCAAATAAATCAGGTCAAAGACATACAATATATTCGGTCAACGGAGACAATTATACAGGAGAATGGAAGGATAATCTTAAAAATGGTGAGTTGAACTACATATCAGAAAAAGGACATACAGACAGTGTCTTGTATTGTTGTCCTAGCATTCTTAAATATATTGTTCAATATCTGATAGGCAAGGGCACACAGTATTGGAAGAGAAAAAATGGTTCCAGGGAACTGTATGATGGAGATTGGAAAGACAATAATAGACATGGATTTGGTACTTTGAGTAAATCGAAAAATGAACAAGGTTATTTGAAAGTCTACTCTGGAGGCTGGAAAAACGATAAAAGACATGTATGTCAAATGATAAATATGTATTATAATGTACACCTCATACAGTGTAAGCGGTGTTTTGAAAAATAATTGTACGTTGTAACTATTTAGATTAAGATATCTTATTGTTATCCTTGGTGGTAGCAATCGCAAATCTAGCCTACATTTCTCTGCATATAGGACTATTGTTATTAAATTCAAACTGTAAATATGGTCTATGAATAGAAAGTGATCATTTTTATTACATACCAACAGGGGGATCTGAGCCATACGAGAGCGACAGGGGCAGACGCCACACAAGAGGGCACTTTGCAGCAATTCAAATTTTAAGAAAACATCTTCCACTGTACAATGTACATTTTAAATATAATTGCCATCTTTATTAGCATGGGCAATCTGGCAAGTTTAGCTGTAAGATTGGATTCTGGATTTTGTAATCGTATTTGCTTGAATGACGTTTCAAATTACCTATTGCTAATTGACTGGTCTTCATTAAAATAAAAAGTACTGACCTAGAGATACAGTGTCAATAAATACAAACTATGTGAGACAAAATTTTAAAAGAAAAAGTTTGAAATATCTAAAAACACAAAAATTTAGCATAATGTTACATGCAATATATTATGTAATAAGCATCATTCGTTTATTTCTGCAATAATAAAAATACTTAAATTGAATAATAGATGTAAAATTATACAATTAATGATGCATGCTGCCAATGTATAGCATACATAATAACTTTGGGTTTCTTTTTGGATATTTCGTATGATCTGTTAATTTAAGCATGAAAAATCACCTCCCTGTTCAATCTTGGTTTTAAGGACAATATAGTTATGTTAATGCCATCGTAATGTGCTCAACGTTTACTTCCACCATTTGCATTACGAACTAACACAAGCTTACTAAGCAACACTTTATGATAGTTATACAAAACAGTATCTTCTGCCCCTTTGCCTCAAGGGCAGGAGGGCCAGCTGACCCCCTGCATACTAACCATCTAGGTACTTGTAAGCAGGTACTACATGTTTTTCTTTTTAGGGTCAAGGAACACAATTTTATGATAATGAAGAAAACTATGACGGGGAATGGCATGCTGGGAAGCGTTGTGGATGGGGTAGGATGCACTATAAAGATGGTTCCGTTTTTGAGGGATTGTGGAATCACGACAAGAGAGAGGGAACTGGGGTACTCAGAATCAGTAAGTGAGCTGTTTTAAATTTCGGTAGCTAGAAATTAAAAGGGTAGGCCCAATTAGACTGAAGATCAACACAATCTACAGTTCATGAACAATTTGTGAATTAATTATTAATTGTTCATGGCCTATAAGTGAAGGTATACAACGAATTAACAGGCAGTTCATGAAAGGGTCATACCAGTAATCTAAATCAAAGATTTCCATTCCAGAAACAGTTAATAAATCAAACAGATTTTGGCAGAATTCATGAAAGTTAAGAACATAAACTAAATGATTTTTGAGAAAAGTCCATGAAAAGCATAATGGAAATTAATGATTTTCATGAACATCATTTTCAAGAATAATTTTTATTAAAAAAACCTAGATCCCACGCCACATGTATCAATAAATTGTTAGGAAAATCAAAAATTGAAATCAAACTATTTTACAATTTTTTAATAATTAAATCAACCGTTAATGTCATTATGTACATGATACAATTAATTAAAATTAAAATTTTATTTATTTGAGATTACAGTCAAACTCCTCATAAGCGACCACTCAAGGGACCCTCCAATTATGGTCGCTAACAAGGAGTGGTCGCTCAATAAGAACAATAGAAATATAGAACAATAGGCGGAAACAATAGAAAAGTAGTCTTTGGCGATCGACTTATTAATTTGAAAATAGTTCATTTTAATAGCAAAAAAATAGATCAGTGTTTTATGTTATTTCAATCTTCTATAAATTTCATTTGTTAATCAATGTTCTCATAGTTTTCATATGAATAAATTATAAGAAATTATGGAAGCGAATTGAATTACCAAATGCTGTTCAAATATAAATTAAAACTCAATAATCAAATGGCAAAACGAAGTACAGTATTAGATTGTTTGAATAAAGTTGAAATATTATTTCTCTAAGTAAACTTCAATAAATAAAAGCATTATTTCCTCAAAATCTTTTCTTTTCAATAAACTTTGAAATTAACAACAAAGTATTCACACCACAACGTCTTTTCGTGTTTGAATGGTCAACAACTTAATTAACATAACAAAGACAATCTCAAGTTACATGAAATCGATCCTATTTAGGGCTCCGTTGCTATTTCAATAATGGCTACATTAAAATGGTGCTGTTAACTGTTCATTAATTAACAGCGGTCGCTTAAAACAATGAATAGTCAATCATGGGACCGAAAAGGGCGGTCGCTGGTCGCGTTTGAAGAGTGGTCGCTGAATACAACACTTTTCTATTGTTTCATTCAACGGCGGCCCGAAGCGTGGTCGCTTACAAAGAGTGTCCGCTTAATAGGAGTTCTCGCTATGACGAGTTTGACTGTATAATAATAATAAAAAATTAATTATAGTTAGTGTAAACTCAGATACCTGTTTCCGTTACTCAGAGTTTCACTGGTTTGATTGCGATCTCCAGATGGTAATACTAAAACTAATAGGCCTACCAATACTTTTAGTATCGCAATTAAACATGTGAAACTCTCAGTAACGGAAAAACGCTTTTGTCTCTTATTCTATTTCATTTGAGATTAACATTTTGATGACAACTGCCATGATAAGCCACAGTATTGCATGCGAATTGCAGGCGTTGTGTGTTGTGTCACCTTGACCGGATTTAATAATTGATGTATTTAGGTAATGGCAATAGATATGAAGGAGAATGGAGCAATGACGTGAAAAATGGCGAAGGGAAGATGTATTTTGTTGAGAAAGGACAACTTTTAATTGGCACGTGGGTGGACAATGTAATGAAATGTGGCACATTTGAAGATTATGCAAGAGAGACAGCAACGAATCCACCACAATATCCCATTCCTAAGGTGAGGAGATACTTTTGATAAAATTTGAAAGCCACAACAAATCTGCGTAGGTACCAGGGTATTTTAATACAGCATAATTTAATATAATATTAAGCAATTGATGTACAGTTTTCTATGGGCTATTGGTATTTGGTGCACAAGAGGCACGTAAGGAGAAAATGAGAAGGCATCATAAATCACGAGCCATCGCGGCAAATGATTTTTGCCACTGTGCGCCAATTGCTTTGTATAATAACTAGCACACTTTTATAATCTTCTACATGACTTTCTTACTCATAAGTTGATGTTTTCAAAAGTTAAACTTACGGATACAGAAACCATCATTGAACCTTTATTTCTGTATTATTTTTTTAGTGCAAACTAAAAGACCAGAAAGAAGTACTAAAACTTGCGCAAAGGGAACTCTATATTATTTAATGCTACTTATATGGTGTCACATCATGGTACTCATATGTAATTATTATTAATTATTATAGCTTTATAAATTATTAAACAATAAAAAAATATTTTCAATCTAACTGTGATATAAAATATTATTTACAAATCACAGTGCAAGCCATTACTTATCAAGATAAGTTTTTTTTTCCATTTTATTATCAATTTCTTATGCTATGCACCTAACCTCCAACGGTGTAATAAGGGGTCACTTGACACATCCCCCACTTACAATTGATACCACATAAATAGACCAAGCAATATTACGGCACTTATATGTTTAATTTATGATTTCAATGCCACACTGATCAATTCAAACTACTTGGAGTACCGGACTGTTATTGTCTTGTCTTATAATGTTATTTCCTTGACTATTAACAGTTTCTAACTGTGTTGCAATCAATTGTAATTCTTCAATGTCTTTTGAACTTTGACTGATTTTATGATCGGCTAATATCGTATGAAAATGAATAGCAAATATAACAAATAATACGCACACGGGTACCATCACTGCCGAGGCAACAATTGCTGACAGTTTGTTAACGCTGTAAAATTGCATCCAAAGGAGGACAGGTATTTCAAGTAAAAACAAAAGAGTACCTAATCCTGTGCTGAAGATCCATGCCACGGAAATATACGTCTTCAATTTATCATGTGGGGATTCCCATGGTGCACTGCGCCAAGATATACCAGATTCAACGTTGACAATTCCAGCATTATTTAAGGCAGTTGCGACTTCAAGGTTCGGCAGAATACAAATTGAAATCATCAGCGCAAACACATGGACACAAATAAGAAATGTTGTTAACAGACTGAAGATCAGCACTAATGAAGCTGGCATTGACTTGTTCAATTGGATTTCTACCATGGCAATCTGTAGAGAACGAGAAATAGATAATTGCTACTATAGAGATCAAATGAGATAGCATAGATCTGAACTTAACATCTTGATGGATGACCAGCAGTGGTAAAATTCTTACAACTCAACATTGACTTTATCTCAACATCTAATGCTTATCACCAGTGATACCACTACACATCCAATCAACGCCTACTAGGCCTACCATTCAGAGCATGTATAGTCTGGTTCATATGATCTGAAAGTACTACTCCTCCACAAAGTCTTCCTTTTGTAGGGTGATAACGTAGACCTATCATTCCTATTGTTGTATCACTGGTCATTCCCAGGTCAAGGCTTCAAGGCCAGTAGCTAGTGAGTCTGCCTTGAAATTAAGAATGGAGACTAATCCAATTCTCAGGAAACACAAAGCCAACTATGAGAGGTGGATAAATTGACCACTCACTTACTTGACATTTGTTTGTAACATTGCTTGAAAATAGGCGTTATACACATCGTAAATTATATTTATGAAAATGAAATAAAATTGTTACTTAAAATCAAGAAAAATCTAAATTAAATTGTAACTCTATTTAAACATCGAAAAGAAAGAAAAAAAAAAATTAACGACAAAATATATATATAGGCTTATATATAGTAATGTAATATAAGGTAAAACACATTGTGCTCAATGTTTGTTAAAACAGAGCATTATATAAAATTGAGACAAAGATGAGGCAAAGCCTTTCCGTAACTCCAAGTTTCACGTGTTTAGTTCACGATCATCAGACGGTATACCATTATATGCAGGTGGCCTTTAATACAGGGTCAATTCAATAGAAGCTTAGAAAGTCTTATTTTAGACATTACCATAGTGACCACTAACCACTATAGGCACTAGGCCTATATATGAATGATTAATATTTTTATTTCTGTCTGATGATTGCTATAAAAGCATGAAAACTTAAAGTTACAGTATAAGAATGTGTGGTCTCTGACTCCTTTCTATTTCTATTATTATTATGAATAAATAGGCCTACATGTATTTCAATCAAATAAAGGTGACTGTTGTAACGGTTGACTATTCACTATTTGAATATTGTGAATAAAGCTATGTCAGAAGATGGAGGAGATTTTGCATTATCTTAGCTTCATACCATTTTGTATACTTTGTTTTCAAAAGCTGCCTTCAAAACGCAAGAATATTGAAATTTGGAATAGACAACTTTTTGCAAATCAACTAAAATAAATGTTTCTGGAAGCAGACTAGGTATATCCGGCATATCAGCATATATCATTATGTCGAGAGCAAGTCTGCAAATAATGGCAATCTCGACGAGATCTCGGGGCGGCAGCGCCGAATAAAGTTAGGGGCGGGGGTGGCAACTAATCAAATTTAACTTCAGGGGCGGCAAAATCCATCATTTCAGCAAAAATGTGAAGAAAATAACAAAAAAAATAATTTTTAACTGCCAATTTTCTATGAAAACTGCAGCTTCAGGGGTGGCAATCACGAGAAGAATTTTCATCTCGGGGGCGCAGACTGCCATGCTTTGCAGACCGGGTCGAGAGGTAAGCACTCACAGTTAGTTACCGCACATCTGATGTTTGTGCGTTCCCCTGTGGGATGTGAAAATGCAATCTATGCTGACTCTGTCATGGATATGACTCTTTAAGATAGTGTGCGACTTGATCAGACTGCAAAATGTTTCAATTTTTCATTAATTTCGTCAGATGTCAAATTGTTCAAATAAAATTGTACCAGGGCCTGGGGGTATATATATATTGCCAAAGTTCAAATTATTGGTGGTTATTCTTACCATAGCAAATCCTGCCATAAGCGCAGATGTTCTACTTGATGCCTTTAATTGAGCACGGCTTAGGAGTAATCGCTTCCAAGAGAGTTGCTTCTGCAAATGAGTCGTCATCCTAATTCCAGGCAGACAGCCAGTACTGAGATAGCTATAATTCAATATAACTTATTAAACCAGGTAAAATTTCATTAATTCATCTTTTAAGATCAATTATTAGACGTTACTTTCATTTGACAACCAAAAGGTGAACGTTCAGATTGATTAAAATGATTAAAACAACATCGCCAAACCGGAAACAAATTCCATATAGTATGCAGAACAACCGTTATGAGCTTGAGCAGCTAACTAATAGGATAAATAAATGAGCAATAAATTATCAATTGTTTCAATCAAATAAACAGAACCTTTCACATTTTAACGTATGAAACTGACTTTCAAATATTCATATAGACAATTCTAAAAGTTTGTTTTCCAGTAAGCAGATAGAGTCATGGTAACTAGCCTGTTTGATAATTATTTCAAAAGGTCCTTAAGAATTGAATGATATGGAAATCTTCAATAATATCGAAGGTTGGAAATCGGTGAACATGTCTACATCTTGTCATTTTCTAAAGATTTCAGCAGAAATCAGCATGGCTGCCTGCCATTCAGTCAATGTGCTTTTCATTATGTTGATAAACTTTGAATGCAAATATATATTTTGAAAACTGTTAAAATAATTACAAAGTGTACTGCATAAAGAATTTGTTATACTTTTTCATGATGGAGGAAGAAGTTGAGGAGATCGAGGAGCCAAAACACAAACTGGTATGATTCAAATCAAATCTGTTCCGTTTTCAACTTTCTCTTTTCTTTTTTGTAATAACTAAAAAGAAGTTTTCAAAACTTTCTGCCTCAGGAAATCCGAAACTAATCATCACTTATTCTACTAAGTAACTTGGTTCTATTCTCAAAATAGCCGGTCATGGTCGGTTAAGCTGCATTCTCTCATACAAAACACGATGTTATGTCTATTGCAAATAATAACAAGGGAAAGGGGTACTGAGCACAGATCACGGAGAAAACTATTAACGTTCACGAATCACGATAGAGAAAGCTTCAAAATCACGGACAAATTTCATACCAACTTTAATCAGATCTACCTATAAATTTTCATATGATTTGTAGTCTAATACAGTAGCTAACATCAAAATGGCTGAACAATTATGACTACTCTGGCCTCTACGGCGCCTTATTCACTGTAAATTAATATCTTTCAATATTTGATTATAATTGCTGTAAAAAAAACGTTTTTGAAAGAAAGACCTTCGGGTTTGCAGGGGTGGTAGGTAGGCACTCTAGAGAGGCAGGCTACTAGCTGTTGTTTGGACTCTGCAAGAAATGAAGACGTGCATGTTCAAATTGCGAGTATATGTATACTTTAAAAGGTTGCGAACGAAGCGAGAAAAATCTTTTTAGGATTTTTTGGGACTTTCAGATTCAGATCACACTCATTCGCGACATCTGAGCAACCAACTAGTTACTAGTGACTAGCGAGTGAATGGCTAAACTAACGAAATTTCAGCGACGAGAACATAAATTATCAAATACATCGAATATGTGACTTCCGATTTCTTACATAATAAATCTCATCTTGAGAAAAATAAGAAAAAACAAACAATACAACTGGCAAGATTGATAATTTTACAGGTAATTTTAATCAATGCAAATGTTTAATTGAGACTTGTATGTTAAATAACACTTTTATAGCATTTAAAACCAAAAAGAATGCCTAACGTCGGTTGTACGTTATCAATGCAAGTTCTGTATTCGCTTTCATTTGTCATACATTTTCTGATTTCACTGGAAAATGTGATAATTAAAATCACAGATCACAGAGAAAAGTAATTGATTTCACGAATAGCGACACCTCAAAACAGCCGATCAATGCTCACGAAAATACCCTTTCACCCCTCATTATTGTTACTTTTTGTAAATTGAATGATAACGGATTATTGTTCTGCACACGATACTGCCTTCAGGATTTCCCACTGAAATGTGCCTGCAAATTTATAGCACAACGTGTTTAAAAAGTAATAGCTAATGTCTAGTATATGCAAAAAGGCTCGTTATAAATAATATCAAACGCTATTGAAAAATGAACATCAACAGAAAAGTGGTGATGTAGCTGGAGGAAAACAAAAACGAAAGAAATTTGACATAGTAGCCCCTGGTGTAGATCTCGGGTGTGCAACAGCAAATACCTTGTTGACGTTTGACCGTAAAAAATCTAAATATTGTTGAATATCGGGTGCACAATTGCCATAATTTGCATACTGGCATAGTAGCATACTTATTAATTTGCACATCATCCACTTTTTGGAAGGCCGATTGACAACACCAGCATTCCGCAATCTTATCATCGCCCCTGGGCTCACGGCGGCAAAACTTATCGCTCATAGATAAACTTACTTTCTCACAGCAAAACTCTTTTTCTCGACAAACTTGCTTTCTCGTGGCAGCTTTGTCTCATTGCAGAACTTACTCTCTCCCACAGCATAATTCAAGTGTGACTTGGTTCTCATTTTCAACCTCATTTCAAAACATAAGTTATCAGGGGGTAGGAAGCCTGCATCACAAAATCATTAGGTTATCAGGGGGTAGGGAACCTGCATCACAAAAACATTTGAGAATTGTTGAATAAATTAATTCTCTTTTTCTCTTAATCTAATGGGTAGGTGAAAGTGAGTAGTCAATCCAGCAGTTCCCTGTTCGGTTATGAGTAGGCCTATATCCAGTTATGCTATTTTGTCATTTATAAATGAAACAAGATTAGTCAAGTTTTACCGTGACTCTGAGTTTCGCGCTTGTGCGCTCTTCAGACGGAATTTTTAAAATATAACAGACTGTGCAGTATAATTATGAATTATATAACATTTATTTTGAGTCCGAGTAGAGAAGACAGAAAATAGGTTAAATTGTTTACATTATTAATATATTGAAGACCAGGCATCAGCTATTGAAGATTGGAAATTCACTCCACCTGGTTTGTTTTGTATTATGTGTTTCAGAGAGCGATAGAAAAGAGAATATATACTGATTCATTAGATGAAGAGATTGAAGGGAAGCGAACATACAATATTGAAGAGAAGCTAACTGATCCAAAGTTTGATTTGAATGTCTCTGATTTCATGTTAGATATGAAAGGCGAAGGTATGACACGCATGTTTCTGTTTTTTAATTGAAAGTTTGCTCACTATAGGCGTGCCCATCTAACTAAACACAGCACATTCTAAATCCAAATCTCGCACCAGGTAGGGCTCGTCAAGACGCTGAATGCTAACCTTCGACAAACATTCCAAAAATTCTTTATACTATATTTGTTAAATATCGCAGGCATAGTTACTGGATGCTGGAAAAGAAATGTCCAGCCTGATTCTCATTTTTATCTGGTGTCGGTTAGATACAGCTGATTTCTATTTTATTTGAAATTCACAAATAAAGATAAGGGAACTAATCAGAACACTTTTCAAGGAAGAAATTTCTAAATAGGAAAACTTAAAAGATTCTAGTTGTTCTGTAGATGAGACTAAGCTACCATGATGTAAATTTGGGACCAAGAATTATTTCAAAGTCAAAGAGTGTTGTATTACTATAAACTTCAATTCCGTAACGGCAATTCCTGAACAATTTCTTTAAAACAAAAAATTTTGCTTGAAAAAGCGTAACTGCTTCTCGATCAATGATATTGTAAAACATTTTCTTTCCTGTCACTGTTCACATAATATATTTACACAAGTTCGAGAACGGTTCTCGATGTAACTAGACATTTTCGAAAGAGTGCACCCTTCCACAGAAGCGCTCACCCTTGATAGCGTGGCACACTGGAAAGTGCGCTGTATAATGAGACGCTTCTCAAACAGTAAACTGTATCAATATCGTATAAGTAGAGGCAAGAACTCATCCTTCTTCGTTGCTACATAATCAAATATCTCGTATTCAAATAATTTCTCTTAATTGGTCATCTTGAAGGTTTGTTTGCCCGTACTTTAATTCAATTGGGAAGCTTGCCACCTGGGCCTAGGATAAAGTAATATTAAGTCTAAAGTTCTATAAAGTAGAAAATCAAGTTAATTGTAGTATTATGTGAATAAGCTAGAACTTGAGACGAGAGAATAAACGTTGTTGATCACAGAACAGTATATTAGAATCTAAACTAAAACTATAAATGACACGATTATGTTTACAGGAAGTATATCAATATTGTAATGTAAATAAGTTGTAATAGCACATGCCCTTTCTGGGAGATTATAGAAATATACATGTAATGAATATTGATTATAAATTTAGTTTATTAGTTTTGTTTTTCTTTCTAGTGCTGCGTCTAGGTGGTGAATGTAATGATGCACTAGATGTATTTGTTGATGGTTCTTCCTCCTCTGGGGTGGTTGAAGCAGCAGCTGTAGTTGATGTTGATGGACCATAGTACCGGCGGAGTTGACGGCGGTTGCGCCAGTAGAGTCGACCAGATTCGGTTTTTAGGCGATAGCTGCGTCCTCGAGGATCAATAGAGACAATTTCTCCAATGCGATCCCAATGTTTGGTATTCTGATTTTGGATGCGGACAATATCACCAGGAATGAATGGATCAAGGCGGCGAGCATGAAGGTCATGTTGTTGTTTTGCTTTTTCTTTTAGCGTGCTTGCTTTCTTGTCTGCAATAATAATTAGTTGCTTGATGTCATCAGTGAATTGCGATGGATGAATTGGGATTCGTGACCGAAGAGGTTTGCCAAATAAACGCTGGGCTGGACTGATACCATCACTTCTTGGTGTATTACGGTATTCCAATAGAGCTTTGTAGAAGGCTTCTGTGTTGAGGTGTCCATTTGTTGTTACTTTGGCGACAATATTTTCCATAGCTTTGACAGCAGCTTCTGCATGTCCGTTGGCTTGATGATGGTATGGTGACGACGGGTCGTGAATTATGCCCCAATCTTTGCAGAATGCTGAAAATGTATGACTTGAAAACTGCGGTCCACCATCAGACGTTAAGCGAATAGGGACACCCATGCTACAGAACCAGCTGGATAGAATATCGACGACGGTGTCTGTATCGGTGCTCTTGCCACAGTGTACAACGTGAGGCCAACCAGAGTACTTATCGGTGATGACAAGGAATTCGTGGCCATGGTGTGAGAAAATGTCTGTTGCAATCGCTTCACCAGGACGAGTTGGTGGTGTGTCTTGAATAAGTGGCTCATGTGAGTTGGATGACAGTCTTTGGGCACATTCTTCGCATGACCGAATTCGATTTGTGACTTCGTTGGTCATATTTGGCCAAAAAATACATTGTCGAGCTCGTGCAAGAGTTCGAGTTAGACCAAGATGAGATGTGTGGAGTTCATTCAGCATAGTCGATCGAAGAGATTTTGGGATAAGAATGCGATCTTGGTAGAGGATGATTGATGATTCCAAGAGTGACAGATCGTGACGTAGTGACCAATAGGGGTGAATGCTGATGTCCAGTTTTTCCTTCTGTTGTGGGAAGCCATTAATGATCAGGTCAGCTAGCTTGAGATGTACTGCGTCATTTTCACCTGCAGATTTGACTTTGTTGAGAGTTGCGTCTGGTGGAAAGTTGGTAGCATCAGTTGATTGAAGACGAGTTTGGATGTGATTTACTTGGAAGCTTGAATCAGCATCTGTATCAATGTTGACATCGTCTGGACTTGGTTGATCAACTGGATGTCGTGAGAAGCAATCGACGACGGTGTGACTTGTACCAGCACGCCAGATAACAGTGAATGAAAATGATGATAACTTTTCTTTGAGGCGAATGATTCTTGCACTTGGAATTTGGTGCAGACGCTTGTCATTGAGGATGGATATTAGTGGCTTGTGGTCGACAATTAGGTTAAATGATGACCCATGTAAAAACATTTTGCACTTCTGGGTTGCCCAAACGACTGCGGCCAATTCAATTTCAGTAGCAGAGTAGCGGGACTCTGCATCAGTGACAAAGCGTGAACCACATTGTAGGAGGCGCCAAGTTTTGTCATCTTGTTCGGACCATAGAGCATAGCCAAGTCCTTTAGATTGTGCAGCATCTGTTTCAAGTCGGAGTTGAGCTTGTGGATTGAAATGAGCAAGGATGCGTGGACTAGTTAGTTCATTGATGAGGCCTTTGAATGCATCTTGGTGGAGTTGATTCCAATAGAAAGATGTTGAAGGTGACAGTAGAGCTCGTAGTGGTGTTGCCAGTTGTGAAATTTCAGATGAAAATGATTCAAACTGTTGTACCAGACCAAGGAAAGAGCGTAGTTGCGTCAATGATGTTGGTTGTGGAAATTCTGTCAATGCAGTAACCAGGCGAGGATTTAACGTGTAACCAGTTGAAGTAATAACATACCCACACCATTCAGCAGATGATTGAGCAAAATGAAATTTCTTTTTATTCAAGGTGATACCATTATCAGAGCATCTCTTTAAGACGTCTTTGACTCGTTTGATGTGTGTGTCATAGTCTTTGTCGTAGATGATGACGTCTTCCACCACTTTCTGTAGGTTGTCAATGCCAGCCAATGCTTCATCTCCACGTCGGTTGTGCTCATCGCCAGCGCTGATAAGACCCATGACATTCCTTCTAAAGCGGTAACAGCCCCAGGGTGTGATGAATGTAGTGAGCGGTCTTGATTCAGTAGCCAGAGGTACTTGCCAGTAGCCATGACGGGCGTCCAAGGTAGTGAAGTATTTCATTCCAGGCGGGATGTTGGCGATCAGATCTCGTGGTGTGCGTGATGGATAACCAGGTCTTTTGACAAACCGATTTAGTGATGTGAGATCAACTGTGATTCTTGGCTCTGTAGAGTTCTTCTTTGGAACGACAACCATAGGGTGAATCCATTGTGGTGATTCGTTCAAAGGAACTTTTTCTATGATGTCCTTTGTGATCATCGAATCTAGTTGTGCTTGTACCAATTTCTGCCACTTAAACGGTATATTATACGCTTTGTATTGGCGAGTAGGTGTGGCGTCTTCGGTCAGCTCTATCTTCATTGCAGGGCCATCCATTTTCCGTAGTGGTCCTGTGTCAGTGAAAACAGAAGAGAATTCCTTTATAAGTTGTGTGGCGTCATCGTTGGAAGATTGCTGTGTTGGTAGATTGATGTGATGAGCTTCTTGGTCACTGCTTGCCAATAGAGACACAGTGTTGACAGGAGTAGCTGCTGATAAGTCTGGCCAGTTTTCAGGAATAAGACCCAACGCAATGCATCCTTTTTTGCTTAGTAATGGTGCATTGACAGCGTCCACCACATGAATGTCAGCAGTGTATTGATTGTTGTTAAGTTTGATTGTCAGAGAACAGCGACCAAGTGTTGATAGAGGTGTTGAATTAGCTGTAAATAGTTGATCAGTAGCTGGCTTCAACTTTAATAAAAGGTCACAGTTTAATGCCTTTAAATGTTGAACACTTAGGACGTCACATGCAGCACCAGTGTCAGGTAGCCAATGAAGGTATGAGGGTCCATGTTCATGTGTAGTTAGTAGCTTGATTGTATCAGTTGTATTTGACAATGCATTAAGATATACATGGTTAGTATTTGGTTGATGTGATGATCTTTTTTTTGCTTTGCAAACTGATTGATAGTGTCCTAACTTGTCACAAAATCCACATATAGCTTCTTTTGCTGGGCATTCGGCTCTTGAATGCTTTTGCTTGCCACAAAAATAACATTTAGGTGTATGTTCATTAGAGCTGTTGTTGTCTTGACGACCAGTATTTGATTTTTCTGATTTCTTGTAAGGCTTCTTGCTTTTGATTGCTGAGACATTAATTGTTGAAGAGGTTGCTAACTTGTCTTGTGTTGTCTTACTTGCCTCGTGAGATGTACAAATGTCTAATGTTTTCTTTAATGTAAGCGTAGAAAATTTTTCTGCCAGGACTTTTTGTTGCGTGTCAACATCGCGGAGGCCACATATTAGACGGTCCCGCAGTCTTTCGTCCCGCATGTTTTGTGATATTCCTGTGTCTGCGTGACATGTTTCGCATGTTAACTCAGGGGAAAACCCACAGCTTTCATCAAGCGTGCGTAGAACGGCGTAGTATTGATCTATCGTCTCATCAGGAAGTTGGTCCCTGTTGTGAAATTCTTTTCGATCAAGCAGTGGATTTCGTTTATCTCGAAGATAATGACTAAATTTGTCTATTATTGCGTCTGTATCATCGATATCGTTGACCAAGATTACTTTGGCTGTCCACAACTTTGACCAATCGTCGTGAATTGCAGATCTTAGTATGCCTCTTCGAGCAGCGAGATTGCAGTCTGTTGACAAACGTGTCGCAGCAGCGTAACCTGAAAATCGTTCTTCCCAATCACGAAAATCGGCAATAGTTATCTTCGAAGGACTTTTTAATGTTGGTATGTCCATTCTTTTGGCTGAACCCGAGTGAGATTCGTTATTTCTGTGTTTTGAAGTTGCTTTAGCGATGGATTGCAGAGCGGCGGTAAAAGCTTGTTGTTGTTGCTGTAAAATGGCGTTAAACCATGGCGGAATATCTCCTGAAGGTAGATTAATAGAAGATGCCAAAGGTATTATTGGATCGTGAGAATCAGAATTATCAGAGAATTCTTCATCACCAGCAGTGCTTGTGGAAGCTTTTTCATTCTGACGTGTCGCCATTGGCATAATGTAAACAACACGAACAGTAAGATGAATGAAAAATATGAACCAATAAATATACCAAACGAAGACGAAGGTATAAATAACAAATCAACAATAACAATCCCAAAGTTCGAATAATCGCAGCGCCATGTAGTATTATGTGAATAAGCTAGAACTTGAGACGAGAGAATAAACGTTGTTGATCACAGAACAGTATATTAGAATCTAAACTAAAACTATAAATGACACGATTATGTTTACAGGAAGTATATCAATATTGTAATGTAAATAAGTTGTAATAGCACATTAATAAAAATAGTAATAATAATTCATAGTAATGATATGCGATAAAAAATAACACCTCTCTCCTGAAGTCTAAAATAAGAATTACTCATTCAATAATAATAATAATAATGATAATAAATAATAAGCATTTATATAGCGCCTAAATATCAGAAAAATGTTCTAGGCACTTCACAGTGCTTCAGATAACGAATAACTATCAAAATTTACTAATACAATTATGTGACAACATTTACAGTTTTTCTATGACATGGAAATAAAATATGAAGTTGACATAGTTGGGTTATTGGTCCCATTTGAATTTTGAAAAGATGCTTGAATTCGATGTTATCACTGGTTGCAACTTTCAGCTCAGGCAAAAGACTTATTCCACTTTTGAGCACCAGCATGTCGAAATGAAATTTAATGGCTTGACTCAATATACAGTCTACATATAATGTCATGGGGGAATATGAGAATGTTCTGATGAGTTTCTGTAATTATCAATCAATTTATCATTACAATCCTGAAAGCAATTATTTTAAGTTGGAAAAAAAAGGTAAAATTAGTCATCAAGCGTTTTCAGTGCCCTGTTTCTTTCTATTTAGATTTCACATTCAAATATATTCAAGAAAAGGGATTTGTTTCACCTATGGTATTCCACAGCAAAGAAAAGCTTGGCATGGTGTAAGTGGGGGAATGGGGCTGAGGGTTATAGCGTAGTAAATATCCTTTCTTCTTTTGTTTACATTTTTGGTTTAAAAGTCATGAAATCAACAGCCTTAGTGGCATGCTGTGAGTATGCAATATACATAGGCCTACATGAGCTTACAGTGACCAGGAGCCGTTTTTTTTTTTACTGTTTTTATCGACTTCAATTTTCATCAAACTTCAACATTTACAAAACATTGAAATGGCATATGCCTAGATGATAGATACCCAACAAATATATACGGCTCAAAATTAGATAGCAGAGTCAGAATTTTCTGAGAATGTTGATGTAAACTAAATTTGTTTCAGTTTCTTTGTTTATCTGTTATTCCATTTCATTTAACTTCCTAATTTTATATTCCCATCTTGTTATCATGCTATCACAGGATGCCTCCAGATATCTTTGATGTTAACGATGTGAGAAACTTTGTAGGTATGTACAGCAAAACTAATAATTTATTTAACTACCGGTAAAATAAAAAAATGAAGGATAGGTCATTTTTTATCTATCAATAATTGATCAAATAGCCAAGCCTTATCTTTGCATATCAGAGATTCAAGTGCGATAATTACAAAGGAGTACTGCCTCATTCCTCTGTTTTGCAATCTCTGGGGGCGGTCAAGATGTTTGACTTTGCAATTCCCCATGCAACAGCGCAGTAATCAAAGTGTGGCAAAACAATAGAGTTGTAAATTAATTTGACTGATTCTTGCGGAATGACACGTCTTACAAATTTGAGGACACCCAACCATGTATTGATTAATTATGCAATTGAACTGACAACCAATGGATATGCTTTGGTGGGGCTATGGAAAGTAGTATCTTTTCATGTTGTTTTTGTATCGTGAATTGTCTTATTTACAAGTTTCTTTGTCAGCCATATCTGACCGTGATTTGTGGCGTTCTTTGTGTAGCAAATATGTCAGGCCTAAGAGAGACGGCACATTCTTATAATGTGACTGTCTATACTACTACTTATTATGCAATCAATATGGTCATCAAAGAGCAAGTTTCCAACGATTAAGACACCTAAATATTTTAATAAATTTATCTTGTAACTATGCTAATCATTGTGAGACCTTTGATTAAAAGCAAACGGTTTTGTTTTACTTGAGGTGCGCGTCGTATCTTGGATGTATTTGATACAAACACACAACAACCCGTGGAAATGACAATGAGGCAATGGGTGAAGTATTACAGCACAATACCACGCCCTGCAGTCCTCAATGTCATCAGTTTGGAATTCAGTCATACTGGTTTAGAGTGTGGCGTTGAACCACCTTCGTTGGTATGTGCCATATTGATCATTATTAACCTTATGCCATGTTTTATAATGTAGCTGATCATATCTTGTATTATGTTTCATTATCTTAGGTCCGTGAACTTGATTGGGTGTACACAGTTTGGCCCCAAAAATACATTGCAGATCAAAAGAATAGCACTAATAACATTTCTGATATGAAATACCCAAAAGTTAGAAAGTAAGTTACGGAAAGGATAGCAGAAACGGATAGAGAGATACTCCTCTCCCTCTACTGTGTGTTCTTAGTGTAATGGCTAGGGTGTTGGACCTCATCCTGCAGGCATTCGAATTCAATCCCTGGAAAAAGCACATTGGTTGGTATGACCAGGAAGGAAATCTGTCCATTAAAGTGTATATCCCGGATATTGGGAGATTGCTTCTTAGATAGAGAAAAATTTCTATTCGTACATGATCTTCTTGTGTTTTTACTTTGCGCGATCATTTCTCCTTCAAAAATGCAGTCAAAGTGACGATTTTGGGTTAATTTTGTGTCTCACTCTTTTTCCTCGAACAGGAACCCGTTTATTTTCAACAAGAGAGTTTACACCGGAAAAAACACTAAACTTTTTACTTATTTGTCTCTAAATAAAAAAAACGCTAAACCAAATGACAATCTGCTTTCGGAATGAAATTTTCAACGTTCAGCTGAAGATTTAGAGCTATATTTGATCAATATTCAAGATCCAGGTAAAGAGATATAAGCCTCTAAAGTCAACAGTTTTTAGTTTTGGATTTTTCTCACTCAAATGCTCACACGATTAACACCTCTTTGCGACTTCGTCTAAGCATAGTCGGCATAGTTGATGCGTTTTAAAAATAGTCACACACCTTCAATAACCCAGCAGCGATAACCTGCTTAGACGGAGTCGTAAAGAGGTGCTAATCGCGTGAGCATTTGAGTAAGAAAAATCCAAAACTAAAAACTTTGACTTTTTGCATTTTTGAAGGGGAAATGATTGCGCAAAGTAAAAATGCAAGAAGAACAGGTATGCTACTGATAGAAAATTGTTCTCTATCTAAAGAAGCAATCTCCCAATATCTGGGATATACACTTTAAACTCAAACACTCTCCAAAAACACTGTTATATCGTTGGCCTGACTTTTCATGAAATGTTTGAAAATATTTTTGTAAATTTGAGACATTGCTCCTGTGGGAATTCTCCCAATTCTACTTTTCAATAATTATAAAATTCAATAAATTTCAATAACTTTTACCCCCTGGTTATTGAGTGAGAATCGGCAATTTATCCATATGCTTGCTGTTTATCATGATCAACCTTGTTGTCTTGTATGGCCTAAGTAATGGTGTCTTGTATGGCCAAAGAAGCATGCTGACTAATAGACAGCTGCCATGTAAAGATAAGGAATATTAAGATTAATAAATATTAAACCCTCAATTGTGCCTCAATTTCGTTTCTTAGGTATTGCTTGATGAGCGTTGGTGGGTGCTTCACTGATTTTCATGTTGACTTTGGTGGTACGTCCGTTTGGTATCATATCTTGAAAGGAAAGAAGGTAACCAATCCCCTTCGCTCTCCCCTACTTGTGTGTTAACATGACAAATGACAAATTAAATACATATTTGAAAAAATAACCAATTAAACAGTTTTAAAAGAAATTTTGATTTGTGTTAATTCTAAAAATAGACTTCTATCGCAGTGCATTGCTGTTCGAATTAATCACATCGCAAAAAATGATTAAACAATATTCACACACAATTATGACCAGGTATTACTACATGGTATTACCAGAGCCATCTATTTTCAAGAGTTGGGACACTCATGCCATTTTTGTTTATTTTTGCCTGGACCCGAGCACGTTTTAACAGTGCGCATGTGCAGGAGAATGTTGTGTGTTTTTTTCAGCCATGTTGTATTGTATTTTTTCGCGCGTTTCACTTGAAATGATTGGGAACCTGTTTCCAAAAGAACAAAGATGGCTTCTGTCCAATTGGAGAAGATAGCGGCACATGAAAGCGTGTCCCAACTCTTGTAAATAGATGGATCTGGGTATTACTACTATGCATAATGGTTTTATCACATCACCAAGCGGTTTTACTACTGCACAGAACAATATCTTGACAGCTCACATTGTTATTGACAGCGCAAGTCATCTTTTTACTACAGCACAAAATTATTTTCTACTGAATGATGCAATTTTACAACCAATGAAAATGAATTTGTACTAACATGCAAAGTGATCAGGCACTTATACAGCTATGGTTAGAAAGCTAATGTTGAAGACATGTTTCCTTGTTCTAGATATTTTGGTTGATCCCACCGACAACTGAAAACCTGGCACTGTTTGAGAAGTGGCTTCTTTCTGGTAAACAGCACAACATATTCTTTGGTGATTTAGTTGATAAATGTTGTCGCATTTACTTGAATGCTGGTGATACATTTCTGATGCCAACAGGTGGGTTAAGCTGCAAAATAAAGATTCAAGTACCCTTGGCATTCAACAATATTGTCTTGAATTGAAATAATATTATTAAAGGTCTAATTTGTTTGAATCTATTAGTCATCAATTTATCTTACTGCAAGTCAACTTTCAAAATAAAAAAAATATGTCAATTTAATATTATCCTACCTATATGATGTTACTGTCTACAGTGTATAATACAAAGTTTCTCAAGTGAATAATCCTCTTATGTATGTATATGCTTAAACACCAAATAAAATAACACCAATGTGTATTGATATATGTATATTCTGTATTTGCTAGGCTGGATCCATGCCGTCCATACGCCTGAAGATTCTTTAGTTTTTGGTGGAAATTTTCTTCATTCTTTCAGTGTTGCAGAACAGTTGAAAGTCAACAACATTGAAATGTCAACAAAGGTTCGGTTTGACGGTTTTATGTATTTGATTGGGTGCAGTGCTCTCTGATATTCAAGTTATTTGTGTATAAATACATTAAATTGTTCAGCCTTTTTACATTCTTTTTCAATTTTCTTCTTTTGCTATGAAATTGAACAAAAATATTTCATCTCCCTGATTCCAGTCTATATAATAGCTTTCAACAGCTTTCATATTTAATATAATATAAATACTTGGACAGATTTGATATTCACGGCAATGTGTTTCAACTCTTTTTCTCAAGGTACCTCACAAATTTCGATATCCGTTCTACTCACGTATAATGTGGTATGCAGCCAAGCGCTATGTTGATTGTCTAAAGTTGGATAAAGAACATGAAAATAATGTTGATAGTGAAGAGTTGGAATATTGTTGTAGCTTTGTAGCCACATCCTTTTTACCAGTTAAAATAGAAGAAAACTGTGATATAAATGGCGATACTCACAAAGAAATCATCACTGACAGCTGTCAATCAAGTGCATTTAAGATTGAGGAAACTAATGATGTTGATCAAACTCTTTTTAAAAGTGGGAATAGCCAAGCAGGTGAAACACAAGATAGCTCAACCGCGGCATTGCCAAAGAAAAGACCCTGGAATGCGGTACACTTGACTCAAAGAGAGCATGACGGCCTTCGTCAATTATTACATTACCTTCCTCAAGAGATGCAGCATGTGCCCGAAGAGATTGTTGATCCGTTAGGAATGTTGAAGGAAATGAAGGTAGGTTTTTAACAACTTCTGTTTTTATTGAGTTAATTGCTCCTAGCTGGACAATTTTGAGCTTACAAGGAGGATTGGTAAAAAATTACAATAGGCTATTATACCCTTTACATGCTTGTGTAAGTCTATTGATGGATTTTGCTTAAACTTTATGAGCAATACTTGCACCATATAGTTTATCTCCTACCAAGGTGAACTACTTCAACTCGACATCAGATGAATAACATCTCTATGATGGGGATATTCTAAAGAGATATGGGGTATCATTGCGCCCTTAAACATATTAGGCCTTGACAATCATTGACTTCATGTGAGAATCGTGAAATGTTATGAATTTCAGGTACTGTTCAATTCATGAACCTGCCATAAACAGTTTATGAATATTGGATTATTGGGTTATGTAACTGTAACATCCATGGCCTGATATTTATTACAGTATCACTACATTGCTCTGAGCAAGCAATTCAAGCTCCCTCTGGAGATATATTTTAACACTCGAAGATGATCAATTGATGTGAGATGCTTGCAAATTGAGTACAATCAAACCGGTTGTACCGGTCACCTTTTTATACAGTGGTCACTATTGCAATATCTAAAATAGTATATAAGGCCACTGTACAAACCCTGTATATAAGGCCACTGGCTGTTATATACAGGTTTCACTGTAGTAATAATACCTTAATGACAAATAATTGACCATCATACCCTGGCACATACAACATTAACAACATTTAATTGTTTGCTATGTCATACTATTTTTCAATAGGCCCTACTCTTTGAATATGAAATTAAGAAGGACAATCCGCCAGATGGCATCAATATGCTTCATCAATTCGATTATCATCTGCAGAATGATTTTTACAAGGTAATTCATATCACAATGTTAGTAATTTGCATTAAGATGACAATGTGTGATTTTGTGTTGAGAGCAGTTCCCATGTTCATAACAATCACTTGGTTTTGAAAGAGTGAGCAGATGGATGCACAGTTCAAGCTTAACAAGCGCATTATTGTCCAAATTAAATATTTTTGAATTATAAAAACCTTTTGAAAATGACCGGTTGCATCAAGCAGGTTATTTGACCAGTATTGAACATTCATTATGCTTCAATTAACCCCATTATTCTTCCAATTCTACTGTATAATATTCAGATATTAAACATTTCCATGTAAATAAGGCCAATAATTGATTGTTAAATATCAAGTACTAATACATACATACATACAAATGCATTTAATATCCGAATAGAAATATAGCCTTGTTCTCATGTTTCCATCCTTTTAGTCTCGTATTCCCAAACACTCTTCATCAAAATCTGGTGTGCCTTTGCCATCTTCCACTAGTTCTTTGTCACGCAATAAATCAAACGAGCCACGCAAGTTATCCACTGGACCACGCAAATCATCTTCCAAAACAGGTGCATCAATGCGCAGACGCAAAATTCGTTGTGGCATATGTGCAGGATGTAATAGTGATAATTGTGGCGAATGTCCTTGTTGTAAAGATATGGTTAAATATGGTGGTCCTGGGAAGATGAAGCAGTCGTGCCGACGCAGAGTGTGTGCAAACGTGAGTGATACTGTCTCACCACTACATCGCAGTCTGTCGATGCCAGTTTCTGTTTGCTTAGCTAATGGTAATGTTTACGTTTTCAGCCTGTTTATCCAGAAAAGAACCAGCAAACCAATGAATCAAGTCATTGTCCTGACAACAGCCTCAAATCACCTCCAATCGTAGAGGTGAGTATATGATGATAGTGATATTATCCCTTTCAGTGGACTGTCTGTCAATCACGTTTGCTCGTGTGTGTTTAATCACATGATCCCATGCGCCTAATTTCATCAACTACAAAGGTGCTAATCGAGTATAGTTTGGGAGTATTCACCACAGTTTTGTATCAGCGATAACAATCCTCGAAATTAATCGGTTGCCTACCAACAATCTGAAATTACTACTTTTGGTCTTCGTTATTTTAAAGAATTTATTCTGTTTCCACTTTCTAGATGACCCCCCGCACGCCCCCATTTGGTTCGCCCCAATCGAGTGATGACTTCTCTCTTATCCCCTACATGCCAAAGACAAAGAAACAGAAAATTGCCACGGTGAAATGTATCAACCTTGTTAGCGTCCCTCTGAAATTAACTGATCGCACATACGTTTGTCGCCCACGTGCAATCACGCCGCCCCCTGAAACAATGCCACTAGAAAGTAATGATGATGGGGCATCAAAGGTTCCACGGTCTCTATGGCAACGGATCTTTACATATCTAACGCGTAATGAATTCATTTTATGCATGCGAGTGTGTCGAACGTGGAATAGGTGGACATTACACCAACAATTCTGGCAACACATTAATCTAACAGCACAGTCTCTGACGTCCAACATTTTGGCTGGTGTAATACGACGTCAGCCTTCGTCGGTTGATTTCTCTCGCACTAATATTAGTTTTGATCAGCTAAGATATGTTGTTCAGCGTCTACCCTATTTAAACGATCTATTCCTAAATGAAAACTGTGGCTTAGTTGTCGCTGCTTTATCCACTGTTTCTAGCTCGCGTTTAAAAACACTTGAATTGGCATGGTGCGAAGATGTTACTGATGATGTTCTCTGTGTCCTGCTCACTCCACCGGCATTCGGTCCGTCTAGATCGCGTCGTAAAAGCCGATTGTTCAATCTGGAGTGCCTAGATCTAACTGCGTGTAGCATCACAGATGTATCTCTGCAAAGGATTGCAAAATATTTAAAAGCACTACGAAAACTAAACTTGAGCTATTGTCATGGTATCACGAAGGCAGGAGTTGAGATGATGAATTCAGTTACATCAATGCGAGGGGGAATTGCACTGGAGTTGAACACTAGTGGATGCCCCGGTATCCCCAATGTAACCATGGAAACGGCTGCGAAGAAGGAATCCCAAATGCTTAGTTAATTGATCATAATAGACAATTGACCAGTTGGGACCACCAAACCTCTACAAGGGTCTATCTATTGTAGATCAACAGTTGTAGCATTGGAATGGGAGGTAAATATATAGCTATTATATAAATATAACGAGAGGTAACAGCAACGATAGCAATTGAATGTACAGTACTTGAAGAAAGAATACTTTCTTGAGAATAAAGTGTAAAAATATATATGTATATATGTCTTATTATACACGATGTAAATGTAACAAAAACTCTTCCCGTTAGTTTTGTTACCCTATAATATAATCTATCTATATATAAGAAATACTACAAAACTAATCAAACTCTAAATAATCTATCGGTGTGGATCTACCTTGGTGTTACTATTGCTACGTCAATACTATATACATTGATATCTATAAATATATACAATTGTTTATCACTTATTTATATTAGGAAGAAGATGAATAAATTACTTTTCTCAAGTTTATTTTGTGTTTAGTTGGTGATCGTCTAAAGGCCCTAGAGTGTGGGCTTGTTCGATGTCTGTCTTGTATCTTTGTGTGATTGTTTCAAACCCCTCTGCCACCTCTGCTGCCATATCACGTATTTCTCTGCCAGATAAACGATGGCCAAAAAGAGCATTTTGTTTTACTAAATAATCGAAACTAGGGTTCTGTTGGTCCATTATGATATCGATTTTATTTGCCATTGATAACAACGCTTCTCGACTGGCTGCCGTTCTTCGCTGTCTTTCAACCAAACGACGCTGTGAAAATCAGATTATAAGAATGTATTTATCTTTTCAGAAATCTACCATTTTAACCAGCTAATTCCAATTCCAGTGAAGAAACTCACCTTTCGACGTTGTTCTGCGTTAACTAATTTTGCCTGAAGTTCCTCTTTGGTGATGCTTCTTGGAACTGGTGACATCCTGTTAGGCGAAGTAAGCAACGGACTGACTGGTTTTGATGCCCTAACTTCATCAAACTCAATAGAGTATGAGAGATAGCACCCTTTGGCTTTTGGTTGAGTGACTTTTAATGGGATAATGCCAAAGTCACCATTCTTATCAGTTTGGTAAAAAGAGGCACAATGTGACACCCCTTCTGACCTAGATAACGAATGCTTATTTTTAGCCGCTTCAAATTGTGCGTAAGATGAACGTAATTCCATTAGTAGTTCAACGTTCCTTGCGATTGACCGTACGGCATTGCGCCGATATTTGATTTTTTGTAGCCGACACTCTTCGTATTTCTACAAATAAATAAATACATTTCTAAAAATTTCTACCTGGCGATATTTTTGGAAACCTTGGTGACAACAGACAATGAAATGAAAAGCTTAATTAATATTTCGAATGAATTGATGATTCCTATCATTAGATCGACATGGCACCAACAATAGCCCCTGATATGACTATCCATTTTAATCTACTAGTGAGGAAGGGGTTTAATTTTCTTTTTTCTACGCATCATCGATTTGAACGTTCTGGTGAATGAATAGAAGCATAGTTATATTTGCCTATCTGTGAGTCATAGATTGTAAAGCTCGACAGGAACAAAATAAACGCTCATTGTTTCATCTATATCTATCATCGGAAACTGTAACTATTCCGATAGTACCCACGCAGCCTGAGTCATATAAAGGTCTAATAGGTTAATAATGAACTATTGGAATGAAGGTGGGGCAGCTGAAGTGGTCAGATTGCAGCCCCGTTGAATGGCTCACCGCACGCCTAGTCTCAGCAATTCTGAGCTTATTCTCAATGTCTTCAACCGTCAACTGTCGTCTTTGCTGGTGCTTGATTTTGGCTGTTTGGAATCCTTCTAATCGCTTATTTTCAATCCGATCATCGTCGAGCAAGATATCAAATGCAATCGAGGATCGTTTCTTTTCATATTCACAGTGTTGGTCTTCGCTGTTTTCATCGTCTTCCTTCTCAAGTATGTAGGAATCAGGAGAGGCCGACGGGTGTATAAAATGTCGATAGCGTTGCCTTTTTAACGTCAGTCGTTTGGTACGGCGTTCGAGAATTTGCTAAAATAAAATAGCAGAGATAATAATTAATCCTAGCAGCTGTTGATAATAATATTTGATTTTACAGATGGAATACGTGTACATATATTCCATTGAAATCCTAATTGTATCCTCAGACCTTGAACTAGACTGTTTACATTTTTTACACAAACATATTATTCGCTTTATTCAGATCGCAGACGGATCCAATCAATCATCGTAATTGAATCTTCTGACGATGGTCATATCAGTTCAAAATCGGTTTGACGGACCATTATGATCTATATATACACTTTACTGTCGCATTGCGGCTACAATGGTTACAACAATAGAACTATATTCTATCACACCGACATTGCATTGACCGGGTTTACACCGTGAAGGCCCCAGTTGCATGGAGCTGATGAAGATAATCAAATCACGTAGCCTACAGTGAAATAAACATTATATTAATAAAACATTACTGCAAACTAAATTCAATATAAAATGTCAGTAACATAATAATCATTGACGTCATTATGTAAATCCACCCCCTTAAATTTGATCTAGCGACTAATTAAGAGTACAGTTCGAATTAAAGTGAATACATGTACCTTCCTTCTATTTTCTGCTAGATCAAGTCTTTCAATCAATCGTTGTAAAGAGAATTTCTCCTTGCTTTGTTCTTCTTCAGGTTTAGATGGTAAGAATTCAACTGACCTGTCCGCTCGAAGTTGCTCTGAAGCCGGGTCAGCAACTTCGTAAGATACGCCACATCGGTTTTCAACAAAATTTAACACTTTTAAACTCTCACTCATATTTATAACGAAACATATGGTTTAAATATGGAAGTATTTACTAAAGAATTAAGTTAAACTGTTTGAGATCTGTACATATACACGTTTCGTAGGCTATATATAGTGAAACAACGAAATTGTTCAAACGTAAATAAAGATAGAGAACGCAATGTTTTGATCTGTCATAACAACTGACAATGTAGCACCGTCGTCATAATCATTGATCTGATTGGCTTAAAGAACACAACAAATCTGGAATTTGCGCAATCTTATTCTTGATTGGTTAAAATTTAATCTGATTGTCTTTGTCAATCTATTTTAAATTGTTGTTGTCGCCATGCGTTTCTCTGGGCCTTGTAAAAATGGCGACTGGTGGCAAGGACACAAAACAGCATGCACATGGACTTGAAACAAATCAAACACCGGTTGACTCCATGATTGGCAAAGCGGATGGCAAAAATGTCGATATATTCCGTGACACTCCAATACGCTTATTAGGTATTTACGAGCTATTTTCACATTACAGTTATGGATTTTTCATTCCTTGCTACAGCTGTGCTGTAGTTAGTAGCCTGCTAGGCTTCACTGTACAGTGGCCACTAGCCAGTCCAGCGACTTTAACAAGAACTAGCGTCCTGTCATTCATCGATATTTTGATAAGCTACTCAATAACACGAATTTCTGGTATATCATCTGTAGTCATTTGACTTCATTCGTCGATAGGGCCACATGGTATATATTATCTGTTAAACCGCCTGCCACCTACAAGCCAAGCCATGTTATAAACTGGTGACCGGTTGAGTTTCAATCAAGATACTGGCCTAAAGAGACCATAGATCAAGGAGATTGACAGTTGGTAACAAAAAACACCTTGAAGCACCCCACTAACTGTCTTATCCGCCATTCTATTGATTATTGAATCTAAATTCCTTTTGGCCATGTTCTTATCATTCTCCCATTCTAACGAATTATATATATGCACCCAGGCCTAGGAGCAAGCATAATTTATTAATTTCATAAAACGGTAATTCGACATAAAACGTATGAATGCAACGCAGCCACAATGCTGTGATTATTAGGCCTCTGCCTCTGAACTGTTAATCTCAGGGCATGCTTTTTCTCTCTTTGAAGCCTTTTTGCTTCATTGATGCATTTGATCAACTTACAAACATTACTAAAATGATATATTTTGCGTGGCTAAGTTTTGTTTGAAATCTTATTTTTGTGCAACTAGAACTGAAATGCCTGTGGTAGGCCTAATAGGCCGACCGCTATGTGCTTGAATCTAGTCTGTCTAGCCTACAAACGAAACAAAATGTGCGACCAGATCAAAACTCTAATTCCTAATAAAGGCCTATGCAGTAAAGATGTTAGCCGCATAAAACAAACGTTGTGGAGTCTGGTTAAGTAAAGACGGTCATGCGATAAAAGAAGTACCTATATAGGCCTACCCTCTTCACCCTGACTATTCAAAAACAGCAACAAACAGAAAACATTCCATATCCCCGGAGGAGTTCCTGATATCAAAACAAAATCTTGATATTAATGTTGCACATAAATTAACAAATTATGAACAACATACATGTAACAAACAATGTAGGCCTACTTTTGAACTGCAGGCTATTGCAATGAAGTTGGAGAAGCATTTAGAAGTTTCATCCCCCGTGCGTTAGTTTATGCTACATATGGTGTATCGTCATGTTATGCCTTGGCAGATGCATCTTCAAAAGCTCACACAGTTCACAAAGTAGGTACATCTAATCTTGTGCTACAGTAGTTGAGCATAATTAATAAATTTACACAGTGCATTACATAGCCTATCAAAGGCTCATTGAAGCTATGTCGAATGAATCCTAAAGGGCCTTCTGAAGTGGAGCATTATAAGTCTAACTCATGAGCCAGCTTTATTTCTGCTAGCATAGGCCTAAGGCTAAAGAAATTGAGCAAATGATGATAAGTAGGCTACTGTGTTTGTCACCATCATCTTTAAACCTATTAGACATTGTTGGTTAGATTCGTCATAATATCTTCTATCATAACAACCAACCTTTGTAGGCTATTTCTACTACACTTCATACTGCTTGTCACCCTCGTAATCATTTATTTTATACAGCGAGAAAACAGGATGCAACGGAGTGAGGGAGCCAACCGTATGGCATTGGAAATGTTTTTGGAGGCATCTCTATGGCAAGGATTGGCATCAGTGGCAATACCAGGCTTTACAATCAATCGGATATGTGCCTTGGCCACATACGCATTTCGAAAGGCACCAATGGCAAAGATATTACCTGTTCAATCGCACAGATTCATAGTAACAGCAATCGGACTGTGCTCAATTCCATTTATAATCAAACCAATCGATAGGTGAGACAACTGATGTGCTACTAAGTTTAATGAATTACCCAACATGCATTAAAATCGCAACTTTTGAAATTGCAGAAGATTTATCTCGATCAGAAATCGTTTGACAGTGTTTTGATCATCAAATGGGCTTGAGAGCTCAATTAACCAGGTGACAGAAAAGAGAGACTTTGCATCTATAGGTATCGACCGATCTATAAGTCCCGCTTTGATACCGCAATTTGACGAGTGGTAAGCAGGACTTATATCCTTTATACAGCGTTGTGCAGGATGCTGCACAACGGCATTCTGTTTGATCGTATTGTTCTGGCAAATTATCACGCATTTGATGTACAGGGAAAGACAGGGTCCAACATAACGTAAATTAATGAAAGATTCAACATGCAAGCCAAAATAAAATTAATTAAATCTATATGGAAGCTTATGGTTAATCAAGTCGATTAGCTGATGCATGTTTTTACCCTTCAGGATTGTTATTCTGTCAGACTGTCATTGTCATTATTACCATCGAAAAATTGAGCAGTTCCACGTGTACAAGAACAAGTGAAAGAATATTTCATAATATAGCAACCTGGAAGTGTAGGCCTAATGTTTATCATTTCCACAATGAATCATTTTCAACCTGTATTTCGATCTCCAACGAGTGCTCAAAAAGTTTGCAGTAAACAGGAGCGTTCAATAAATCAATGACTCACAAGAATCAGTCAGTTAGCACAATAAAATCAGTTATCCAGTTTGATCAGCTCCAATACCCTGAAATGTATAGACACAAAGTGACTCAAGACACTTTTTCTGTCAAATAATTTAGCAGCTTTAAAAATTTCAGGCGCTAATAGATTTTATGATTCCTTCGCTGTTGACTGTTGACACCCTGGAATACTCAAATAAAACTACGTCACCGGCGACATTTTGTTGGCGGTTTCTTTGTTTTCGTAAGCAATAGAATTGCCGAAGGACACAAGTCTCACTTACCAACATATCAAAATCGTCATAGTAAAAGTGAGAGTTGGTCAAGTCAATATAGGGTAATAAATGACATTTTGACTACAATAATGTCTCTAATGTCAGCCCAAGTTAAATTCTAGATACAATGACTAATATAAAATTATACAATAGGATTGATTCCTAATAATTATAATGCTTCACATGTATTAGGGAAGTGACCACTACGACAGGTGGCCTTTATACACAGGGTTAATTACTAGAATAATGCTTTTCATAAATTATTACTGAAGTGACCATTGTAGACAAATGTTATATTTATGGTATGTCATTACACTATCAATATGAAGTTCTTTGAGTTATTTCATTTTGTGTTACCAGGGCAACCGATGCCATCGTAGAGAGTGTTGTCATTACATCAAGACACATGGGACTGTCGCACCAACTGCCTCATGAAGATCAACAATTTCATGAAATCCTTGAAAATACTGCTGAGGTAAACCATCATTATTTGACATTAAATTAACAATCTACCATATGTTCAAATTTGTTTGAAATCTGTTCCGAGCATTTGTTAGATCAAAATGATAATTTAGTTAATGTATCTCTTCTTCATTCCCCTCTGAAACGCTGCTAGCTCTGGTGCATGCAATTCTCTATAAAATAATTAGGTCTACGTAAATCAATGTCATGTTTGGATTAACCTCCATTTGAATATTGGTTTTGTAAAACAAAGTTGGGAATGGATTTCTGAAAGTTTTACAGATAATCTCCAGCAGCACAGTCAATCAATTCTGTGACATATTTATTGCTAATTGATTTATCACATTCAATTTCATTGTTGTACTCATTTCTTTTATTAGTTTAAGATACTCCTTACTTGATCAAATGGAACAATATCCAAAAATTACATATAATTACGTTCAATATTTTATAATTGTTACAATTATTATTAAGTAAGGCTGTCAAATCATCTTTGGTCAAATTAAAAAAAAATGTACACAAATATAAATATTATTTTAGAAATAAGATTATGATATTACCATTGAAATCCAATTTGATAAGTTTGTTTGCATGAGATCCATCTTCAATGATAAGATTTTGAATTCATGTAGCCTTCTAGTTGCGCTAAACTAGGCACTAACAAAGACTCTGTGACATGGGGGGGGGGGGGTGAGCGTGTCCACATAAACTAAATCATGGGGATCTATAACAGTAGTCAGGTGAAACATGAATTGATACAGGATATTTATTATGAACAAATTTACTTCTTTTCACAATAAATTTGAATCAATCAACCAATGCTACTTGTCTCTGTAATGGTTAAATTATAGATTTATACATTTGAACTATTTACAAATTGAATGTTGTACGTACGCTCTTGATAGACTATATAAATTAAGAGTTAACGACATAGTGTAATAATAATAATAATAATAATGAACTATAAGTAGTTATCATTTCATTGTGTTATCGTCTGACACCATTGATACAACACTTATTAAAACAGTAATATCGTCTGGTTTACCTCCGTTATAACGTATGCCTTCTTTTAACGCTTCAACAGCAAATGGTGAGAGATACTGAGGATCATTTGATAGACGCTTGGCTCTGGAAGCCAGAGAGTTAGCAACAATTTGAAGTGCATCCAATGACGATGGTGCCTAAATAAAACATTCAATGGCAATGACGAAATGCAAAGCATTAAATAATGAAGCTCTAAGAGCAATTGAATTGAAAATATAACTTATTTTATTACAGAGCCTATATATTGTATATATTTCAACAGTAGAAACGTTTGTTCATTAATATTTAAACTAAAGATGTTCTTACCTGTAACTTTTGAATTTCTCTAAGAATCTGTTTTGTTGATAAATTATCAAATAATCCATCTGTTCCCATGACAATAACATCTCCTTCAATCACATCAATGGAATGTTTTTCAACAGTATCAGGGCTGTATAACAAAACCCACACAAGTGGCTTAGACATTTTGAAACCAGAAATGACCATAAGTCTTGGCAAATTTCATTTAAAGATTAGGTTTATAGTTGCCTCACCTGTCTTGGATAACTGCCCCTTCTAATTCTGGAGGCGGAAGGGCCAACTGATAGGGAGTATTGAAGTAATGTTGTAAATCATTTGATCGATAAACAACAGCCCCACGACGTATAACAAGAAAACCAGAATCACCAATATTAGCTGATTTCAATTGATGAGATTCTTTGTCAATCACAACTAGACAAGCTGTGCTGCTTCCTGAAATGATAAGACAAGACCACAGATAAAACCTACCACGGAGCCAAAAAGGACAAAATAAAATACAGAATGAGTGCTGTCCATGTACAATTAGAACTACGGTCTGACAAAAGTGGGAATCCTGCAATCCTGAATCTCAGAAGGTTATAGCAAGTTCAGAAGAAAATTGACATTTTATGATTAATAGGTCAAACCTAGAGAACAGCAAAAGAAATATTTCAAAAGTAAATATTGAATTGTCCTAGGATGGCTGAATCCTTTGTCGGCCATCGGTTTGAACATGATAAAGTTTAAAGGGTAAAATGGAATTACAATAAATTTTCTCAATATTCATTTCAACGGGAGTTACGGACCTCCTCCTCCGTCGGCTATCTTTTCATTTCATGGCAATACTACCTAGGACAGCCTGTCAAGGCGTAAATGATCGAGGTGGATATTGTTCCAGGTGCAGGAAAGCTGTTCTCGAAAGATAATGTTCCGAGGACCATCCATCGCCATTACACTTTGAACGAGTGTGAGAGAAAACAGAAAAGCAAACAACACGCATGCGCAAAAGATCAACGGATCTATTATCTCTAGTGCTCAGGATTCCGGCTGCCAGAACATTATCCACTTTGTTTAATTATATTTGTACTGTATTTAATATGTGTGGAGACCAAATGAAGGGCCTCTCATTTCAAACAGACCCTGGTTCACAGATGGTTTCAAAAAAATTTTGGGCTGGTACGCAGGCTAATCCATAGTGAACTAAAGTGTAGTTGTTGACTGCCACCTATCTAGGTTTTCCACCAACAATTAAAATTAGAATCGATCATCTGATTGGTTGATTTCGCTTACCAAATAACGGAGATTTGTGTTCAGATAGCTCTTCATAACCTGATTTAATGAGATCAGCTGGGTCGGGTGATTGATCTAGCCCACCCTCTGTCACAAATCGACGGCATTCATTCATTAGCGCAGATGAGAATTTTGAGGAATCTATTCCGTAATCATGCCAACCGCCTACGCCATCTGCAATGCCTAAAACAAAAATTAAGCAAACAAACATCAAGAGCCAGAAAAAGATTTGCTGTACTGTAGATATTTATGATTCTAGGATTGTGATCGATTGTGATTTTATTTATTAGTATAGGAAATCATTCAGTTTTGAGTTTCCAATCCGCGATTAATTTGCACAAGTGTGTTTTTCCAAAAGTATCAACTTGTATGAGTCCAGTTCGCATTGCTTACTTTTGAATAAAATTACCCCAGCAAAAGGGTGAGTCATTGATAGATAGCAACCTCGTGGAAATGAATTCTCCATTATCAAACTTATTTATGAAGTGTGTGTCAGCATTATATTTTAGAAATATACAAGCAGATTAATCACATTTAAATACCTATAAATTCTGGGCATAGAATGTAGCTGTGGTTTGACAGATCTACATCCGTGCCAATTGGACTTTGACCAGTTTGAAAAGAGCCTGTGCAATATACAATGGGCTACGAACAAATAACAATTTAATAGGTCTTTTGTAATTGAATTACGTTTACAATTTAGTTAGTTAGGCTACAGCTATCCAATTTGCTCCAAATAAGCTTGCAAAATAACAAATTAATAATTTTGTAAGATTGACATTAAATTAGCATGCAACAGAACCAGAAATCTACAGAAACAATCACGAGAAAAATATACATACTGTAAATTTGCTTCGGAGTTCAAAATCAAAACAACGGGTTAAGAAACATCTTTGAAATTTCGCACGTGATGGACTAAAGTTTAGTTACTAAATTTGGTAGGCAGCCAGTTCCTATGCTGACGATTATTATATTTATTGATGATTGTTAACTAATAACTCAAGCCAACGTACAAACATGTGACGGTGTACGTTATGCAGAGCTACTGGACTATTTCTTACTACTATCTATAGGATAACTGTACAAGTAGATAATTAGGCCAGGTTTGATAGATCAAACATTGATCATTATCATTTCCTAATTATAATATATGTTGACTGTCTTTGAAAGAGGTTTAGAGTGACATTGGTTTGGATGTTATGTTATCTACACTCAATTTAATACTTACCCAAAACGTGAGCGTGGCGATTTTCAGTAACAAAACACGCATCTTCGCCATAAACAAACTTTCGTTTAGGATTATATGTAGATGGATCCTTTCCGAACCCACAATGTGCAGTAAGTAATCTTAATGTTTGAGCTACTTCTCTTTCAGCCTGCGATCCACCAGTCCATATTGGTCGTAGTAAAGACTTTGCTTGGCCGATCAGAGCTTTACCGTAAACTAAACCGGATTGCATTCTTTACTTTAATAATAAAAGCCTTGTACTACATGGTTTGATGTAGCGTTTGGCCTCATTTGCTAGTAATATACCAGGGGAGACGAGGACTTTTCTCGCATTATTCTCCACGTTATTTTTCGTTTCCTCTCACTCTTCGAACAACGTTGTTGCTTCTTCTGAATTTCTGACGTCACCTACCTCGTTGGGTATTTGCATTCGCAATGTCCCAACTTGAGTTATGGGACACAACAACAAAATATGTTTCTCCCGCTGGTCACACTATTCTCACCGATGGCAAAAAGATAGTTTCAATATTATTGAGATGCAACTCGATGCCTGTGAAATTGCCATAATTGTCAGCACCTGGTATTTTAATCGTTTAAAAATCGTTTTAATTTTATTCAGAACATCCTGGGAGCCTGCAAGTAGATCCAAATGTAATCTCTCGCGCAATCACGGAAAAGAGACATTTGAGAGATGCCTTCCAAATGTGTGAAATTGTGTTCAATTTGATCATACCATAGATAATTGAAGGAACCGAGTAGACTTGGACAATACTGCAACAGGAAAGTAGAATACATATAATGAGCTCACTTGATCCATGCTATATTCTCCGTGGTTTGTCTGGATCCGTAACATCACTTTCAACTTTCGAACGAGCAGAGCACTCCCACGTAACTTCTGGTCTCGTATCTGGGTAAGTTTCTGAAATTCACAACACCACATCACATCCTATACCTATCCTACTTTATATAGCCTATACGTGTCTTATAATCCACAAACCAGTCTCGAAATAGCGCAGATCTCTCCATTTAACACAATTAAAATTTTATTTAATAAAATGTGTTTACAATACAAGTGATTATCATCTAACTACAAATAAATAATGATAATAATAATCGAAGTGGATAATGTTCCGGCTGCCGGAATACTGATTACTAGCGATAATGTTCCGTCGTCTTTTGCGCATGCGTTATCTGTTGTCTGCTTTTCTCTCACATACGGACGGTCCTGTTCCTCGACCATATAATAACAATTCTGTTTATCAATTTAATCGTAGAATGTATAAAAGAATTTAAAATGAAAGTGCTAGAAGGTGAAAGCATTATATATGAGAGATTTACAACGCTGGATGCCACACCAAATTGTGCTCCTAAACTTATAGAAAAAGCAAACAATCTCAGCTTCGATTTTGAGTTTCAGGATTTTGACTTTCGGTATACGTCAAATCAGAATTAGTAGGCATATAGCACCAGTTACGGGAGAAGAAAATAAATAATACATTATTATCCCAAATTATTACAACCAAAGTAAAAATGTTTTGAAATGTTATTAGCCGACATAAATGTTCTCTGAAACCTTCAGAACGCCGAATAAATGTCATGACACTCTAATATTGAAAACGCTGGGCCACGTCGCTGAGAAGCTTTGATAAATCAAAACACAGAATAAAATTATAAATGCACAGATATGTTGAATATCGTTTCTGTCTTATATTTATTCCAAACAGTCGATCCAATCTACGGTGCTATGAATTCTTTTACAAACTATTCAAGATTTAATTTGGATTGATCGACACATCTATGTTTACTATCTACATACGCATGCGCAAAGGAAAAATACTCGTTGAAAAGTACCCTTCCCTGCAAAATGGATTATCAGCATACTCATAATGAACTATTCCCATCTTTATGGAATCACATGCTAGAAATCATGAGTTATAATATTGTAGGCCTACAATGGTCAACTTAGCAAACTTGAGATGGAAAAATATGTTAAAAATTAAAAATCAGTCTTTTAAAATAAATCAAATCTAGATGATATTTGTCATTATTTTTCTATTGCGTGAATAATAAAACAATAAAGCTATTATTCTTTCAGTTAACCATAGCCAATAAAAGACCATTTAATGACCAATCAGTTCGCTTCATTCTTTGAATTATTTTTAAAGCGAAAGAACTACCTTCCTGTATTTCCATTTTAAGAAGAAAAGATTTCAATTTCACAGTGACCGCTCACACGAACAGTTTGTTTATATGAACTGCAGCAGACAATAGACTTTGAATTATAATGCCTTATTATTTTGAATGCATTCAAAACAAAATCAGGCAGTTCATTGTTCAGCATTAAATTAAACCGGTACTTGTCATATCAAACGATTAATCATCCCACCCCTATTACATACTGTATAATTTATGTTTGTGTTTGTTGTTATTTATTTAGATTTAGTAATGGCTGTGTTAAAATTTGGGATCTGGGGATACGCCGATCCACCGAAGAGATAACATCACACAACGGGAAATCAATCTTGAAAGTATCCCTTTCTCAAAATGGAACTCTTTTAACGTAAGGGAACACATACGCTCTCAGCGTGATGAGGGCAATGCCTGTTTTGCGCTTCTTTGTCAGTGGCAAGGAAGGACATCATTAATTACCAGATATTTTGTGACTAGTTGATATATGCTACCAGTAGGTCATTCAGTTTAGTCGATTAGAAAAGTAACGAGGAATCAAATGCCTTCAAAAGCAGAGTACAGTCGCAGAATACAGAATTAAATCGCTTTTCAAAATGGGCCTAATGTTACCCAAACATGGCAATGTCTGAAAAATTGTTCATCATTTCAGAATCCCTTGAACTTTTTAATTTTTTTTAATTTTCAAAGGTTTTCCTGTATATATAACGTAACGGTATAACGTAATAGATTATAGTGTTGGAGTGTGTCTGGTTTATTTTCTCTTTGGTGTGTTGATTTACCATAATTGTATGCTGTTAGGCATGGTCGTAATGGTGCCATAACTATATGGAAAAGCAACAATGACGGCTGTCACACACAGATGAAAAATTTCAGCTGCTCTGATCTCACATTCTGTTCTTGTGCGATTCTGTGGAAGGAAGACTGCAGCCAAGGTTAGAATCAACCATGTGGCCAATGATGTTTTGGTGGGGGGACGCATCTCCCGCTACTTTCTTCGGGAGAACAGCATTCCCTCACTTTTTTCATTTGAATTGAAGTTTTATGTGTTTTTGTTCCGAGTAATATTATTTCGGGTTAAAAAAGCAAGGTTAGATGCAAGAACAGATTGTGTGGAATGTGTTATAATAAATATATCTATTACAACTGTCTGTGTCATTTAATAAGATAGGCCTACTAAATAAATATAACTTTAATAAATATAACTTTAAAGTTAACTTCATTTTTACCAAGGAAATAATTAAATGACCCAATAGATTATACTGAATTGGTCTCATGAAATGCACTGCAGAGCTCATAAAAAGATTATAATTTTGAATCATTTTCCAGGGGAAGGAGGGGCCTTCGGCCCCTATAACACTTGAGAGCTGTTCCCCCACTTTTTTTTTTTACAGAAAACATCACTGTGTGGCTTCCTCTTCACCGATGCTTGCTGTCTTAAACATCAACTAAATTGTTTCGTTTTTGTAGATTTCACAATTGCATGCCCTTCTAAAGATAATGAAAAGACGAAGGTTAGCCACTCATCTAGTTGATCAGCGATATCTTATTTATTCTAGTTCAATTTTCTGAAAATTCTAGGATAAACAGTGTTCAAAAATTCCCGCTAAATTTGACAATAACATTTTGTCAGAGGCTCAAAACTGAGGAGAATACCAAACTTCAAATTATCAACCCGCTTTACAAGGGCAAGTCAAAATTGTCAATGGTTTTCATTGCAGTTATCCGAAATAGGGAATCAAAGCCAGGTTGCAGATAAGCAGGAATTCGCACTTTAGCAGGTTACAGTACGCAAAATGTCCTACATGCAGCTTGCAATGTCCTCGTATTAAATTAAAACTGCATAATTTTAGTCTTTCAGAGAAAGGTTTGTTGGTATTTTTTTTCAATAGGTTTTAGTTTGCTATTCTCATTCAGTTTTGAGCCTCTCACAAAACTGTATTGTCAAATTTTTGATGCTGAAATTTTTGAACACTGTTTAGGCCTATCCTGGAATTTCCAAACGAAGGAGGCAATCAATCAAACTGCATGATTATGCTCGATTGCGACGTCATATTTTAGAAACTGATTTCTTTAGTAGGCTATGGAGAGTAATTTCTCAATAGATATTGTCTACAATATTGGTTAATATTTTAAAAACCATGAGTAATTCAAAATTAATCTCCACAGAAATGTGTAATGTACCCAATAGTAATGTTTATGATGAATTCTGGACTAAAAATGTAACTATTTTACCTTGATTAGTTATGTGAACAACTTGGAATTTTGATTCAATTTTCTGGGCATGCTATGAACCCTGCTTTTGTACAAATCAAATTAAATGTTTTATTAGCTATATGCAAAATTAATTTTGTTATGTTTTGATCATTTTTAAATTAAGATCAGTGTGATAAAGCTGAAAGATAATGTATCGGAATTGTCGTCAGTTGTTATACCAAAAAATAAAGGTAAAATCTATCAAATAAAAGTCAATCTTATGAAATGAAACAAGTATATGAAAGCCACCAACAAGATATAGATGACTTTTCCACTATAGACAGGCGATCTTTATATTCAGGGCTGCTTAACAATATTTATTACATATTATTGAAGTGTCCACTATAGACAGGTAGGCCTAACCTCTTGTTGTTCTTGTTTACATTGTTGTTCTCATTAAAGGGGCTGCAAGCTCAAATTGGATTAGGCTCAGCGTTCAATTGCCATGCACAGGACTAATTTTTAATTAGTGAAAACACCACAAAAGTCCTATCGTCAAAAAATGCTCTTACTTTAAACTCAATGGAATTATGTTCATTGTTCAAACTTTGACACTTATCTGGCATAAAATTCATGTCAATCATAAAGAATAAACATACGCAGGATCCTAAGTGTATGGCACCTGTCGGTCAGTTTTGCTCCTTCAACAGAGCAAGTTGCTGTCAGCACCATAATGCAACACTCCTTATCCTAGCTTAATATGGGTTGGTGATGTAATATCTATCAAATAAAGCAGACTGTTACAGCCATTGATTACATGATATCATAGCTTTACCTACTTGCTAATATCTGCGTACAGTATCTGAGTAGGCTAAAGTAGCCCGCAATGTTTGCACCATGAAAAAGAAAGAGATTGTATCTTAATCGTAATCACGAATATTAAACACGATTGATTTCCCTGAATAAGTAACGATCATGATAATTAGAGATCATTGTAAAGGGTTGTGAAAAGGGAATAGTTCCTGTAATTTGGAAGAACAACAATCTATAGGTATTATTCATGAAGAGCACGCTTGCTAGCTCTTTAACTGTGTGAGTGGATATTATATAGACGGTATTCCCTGCCAGAATAGTTCACAAAACGTTCATTGAAAATGGGGTATTTTTCATGAACTGTGTATCGTATTAGGAGGTTTGTGACTTTCAATTCTCAAATGTATGTTAAACGAACATTTGAATTGGCAGTTTTTCAGTAATGTTTGGAATTTTTAAAACGAAATTATAATCAGAGAGTCCATGTATTTGGAAAGGTAGACCTACCCGACTCCTGAACAAGATTTTTATGTTCATGAACTGCTCATGAATTACATATAATTCAAGTTCATAAAATTAATAGTCAGAAATAACTCAATTGGTTCACACAAATATCTCATTCATATCAGTGTTCGACTGCACTATTTTTCGTCTGCCAAGATTCTAAATAATACGGTGTCACCCTACCGGAATGCGTCTGTTTAACTAGATGAGTGTCTCCTTTCACCAAGAGAAATGATTGTAATTGATCTTTACTGATCTCATGACAAAATGCTAGAATACTCCAAATAATAATATTTTCTGATCTTGTTATCTAGTTATTTATGAATTCATAATATCTTTAATTGCATTCAACCAGGTATGCTGATGCATCTTTGTTGGTATGACGATGATTCAAACCGTTTCCTGAAGCTGCTTATCGGACATGAAGACGGCAGCGTTGGTCTGTGGAATATTTCATCAGGCAAAGAATGTGCTTCGGTAAAATGCTTTGATGATCCAGGTAGGTGTTGTTCATTGTGCAATTATTTGTTGTTATAAAATATTTGTAAATAATCAAACTAACTTTCCAATTGTGATTGATTGATTGAGCCTTCTACTATTGCTCAAAGAATGGCAGTATAAAATGGCTACGTTCAAAGATGTTCATAATCGTATTTGTTATCAAACGTTAATTTTGTGATTTTGGTTATTCTTGGAATGATATTTCCATACCATATTAGAGGCAGAATTATAAAAATATGAATCAAATAACACAATTCAACATGTCTTAGACTATTAGAAGCCTTATCATTGAAAACTAATAGAAAGTCAGCAGGTGGCGTCAATGTAAATATCAACCTCTTACTGTTGTGATATTAGGCCTACTCACATCATACGTTCATCATTATATTTCTCCAGACCTTGCAGATGTTGAGTAAAAGTAAACAATAATGGCTGTTCAAATAAGATTTAAGAAATTGAGATTCAAAAATAATAACATTGCTGTCAGAACTGTTCAAGTATAAGTGTCGATTTTAAATGGTCTGCCACTGTGAATAATTAGTCAGCAACGAGGGCAATGAATGAAAGATGAGGGCTATATCTTTATTAAAACGATTTTGGTAATAAAGTGTCTAACTCCAAAACAACCTTTCGTAAACATCTCCAGGCGAGTCTGAAACTCTGTAAGATAGGCTCAATTTCACAGAGTTTAGTCATAACTGACATAATTAATGCATTTTATAAAATTCCTGAACTTTTCATGAACCTCGAGTTAACTTTCATGAACCTTCAATGTATCTTTACACATTAACAAATGAGGCCCATCTGCCATGAAATCTGTTGAAACCGATCTGCAGTGTCACGGCTGGAATCAGTAAAGAGTATATACAATCATTGCTCTTAGCAAAAAAGAGCCTCTCCTCTAGAAATAGAAGAGTGGTACTGGCACCTTTGATAGGCAGATACCGTCTCAATTATTATAATTAATTTGTGAACCTTGAGAAAAGTTCATGAACTTTATAAAATTCTTGAACTGTTGGTAGACACTATTTTAAGCAGTTCATGACTGTCCAGTGTCCATGAACGTTAAATGGTCTATTTTCATTAGAGGGTTCATAAACTCACTGCTCATGAACCTTGGGAGCAGTTGATGAACTTTATCAAATTTCTTGGACTGTTCATGAACGCTTCACAAACTGTCCACAAATTGTCTGTGAACATTAAATGGTCTATTTTCATCAAAGGGTTCATGAATTCAATGAGCATTTAACATGTTTCACAGAAGTACCAACTGCCTGTTAAAATTTTCCTATGGAATGTGTTTGTCTGTTTGTCAATTAGTGATGTGCTTGGATGTGGACCAAAGTGGTCATGTTGCTGTTGGTTCATCTGGGAATACTCTAAAAACATCTTCGATAGTCATTCATCAGGTATGACAACTAAAAAGGCATTTTGAAGAAGTATAACGTAGGCCCTTATTTGTAAATTGAAGCATTTTTATCTCTCTTTTGGGCTGGAATAATGCGTGTCATCGAGGCTGAGACTAATTACAATGTGTTGTCAATTCTATAATTTGCATTTTTCAACTTCCTGAATAGGTTTCAGACATCTTTTTTATGATGGTGAGTTTCACATTCAGTCAAATTATAACGATCACCTTTATAGAACAGCCACCTGTCTATAGTGGTCGCTCTTGCAATTTCCAAATTGTATTTTCTATTGAACTAACCCTGATTTCACTGAACCCCCTAACCATGCTCTATTGATGACCAGTGTCTGGGAGGGGAACAATCATTTGGTTAAGATACCTAGAGTGCACCGTTTTATCTAGTATGTGTGCAATAGTTATCTGTCGTTCTATTTTATGAGTTCATTTTTCTCTTTCCATGAGGGTGTGGTTTCATTCACAAAATGCATTGAAACTACCACGAAGCATCATGGGAATGCCAGCTTACGAATCAGAAGAGACCAACGCATCCTTGCTGCTGGAGGATGGGATGGAAGGTACTATTATTATTATTATTATTATTATTATTATTATTATTATTATTATTATTATTATTATTATTATTATTATTATTATTATTATTATTATTATTATTATTATTATTATTATTATTATTATTATTATTATTATTATTATTCTTGGTGTAATTAATTACAAGACCTTAATGTAAGGTTGTGATTCTACTCTTCACAGAATTCGAATCTTTGGTTTCAAAAAAATGACTCTATTGGCTGTGTTAAAATATCACACTGAAACTATTAATTGTCTTGATTTTACGAGTGATGGATATCTCATGGCTGGATGTAAAGATGGTAAAATTTCAGTTTGGAATGTCTACAGGGGTAGAATGGAAGACCAACGCAACCTAAATGGGATGATGGTCCTGGACTGATACCAACACTAGCAAGTTGACCAATTGTTTATATAAAGATGTCATCATATGACAAGGATTCATTTAGGTAATCGATTAGCATGATTAAGCTAACAAATGTGCATCAGGGAGAAGGATGGATCAAATATCTGACTTAAATGCATGGCCTATATGGTAAGTTTGTTGTGTTATATGACAGCATGCAGTGAGCTTTGCAAACGATGCTAAAATCATATATAGAGCATAGGGTTTAATTGCATCATTAGCAGCCTATACATGTAACAGTTCAATAAAGCAATTAGTCATCAAGCAGTCAACAAGATACAAACAAAAACATGTTTACCTGTTTACATATGTCACACGAAGATTATGCATTCAAGATGAGGCATTCAATTATGAAAGTATGTGTTCATCAATTATACAAATTAATTAAATTATGTAGGCTAATTATATCACAATGACTTTAAATTATATCAGACAGAAAATTTATTTGTCAATTTGTTTCACATGATGTAATTATTACTAGTCAAATATCGTTTTAAAAGTAATGTGTCATTTTAATACTTTTTCAACATAAATGGGACACATCAACATTTCAATTTTTCTTCATTTCTCCAGAAAATCAACTAAATGCAACAATATAAAACTGTGTACATAAAAACTTTGTAAATTGTATTAAAAGTTACAAGTTATGCTTCAGTTTTGTTTTCTGTATCATCAATATAGACTGCCAAACGGTCCTACCTCGTGTCGAGGCTTGTCGAGGGTGTTGGGTTTGTTTTGAGGGAGGATACATTATATGAAGCCCCCTTTTATTATCGTTCTTTTTAGAGTGACCACTGATCTCGAAGATCGGATCATGTGACGTAAACAATGTCAATTTTATTCGTAAATGACATGAAATATGACATTAGAACGTCGTCATTACAATTGAGAAGATGTATCGGCCTCTTTCTATCGTACTTCACACGCTCTTGAAACATTTTCATCCGATTCCTATCGAGGTGATTACATTCTTATCTGCATTGTAAAAGGGACTTGACTGCGCTCCAAAATAATAGAGGGTGATGTGATGTGACGTTGGTTTTATTTAGCTGCAGGCTGCTGCGTTTGCACCTGCATCAATCTGCCTTGCCATGAGAATTAGAGTAAGGTTGACCTTTCAACTGAGACAGAAGAGAACTAGCTACATGGGCAAACAGAAGCAGACAGTTATAGAGCATACGGCACCAGTTGTTAATCTCTTTGTTTGAAAGTAAGATTCCGCTATTTGTATATGAGACAGGACTGTCGCAACCATGCTATCTCTCTCTCTGTGTGGCTTTCGGGGCTGAAATTACAGAATGTGAGAACATATGCTCATCATTCTATTTCTAAGTAAGAGGCGGGAACACATGCAGAAGTATGTCAGCAATGTATTGTGTACAAATTCACTTTTTGATGTTGAGAGTTTTAATTGGCTTAATGTATATTAAATATGAAGAATGAGATAAGCAACAACAGTTAATAGGCAATGTAAATATTGACTTTGTTAGCCGTCCCTTTAGTAATGAAATCGATTGACATTAAAGTGCATTAACGCATTGGATATGATATTTAATCGATACGTTTTATTGTTAAATGGATGTTATTATCAACCGCTAATCGTTTTAAAAGGATACTTCCAAATAGTCTGTCTTTCTTTATCTCCATTTATCAAACGATTATATACTATTCTGATTTCGTTGCTACTTAATAATAATTACTATTTCGTTACAATATCGTTGAAACAAGTGAATAAATAGTTCGTAAATGAAATATTTCTGATCAAATAATGACATTTCACCTATCAAAGTTATATGCATATTCTGTCTGCATAGATTTATCAATATGTTGGCTTTAAATATAACATACGACATTTCAGTTTATCGGATTTCAAACCTACATATTAGTTCTTTGCTACAATAACAACCATTTGGGAGAGCCATTTCACAATTTGATACCGTCAGAATGTTCATGATTTTACAAACATTTTGTTCTATAATCGTTCTTAGTAAAACCTTGATTTTATTGAAAAACCGAAGTGCTTGTTTACTATCTTCGTGGACATAACCTGCAGAAATCCTCTCATGATAAACCAATCAAACATTTTTATTCATGGCTCCATTTTGCACTATATGTAGTGGTTAAATATATTTTTGCTAGATATTACTAGCGATTTTAAGCAACCTCAAACATTTCGAAAACATATTTAAACCAATAGATGTTTTCAAGTCGTTTAATTCTAAATGATGGAATATCTTCTAGTCGAAACTTTAATCTGCAGATGTAAATATCATCAATCGGATATCGTATTCCGACAACAAAATCAGTAATTTAATGTTAAGAACATTTTATTGGCTACATGCATTTAGGTAATTTACTCATTAAAAATGAATTGGATCCAAGAGGGAATAATACGAAATAGTTCAGATGGTTTTCCATCTATTTCTTGATGGTGTTATGACTATAGGATGTTCTTCCTTTGATTCATGTCTGACGGTATTGGGCTTTTGTTGCTGGTGTTATGATAACATCTATAATTTATAACCTATCCCTTAAAATGACAATTCTTCTCTGTAATTAGATATAGACTCTCTATTCAGATATATATGCAGCCACTGTACAAATAAGTTAATTTAGATATTATTTTAACTTCCATTCTAATATATTTTTGCTTAAATTTATCAACTTCATAATTATATGTTACTTATGAGATTTTAATTTGTACCTTTATTGTTTTGGTTATTGCTAGTCTAGTTCGTATACGTCGTGTCTCGTATAGAGGATTTGGCGGTGCATTCACATGTCAATCAATTTCTAGATTGATGTCAGTGCTATACATACTTGCCTTTGGACCGTCGTTAGTAACTGGTTTGTCTTCCGTTATAAGACGCACACATATATCATTTAAGCAGCACTCAATTCAAGATTGAGTTATTAATTATTAACGATCTAAATATTTCTACAATATGAATATGCAATCGCAGTGTGGCATCGATACCTATCAAACATACAACCCATCCAATAGTTCTTATTATACACAGAGAGAAATGGTACCTCAGCCAACTACATACGCTATACCTACATATCAACCATCTTCTGATCGCCCTAATCCGCCGTCATTTCGAATCGAAGATATTCTTTTGCGAAATACACCATACCCTGGGACATGTGGATCTTACAGCCCGCCACACTTACAAACATCGTCGACAGCAGCCTTGATGCATCATCATTATTCTCCAGCAAATGGGATAGTTATGCCTGTTTATAGAGGTACGCATTACCAGGAACAGGCCAGTGCAGGTTACGGTATGCCTGAACCAATCCACGAATGCCAAAACGACAAAGATTATCAAGGTACGTGGGACAGTATTAATAATATGTTCATCTCTCACAAGCCTTCTTGTTATCTTCTCTGCAAGTAGTGGTGGTATTATTGTATGCTCTCGAAATCACGTTGTTGTCTGAGCAATTTATCAAATGAGAATTATACAGTCCTAAAATATAGTATCTTGTCATTATCAAAGCACATGGTCTAACAAGAATGTCACTTTACCTTTGATTCTAAATAGTCTTTTCTACACTATTATCTTGTCATTGAATTTGTCACATCGCTTTCAAATGCCGCTATTTGTCGGGTGTTTACCCATCTTCAAAGAATCCATTTGAACCTTCTCAGCTATTTCAATGTTCAAGTGACTACTAGCCAACCCTATGAGTTAATATATACTATTAACGTGTCTCATGATTGAGAGAAAATACTCAAATTGTGTATCATTAGCGCTCTATATGAACTTAATGTTGGATTTATAGCTTTGCGTTCATAATGTATATTTTATTAATGCTCATATTTTCAATTTCCAGCAATCAGATTTGGTCTATAATTATAAGAAAGGAAACTGGGATTAATCTATTTTTGGTGCGCCGTAAACACCTTCTGTGACGATCAATAGGAACTAATCCATCATATGAATTACTTATATATACTTCCAGGCGTAATTAATTGGACAGCTTTTTTTAGATTCAAGCTAGGGGGTGGTCAAGTTCCCTCTATATCGATGTGTCATATGCCCTCTTTTATTAGATTAAAGAATTCTCAAATGTTAATATTATGACCATTCTGTGTTTAGTATCAATAACTATAAGCAACGAACTAATTATGACACATTCATTGTAGAAAGACACAAATTATAAGCAATCGTTTACGATTACGTTTTGATTTATTCTATTCAGTTTTCTTTCAGCACAAACGGTCATTATTCGTGGCAAATCTTTCCCTGCAATGAATCCAAATTTTCAGAAGTAGATTTTTCAATTGAATTCCAGCTTTTATCGCCTCTTGATTTGAGCCTGGAAGGTGATTATCAATATCGTAAATTCATGCATATTTTGTGTCCTTTTTCGAACCGCTTGCTTTTTCTTATGAAAAGGGTTTTTATGCTGTTTATTTATATTCGGAAGAAGTTTAATGTTTTTATTTTTGCAATATTGCAGGTCCTAGTTCGTCTGTACTAAGTTCATTACCTGTTTACTTTCGATTAAAACCAAGTTTAAGAACAGCCAGTGGGCGAAAATGTCGCAAACCAAGGACTGTTTTTAGTGAGGTTCAACTCTTGATTCTTGAAAGGGAATTCTCTGAACATCGTTATTTATCAACTCCTCAAAGAACGAAATTAGCTGATCGATTAGGATTGAATCAATCGCAAGTTAAAACGTGGTTTCAAAATCGACGTATGAAATGGAAAAAGGAAACGACGGAGAAAGAAAGAGTAGAAGGAAAATTAACAGGTGAAATAAGGCATACGTATTCGCCAGACGAGACAGACAACGAAGAATAACAAACACATTTAACAATTAAGAATATCCTATAGACTCTCTCACGCTTCGATGTGTACTGTTTCATGAATAAAACGTTTGAATAATGCAAGCCACAACAATCACAGAAATGTTTGTATCAAATGAGAGGAACATTTTCATCGGTATTATATACTTGTTGCTCCTTTCAATTTGTAGATAGTTCAGATTCAATGTTTACGTTATGCGGTATTGAGTTTAGAGTAATATATATATACACATATATCACATGTACAGATTCATAATGTTGAAGAGATATATTTTTCCGGTTTTAATTAATTAATTGATTGGTAAACGACTAAATATACGAGAGGGCGTGGTCCTTGTTGGCTGTCTGCTAGGTTGCATTGGGGGGATCCATTTACTGGCGTCACAATGTCATCAAATGAGTATATTGAGTGAGTGTTTAAAACAAAGGGAGACCATGGCAAGGTATTCGCTTTGATCCATAGACCACCTATTTGCTACAACTGCATTCTATATTAAAACATTTGATTAGTTGTTGACCACATTTCTAGTATTCACACCTCGTCAACATCTCTAGCGCATTGGTGAACAACGGATTAACAGCTCAGAGCGGAATCAAGTGACACGCGTTCATTTCTAATCTCGCGGCAACGGACTCCTCATATGTTTGTAGAGATTCTCTTGCGCCGGTTCAAGTTACCATTTCTTGACTAACGGTGTAACAGTACTGCCATCAATCAGCATCCTCTTCAAACAACCGCCCGTTAATCTGACGGTAGCCGCAATCACTTTTTGGCGTTAACCGCGTCAACGGTGTCCGATCCCTGCGTTGTATTTGGCTGTATACAGGTGCCTCTTGCTTCGGTTTGTTCTCGTGAGAAGGATGGGTTCCTTCCTAGGGAGCGCAATTCTAGAATCACGGGAAAATTTTACAAAATTCACATTCTTCTGTAGCAAATCATATTATTTCTTTCGTATGTTCAGACTGAAAATTTGATTTTCTAAATCTTTTTACTGGAAACGTTGGAACAAATTTTATTATGATTTTTTGTTGCTATCTTTCAAACTAAGATGAACAAAATACCTTGCAACACATGGGCAAAAAAATGGTAGAAAAATTCCCGATTTAGTAATTAAATGTCGAATTCTCGTTTCACAGCACTATTTTTGAAAATTTCACGCTATCGGAAGAGGGCGAATATCGGTTCAGGCTTTATAGGAACCCTCCCTAAGAAGACGTTGCTCCGTCGATAATGGGACAGCTTCTTGGATATGCGATGATAACACGTCAGAGACATGCGCTGTTGCCTGACTTATCTAGAAACGTATCTCATCAACTCACGGTTTTATTTACGAAACAAAACGTCAGCCTTTGCGGATGAAAATGAATGTGGAAACAGGGTCTTTTCTTACTGAAAATGTTTTGACTATATTGAGTCCGATTGCTCGTTAATTAAGACAGTGTTTGAGGTTAAATCTCCATGATAAATTAAATCCCCAATGATGTTTATATGATATTTGCTATTATTAATTATTTTCGTAAATGTACACATTTTATCTAATTATGTGGCCCATATACACTGTGGAACAAGGCATTAGGTCAATAGAATCTAATTAAAAAAATTAAAACATATTTATTCAAAAAGGCAGCATAAAAGTTGTAAAAAAGGTAATAATTGTATAATAGAATATAGTGTATATAATGTATATTATTTTTATAAATTCAATCTGTAAAGCGCTTTTGAGCATTTGACTTTTTAACTTTTTAAACATAATGATAATTTATTTTTATTCCTATAAAAATCATCAGCAGAAGCCGTGTATAGTGAGGGGCTGTGAAAATAATTCATTCCAAGTAAAAGTTCACTCTGTGTGATGATCAATGCAACTGGCTTAAAATTAATGAAAAAAAAAGAATTTGTTTCATCGAATCTTCAAAATGGCATTTGGATATTTGCTGTATATCTTTTTGTTTCCATTGAATAATTTTGTTAACTGATCAACGTATGTCTGATGGTAAAACTGAATATCTTTCTCGCTTGGGTTTGCCATTTTTGGAATTGGAATTGGTTTACCAACTATAAAAAATAAAACAGAAATGGATACCATATCTTGTCTTCAAAAACAGATATAATTCAAGGGTTTGAATTGTATACTGATTGCGTATTGCACCTAAAGCAACATATACATGATAGTATATAGACAATTTTTGTTGCTTATGATAGAGCCCCGGGGGTAGTTTCAATAATTTGGGTATACGCAGACGCTCAATTAGAGGGTGCCTTTTTCAAAGTCCAGGAAAAAACATAAGAGTATGCTTTACCAGGAAAATCTTCTAAGATATAATTTTTTTTTATAGAATTTTTTTTTCCTATTTTCAGGGTAATATACTCTTTTTTAAAAAATACTTGGGGTATCTTTTCATTATCTGAATGCCTATTTATATGGTCATCCTACCAAAGTTCTATTTGAACCGTAACCCCGTCGAAGCGCAATGGAAGGATAGACCCCGCAGGGATAGACCGTCTTTTGTGATATATAACTGTTGAATTTATGCTTCCATCATATTGTATGTATACTTGTATACTTTGTGCAGTGTCTATTTCCCCTATGGAGAATTAGTGCCGCCGCAGTTGAATGGTCGATCATACACTCACAAACGTACATTAATTTATGTACTTGAAATGACTCATTCAAATTTCAGATCCATTGTAAATGTAACGGCTGTCTATCACGGCTGGCTATCACGGAGTACAGAAAGTTACACAAGCTTTCTTCTCTTTCTTGGCGATTTTATATTCATCATCAACATCATCATCATTTATTGAGTAAACCTTATAAGCCATTTCCGGCTTTTTTTACAAAGGTCTCATACAGAATAATACATTTAATATAAAAAAATCATTATTATAAAGATTAAAAGCTAATTAATTAGAATACATGGATATAATTATTATTTCGATAGATATAGATATGATTTACATTTTTCTTTATAAATGGCACTGTCAGCAATCACTTTCATCTAGGATGGCAGACCGTTCCACAAACAAGCACCTGCTGATTGGAAAGAGTGACGATGGCTTTGTTTGATATAGATGTCATTATTGGTCGAGGATCGTGTTTTGGTGGTTAATGGAGAAGAGAAGAATGTGGTTAACAGAGGAGGAGCTTTCTGAAATTTAATTTTTTGTACCCAGGAAAGCTGGTTGAGTTTCACCCTGCCTCTAACGCTGAATTGGCTAAGCATGTCTGAGACAGGAGGCCTATAGTGGCATTGGAGTACTGTCCTCATGCCTCTATTTTGTAGCATCTGGAGGCGATCGAGGTGTTTGTTCATACAGTTCCCCCAGGCAACAGCACAGTAGTCGAAATGTGGCAAAACAAGAGCATTGGACAGACGTTTCCTCGTTTCAAGAGGTAAAAATTTACAGCTGTGTTTTAGAACTCCCAGACCCCTGTTGACTTTGCTAATGATTTGATCTATGTGGGCATCGAAATTAACGATGCTGTCAAGTTTTAAGCCAAGATATTTTATTATATCTACTTGTTTTATATGAGCGTCATTTAGTTCAACATTCAGAGTACTATTGTTAAAGTATTTGGAACCAATTGACATGCAGTTGGTTTTATTTATGTTAAAGCCAAGTTGATTCGAGCACAGCCAAATGTAAATTGATTTAATTTCAAAAGAAAGAGTATCATTTATAGCTTCAACAGATTTATGTGAGAAATAGATAATTGTGTCATCCGCGTATAAATTTATATTACATTTATTTACCGCAGTTGAAATATCGTTTATGTAGATTGTTTGGGCGAAAACCGAAACATCTTATTCGCACTTATTATAAGTAACTATTTAAAACATTCAAATAGCCTCGTTTAGTAAGAAGTTCACCTCCTTTTATGTAAGCACGCGTAATATTGTAATAATTAACCTTTTGTAGTGACGTAATAATGTAGTATAAATAGTTCGATTTTGTATTAGTTAGTCAGTTATGCCCAGAGTTATGCCAAGCTACGCCAAGTTATGCGGTAGTTTTGTGGAGTGTTGAGCTAACTCCTCATTAGAAAGAAAGTAAAGTAAGATTGGTCGTGTTCATTTGTGTGGTTCATCCAATGCGTGATCTTTTGAGTTTAAATACACTCTTATATTATAAATACAGTCCTCATTCGTAAGAACATAGATCAAGAATAAAAGAGGACCTAAAATGGAGCCCTGTGGTACTCCACAATTAACTGTACCTACGTCAGATGCTATATATTAGTATTAAAAACATATGGTGCTCTATTTGTTAGATATGATTTAAATAAGTCTAGATTACTGTTACTACATCCATAATGCATTAATTTTTGTAATAAAATCGAGTGATTCACTGTATCGAAGGCTTTCCTGAGATCAATGCTTACCACCCCAATTCGTTTTTTATTTTGAATTTCACTGAAGCAAAATTCAGTGAAGCTGAGGATACTACTGGCTGTGCAGTGACGTTTTCTAAATCCTGACTGGTAAATTGACAATAAAATATATTTGTTAAGATGATTAGATAGCTGTTTATGAATTATTTTTTCTAAAATTTTTGATAGTACTGGTAAAATAGAGATTTTGGCCTATATTATATTTTTATCTTGTTTGGAGTTAGATTTATGGATAGGGTTAAATCAGGGTGAAAACAGATTTGGTTTACTTACTGACTGTTGTGAGATCAACTCGAAATGGAAAGCAAAGGAATCGACCGTATGGAATAATAGGTGCAAATTTTACGTATTTCTTGAGAAAATCTTGTGTCTTACGCAGAAGAGAGCCAGGGGGAGAGCTAACTTGCTTGAACAAATCGTTTTCACCAAATGTATAAGCAGGAATGATTGATGACCTTTTATGTAAAAAATAAAAAGAAGATATTAAAGGTACATTAATATAACTGTTTTAATGGATAATAAGTTAATAACCAGCTATATATATATACATAATGGCTTATTGGCCAATGAGCAGACTCTAATCTTCTGGTAAAACCTATTAATCCTTAAAAGATTTTGGTCTGCGCGCAGGCTAATAATGGTTACACTTTACAGAAAATCAATCGACTTTTTGTTTGTCTTTTAAATTTTGAAATTAATTCAGAATGATTGAATCTATAATGACCTTTTTTTTATTCATTTAAAAATTGTACATTGTCGAAATATTGATGATAGCCGCATACCCGCTCGGCATCTTATGAAAGATATTTTCACCGCCTGCATGCATACTGTAGTCCCATTCCTATTATATAGCCTAGTGTAGTAGCTGATGCACATAATTCAGATCGAGTAGCTGACACATGCCAATAGCAGATTTGTATCGCCCTCTGTGAGCCTATAAATCTCAAGTGTTTGACCCCGTATGTCCATTCGCATTGTTGCATATTGCCAGCTGTTGCAGAAAGTGGCTTGAAAGTTGATAGACTTGCTGTTATCGGAAGAAGCAACGGCTGTCTTACTCACCCTGTCTGTAATGCAATCTTAACAAAACCAAATCTGTTTTTCAATTTGACTGTTGATTCACCAGGAATTGCATTGAAAGCCTCTTCTGCCCCACCAACAGCCACCACCGCTATGTTGCCTCCACGTGGCTGGCTTAACATTCTCATGAGACTTTCCTTTCCTACGCTACACATTCCAATTGCCATGTAATACTCTCTAAGAAATGGAATATAAAACATCCCTACAAGAAATAAAACCATCAGAAGATAGTATCACGATGATGTATAGTTCATAATTAGTGCCAACAAATTTATGAAAACATTCAGTTGATTAAACTATTTGACTTCATCATCATCATCATCAAAGTTTATTGAAATCTAAAAACCACTACATCGAAAGGGGCAGAATAAGGGTACTGGTTTGCGATACACACAGAGCCCATTGATGAATTAGACAGGCTATCGGTGAGTAGATGGCTACGGATGGATACACATATTTTGTCTAGTGTGCCGCATAAGTGCAAACAGTGATGCTAATCATCATTGCCATTGAAACTGAAAGTGGGCGGTACCCTATAAATATACACAGACATTCCAAAACTACGAAATGTAGGCCCTGGCATCAATGATTAGGCTGATTAAACTTACAATTCATTATTCCAAAGTAGTATTCCAATCCTGGAAAATGTTTCTCAAAATTTCTCAAATCTAAAAATGTCATACAGATACCAACACCCATAATGCCGTGCGGGTGACTGCATAGAAGATAATTTTGTTTAGGATCCAATTTTGTTGTTGTTGTTGTTTTAACAGACATATATTCTACAACATAGGTAACGAAAGGTGTTCCCAATAAACGCCTTGATTTCCTTCCCAAATGTGCTGGTGTTTCACGGTCAATGATGTACACCCATAATATATAAGCTACAAGTAATGGCCAACACCGTGAATAAAACATGAAATAAGAAATTAAAATGCCTACTGGTAACCCAAAGAAGAACATTGATGCGTCAAAGAATACCATCATCTGTTGCAAAGTTTTATAATATAAATTCAATTCGTTCTCTGCCATAACGATATAAAGTCTTTGTTTCTATTTAATTCGTTACGTTGATCCAGCACAGGAAGATCACAATATGCAGCTTATCTCTATGTTTTCTCGCTTTCCGTCGATCTGTTTTTTGTTTATAGGCAATGCCTGGTCAATTTGTATTGAGCCAAAATAAACAATAATTGAGAATTGAGTTAAATAAAAGGACACATGCGACTTTAACAATGGCGGTGAGATGCGGCGGTTTCGCATTTCGATTTATTTATTAGACCAATCAATACAAGGCCCAATGCCCAACTAAAGGTCATACCAAAGGTCATATCAAACTTTATTGAAAATCTATAAAGCAATACAATTCGCTTTTACATCAATCACATTTACAGAATATTAGAACCATACTGAGCATGTACAAGTGATTATTATTGTAATAGTATTTAATACCTTTTCAATGTCAAGGTCTGATTGTTAATTAAATATGCAATTATCGATCCTGAATCTATCAAGTCCATGTTAATTTATAAATGTAAATTGTAGTACAGTCCCCTCTCTGGTACAGACAGATGAAAAGCGGGATTATGAGAGTTTGTATGGAGAATGGAAAATAGAAATAAGTTTTACGTGGGGATATTAAGCAAGGCTGGATATTAAAAGAGGGTATATTAGCCAAGTTCGAATGTACTCGATAGATGTCTGGTGGTGAAATTAACAACTAACAACATGGTTCTGCCCTCACCCCTATCGCACTCTGGTCACACCCTCGTGGTTCTTCTCAGGATTGCTAAAATGAAACAGACGGCAGAGGCGTGCTACACAGAGAGGCATGGGCTCTATCGCGATAAATTATTGTTTTTGTTTTCTTGAGTTTCTTCGATATCCTTTGAAGATGAAAATGGTATTCATTCACCCGAATTATTATATTAAAATTCATGATATACGATAGAACTATGTGATAAATCAATAGCTTTATAGCTAGTAGTTTATTTCTTTGGAGGTATTCGCAGGTTCTCTATTTACTGTGTCTAGATTCTATCCAGAAGGTGAGCTAGTAATGTTTTGAAAACCTTTACTTTTTGAATTCAGTATACGCTGCATACGCTGCAATTCCGAGCTCATTAACTCAGTCAGCGTTCATATTCTGGAGATTATACATTCAACTGATAAGCCTAGTGTATGTTATTTTACTTTGCTGCACGAACATACATTGCATGTCATGTTATAATTTTACGTGAGCAATTTCTGAAGGATATTGATTTCGAAGAAATGGATCGTTGTTTTGGATTTAGAGGCTGTAGTGGTCTTTGTTGGTTTAAAGTATTTATAATAAGTTTATTGTGTACCACTTTAGGGATTCATAAACACCTTCTCAAAGCACTGATTGCTTACGATATATAACGTGTAATTGTTTCTGTGTACAATTTCCTACGACTATTGGGTATTTTATGGACATGGGCTTATCGTTTTGTCAACTTTCCAAAACTCTAGGCTTATGCTATTTATTGGTATTTTTCAGGCTATGAGTTGAATTATTTCTCTCCGTTCGTATTTGGGAATTTGAGACTATATTTACAATTTCATCATCATGTAGATCAGGGATAATGCATTTGTGGAGGTGGATTTGTTTTCTTTTGCAAATTTTTATTTCTACCCCCAGCCCCAGGCATTGTAATTTTTATAAAACGAGCAGAAAATTTATAACAGACTTCCACAGATATAACACCTTTACATTAACGAATTTTTGTTGTTATAAATTCAATCTAAGTATGATATTAGCCTATCTATTGAATAAATTATTCGCCTTGAATTTATTAAATGCTGCATCATAATTTGGATTCAGTAAGCCTTTCCGTACATTATTCACATTAAATATTCAATAGTACTAGAAAAAGAGAAATATATCCGACCCTGGGGTAAGAGGAATTGTAAAATCAATGTTGGCCATCATCCCCAGGGGGATTAAATTAGTTTGGTGAGGCCCATTTACAAAACCCCGGGGTCACCCCTTGAGGAAGCTGTTGATACATTCATAAATCAATATGTAATACAGTTATTTGCGACAGTTTCGATATAATCTTCTATCATTTCCAAGCAATTTAAAAGCAAGTGAAAAGAAGCATCACGCTTACTGTCTTCTGAATAAACGTAACAAAAAAAAAATTAGTAAAGATATCTATAAATAGTTTTACATGTTATATATAGTTAATTCTACATGTTAATTCTAAATGTTAACACACATTATGACGGAAAACAATCATGCTATGAAGACAGTATTTACAGATATAATACAACAGCACATTATAATTCTAGCAAATGCTATGCAAAATAAACTATTAAAATACAATAGACCTGTAGCAAAATGTTCCGTCAGGTTGACCACAAAGTTCATGATTTTCTAGCCGGCGTTGAAAATGGAAGTGCCGACTTGAGAAGCCGACATAACTACAGCCAGTAGTCACACAAATATTTTCAACAATTTAATATGAAAACAATTTAATAACTCGCTTGAAACTTTCAAGTCCACGTTGATATACAGTTCCTGAATTTCTTTGTCCATTGGTAACAAAACAATTGATAATACTTAATTGGCTAAATACGGACAATCCAGAAATACAGATTTAAATATTTGAAAATGTCCAATCAGATTCCCAATTTCATTTACGTTGGATTGGCAAGGCGTTAATAATGATAATGCCGAACTGAGTGGTCAACTTAACTGCAATCCGACTCATCAGACTAAGTCTGACTATTGTATATTTTCATTGAAGTTGTTTTTTGTTTTGTGTCTGTAGAATAAATGGAGGGGCAGGGTGTTGGCATTGTCCAAGATGAATCAGCCTCATTGTGAGTTTGGCCAATGTTATGATTTACTCATTTCTTGTTTTTATAAATCATAACCCCCTCAAAGAAAAGAAGTAAAAGAAATGTAACATACATATCACCTTAATTAACTAGGCTCCTGTAAATTTCGTCCGTTTGTAAGGGAGTGGTGGTTTTAGCTTAGAAATATTATAAAGTTTTTTATAAAATCATTGACTGGTTTTCTGAAATTTGATCCAAGTAGAGTCATGTTGGCCTGCGATTGCATTTTCAGCTATCTTATATAGCACTCTCTAGTAGACTGTAGGCCTATTTAGAACCAATTTCGATCTTTTTGGGCTGCATTTTGGGCAAAAGTATTTAAAGTTCCTGCATTGGACGCAACTTTTAATATTATGACTTTGAAAAGTTCCACTTCAATCATAGGTAATTTTATCTTTTATTGTAAAACTGATTGAACCTAGCTAGTGTCTGTGGTGATGGGTTGAATGATTAAATGATTTTGTGTTAGTGTTGTGATTGGCCTTGACAATCAATATCGTTGTGCTTTGAGGTTGATCTGCAGTGTCGCGGCTCAAATCAATAATGGGCGTTTGCAATCAGAGTCACTTCTCTCTGTATAAGGTACATTCTGTGTGACATTAAAATATGTCTCCATTAAAAGCAGGATTGCTAAAATGATTCATTGTCTAATTCTGATCATTAAATCAAGATTCTATTTTTTTCTTTCCGTAGGGCGTTTTCATTACTTGATTCATCGAGAGTCTTGACATTTGTTGTTTCTATGTCATTGATTGTTTACGGTAGTTTCACGTGAGTCACATAATTATTCTCATAAATAATTCATCCTATGAATGGATCATTGGATGTCATAACTGAAATATAACAATACAGTGAAACCTGTATATAACGACCAGCTACAATAGGTAGATAAATTGACCACTGTAAACAGGTGGTCTCTATATACAGGTTTGATTCAATAGAAAATACTATTTTAGACATTGCGAGAATGACCATTATAGACAGGTGGCCGCTTTATAGAGGTGACAGGTTTGACTGTAGGCCTAATAATAATAAATACATTTATATAGCGCTTATATCAAAATGCTCTAAGCGCTTTACAAATTTAAATTAAATGAAACTACAAGGAACTTAAAAAGTAAAACAGTATTTTATACAATTAAGTAATTTAAAAAATAAAAAGTAAAATTAAATATTCATTTATACAATATGTTGTCAGCAGTATTCATCAAACGCTTTCTGAAATAAGTCAGTTATCAACATGCATTTAAAAATTGGTATCAAGTTTTTGATAATAACGGCGCTGCCACAGAAAGTCACGATTCCCGTAAGTTTCAAAGTTACTAGAACGAACATATAAATTGTTTTTGTATGATGAACGAAGATGTCTTGGAGGATTATAAACCTCTAACAATTCTTTCAGATAAACAGGGGCTAGGCCATGAATTAGATATTTGAAAGCAAGCAATAATATCTTGAACTCAATTCTTTAACAGACAGGAAGCCAATGAAGTTCAATTATAAAATTGATGAAATATGATCATGTTTGCGAGTACACGTAACAAGTCGTACTGCTGCATTTTGCACACATTGCAGTTTCTTGATTAATAATTTAGAAATGCCAAGATATAACAAATTGCAATGATCTAATTTTGAGGTAACAAATGCATGTACTAAGGTCTTTGTGATGTTCAAGTCAAGGTCGGTTTAGCTCAGATGGCAGAGCAACCGAACTTCAGATCTGATCATATCTGATCGACTGTGGTTCGAATCCCCCGAAGGTCAACTCAGCCTTGACTTTATCTGAAACTTCAAATGAGTACCATCTGAGAATGGCGGATAAAATGGTCCAGAGGGAATTGCAATGGTCCAGGGGGAATTGCATTGTGAGTAGCTGCGGCGCATCGTTGCGCATTGACAATCGAGACATATCTGCCATGGAATCTGTTGAAATTGATCTGCAGTGTCGCGGCTGAGATCAACAAAGAGCGTTTAAAATCATTGCTCACAGCGAAAAAAGCCACTCATCTAGAAATAGAGGAGTGGTACGGGTGCCTTCGGTAGGGCGATACCGTCTACATTACTACTTTTTTTTAAGTCAAGGTACTTCCTTATTTTAAAAATTCGATAGAGATGAAAAAATGATGATTTTAAACTTTGTTAATGTGCTGTCATGGTTAAATGTTTATCAAAGATAACACCAATGTTACGAGCAGAGATTGACGGATATACACATTCATTGACAATTTTCACAGAAATATTGATTGAGCTATTACGAAAGCGGGAACTGATAACTAATAGTCCAGTTTAATTCTTGTTGAGCTTCAATTTGTTGGCAGACATCCATAGATCAATTTCAGCAACACAAACTTCAATTTTTGAGATAGCAGATTGAAGATCACCGTTTGTAGTAGTCTCAAAAGTTATAAAAATTTGTATGTCATCAGCATTAAGATGAAAAGTCACATTAATGTGATCTTAAAATGTCACCTATGGGTGATGTGTACAAAAGTGGTCCCAGAACTGATAACTGAAAGATGATTACCATTCAACCAATTGAAAACACGGTGCTCTAGTGACACTACAGTCAACCATATGGCTACCTCTACACAATGACCACCTTGTCAGCATTTGGAATGTCTGTATTGTCTTGTGTAAACTCTGTATGATATAGAAGTCATTTAATCAAAACATCCAGCGTAGTTGCACTATAGCCTAGGCTACAAATAGATTATCTAAAGGGTGCTAGACTATGACACCTGTGTTTGTTTCAGGGCTGTAAAACTTGATCCAAAAGGAGCAACAAAAGATGATGGAGAAGAATCACAGGGGGGTCAACCTTTATCTTCTTTTCAAAGTGAGTTTTATTATTATTTAAATTAATCAAATTGATGAACTTTGACGAGGGTGATTAGCTGGTGGGGATTTTAGGCCCAACTATTGCTTCAAATGTTATTAGCGTGGTTCAGAAAATAAGAGTTTTTCAGGGTTAAACTGACTGGCTGCTGGCACAAGGTTGACAAATGAACTCAAAATCTTGCTTGCCAATTTTTCTTTGATTTGGGCAACGGAAAATAGTTACGCAAGTCCAATAAGCATCACATACTCACTGCATTATATCACAGTGTAACTATTTAACAGTAACTACGCTTCACATACTGCACTTCTCCTTCATTACGCTGTCTGTGGCGAAGAAACCATTTATCTGTGTAGTTTGGATTTTATTACTTAAATGTTTCAATACAATACAACTTGAGATGATCTGGACCTGGTCATTAATTTGTTTGCATTTGCTAAATTTGAGATGCTTCAAGAATGGGTCTCATCTGCGTTGCTCACAAACAAACTCAGCTAAATACTGACCTGCGTAAACATGTTGCTGCTCTATCTGTCACAATGAGTGTACTCCTATTATCTATTTTATGCCATAGATCTATTTTTATTGCAGGCCTACATACTATTGAATCCTTCCAGGCAATTCTTCTTCCAATTGGAGCATCAGTGACTCTTTTATTGATGTTCTTCTTTTTTGATTCATTACAACTGGCATTCACTCTGTTGACCGCAGGTTAGACATTTTATGTTTTGTTAGTATATAAATTAAATGGTCACTATAAGATTTAATAAGTAATTTGGACGGTGACGCCCTACCGAAGGCACGCGTACCAGTCCTCTATGTCTAGAGGAGTGGCTCTTTTCGCTAAGAGTAATAGTGTTAAATGCTCCTTAGATCTCAGCCGCTACACTGCAGATCAATTTCAACAGATTTCATGGCAGATAGGCCTTGATTGTCAATGCACAACAATGCACCAAAGCTACTCACAATGCAATTCCCTCTGGACCATTCCATCCGCCATCCTCAGATGGTACTCATTTGATGTTTTTAGATAAAGTCAAGGCTGAGTTGACCTTAGGGGGATTTGAACCACAGTTGATGAGATATGATCCGATCTGTAATCACCCCTATAAGATTTGAAAGTACTTAAATACTACCTTGGTGTAGTGGCTAGGGCGTTGGACCACAGCCCGCAGGGTCTCGGGTTCAATTCCTGGCCGGAGCATTATAGGTTGGCGTCAGGAAGGGCATCCGGCTATTAAATGCACACAAGCTTCAAAATACTAACCAATTTAACCAACCACCCCGGTGAAAAAAAGCTGCAAGCTTACCCGGTTTGTGGATAAATGATAAATAAAAAAAAAATAAAGAAATACTTATAAAGGCAAATCTACTGAAAACCTACTAAAATACTGGCAGTTTTTGAGTAGTATTTCAGTAGGGCCTACCTTTAATAAGTCTCATATAGTATGTTTTCGTACCCTGTATTTTATCATGAATTGAAATCTTTCAGATTGGGAAATGCAGTTACTTACAAAGAAAAATATCAGAAAACTTTTTCTAGATTTAAATTTGGAAAGCTATAGATTCCCATAGTAGAATTAATGCAACATGTCAAACTATGTTTCAATAAAAATTAACATGGTAAAAGGTTAGATAACATATGCTGGAACATCAATAACAAATTCATTTTTTGATAAAAAGTATAACCAGGGTCCGACAAAAGGTTCATCCTTCTGGAATCCCAAAGGCATTTCAACATTTTCTTCTGAATTTTCTTGTTGAGGTTTGACCAGAAAATCATTAAAAACATCAATTTTCTTCTGAATTTTGTCTAGCCTTCCGGGATCTAGGACCCCAGGATCCCCACTTTTGTCAGACCCTGAGTATAACCCGCTTAATAAGATATATCCAAAATTGTTCAACAAAGAGTTGACCACAAAATTGTTTGTAGGGTTTCAAAGCCGGGAATTGCAGATTAAATAAAGAATGAAAGAAATTTGAATTTCACTTATCCCAATTGCACTTGTATATATGCGGGAGGTAAATAATAATCAATTTATTATTTTAAATTTCTCATGTTTCCTTATAGCATAATTTCTTAATTTGACAAGTTTTCAATTAAAAATCATTCAAAATAAAATGAAACAAGTTAAGAATATTATATGCTTCTGTTTGTTGAATTATTCAAACTCTTTTTGATAAACTGATTCGCAGGATAGAGGTGTTGTGTTTATGATCATGGAATTTTTTATATCTTTTTAGTTCTTGCAACAGTTGCATTTTCGTTTTTATTGCTGCCAATTTGTCATCATCTTGCTGCACCGTGTTTTAATACCCATACAAGGTAACCATGCCAACTAAGTGATAATATCAAATGTTTTAGCTATTCATTCTCCACACTGAAAATGTCATCGTCATAAATTTCATTTAGTGAGGGTGACTTGGTCAGCGCTTGTAAGCTAAATCTTCCCCCATACCTTCCCTTGCGAAAAAAATCCATGAGTTCATGAACATTTTTTTGTATGTTTATGAATAGTTGATGAAAAATCACGAAGAGCGAATGAACACTTCATGAACTGGTTCATGATTGTGAAATTTCCTGAAGGTTCATTAACAGTTCATAAACTTTTGGGCAATTTCACGTTTATGAACTCATGAACTTTTTTCGCAGGGGTTCTTTCAGAAAATATTTCTTGAAATAAACTAGATACATATATTTACAATTAATAATCCTTCGATGGATGATAAATTTAAGATGAGACAATAGGCAAATAAAAAACGTTGATGAATATTCCGTTCTCTACTCCTGCTGGTGAATATTCCGTTGCCGCTCCCGGGACCTCGTTAAAAAGCACCCTACTTTGCAAACTGGTAATACGCCAACACCATTAATAATTGACAACAATATTTGAATCTGTTATCACTTTCCTTCTTGTTTCTCTTTTAGAATATCTTTATACCTTTTCAAGTTTTGTATCAACAAAATGATTGTATTATAATTTTTCAGAATTTCGTTTGGATTTTGTGGGAGATTCACAACAGGAGAGATTCTAGCACTGGTTTGTTCATCAGCTATTGTTTTATTATGGATTGTTACTGGCCATTGGTTGCTGATGGATGGTAAGACATGACAGATGTTTATATCCTACCAGCCAATGTAATTTGTGGCAGCAGCAAAGCTAAATGTGAAATGTGATTATCTGTACCAGTGGTTCAATTCACCCCAAGGTCAACTTAACCGGGGTAATAATTATACTTCAAGTAAATACTTCTCAAGGAGACACTTTAAACTGATCTATCTTGAAACATGCTTCGTTGTGGGCAGGACAGCATCCCACTTATGCGCATAATTATCATTTTAAAATGAATATCAAATTGATGGTTTGACTTGACATGAATACCATAATTGTGGGTGTGGCATTTGGTTGTTGAAAACATTTGGAGAGCAGATGAAGAGCTAGATTTGATATGAGATTATTCTGTCTCTGACAGAAAGCCAACCAAAAATTGACTTTACACTTCAGAGATACAAACATATCAATATATGTAACTATAGCAACGGGTTACCCTTGTTGCTGGGCGGTCTGCGAAGATTGAAAATTATCTTCAATTTTACTGTAATTGATAATGCACTCAACGTCAATGATGCGCAGCCTATTGTAATCGACTAGGGGGAAAACCATGTAAGTCGAAAACCCTTCTTCTGATAATTGGCGGCCTGGAGTCACAAAAGAAAGCTAAGGAAAAGATTTGATTTGTTTCGCTACAAAAAAGAAAAACTGATAATAGTAACAAAACCTGTGCTATTACTGATACTATTTACAAATCATTTGGTTAAAAGATGACGTGTTAATGGATGAACATTCAATTTTTGAACTCTCTTTTGTATATCAAGTGTTAGGATATCTCGATGTCTTATCATATTTACAATGCGGATAGAACACCAGGAAGGAATTGAGATATAGATTGATGACTCCCTATTTGAGATGTATTTCTGTGTCTTGACAATTCAAGACATATCTGCCATGAAATTTGTTACGCCTGAGACCAAGTATCTTGGCGCTGTGTTGGTGTTTCAGACTGCAAACACATTAATCAATGAACTGTGGTACCCCCAACAGGGTGCGTGCCAGAACTTGCCAATTCTCTGAGCCCCTATGTGAACAGTTTGTGAACGTTAAATGACGTGTTCATCATTAATGTCCATGAATAAAATCAACAAAAAGCAGGCCATTTATTGTTCGTAGAATGGTCATGAACTGCCATTAAAAAGATTAATGAGAAAGAGGACATATCACGTTCATGAACTGTTCATCTAAAGATTAGCGAAGAGGAGACCATTTATAGCATAAGCAAATTTGTAGATTTGATCTCTGATTGGACCTCTGAACATCATACTCAAAATGTCAAGTTCATTTCCATATTTGTTTTCATAATATCAAATCAATGAATGATCATGGTGATAATAGATGTAATATAAATTAAAGGAGGATTAGCTCAGATGGCAGAACAACCAAACTTCAGCTTGGATCATATCTGATCGACTGTGGTTCAAATCCCCCGAAGGTCAACTCAGCCTTGACTTTATCTGAAACATCAAATGAGTACCATCTGAGGGTGGCGGATAGAATGGTCCAGACAGAATTGCATTGTGAGTAGCTGTGGTGCATCGTTGCGCATTGACAATCGAGACCTATTTGCCATGAAATCTGTTGAAATTGATCTGCAATGTCGCGGCTGAGATCAACAAATCATTGCTCTCAGCAAAAAATGTCACTCATCTAGAAACAGAGGAGTGGTACAGGTGCCTTCAGTAGGGCAACACCATTCTACATTACTTTTTATTATAAAATTACTTCTTTAAATTAACTTAGATTTGTATTTCAGATTTAAAATTATAACATCTGATTTTGTTTTCTTTGTTTGCTTTATTCAGCCTTAGCAATGGCACTATGTGTTGCTATGATAGCATTTGTTCGATTACCCAGTCTCAAGGTTTCTGTACTTCTGCTCTTTGGTCTCCTTGTTTACGACGTTTTCTGGGTATGTCACCACGATTACGCAACAGTAATATATGTTTTCACTAAGAACATTATGTTGAACACTTTGTTCTTGGAATTCGACACCTGATGAAATTTGATACCGAAATGAAGCCATAAAATTAATACAGTTAAAACGTTATATTTTCTTTTGGCATAAAATACAGAAAGTAAATATAACAATCGAAGACTGTTTGAACCACAACTGCAAAACAGCGATAATATTTTATTCTGAAACTGACTTAGGACCACGCACACATGGACCTCACAGACCTTCGCATTTACACCTTAAAATACCTTTTTGGCAAAGGACTAAACAAACAGGACAACAGGCTGCTAGAAATGCAAGATTTAATACCACAGCTAATAAATGTACACATCGCAACAATCGTGTTCTAAACATACTGTATAACAGAAATATTTTTGATGTGTTTTTGTCGATAGGCCTAAACATAAATTAAAATGTTTAATGTATGGTAGAATTTTTGTTTGATAATATTTTTTTATTTTCCAGGTCTTCTTCTCTCAGTATATATTTCATGTCAATGTTATGATGAAGGTTGCAACACAACCTGCTTTCAACCCTGTAAGTTAATTGAGTTGCAAGCTGCTGGTTAATAGCAATATTTAATCTACAGTATTTACCACTATGGATTTTGAAAATCTGAAAGTGGGTTAGGATGGAAAAGAAATTTAATTTCAAATTATATTTCATTCGTTTTGACTAAAACACATTTTTTATACATATTATCTTTGTTAATAAATTTGTACTGCTGTATCATATCTGTAATAGAAGCATTTTAGACACTAATAATAAAATTGATTTCTTGTCTTAGTTTTAGATGTATGATATAATGATATAAAATTGTGTGTTTTATATTTTTTTCATCAGGTTAACATTATTTCTGATAAATTCAACTTTCCATCTGTCAGAGGAAGACCGATGTTGTCCCTACCAGGAAAGCTTGTTTTCCCCAGGTATTAAAATATGCATGACATTTCCATCATCATTTTCATTTATTCCGAAATATGATAAACTGCAATCTTTTTATACTACTAAAAAATTTTTGAGTTCATGAACAGCTTATACACATTTCATGAACAGTTCATGAATGTTAAATGGCCATTTTTCATGGATCTTTTCATGAACTGTTTTCACAGGAACCATTGAAGTATGTGAATAACACACAGTTTCTTATAATTTTGACTCCCAAATGATAGACTATATGATGTACTGTTCTTAGAAGTATTTAAGCTATCCTCCATTTCCCTCTAATGTTTCTTGGTCAATTGAGATCTCACTCCCTGGACTTGACTAGGATTACAGCAAAAATGCAAATCATGCCAGGTTATATACACAGCATCAATCAAATACTCAGTAAATCATGTCTAAGTATAACTGCATGTACAAGGCGTTTCAGGTATTTCTAACTTGCTTTGATTAGTTAAGTGTCTTGATGGCCGGATTAATCACTGCAAATAATTTAGATATCTGTTTATCATGCGATGAAAATGAAGATTCAATCATAGTGATAGATATTTCATTTTTTGTTTCTATAGCAACCACAGGACTGGACATTTTTCTATGCTTGGGCTAGGTGACATTGTAAGTATCATTACCTGTGTTTAGCAGCCACGTACCGTTTGTGCGAAAGACCGTTAGAGTTTTCACCGTAAGAATAATAAATATAAACACCAAATAAATAATTTCAGAATTTCAAAATAGATTCAAGCAGGAAGCAGGAATTTCATTAAAACAAATTTCACCGATTGTGATGTGTAATGGCGACAAGTCGATAATTTCTTTTCTTTCTTTTTTGAAACTTTTTTGAAACTAAACATAATGAAGTATACAACTTTATTTGCACCAAAACCATTGCAAAAGTGTGAAATTTCATGGCGTTCACATGGCATTTTCACATTTTAATATCGTGTTTTCGTTTTATATTATATGGATGCTTCCATGGCTTTTCAAACTTTTGATGGTTTAAAACATTTTCACACTTTTTACATTTTCATTGGTTTTGGTGACGGCGGTGCAATGTTTTACCATGGATTACATTAAATTGTATCTTATTTCAGTTAGTGTAAACCATGTAGTTTTATAATAAGAATAAGAATAATGTTACATTTTCAATCATATATATATATTTGTGAATGACAGTCACCTCGTAAGCACAAGTTCCTGTTGATTGAGGCACATTACGGATTTACAGACGGATACAAAGAAACACATAATAGATATTGAACCGAGGTCTCTTGCACATCGCAGACGCTCTGCCACTGGGCTGGTTGTACGTACGTTCACAAATGGGAAATTTAAAGGCACATCAATGATATACTTCGTTGTAGCAGTTATAATATATAATATATAAACCAGGCAATGCGAGCATTATTGAAATCCAAGTTAGAAACATTACTTAATATTTAATAGGCCTATTTATTCGTATGATGTCAAATTGATGTCAATATTAACTAATTAAAAACAGAATGAGATTACATTTATTTGATTGTCCGTCACTACCTCGTCGCCATTACTGTGTTTAACGTACTTTTAACGTTATCTTGAATTGTAAATGGCTCACGTAATTATCCAGATGTCTTGCAAGTGATATTATTTCAGTCTGCTTGTTGTTTTAGGTAATGCCTGGTTTGCTGCTATGCTTCGTTCTACGTTTTGATAATCATAAACGATTAACACAAACTGGGACAGAAAGCCCACCGCGTCTTCTCTATTTTCATTTCTCATTAATTGGGTATTTTATTGGTAAGTTGTTCAGTTTAGCCAAGCTTTATTCAAATTAGTAAACGCAACTTGAAGATAATTATCTGCTATCATTTCATGAAATCATCATTTTGATTCAAAACAGTTGGTCATTGTGCAAGGAAATGTGGTGTCTGCTGCTTTAGATAAGATTAAATGTGTCCCTTATCACCAACACTATCGTCTGATGTATTTGCGTTCATTATTAATGTGTTGCATACGTCTACTATAATATAATACTATTTGCGTATAACTATCAAATGTTATTTCTCTGTATAACTGTAATAGGATATAAGATTATGTTGGGCAGGAAGATGGTACACTCAGACACTTTATATACGGATACGTAAAATTAAGTTTCTTAAAAATGTTCTTCTATATTGCTCTTAATTTTCTGTTGAAAATCCAAATATAATATTATTTACATTATATATTTTATCTTATAAATAAACATCTTCAAAACTGTGCCTTGGAATGCTCGTAATAATTTGTTCTTGAGTTTATCAGACTTTGAGGTTCAATAAAAAAAGATAACAAAAAAGAGAGTTACCAAATTTTATACGATCTAATTATCGTTTTTGGAATCCAACTGTTCCATAATGACCAATTATCTACTGTGTTTGCAGTTATCGAGTCTTCTTTTTTATCTGTGTCTCACTCAATCATGAGAGTTGATATTGTCTTTCTGTTCAAAAGTAAAACTAAATAATCCAATTTAATAGAATATTCATGTCTTCGACTTACACAATAAGTTAGTTTTTATTATCCGATGATAATGATGATGAAATCAACACTCTCTAAATGTGATAATATTATTCATCACAATAATAATAATAATATTTGTTGCTGTTGTTGTTGTTGTATAGGTCTGGTCACGGCAACTGTTGCATCCGAAGTGACCAAATCAGCCCAACCAGCCCTCCTCTACCTTGTTCCGTTTACAATATTACCATTGGTTGTCCGTGCGTACGTAAAGGTAAGCAAACATTATTATTATTATTATTATTATTATTATTATTATTATTATTATTATTATTATTATTATTATTATTATTATTATTATTATTATTATTATTATTATTATTATTATTATTATTATTATTATTATTATTATTATTATTATTATTATTATTATTATTATTATTATTATTATTATTATTATTATTATTATTATTATTATTATTATTATTATTATTATTATTATTATTATTATTATTATTATTATTATTATTATTATTATTATTATTATTATTATGACAATCATATTTTCTTGGATTCTTACATGTGATCATCATCGCGCAATGGGATGACGGGCTTGTGATGTGGATTCCAGATTCGGATAGAATGAAGTTGTTATAGATTAATTCATTATCGATAACATCGTACAATCGATTACTCTGTGGATCAATTTGAGACTCTCATATACGGTCATGGTTGTCATGGTTGCAGAGTACGATTTGTGTCTCAAGCTGAAATGTTCGGTGATCAGTTGAAAACAAGTTCTGCAGCGACTTATAGATTAATTTCTATTTGTTTTTTTGTTACACCTAATATCGGTTATATATCCTTTTATGGGGAAGCCGTTGAGCCGTCATTGCGAATCATTATTGCGTTTGATTGTCCATGTAGACCCAAGTACCCTTTACGATCTCACGCACATTCGTCTTATACAAAACTCTCAATAGTAGATCACTTCAGTGTACGCAAGAGTGTACGTTTGATCACTTCAGTGTACGCAAGAGTGTACGTTTGTTGTTTGATTGACTGTATCAGAATAGCTTTTGTTGCTCTCGACCCGATGGGCACCTTTCATGGGCCACCTATTTCCTTGCTTAATCAGTAGTACCATGGTAGTACGTTACGAATGATATTCAATTCTTTATACGCTATCTCTGATTTGTGTTAAGACTCAGGTATGAAAACTTTGTTTCTCTAATTAATTTTTCGAATAGGGTGATCTGAGAAAGATGTGGCAGCATCCGTTTGCTGATCTCAAGCCGTCTGTGCTGGATGTTTAAATATTTGTTCCATGCACTCTCTGTTATGACATCTTGGTCGTGGCATCATAATTATTCGGAATGACAGATAATTGTTAGCAAACAAATGCATCATATCATGAATTTAAAGTTGTTTTGTTTAGTTAGCTTGTATAGTATATAGATTAGTTTAATTATATATTTATGTAAATAGTATTTGCGCCTTATAACTACTGTAATAGGAATAAATTGATAAATTTTGCTTATAGGATTGAGATGTCTCCTAAAATAACCATGTACATTACAGTATTCACACATGTGTTATCAATGGCAATGATATCCGATTTATCTAGATATATGGTAAGCTATTATGAATGTGTAGTCTTTGATTCCTTTTATTACATTCTATCGTATACTATCTATAATTCTATATTCCTTTATTTTCAAGTTCATTATCTTATTGCTGAATACTGCCAATACAGCTATAGAGTCCTCCAGACATAGCTGACAAAGAAACTTGTTAATAACACATTCACGATACAAAATATAATGAAAATATACTATGGAAGATACTATACTTGCCCATAGCCCCGTCGTTAGCACACTTACATATTAAACGGTTTTCAATTGCTGATGACCAGAAACGCTACTGTTTTATCATAACTGTTATCATTCTAGGGATGTTAGTAATAATGTCAAAACAAGGAACTTCATGTCAATGTTAGTCATATTATAATTAGAACTGAGCACTTCGTACAGTACAGTACATGTAAATGTATACTCTACCGTAATGTCATCCTCAATAATTTTACTGGGGATGACATTTTGAGAGCAGACAGCAGCAGCATGCTGGAATTGGAATATCAAATGTAACAAGCAATAAATAATGATTCCATTAATTCATGAGCGATTAATAAAATCATTTCCGAATCAATTTGGTTATATTGTAAAAATTACTTTATTTTGCTACAAATGTTCTACTCAACTTACTTTTAGTTCCTAACGTTTCGTCTAATGTGACCACGTGATTTTCTATCGACCAATACGAAGCGGATAATTCAGCGCGGCGGCCGATGGTATGTTTGCTTGCTGCCATTTTTCTTCCGTCGGTTCTTCTTATTGCAATTCTTGTTATTCAAAGATTTTACGAAAGTTTATAATTTAACCAAGTATATTTGGATTCGTTGATGGATGACATCACTCGTTGGTGGTTTCAACGTCTTTAAATGGACGTAACACCAATTAAACAGTATGACAACATGCTAAATTTGCTATGAATCCATCTGGAAAAGCTTCAAATGCTGGGTTTTTTCTCGGAGATAGTCCGACTAATGTCTTTTCGTTGGTAAGTGCGACATGAGTTTCATATCATTCCTCTATCACATAATTCATCTTTGATTGTAGCATAAGCATGTTGTTAAAGCTTGGACATCAAACACATTATTTATAATTTAGACTCATTTCCTTCGATAGAGTTGCTGTTTTGAGTTGATTTCATTTTTGTGATGAAACCTCCATGATGGTTTCATAAATTTTATCAATTTGATTTTACTTAAGCTATTCGTTATCTTTTCCTCAGCTAGACCCTTCATTTTTATCGTGTTGTTTATGTATGACAGTATCATAGTATTTATTGAAACTATCCTGTTTGTATGTTTGGTGGGTGTGATTTGAGCCGATGAACTTTTCTCAATAGTCAACATGCTGCTCGTGAGACATAATTCATTTCAAAAATGTTTTTATTTCCTATCTAATTTCCCAATGTAATTATGATATGTGAGATGAAAAAGTAAAATTTAAATATCGTTCACACGACGTGTGTGTCTCTTCTCGCTTGTTTCAATTATAAACATAAAAGATTTGAAAACTGAAGTTTATTCCTCGACATGAAATGATAATTCATCCGACATAAAAGAAATCATTGTTCTAATGAAATGTTATAAGAAGAAAGATTTTGAAATTTGTCTTTGTTGAAATCAGTGCTGATTGAAGGTAGATCATCTGTAAACACGTTAATAAAGTAATCTCGTTGCCTCTTATGTACACAATAATTGCCTCCATAATTAAGCTAAAATTCATCAAGTTCTGAACTTGTTTATTATCGCAGTTCCACAGACAAAGAAACTTTATTTTCAAAATGGAGTTCTCATAATAATTTGTTTTAGTAACATTTTTATTAATCATGTTACTACTAGACAATAAACGGACTGAGAAACCTTCTGGATATATTATCTGTTTTTATTTATGTCGAACTTGTTATTCTCTTCGCTCTCGATTATAAATACTTCTCGGTATTTGCAGCTGTCAGGCCTTGTTTTCATTGATCAAATTTTGAACTGTTTTTCACTCTTGACATTTACAAAGGCTAGTTTTTATCCTTGCTAATCCATTTTGGCACATAACCCATATCTTTGCTTCTCACTATCCTCGTTGATTTGAAATGGTAGGATTAATTCTTCATTCTTGATTTTCACAGAATTTCTATTCGTTTTTTTCATTGAAACTTGAATGTTTACTCTAATGACTAAACCATAATTTAAATAGTTTATTAATATTTTGTACAGTATTTAACAATTGCCGTCTAAACAGTTATCTTTTAAACAATTTTTATAAAATTGCCTAATAGTTCAAATCTTTATTGTAAAACTCTTAAAATCGCTTGACCCTTTCCTTTTACAAATTTAATGTCCATTTTTGAACAATGTGTTATTATTCATATCTTATTATTAATTTTTAAATATTGTCTCATGTACTCAATATTTAATTATAAAGTGTTTTTTCTTCAGACAAAATTGTTCTTGTAAATTTGATTTGCTTTCTATTTAGTCAGTGTTCGTCTTATTGTTGACGTCAAAACTTTTGCGCCCACACAAACGTGATTCACAACAAATGATTTCGAAACGAAGCTTAAAGGGAGAATACTGACCGGGGAACATTGCGCGCTCAACCAACTCATACGTCATCAATTTAAACAAAGCTTTGAGAAAAGCTGCCGTGCGTGTGAGTTCCGAGTGAGCTTCGTTTTATTATTCTGGCCGTATGTTGATTTTATGGTAAAGCATTTCAAATGAACAAATTAAAATCACAATTTGGGAGCAATACTACGTACTTATTTTATCACGTTCTGGACTTTAATGTATTGTTTACTATGTGATCAACAGTATAAAAAGTATGATGTGCAGAAGCGGTTTTAGTTCGATCAGTTCGATTGATATGTTGAACGAAAGTAACACTAAACAAGAACCTTGTTTAACATTTTTATTTTTGTTATAAAGCCAAATCCTTGTGTTTCTTGACATCTTAGGTCATCTTGCGTATCGACTATCGTTCTTTTTCATGTTTTTGATGTAACGATCGGTCCATAAAAGCTTGCCAACTAATAACAAGGCAACTTCAGTAAATATAACCAAGGATAAATATACCAAAAGCAAACTAATGTGATAATTCAATAAAACTATGCGAATCTGAGTTAAATACATGGAATAAATCGTTGTTCAAAAACATTGATTCGTTGATGATTGTCACGAGTTCACGGCTTCGACATTTGTTCCTGTCTCGTGCTTTTGATTATTTCGTTCAAAACAATAGAATTAAGGCGAGGCCGACTCTGTTTCAAAACGAGTACTTGAATTTGGTATGAAGAATTCAAGTTCCGCGCGCAACGTTCCCCGGTCAGTATTCTCCCTTTAAAAACATCGGAAATCGTAACCAACTTGAGCATAATTTCTGCAACTCTGCAAGGTTGTGCATAACAAAACAATACTACAAAATCATACTGAGTATGTACTGTAATAGAAAGGTGTTTACAAATGTTTTGATTTCAAGCTTTAAAAATGTGTTTGGTCGTTCTGTATGCATCAATAATCCTTCTATTATCAAATATCTTAGGTCTTTGTAGTCTTTGATTTTATCTTGTTTGAAAATAAGCTTAAGTGGATATGCTATACCCACCGTTTATTTCTTAACAAAGTAGGTCGAGTTTACAACAATAGATTAACATGTTTCATTGCTTACAGTCAGCTATTTCAGAGTTTAATTATGTTATTCATTGACTTGCTGCATAGATTATCTCAAAAATACTGGAAGAGAAATGTAAATATCGATATCATTTATGATGTATATGGCATGTCTGCAACACAGTTACGTTTTTAACAGTAACATAGTTGGTTTTATGTTATTACATAGAAAAAGCTGTATAATTTCAATTTGGTTTATAAATTGTAATTGATCGAGACTTAACTCTTTACTACTTTCTTAAAAAGTTGAAATAACCAACATTTGGAATCATGCCAATCTATCGATTCAAACCCAAATCTATAGAATTTCCCGGGTAAATATAATCTGGATTGTGATTGACAGCTTATTAATACTCCACTGCACACCCAAAGAAAATTCTAGAAAGTTGTAGAATAGTTCTATACAATCAATCTCTCTAATTATACACCCCACACCACCTTGCTTAATGATCAGAGGGGGATGTTAAGCAAGTTCAAGAGTGTACTGTGTAATCCTGGTGAAACAATCATAATCCGTTTACGGTACTATCACTAATTTTCAGAACTATTTTTATCAAGCTCTACTATTTCACATGCTATGAGGACAGTGATATTAATTAAAGTAACACTATCAACAGGGCCCGACAAAAGGTTTATTACTGAAACATGAAGCCTGTGATTTCTATATTTAACAGCCGGCTGCTATGAGAGGTAGATAGATTGACCAATATCTGCAGGTGTAACCTTTAATACAAGGTCGATTCAATAGAAAATACTAATTTCACGCTACTCTATCTTTCAGGCAAGCTTAAAAGGGCTGAGATGGAAAAAGTTCACCACATTGTGTAATTCGTCTCCACAAAGTGTGTCTGCTGATTCTATCCTGTCGTCATATGCCAATCTGCTTGCGTGTGATATTTTATGTGCATGGCAGTGTGTCCCAAGAGATGTTGTTCCTTTACTGCCTGATGAAAACTCAAACTTAACGTCATCCTCAAAGACATTAATTGCATTTTGGTATGGTAGCGAACCGCATTGGATATCATTGCTAAGCTCACAGTTGAAAGGTAAATCCATTTCTTTGTTTGTGTTGTATCTGACAGTACTAAGTAAAGTTTATATCGGAAAATAATGGCTAAATATTAATCGGTGTAGATAGTCGGCAAATTTGAAGTTTATGTTGGAAAATAATCAGTAAATATTGATCGGTGTAGATAATCGGCAAATTTATTAATCAGTGCACCTCTAAATTCAACATGGAACAGGAAAACCCAGGCTAGAACATACAGCCACATTTACTCTAGTTTTATCTGTGCACCAGGAACAAGGTAGTCCAACATGTTTATGTTAGAACTGCTTATATACCAGCATTTGAAAGCAATAAATTGTTTGAAAAATAATTGTTTAGGTTTAATCAGGGCCAGGGGATTCTGAGACTGAGAGTACCTGAAGACTGGAAGAAAATCTGAAGGAATTGAAACAGCAAATGACATTTGAAAGTTCTGGAATCAAAAGGAAGCCACATTTCTGTTTCATTTTCTTCCAAACATTTCCAGAAGATGCAATTTAGCAATATTTTGATCAGTGAATGAAATTTGTATCCTATTAATTGTTGGCTCTATTCATATTTATATGCGATTTTCAACTGAATAATTTCACATCTGAAAATCTGAAAATCACATCTGAAAAATTGAATCCCGGAAGAAAAAACACTTTATTGAACCCGGAATTTATTGATCAGGGAACAACTCATACCTGTAGTCTGTCAAACTCTGTTATATAACACCATGCTCAGTATCACCAACATAGAATTGAGTTTCAAAATCTCGATTCTAGTACTGAATACTGATGTCACATGATATAATGCAGTACTCACCCTGGCTACAGTGTTAGTATTATATTGGGTCACTGATTTAATCTGTTTCTATTTTGATTCATTCTAGATATTGATTCAGGTTCAACTGAGAATGGATGGTCATTGGAATATCAAGGGTTGCTCTTTCAAGCAATACGGAATCTACTGGATAGGTAAAGAGACACCTTTTACGCTGTTCACATGATTATGCACTTTCAAAGCTATAATTGGTGCATTACAGCTTACCAAATTTCGAGACTTACTCTTGAACCATACATGACCTCTACCAAAGTCCTATGTCCTATAAACTATTATTCTTTGATAAGCAAACATCATCATCATCATCATTTATTCCGCATTAACCTGATAAACATGCACAATATTTTCACAGCACTGATTTCACAGAACAGATGTTAACTTAACTCACGTTTTCAATTTTACTGATATATGTCTATACTATTTTCAATAATATTTGTCTATCTTGTGATCGTTGTAGGAATCTTGCAAAATCAGGAACAAGAAAATTGGGAGAATGGTATTTTGACCTGTGTCACGAAAAATCTGAAGAAAGGTATATGGAGGAAAAGCCATTATACATTGAACAGAAAACACTGAACGTGCTTACTTTGTCCACAATTAAAAAAGTGCTTTGGCAAGCATGTGCAGTTGATTTCTGTAGCCAAGGTTCGACAAAATGTTTAGCCTTCTGGAATCATAGAGGCATTTCAACATTTCCTTCTGGATTTTTTGTTGATGTTTGAAATCATTAAAAATATCAATTTTCTTCTTAATTTGATCTAACCTACTTTTGTCAGACCCTGGCTCTAGTTATGCATTACGGATTGTAATTGATTGTTACTTGCATTCATGTCCATAACCATTGTTCAAATGAATGAGGCTATACAATGTCACTTAATGCAATGGCAAAATTTCAATGAAGATTGTTTAAATTTGGTTTGTTTCGTTGATCCTTACAAGATTAAACAGTGACACGGGAGTCATAAATGTCATCATACTCAGTAGCCAATTGTATGGTAGTATTTATTGAACAATATTTAAGCGCATTTCATGAACGTTTATATTATCTTCCTTTCATTATAATAAGCTAATCATTAATGTTAAATTTCAGATTTTGACTATTTCTTTGCCTAATCACATTTTGTGTATTATTTACGTTCTAGGCAAATCCCAGCTTTTAATTTCAAGTTTTTTGTGTATGGTGAAAGTACGATTGCGGTCAGTGTGTCTGTCAATCCCCATTTTCCACTGCGGAAGATCTCTGCAGACGATATTGCAAGTGCAGGATCTAACGCTGTCCCAGACTCAGGTTGGTTGGCTTCATCATTCTCAACTTTTCTTATCTGTCTAAAATTTTTAGATGATATTTGAGGGCGTTGAACCACGATATTGTCATTTTATTATTACTTGAACTGTCTGCTCAAGGGCAATGTCACAATGAAGTATTTACGCAATTACGCATGCAGCAGTATTCCCTTATGTATCCCCCTTTCAATCCAGGACAACAAAGTCTGTATATCTAATTCCTGCTCTGAATAATAAAATTATGCAGGCATATTATCTCACATTCAGTAGAAAAGAAATATTTTATATTCCTAGAATACAAACTTAAGGCACACTCAATCATTTGGAGTTAACCAAATGAATTACTGTGTATTAATTATCTAGTTGCTAAAGGCCACCAAGAACCTGTTTTAAGACCTAACTATGAAACCTGGTAGCCAGATCTAAAGCAATACCAAATAACAGGCTACATACAAAGACCAGCTTTGTAACAACACAAGGGGCACTGAACTGCTTGAATTCTTATGGCATTGATCTTAATTACATAGTGTGTAGTACTCACTGTGTACTTACAGAATCCGCTGAAACGTTTCAGTAAAGCATGAAATGTTTCTTGCAGCAGATAAGATCCCATCATCGATGGGGATTTCGTTCTGCATCTTTTGAACTTCTCCTATTTTGATATGTTTGTAGTTTATTTATCACCATTTGGTTTCCACGGGAAATTAACTGGCAAGAAAATATCTCAGAAGGATTCCAACTGTTTGGAGGTAATGGCATTATGGGACAAATATTTCCCTGGAGATAGTCCAACTGATGCCGATGTACCTGGAACAGAGGAACCCTGCCTAGTCGAAGTTGCCATTGGAGACAGACGGTTAATGTATCCAAGTCATCTAGTACTTGTCCGAACAAACAGTAAGTGCAGCTGCAATTGCAGTTATAAGCACTCTTTCTACTTTAATCTGATTTCAAAATTTCAAACATTGTTGAACATCTGTAGAATGGTGTAGCATGCTTTCATTGCGTACTGGAGAATTTTTAAAACTTCAAAAAGGATGTAACTGGGAATTTCCTATATATACATATATATATATATATCTGAGTTACATTAGGAACAGATTATACCGTGATAGTGGCATCTTGCACATAATTACACTGATTATTTTCAAAACAACTGTCTCACCATCAATAATTGCATCTGCATCCTAACAATTGGATCTCTTAACAGACATTACTTAATGTTTTCATATATTGTTTTGGTTTGGCCCCTTGACTTGAGTATGACCCTCTTATCTTACGCTGTGTGATATTCACATGTTTGTTTATATATTCCCTTGCAGACAACAACTGTGATTCATATATGCTTCATCAAACAAAACTCTCACCAGGATGTGCAAATGAAAAACTATTAACAAAGATCAAATCTGTCCGTAATGATAAAACAAGCCGTTCAATGCTGAGGCACATTGTGAAACAATTGGAAAGTAGACCACACACTCCTAGGTAAGTGGTCCTTGCGACATACTCGGGGCATCATTGGTGTACCACTATGCTCCTTCTTTAGTGCCCAGTAGAATATTATTTATGTCATCATTTATAATAGCACCTGTCTAATGACCCAATGATCGGATTCATACAACGCCTTTGTTGTAAATTCCACAGACACGTATGCTATTTGCATGTTTCCCCTTTTCAGGATGCCTATCACAGGTGCAAGGACGGAAGGAGCAAACAGCAATGACACATCCTTGAAACCACTTTGGGAATTTAAAGAAGGCAATCGGCATCCTGCTTGTGAGTGCCTTTCGACAACATCAAGTACCCTGCGGTAAGTTTGTGCCATTGAACAACAGCAGTTAGTACGCAGTGCTTATTTTCTTTGTTATGCACTGCTGATCTGTTGTAATTTATTTTTATAGGACAAAATCATCTAACCGTCTGTTTAACCCAATCCATCGTCACACAGCCTCGTCTACCGGCAGCAGCTCAAACACATCATCAAAAAGAGACCAACGTCGACCTACTTTTCCGTTCCACCAAAGAAGTCTTAAGAAAGCCAATCAACTGATCCCACTGTCAACAATGCACAAAGTAAGACAACCGTCAAATAGCAGCACATCGACAGTATCTCAACTACCAAGGACAATGACCCCACCTGTAACAGCTGCAGTATCTGCGTCATCATCTACCAACGAAACATCCAAACCATCAGAATGCACTCTCAATGAAGTCATCTCATTACAGAAAGTAGATGATAGTCAGCAGGGGTGGTCTCATTTAACTAACAACAACAGTGCAAGTGATCCTAACGGCAAAGATTATGATTTCACAAAGTATACAGCCACACCAGAATCATTAGCATCCCCTTCGTATCTCCTACCGTCATCATTGAAACCAAACCGACCTAGATTATTATTGGATGATGTGGATAACGAACCTATCATTGATCATTTATATCAGTTATATACCATGAATACCAATAACAATTCATTGTCATCAGCTGATTCAACATTGCCGCCCGATGGAAGAAATAATTCAGGGTGAGAATATTACCTAGAATGTATTGCATGTCCTTGGTTAATGTTGTTAGTGTATAACTTCATGTACACTAATCTTATTATGTTTGATATTTTAATTTAGATCAACTACGAGTGCAGTCAAAGTAAACAAAGTAGAAGAAAAGGGAAACGTCAAAGCCACTGCTGGTTCAAAGCGACGTCATACACAACGCCCAAGAGGACGACCTAGCACTAACAACTCCACTGTTCAACAACAGGCTCTTTTATCGCCAACTTCTGATCCCTTTGCGCCTGTTTTTGATGATCCAAATAATGAGGGGAGTTCCAACTACCCATCCTCTGCCAAACGACATCGAAATGATAACATCCTGTCACCTGGCAACAACACAAACAAATCATCCCATAAAAGTAAAAAACATTTGAAACGTGAAACAGAGGCAGCAATATCTCGTCACTTGCCACAGACTTTATCAGAATCCACAGTGGCATTCAATTCATTTCCATCTCCTCCCACGCCATCATTTACTTCTCCTACCCCTCGTCATTCTAGTCTCAGTTTGATGAGTACAAAAGACCTAATGGTGCGAGAGGATGATTTGGATCGATTGTTTGATAACTCAGACGAAGAAGGATTTCCAAACACGGGAGGCTTGGCTCTAGATGATGATGTCCATCATGACATGATAAAGGATAAAAAAGTAAATTTATTATTATCATCATTAGAATTACTGTGAACAACTCTATAGGGCTTGTGTGTTGTGATCAATCCCTAGACTGGCAACCAACAATATCAATGGACATGAGTGCTTTGTGTACAAACTATTGATGTAGGTGATAGTTAAGTTATGATGTTTACAAACTACAGCTTCTGCAGCAGCCTAAAAGTACTAGAATTCGCATGTGAGGAATCCAATGAGTGTGAGTTCAGTGAGTTGCTCGTGATTCCCGCCTTTGCGAGTTTATCTTGGAATGACTTGAGTATGCCAAGCCCCAATTGCTTTGTATAACACATTTTATAAACTCTTACGTGACTTTCTTACTCATTAGGTAATGTTCCTGTATCCTCAAATTTGAATTTTTCATCAATGTCAAGTTCAAATTGTAAGATCGATCGATTGTGTTTTCGAACCTATTTTTATTTTGTGTTGATATGGTGATTTGGCGTCAGAACTCTAAACCAATCAGACTGATGGAATCAATTTTGTTATAAGTCAAACCTGTTATAACGGTCACCTCTATAAAGCGGCCACCTGTCTATAGTGGTCACTCTTGCAATGTTTAAAATAATATTTTCTATTGAATCAAACCTGTCTATAATGGTCAATTTATCTACCTCTCAAAGCTGGCCGTTATATACAGGTTTCACTGTAATACAAATGCTCATAGTAGACTGCATTATTTATTATGATAGGATATTGGGTCATCTCTGCATTCAAATCAAATCGATTTCTCACCGGGAGCGATGCAATCAGACGATGCCGGTGGTAATTCTGCATATTCAAGAGGAGGATACAATCAAACTAATTTCAGTCAGCATGATTTAGCTCAGATGTTTCCAACTCCACCTTCTATGGAAGCCTCTTCATTTGCTACATCACCAGCAATGGTTACATGCAATGATCACTTTAGTCAGTTGTCATCAACTATGACACATACGACAATGCTACTATCTCCAGATAAGGCAATGTTACATCAGTATGGTACCGCTACTAAAGGATCAGATGATATGGTAAGTCTACTCTGTCAATAAAGCACACCTCAGCACCCTACTAGTTGTTAATTATATCAAACTCATCAATCTGTTCAACTCTATCTCAGGATGTTCTTCACTCAACCGACTATCATTCTACGAGAAACTCATTTGGATGTGATATGTTTGCACCTCTGAAGGATTTACGCAGTGTTAAACTACGACAGACGCTTGCTTTCAAGCAATTGCCACGCTATCAGCCAAGTGCAAAATCATCTAAAGGAATGCTACAAATCAAAGAACAAACAACTATTGACTGCAAAACAGAAGGTGTTAGTATGAATAGCACACTGTCACTAGATGCATTAACAAATACCCTGGAAGATGTTACTAGACCGATACCACAAGTGGAGTTAGCAATGTCACTAGACAACGACCCATTCCTAAATATGAAATCTGTCGAGAGAGCACCCTCGAACCAATTAGCAATTTGTGGAGAATCCCTTGAGCTAGTTCTATCTCTGTCAACTGTGCTGCATTCGATGAAAGGAATCCGCTATAAAATGTCATCTGGAATACCATCACATCTGTCCTCGTTCGTTAGCTCATTATGTGAATGTAATTCAATGTTTTTACAAGATCAAAAGTCTCCAAAGACATTGCCAATATTATCCACTGATAACATAATGGCGGGAGATCAAGTCTGTGAAGAACTTATATCAGGAAGTATTGACAGAGTAACTATCAAACCACTGGCTAATAAATTGTCTTTGTCTCTTCCGCTTTCTGAAAGCAAATTGTCGCCATCAAAAACATTTCAACTCAGCAACGGATTTGAACATTACCTTGACCAGTTCTCTACCCCACTCGCATCATTATTCACATCAGGATTGCTTGATCATCATTACAACAAATCGAAAGAAGAGGAACCGCTGTCACGCACCCAAGGTTGGTAACCTTATGTTGTAGGTTCTGAGTGGATGCACTACAGAGAGGCAATTTTTTGCTCGCTGAGAACATGAACAAGTCCCTCAAATATATTTTTGTAAAAATAACTGATGTGTTCTAAAATTGTTTTGAATGAAAGCAATCTTCTACTACTCTTAAGAAATTCATTTTGAATGTTCTAAGTTTCGTTAACTTTATTCGACAGGTAGTTACTGTACCAATGGTTATAAATTGTAATATTATACACATTTGCCATTATTATTTGTTGTAGAATGTTTACCCAAGGAGATTTTGTTTAGAATGTTTGTTATCATTTTGATAATACAGTATGTCTTATTACTTAGGCTTATACGAACACACTGGCCATCAATTGAAACAATTTTATCCTAAACTGAAGTCAGCTCTGATACAAACCATGCAACATGGCTTCAATAATCACACAAGATTGGAAGGTCCACTGTCGTTTCAATCGCTACACAAACAAGCTGGGAAATGTAAGCACATCCTAATCAATGTGCTCCATTGTATTGCATAACATTGATGATTATTAACGTTGTTCTAATGTTGTCTGTCTCCTGAGCTGTGCTGCCTTGAGATCTGAGCTAATCTACCCGTCTGTCTACCCCTGTGTGATACCATGCTGCAGGGCGTATTTTCACAGTTTTAATAGTTTTTTTAGTCACACAGTGTTGCGCTATGACATGTTGTTCTTGCTTCCATCCCTACCAGTCAGAATAAAGCTTTGAAGGACATCGGGTTATATAATGCACATATAGTAGTCATACACCGTAGCATTAATGGACAGACTGGACCATCATGCATAGTTGGTTGGCAGTTGGCACCATTGATGTCTGTTTTCATGAGTATGGTTTGTCCATTGAACGACATCCTGAAATAGGTCACCAGACCAATAATAATGATAATATGTTTGATATGATGTTTTTTAGCTGGGTTACTTAGCAAGATCAACATGCATTCGCTGGTATTGGGTCATGACAATGATTGGATGTCTGTGTCTCCTATGGCACTACGCTACTGGGTATGTTGTTACAGTAGAATAATTATTCAGGTGCATACAATGTAACCAGCTGAAGTACAATTCCATTCATTAAAACTCTCACATATCTGCAACCTGGATTTGTTTAAACTATATCAACTATTTGGTGGCTAAGAACTTGTTGAACAATTTTGGGTTATTGCAATAATATTGTTGACAATGACTCACATTTAAGCGGAATTGCACGGCACTGTACAGTCAAGCCTAATATAATGGCCACCTGTTTATTGTGGCCATTCCAGTAACATAATATCACAGACTAGAGAGTCCGTTATGGATTAAATCAACCCAATATATAATTTTACCTGTCTATAGTGGAAGAGGTGGCTGTTTTATCAATTAAAGGGTTTCATTGTATCACACAAGCGCATACAATGCGTTATCTAATCTCTTTCATCCTTGATGACTCTAACATAAAGTTTTGAGTATTTTGTAATTTTGTTTCATGATGATTAATAGGATAAATTGATGTTTGAACCATATGGTGGTTCTCGCGATGTTGCATATGTTGTTGTTGCGCCTGAGAATGACACAGCACTCGATAGTACAAAGCTGTTCTTTCGTGAACATAGCTCAGCCTACGAGGTATGTCCACTATCAAATAGTCTCATTGTGACATCTTCATGTAATATGTAATTAACGGGATATGTATTCCTTGGCAGTCTCTTAACCTTGGTCGTCACGTTCCAGTCAATCTTAGTTTGCGAGATGGTATTCTTCGTGTAAGTTCAAAAGCAGTGTTGAAACTAGCTGATGAGAATGTAGACGAATGGTTTGCTAGTGGTGAGTGAGATCTGAGTTCAGACATAATTCATGCATCATATAGTAGGAATTTATAGGATGGAACATTGAAACGTTTTATATACATTTATTTTAGATGATAGCACAGAAGGCAAGCAAATGAAAGCAATCGCTCAAGTATGCAAATACCATCTTGGTGAGTCAAGAGCGATCACAAACAGAATGATCCACTTGTTATTTTTATTCCCATATTTTTTTGTCAAGGCCCTGTTTACATGGAGAAGGATCATCCTTCTATCTATCAAGGTCAGACCATCCTCCTACCCTAGAGCTTTTCACTATTATTTTCATGTTCTGTCGCCTAAAATATCAACCCAGTTCTGACCTGATCGTATTGGATCGGATTTGCACATCTTTGCAAGTCACCTTCCCTTGTAAACACAAAATAAATTTACCATTCATCTATAAGATAATCATCCTTCTGGACAGCTTTTTAAACGCGTGTACATACCTAAATGTATTAATGCTTTCTTGTAGGCCCTTACCTGAAAACGTTATCATTGGATGAAACTATTCTAAAAGGACCAGAAGACAAAGCGACAGAGATGAGAGTCAAGAGACATCCACCTGATATTGGTGTGCCATCAATGAGGTAATAACAACAACATTTATTTCATCATATGTGCCAAGGTATGTTACAAAAAGTATATGCTATCTATGCTATCTATTTTATCTACTTTTAGTGCCACATCTGTCCCTGATGACGGTAGCCTTGACGACAACAAACAAGCAATTCCTGCCATTGTTATTTACATGATTGACCCATTCACTCTTGATGAGAAATTGAACAAACCTCGTCTGTGGTCTTTCATTGGACTGTTGAAATGCTACGCTGATATGGTGGCTACGTTGCCAGACGAACTCAGAAATAACGTTTTTGTACAGGTAAAATAGCACTACAAACTTATTCCAACCAATCCGTTCTTTCTACAATCGCATTAAGCAGCCATGCAAATGATCATAATATGATTGATTATCTTCTCTTAGATCTTGCCAATTGATTACGTCATGAAGGCAGCCAATCAACGTTCGTCTGAGCTTAACCCCACTAAACACACACGATGCCACTACAGGCAGTTATCGCTCTCACTCTACTCTCGATGCAGAATCAATACAAACCTAAAAAGTAATGCCAAAGCTTTGACTGGCTTCTGCGTGAATGCAGCATACGATCGCCTTATTCAACGTAAAAAGGTATTTGTAGATCTGATCTGTGTTCTCTTTATTCTCTTACGATTGATGGGTCAACCTGCCTAATCTGCTGCTGTCTTTGCATTCCATAGGCTGATGGTCAACTGCCAATACGTTTGTACTTAGCTCCCTGCATTCTCTCATCCACACCGCAACTAGTAAAAGAAGATGTGCCTTCGTTGAACTGCCTCTCGGCTTCCAACATCAATGACAATATCCTCATGTGCGCGTATGCTATCTCTGCTGACCAACAGTGGATGATTGTGGCATTGACTGATCGGTGTGGTGAACTATCTGACACCTGTGTCATCTGTTTAGACCCACTCAAAAGGTATAGTTACACTGAAGAACCCAATGGCATATTCCTTTTCCCCTGGGGAGGGTAACTTCAAATGGTTGATATGTGGGAACGTGCCAATTATTGAGGATACCTTTTCATGGTGTTTGACAAATTTTGGGGTGTCTATTTCAGAATTTCAAAATATATTTCAAATATTTGAGGTATCAATTCTGGGAAAAAATTCAAATTGGCACCCCCCCCCTCCGGCCCCCACCCTTCATCCCTGAAACATCTAGGGTTAGTCCCCCTGGCTTTTTCCATCGATTCGAAACTTAATTGTTCTCTTTTATATCTTACAGATCAAGGGGAAGATCGAATGTTGCTAGGCAACAGGCTTTGCGTAAACTTTGGGACTACTGTCATGGATTTATGTCCTTTTCACTGCTACCGTGGCGATTGGTTATGACGCGTGTTGGTCACCCTGGAGTTGGTGAATGGCAAGGTAGGTCTTTGTTGTTGTCTACCATTCACCCAGAGAGCCAGAAAATCTCAAGGTAAAATTTATCTGAACAAACACACCGTTGTGCATTGTGCGATATAATGGTGTACGTATGCACTGTATAGATGTTGTGATCCGAAAGGTTTTTAATTAACCGCTGTGCTGAATCCAACCTGGGTACCACAATATGCAGAAGATCTGCTATTTCTATTTTGTAATCATTTTGCTCGTATTTAGATTTCCAATCCATCGTATCTGAGAGAATGGTAGAAGGCAGTGCAACATTCAATTCACCTCGTAACACCCCATCACCATCATGTGAGGCATGCGCCAGTAACATACGGACGTCTCGCTATCAACAACGCTCTGCAAACCGGTCATCATTGACTTTAATACAGAGCGTCAGTTACGTTTCAATCGAATCAGAAAATCACATTTCAGTTCTACCAAACAGTAACGATGATACCGTCCTATGGCCTTGTGCGGGTGTCTTTGTCACGCCACCACCGATACGTATGACGAACACTGATCAAATATCATCCGATCGGAGACGATCGCCGATGATAGCTACACCTCGCCCACTCCATCCAAGTGCTTCATCGATGACTCTAGATGGTGATTCAACCTCTGAGTTAATGCCACTGCTCAGTTCATTGGATGGCTCTATGATGCATCAACGGATCACTTCAAAACAACAAAAAAGACAACATCCTAAGCCAGTCAATGACCTGCCTTATGCCAATGCTTTTCAACCAGTGCAGCCTCCTTCTCAGGCAGCTAACATGCAATATTCGAATCAAACGAGTCCTGCTGGATCATCACGGAAAGGCGGTAGAGCATCACCAACAATATCACGGTCTGTTCTGGCGATTGGCCATCTTGTGTCACAGCAAACGATATTCGATGCACTGCCTGGCCATGGTTTGAGAAATCGGGCTGAGCCATCTGTGCTCAAGGTAAACTACTTCATCTTATAGGTACTGAGTACGCTCAATTGGAGCTGATTCCCTTCTTTTGTTTTCTATCAGCCTGATACAAAAGGAGGGTAGTCCCCGTTTGAATGGAACCCATGCTATCTATCTAGTTTACATGCGTGTGACCATGATGTGATTGAACTTGTGGAGGGGGGCACACAGTACTTTGATAACAATTAACTGTATTATAAGATATCCAACTCTTTAATGGAATATTTCCTTTCACAATGTATTGGGCGTTTTCATAGTTTATAGGTTTTATCTGATGGGTTGCAAAGAAATGGTTTCTACGTTCTTGCAGTGGTTTTATTGTTGAGTTTATTTATTTATGTATTTATTTAGTTTCATCTTCTCTTCCATCAATCAATCCCTGGTGCATCTGTAAACGGTAGCTTAATGGAAAGCAATTCAAATCTAGAAATATTGAGGTATTTTATACACACATTCAAAAACTAGGCATTGTGAATCATTCATTATTGTAGCAGCAGTATATGTTGTGATGCGATCATCTTATCGTTTGTAGATCTGTGATTGAGTTACATGATGCCCTCTCGTGGTTGACGGTTGCGCCCGAAACAGGTGAACGGCAATCTTGCCTAGCATCACATGTCTTTGCCTTGACTCGCATACAACAATCAGTACGACAGTTAAACGAAGATCAGACGAAAGAACCTCACGACTTCAGTCGCTAACAAACTTACTATCCACTTTTCTAAATATAACAAGAGCGGAATTTAAAAAATATAATATTGTAAAGTTATTATTTTATAAAGACACAGCCATTCAAGAGTGCTGCTGTGATTATGTAATTTATTTGAATCCTCCTTCTTTAGCCCCTGACCCCCACTGACAGTATATTCGACTTGATCACCCCTCCAAGGGGATTTATTATGGGGATAGAGCTGTTAGTCTCTTCTATATTGTAAAATTGGGAATATAATGAATTATATATATATTACCATGTGATTGTATAGTCAGATATATAGAATCTTATTTTATTTCTGTAGAATAATTCATACAAATGTTATATGTCAATAATGAAGATAGAATATAAAAAAAGATATTTCAATTTGCGATTAAAATAATACTTCTTTTTGCATTCTGTTAATTAAACCCTCATTTCGTATCCTTACAATTAATCCCCTATCCAAGATATCATAATTATACAATATTTATGCAAAGGTGCGTCTTGGCAAAGGAAAGGACGAAAGTTTCTTTTTATGTTGAACAGCGATCTTCTCAAAGCAAATTGTTGCTTGGTGTACTCAAGTCTTCATCACGGCTGGTATAGATATCGCGTAATAAGTATTTGCAATCGCAAATCATTTGATATAAATATTATTAATATGAAAATTTTCAAATCAGCTTAACATTATCGCCAACTTCGTTGTTGGACAAATACGAGAAAAATCAGCACAAACTTTATGAGGTGCATATGCTATAGGCAGCAAGGGATTCTTTTTAACTGAGTATAAATATGAAACTGTTCAGTGTAGATATAGTGGTGGCATGTGTCCCACCCAATCCATCTATTATGCACGTTAACTTATTTATTTTATTACAATCTTACTTTTAACAACCTCACTTTTATACCTTGGAGCTTATTTGCTCGATATTTGATGTGATATCACAATATTGCGGTTTTCAAGACAATTAAAAAAGTAAACTTCTAGAACTGTTGCAGTTAAATCGTTCACAATCATTCTCAGCTGCGTACTTGAGAAGTAAGATCATTTTGAGTTTAATATGATCGAAACTGCTGCTGCTTCATTAAGATGGGTGTACCTATAACACGAATTGCGAATGAACAAAACGCCAGCAATGAATTCGACGGATGGGAGACACCAAGCTTCTATAAGAAAAGAATCGGACCTAAATATATCGTCGTTGATTTCACTAATGCATACGAAGTCCGACATTACGAAGAATCGTATTGGATTTCTACTGCAATCACAAAAGAATCGTGTAATTTGAAAGATGCTTATAATCGATTACGAAGATATCTTCAAGGATGCAATACAAAAAATATTGTAACACCACTATCGTGTCCTCTGGTAGTGAAACGAGAGATAATTAACGATGATATTCATGTGACTTTATCTATGTATCTACCATCGAAATTGAAAGAGAATCTACCTGAGCCACTGGACCCGTTGGTTTACTTCCAACAGAAAGCATCACGACTTTATTACATTAATAAATTAAATTCGAAGCTATCAACGCAAAGACAATGGGATAGTGCAGGCGAGAGACTACGCCATGAGCTTAACGAAAACAAAGAGGAATTCGATGATGCTTGCAAGTATGAAGTCACTTATAAACTATCTGATTTTGGATGTGTTCAAAGCAAATATAATGAAGTATGGATGCAAGGAGCTATAGTTGAACAGCCATATCACTATAGATAGCTGTTTTGGTTGAGCAATTGAACTATCGATCTAATTATTTTATATCACTTTGTTTCGCACGGGATCGACAACTTGTTTGTTGATCTCATATATCTACTCCGTGAGTCCTTTCGATCTGATATACTAATCAATTAACAACATTGTAAATTCTATTATTCATTAAATTATCCACTTCTGTACTTAATGTAAATAATCGTAACAAAAATAAAAGCTTTCACTGGATGAGACTGAATATAATCAGTCATGACTCATGAATGTTTATGAGACTTTAATTATTTAAAAGGATTGCTATAAAAGCATAATAATAAAGTCCGATTTCCTCCGCGTGGGATTAAACATTCTCTTCATGGCTGTACGATAGACAATGTATCGTAAATCTGTAGCTAATACCCGATCGATCGATCTCAGACCCTCCCGACTACTGCCGATTCTCCCTGATATATATTTAAACTAGCTCCGATATCGCTTAATGACCGATTTCTGAATGTGAGGCTGTTGAATAAGAGGGCAGATTTATGATGAAAATGTATCATTTGATCATTTGACTTGAGTTGGATTTGATTGTATACATGATGGTCTGTGTATTTCTTTCGTCCTGTTATTGAGAATGGCAACAGCCACTGGAACAGATAATTTTACGTTTTTTATTTGCGACAAAGAAGTTCTATCAGAAGATCATGCTGGAAGTGATGAAGGAATTCTCTGCTTTCGTCCTATCGAGGTAGACCGTAACTAAACTAAGCAGAGAAATAAACTAAGCCGGGGGCTTAGTATGGGCTATGTCGGCTATGCCATGGCTTAGCTAGGCTTAGACTAAGTAAAGGCAGTAGGCAGCTCACTGAACTCAGTTGAGATAGTAACTAGGCTATGCTACTTTCATAGTGGAAATCCCTGAATTTGGAACGCCGGATATTTACTCCAAAATTACACCAAGCCAAGTCAGCATTCAAGAATACGCCAAAAAGCCCAAATTTAGTTGAAAACTATAGAAAATTATCAAATTTCTACTCCAAAGAAATCAAATTGGCGTAAAATCAGCTCAGTTCTACGTCGGATATATCCGGCGTAGCATACATGGATTCCACTATGGTGCTACATTAGCCGCTAACTGGGCCTTCTCTATTTTATGGATAAATCTATAATGCCTAGTTATCATCCATCTTAGTTACTGAGAGATTTGGCGAGGGTGCGTGTCCCCTTGGTTCGTGGGGGTAGGGTTTATATTAATTATAATGTACAGTACAGTAAACAATAAGCCTATGTCTATTGCTTTTATATTTCTTGGCTATTCTTACAATAGGCATGCGCAAAAAACGAACTGAGCATTATCTCCAGTGCTCAGGATTCTGGCTACCGGAACATTAGGCCTATCCACTTCGTATATATAAAGCAGTGAATACATATATTCTGCTTTATACATTGTTAGTATTAATGAAAAAGCTCCTAGAGGGTGCAATTCTGGGACCCTTGGAAAAGTTTTCCAAAATTTACGTTTCACACATGTATGCCAAAATCGTGTTGAATTCTCGTTTCTGGCGACTAATTTTGTCAAATTTCCACTTCACACTATGACACTATCAAAAACTTAGCCTGCGTACCAGCCCCGAGGTTTATTTCTAAAACCATGGGGTCTGTGAACTAATGTGTGATTCTCAGCCCATTGAAAATAGCACCTATATAAATTATATCTCAAACTCATGAGAACTTGTCGGGCTGAAAATCACACATTAGCTCACAGACCCTATGGCTTCAGAAAAAACCTAGGGGCTGGTACGCAGGCTATCAAAAACTGTGATTTTTGATTTTCATTTTAAAGGAATCCCCTTTTAATGGGGTCAACTCATTGAAGGTTAAATTTCAATAAAACTCTGCCTAACTTTTTTTCCCATAAAGTGATAAATATTTTTTGAGAAATAAGCGTATGATTCAAAGCTAGTGACGTCAGTGTGTCTAATTTCTGGTCACAACAAGTGAACATGATATGATCAAGACAGCTATAAGTCTATAACACAACTTTTAAATATTTGTTGAATGTACTGTAGGCCTATAAATAACGCCACCTGTTTTGAAAAGTTTGTATTCAGACATCTCTCAATAGGAAGATTTCCTACACTATGATATTTTAAAGTACTGAAAATATGCTGAAAAAGTATTGAAAAAGTAATGAAAAAGTAATGAAATAATACTGATTTATTTTCATTACTTTAAAATCTCATAGTGCTAGAGCCTACATTGTGCAATGTGATCCATGACCACAACAACAGCATTTCTCAATTAATCATTCTAAACTTCGACTTAGGTCTAGACAGGCTCTGACAAAAAATGCAGCCTTCTGGAATCCTAGAGGTATTGCAACATTTTCTTCTGCTGAAGTATTGAAAAATTATTTAACATACTTGTAGATTCTAAAATAGTACAACCAAGCATATATGCTTTAGATGTATGGTCTACTTGTAATAAAACTACATTACATAAAATTCAAGTCAGTATTCAAAACTGGGCTGCGAAGTTGACAGTGAGAAAAAAAAAGTACGATAAAATGGACAATTTGTTGGATGAATTGAAATGGTTAAACATTAAAGACATTGCTGAATTACGTACAGCATGCACAGCACATAGTTCAACACTAGGAGAAAATGGAGAGTATTTGAAGTCATTATTTTGTAAATCAAATTCAACTTATGATACTCGAAATCATTTGTACATTCTTCCACGAGTTTCCACAAACCGTGGAAAAAGATCTTTTGCTTTTCGAGGTGCCGATTTAATGAGCAAATATCAAACATTTGAACATCACTGTAAATATAAATATAAGGAAAAAGTAAAAGACACGTTAATGAAATCTATAATTAAGTAATTAAATACCGAAAAGCAACAGACAGGCATCAAGAAACAACTGCTCATTAAATAGTTAATCCCGTTGAATTATAATGTTCTTAAATGCAGATAGCGCAATCAATGTATCAAGTTGTTTAAATGCCTTTGAAATAAACTATTATCTATCTATCTATCTATCTATCTATCTATCTATCTATCTATCTATCTATCTATCTATCTATCTATCTATCTATCTATCTATCTATCTATCTATCTATCTATCTATCTATCTATCTATCTATCTATCTATCTATCTATCTATCTATCTATCTATCTATCTATCTATCTATCTATCTATCTATCTATCTATCTATCTATCTATCTATCTATCTATCTATATATTCATGACCAATCATAAAAATATCAATTTTCTTCTGAATTAGCTCTGACCTTCTGGGATCTTCTTTGTCGGCCCCTTTTCTAGGCCTACATGTGCAATCCAAGCTAACATACAACCTGATAGATATAATCAATCTGCAATGGGACAGAATGTAACTGCTAATACATTTTTCAGATTATGTGAATTATCAACTTTTTTGTTTGTTGTTATCAACAGGAGAGTGACACTAACAAAACACAACTGTGTTGTCATTTGATTGGAATGATGTCATTTGCCGAAGGAAGGACCGGAAAAGAAGCCACTATTGTGAAGATGAAACAGAAGAAATTTGCTCTAAAATCAATTGGCCAGTATATCATTGTAAGGGCTTGAAAATAACAGGGCATACTGTAACTTTATTAATAAGCCTAACAATCCATTGGCTTGCGACCTGAGCCCAGGGCAAGTCAGCCTTTGGCTTCCTCAAAGAGACCGCTTCACTCCCTCCCATTAGTAGCCTGTAGTAAATCATGTTCTAGAAACATTTTATTCACTGACATTAAAAATGTTAACTACGATCTATATAGGCCTAATTGTAATACACAAACTGGCTCGTTCAACAAATCTTTAACCAGAAATTATTTTGAGTAGGATATATTGTAGAAAGATGTTGTAAATGTTTAGTAAGTCGTCTCAAATATAGGTCTACTGGCGGTTTGTATATTTTCTTATTTGATAGGGGTTTGGCAGATCACCGAGTGAGTTAGATGCTGTAATTTTGGAAGAACTAAAAATGATGATTGACTTGTACCTATTCTTATATCAATCAATTACAAGATTCAAGGTATATTTAATTATATAGGCCTATATATATATATATAAGCCTACTAACTATTGTTCTATCAGTTTGCTACCTATGTAGTTTCCTGGAGGATCAGTGAACATTTTGTGAACGATGTGAATTTGTCCAAGTTTTTATGAACCCATTCACAGACATTTATTTAATAAGTGTTCATAAAAATGGCTATTTCACGTTCACAAAGTCATGAACTTTTTTCAATAAAATCTGATTCTTTTGTTAATATATGAACCACTTTATTTTAACTCTACTGATTGGAGGCTGTCTTTTGTTAATATATGAACCACTTTATTTTAACTCTACTGATTGGAGGCTGTCTTTTGTTATTATATGAACCACTTTATTTTAACTCTACTGATTGGAGGCTCCAAGAAATTGATTTCATTTAGATTGAACATATGATTTACCAACTAAAGAGGTTTAGAACAGTAGAGCCAAAATTTTCCTTCTGTTGAATTTTGAAAAAAACTTCAGAATACAATTTAGACGTTCAGCTTCAGAACTTTATTTGTCTGGAATAAAAAAGGGGACGCCCATATTAATTTTAAGGCTGTAGGGATTTAGGGTTACCCCACGTTTTACGTCAATAATGATACATGTTCCAGAGGAAGGACACAAAAAGAGGTTAATGGTCACATATTTCAATGAAGCAATACATACAGTCAAGAATAGAAGTATTTGGATTATTATCAGTTGTGAAATAAAACATAAATTGGCAAATCTGTGGCAGGCAAAAATTCCCCTATATTTTATAACTAATCCACAGTTTTCAAATACTGTTTTGTTGCTGAATTTTTTTAATTTATGCATTGATGTAAAAAACCAAGTTCCCTATAATCTACCATATTGTTTTGAAAAATACAGAGTGTAGCATTAAGTCTATTTCAAAATGGTGTCAACTGTTCCATACCTCCTTTAAAAACTAACACACATTCCTACGATCTGTTAAGTCTCCATATCATGGGTAGTTCTGCTATTTTGTTATTGATTTCACTTCAAAAATGTTTAACAAATATACCTTTCTTGCATTTAGCCTGGTTCAAGTGAAGTTTATAATGAGTTTGACTTTGTTTGGGATGGAATAATCTCTTCTATTCTTCAAAGGAATGATGTAATGGCTGCAACATTGTGTGCTGTGCCGTCTTTCAAAGTAGACCATGTGAGCATTCCAAATTGTAATGATTGACTTGTCTACATCTTTATATGTCAGTAACCCTGTATATAATGGCCAGCTATAACGGCCAGTTGTATATACTGACCACTATGTGCAGATGACCTTTATATACAGGGCTGATTGGATAGAAAATACTGTTTTGGAAATGATGAAGTTACCTATATACACAAGTGATGAGGGGGGATAGCTCAGATGGCAGAGCGACCAAACTTCTGATCTGATCATATCTGGTCGACTGTGGTTTAACTCCCCCAAAGGTCAATTCAACCTTGATTTTGTCTAAAACATCAAATGAGTACCATCTAACTAAGGATGGCGGATGGAATGGTCCAGAGGGAATTGCACTGTGAGTAGCTGCGGTGCATTAATGCGCATTGACTGCCAAGGCCTAATGAAATCTGTTGATATTGATCTGCAGTGTTGCGGCTGAAATAAATAAAGAGCGTTTACAATCATTGCTCTTAGCAGAAAGATCCACACATCTAGAAATAGAAGAGTGCTACTGGTGCTTTTGATTGGTCAATATTGCCTCAATTTCTTTATTTACTACTGACGACAGTTGATTGCCTGTCTACTTCTTACTCAGATTGGCTTATCTCTTCATCAGAATTTTTTTTAAATTTATTCCTTAGAATACATCTGGTATTTTCTTAAAATCCATGTTTGTCCTGGAGGGGCTTCAACGCCGTCCCGGTGTAATGACGGGTATCATTATGTATGACAATAGGTATGTTATTTACTGAACGGTATTATCTTAGTGCTATAACTAAAAGGATGGTGTTGTTTATGTAGCATAAACTATTGGCGCAAATATTTTTCTCTCCAAGTGTCATCTGTTCTCAATTGGATGCCTCACTTACAATGAAGGTCTTCCTTCTCACATCACTTCCTGATCAACAGGTGAGAATGGAATTCTGTTTTATTAATACATTATTTCAAATAGTGTAATTTGCATTTTATTGTGCTGCAGTTAGTCAGAAAGGAAAGTATTGCAAATCTCTGCAACATTATAGCTCTTCTGAAGAGTAATGGGTGATCTGTGAAGATTAAACGTTTTCACCAATGTTAACACTCAAAACATTCTTCAAACAAGCCAACGTAGCTTTTCCCACATGTACTAATCATCCTCCAAATGTCTGAGATCTAAAGAGGATTATGACATTCATAGCGTCAATCATGCATAGCCGCCAGCTGGGGCTATAGAAATCGAATAGGGGAAACTCTTTTTGCTAGTTTGCCGTCTAGAGCCACAAAAGAAATTGTAGTAGCTATTGTAATTTAGTAACTAATAGAAGTGTGGTAGCTATTGTAATTTAGTAACTAATAGAAGTGTGGTAGCTATTGTAATTTAGTAACTAATAGAAGTGTGGTAGCTATTGTAATTTAGTAACTAATAGAAGTGTGGTAGCTATTGTAATTTAGTAACTAATAGAAGTGTGGTAGCTATTGTAATTTAGTAACTAATAGAAGTGTGGTAGCTATTGTAATTTAGTAACTAATAGAAGTGTGGTAGCTATTGTAATTTAGTAACTAATAGAAGTGTGGTAGCTATTGTAATTTAGTAACTAATAGAAGTGTGGTAGCTATTGTAATTTTATAACACTTTTAAATACTACAAGTATGATAACTATCTTCATGTCATAAAACTTTTAACCATCAACCTTAAGTACATTAACCTTAAGTACATCAACCTTAAGTACATCAACCTTAAGTACATTAACCTTAAGTACATTAACCTTAAGTACATCAACCTTAAGTACATCAACCTTAAGTACATTAACCTTAAGTACATTAACCTTAAGTGCATTAACCTTAAGTACATTAACCTTAAGTACATTAACCTTAAGTACATTAACCTTAAGTACATTAACCTTAAGTACATTAACCTTAAGTACATTAACCTTAAGTACATTCCAGTGGAACCCCAATTCATCACACTGGAGACTGTTTTGTTGGGTTTCTTTTTCTGAATGTCGTTTTCTGATTGGTTAATTGCTATCTTGTTCTTGATATAGCCAATGAACACAGATTCAATTGTTGACAATGGTAATTATTCAACACAATAATATTTGTGATGGAGGTTTGAATAATCATTTGGATAATGATATCTGGTATACTTTCTAGCTTCATCACTTCCGTATGGTGTAAAACTCATGAGGGTGTACCTCAGTCAAGAAGAACTATCAAATGTTATTAGTACTGCCAAATGTTCGCCTTATTTTACAGAGAAGAGTTGGTCATCTTCTGTCAATGCGTGGGAAGATACTCTATCAGATAATTTGGAAGAAGATATAACATCAACATATGAGTTTGGTGACAAAGTAATGACTGATGATGACAATGTTAGCGTCAGTTTGTCAGTATCTTCTGATGCGTCATCAATTAACACCAGACAATCAAACGAGTTACTTGTTGCTATGTCTCCATCATCCTACAGTCCTAAATTGTACCCTCCAAATTTAACATCCATAATGCCCCAGGATTGCACTAGGAACGAAGAATGTTCACCGCCCATCGCTGCGCGTCATTCCATCTCTTCACCGGGTAAGAAGGAATGCCACCACCTATTACGTAAACACATTGAAGCGGATATACAATCACCTTCTGGTACGATTGACGCTCAACATCATGAAGTAAGTAATTGGATTGTTTATTGCTCTTTCGTGGATATGCTCAATTAATTAGGCTAAGAATCCATCTACAATGTGATCCTGTTTATGAACTTGGCAAATAGGTTTAATTGATTTGTCAACTGGAGCATTTTCAAACGAAAATTATAAACAAATTCAAAGGTTAGTTGCTGAACTGGAAATCTATCTTTTTCAAAGAAAACTCATGTATTGAACTGCACAATAGTCTTTGCACAATCCCTTGCCAAATATGTTCACTAATGTAAAATGTATCTCTTTTCTTTTCATTAACATTTTTATGATAAGTCATGGAAAATCAGTCATTTGACATTCATTAATTTTCATTTAACTGCTCATGAAATTTCCATAAAAGTTTTGTGAATAGTTCATGAGCTGTGCCAGGAATGTTTGTGAATAGTTCATGAGCTTTAGTTGGATGTGAAGTTCAAATTGATGAACTAGATTTTGTAACAGGTATCTGTCTAGTAATGTTATCAATGCAGTAACATCAGCAGGACAGGAGAAGAGATCAACAGCCTTTTTATCCATTAAATAATTGTTGCTTTATGCAAAATGCAATTAAATTAAAATGGTTAATTAATTTAGAATATCAAACTGTTGTTGTAAATAAATAGATCAACGTTAAATTTGTGATTTTGTAATTTTAATGTTCTTTAAATGTATCCAATTGGATATTAGTATAGACCTACTTACAAATAATCAGTGAATTTTTTATAATATTTTTTCAGGCATGTTTTCATCGCCGGCCTCTTTATCTCTACTTTCAATCTCATTCAAGTGTAGTTGTTGCTCTATTCATTGATCCATTGCAAGAGAATATTGGCGTTAAACATCTTCGACCCATCGTATGTCTCACCTTGTTTTATCTTATCTATTTTGTCACTGTCACTCACAAAATTGCTAATTTATTTTATATCATTTTGTGATTCACTATCTTTCAGTGGGAATCAATCTTAATCCGTTCAAGTGAATTAGAGGCTGACATTCGACAACAAACAAAGGAGATATCAACTGAGGTGAAATAATATTGCAAAAATTAAGTTTTTCTTCACCTGGGAAGCTTGTTAATGATTCATCATGCGTGTTCTTTTGGCCATGTGCCCTTCCTGGCACCAACCAATAGTGCTCCTGCCAGGAATGGAGACAAGCAGGCACAGGTTCAAAACCCTAACCAATAGTGCTCCTGCCAGGGATGGAGGCAAGCAGGTACAGGTTCAAAACCCTAACAACTGCACTAAGTACCGACTGTGTACAATCAACTAATGTGCTACGGCAATTTATGATTTACTATTCTGCCATCAAATCAATCGTTTTATTTTTTTATGTCAATAACGTAAATCATATATGTAAATATTGAATTTTTCAGAATAAGTTACAAACAAGCTCAGTTCATATTGCTATCGACCATGAAAGTGGAACATTTAAAGGTAAAATTAATCAGAGATTTTAAATTACACAACCCTTTTAAAAGTTTACGACTTCATGAACTTGAAATTGCGTTATTGTTTGAGAATTTTTCATTAGCAATTCATGAACGCTTCATGAACTTTTCAAGGCGTTTTTGTTAAAATTTGGGCTTTGGGCAATTTCGCGTCCATGACCTGGTCATGACTGTTCATGAACCCGCAAAGAAATGTTCATGAATTCAATAACTTTTTCACAAGGGATAATATCAAACTGCATAATATTGCATCTGTTCTATTCCATAATTATCTCTGATACTTTATAACTAGATGACCTAGATGCAATCTCTAGCAACTTTAATGATCAAGCATTCATGGAAGCAGCGAAATTATCACGCCAACAATACTTGTCAAGTGATACATTGTCAGATACAACTCTCAAGTAAGTAAATAAATCATGTAATTATAATTAAGAACTTTATTGGTGGCAAAACATCAATCCAGTGCTCGATGCTGGTACACAAATCAGTCTAGAGGTAGAGCCAAAGATGAAACGTTGTCCCCATTACTCAGAGTTTTGCGCCACTGACATCGCTCATCAGACTGTTGCTTGGAACTCAGAGTAACGGAGACAACATCTTCTCTTTGACTCCATTTTTTATAATTATAAATATGTGTTTGGACATTTAATGACTATTAATGAGATAGACAAACTGTTGCACATTCAACATGTGCGGCATTGGTGTAGTGGCTAGGGCGTTGGACCACGGCCCGCAGGGTCTTGGGTTTCATCCCTGGTCGGACCACCATAGGTTGGGGTCAGGAAGGGCATCCGGCTATTAAACGTACACAAGCTTCAAAATACTTACCAATTTAACCAACCACCCCGGTGAAAAAAAGCTGCAAGCTTACCCGGTTTGTGAATAAATGATAAATCCAAAAAAAAGAGATCTCATGATATATAATATTTATCAAACATACCTGATAAATTTGAAACTTTAGTCACCTGCGTTCAGTATTCATTTATAATGTACTACCAATGAGTCACCTTCGTTGTTAATTTAATTTTTGGAATTCAACAACAGGTGAAATTAAATATCGAAAATCAAAGCAATACAAATAACACAGTTAAAGGTTCAAATAGTTTTTTTTTCATTTTTTTTCAGTAAAGAAGTGATCATGAACTCTTTTAGGCAATTTCACGTTCATGGACTCACAAACTTTTCCCCAGGGTTTGCAAAAGTGAAAGCAAAATAAAACCACGACTGGAATAGGACGATTGTAATGTTACATAACTTAAAATATCCTTCTTGAAAACGGACTGAGAAAACAGCGGAAAACTGGACCAAACACACACACAGCTCCTGTTGAAAATACTAGTTCATGAATCTTAGATGCCCACATTTTTATGTACAGTTCATGGCAATTGGGCCATTTAAAGCGTTCTCCACAGCCGTGGGCCTACACGAAAAATGTTTTTGAACTTAACGATATAAAATTAACATTTAACAATTTGTGTTCTCAACATTTCATTCTTCTAGGAATCCTCATACATCAGTTTATGTCCGACGATCTCAGGCAAAGACATATTGCTTACAATTGAGGGGAAATTGTGCCCCAGCAAAACATGGAGCGCCAACACCAAATGATTCATATTGTGTGATGGAACAGAGGCTGAAATCGGTGTTGAGAAAAAACGGAGAAGCAAATGTTCTCTTATGAAAGTGAGTTGATTGTTATTTAATCAGTTATTTCTTGAAAGCCATGACGATGGGTGTTTATGATTTGGCCTTTGTTACATAAGAATATGCTGTATGGACGGTGCTGTTAAAATCGCATCATATATTCATTCATATTTGAAACAAGATTTGCAGGAGGTGTAACCCTTTAGGTTTGCTTCAATATCTAATGGATGGTACATCCGTTGTTGATTGTTATATAATTGGTAGAAATATTTTCTGTTCCAAAAGTTAATAAATTGTAGATACTATTTCACTAATGTTATGATCTAATTGAAACATGAATTTATTGATTTTTTTGAAATGATTTTGAGCTAACTATAGCTCATTGGACTATATAATTTGTTATGACGGCAGTAGTCACTCTACTAATGAAATACTTAGTAAGCTCTAGTGATGGCTTTGCGGGGTTTGCGATGGTCAGCATGAAAAAGACATATTGCATGGCTTCTTATAGTCTGTTCACGTGTCAATTAAGCATTTCATACCTATCTTAAACTTCTGCTTATCAATGATACAACATATAACATGAACCACTCCAGAGATAATCTATCTACATGGTAAAGGCATGACATATCTAATCCACTGATCAAGTATGTAATTAATACCCTGCAGTCCCTCCTATGGCACCATTCTTGCGATGATCAGTCTGAGCATGCAGATAATTATCATCAGTTCGTTGGATCAATTGGACTGCTGCTGTGATTCTTCTATCGTGGCATATCGTATGGCCTCTTTTCTCCATGCTAATTTGGACGTTCTCTGGAATCGGAACAGCCTCTTCTGAGAATATGCACCCACGATAAAGGTCAAGGGTCAGCCTAGGCATGCGCAATGCTTTCTCGACCTCAACCTTGCACATTTGATTGAGCATCAAAACCTGTAAAATATTCCACGGTGGTAAATTATGGATACTAAATTATCATCTAATCCACAATGTTTATCAGATACGATACTACGCACCCAAGTTAAGGCAGGTACAATCATGATTCCACCGGCTGAACCAACAGCCAATCGCACAACGCCATTGCTGTCAACGCCAATTGTTGGGGACATACTTGAATATGGTCTTTTGTTCGGCTCAGCACAGTTAGGGGAACTGTTTATTGGTACACATCGAGTGTCGTCGTAGTTTTGGACGGGGTAGAAATCGCTCATGCAGTTGTTGAAGATAATTCCGGTCTTGATCGAACGGAAGCCAGCGCCATACCTGCGAGGGAGATTCAAGTATTGATGGGATAATGCCTCTTTGTTGCACTTTTTTGCTTGTTTAAGTAACAGAATGGAATACAACTTACAAGTCATCAATACTTTCTGTGGCTGACGCTGCGTTGCCATCTTCATCAATGCATGAAACGTGCGTGGTACCATACTCAATATGATCTATCATTCGATCAGTGTAAAAACCTGGTTCATGTGTGATGTCGTCATCTATTCTACGACGGTTCATGTCTGCTGTCTCTTTGCTTATCGTCTCTTGCAATGACTGAAACAAAGTTCAAAATCTCATCATTTCCAATGACACTCATGGTGGGCATCTGTTTTAACAACGGAAAGTCACTAACGCTTACTTTTAACGCCAAATGATTAAGAAGAAACATTGATAATTATAATAATAATATAGGGTGAAAAAAGAGTCAAAGAATACACATTCTTTTCTGTTACTCAAGTTTCACGCAAATCACTGCGATCTTCAGACAGATTTTTACTCAAGAAGAAACATTAATATAAATAAATGTAGCAGTCACATGGAAACATTTGACTCGAAAGTGTCGATAAATAAACGATGCCACTATTTTATAATTACATCTACTTCTGAGCTTGAGTTTTGTTTCGAGAAAACAAAGATTTAGAAATAAATTTGACTTTGAAAAATGGGAATATTATTATTGAAACCAGTACAATTTTCTCCAAAATCAAATACAAATATTTCTTGAAGCAAATACAAAGTATTAAAATCAGAAAATATTCTTCATAAATGTGATGATCATTTTTCAAATATTCTTACTTTGATTATTGCGATCCGAAGTTCAGGTGAATTAGCTTCCAGATCTCCAATGCGACATCGATACGACATCGCAAATTTGGTAGCCTCGATATATCGATGAAACATTGTCATCATTCGCTTTTCATCCTTGAGATCATCCTCAGAGATGTTGTAACCTATACAAACAGAATGAATTATGTAAGAGGCTGCTTCACCGAAAAGGAAGATTTTCTAATGATCCATTGCAGGCATTTTACCTTTGAGGATGTTAATGGCATGAGCAAGCAGTGCTCCTCCACCAGGGGCGGAAGTTGTACAAAATTTCAATCCGTTTAATTCGAATCTCAACCCACGTGACACCCTTACAGTGTAATTTCGCATGTCTTCCATTGTGATAACACCGCCTCGTTCACGTACATCTTCAACGTATAGCTCTGCTAATTTACCAGTGTATAAATCATCTGGACTATCTCTTATTATTTCTAATGTCTTTGCATAAGATTCATTATAGATCATATCACCACATCCCTTGAAACCACCTTCTCCATCGCCAAGTAGCTCTCTGAAAATCCAAACATGAGATGCATTAATTAACTTTCATTTTCACCATCAGCTTTTCTATCGCTTGCTAGTAACAGTAATTCCGGAGGGTTCTAGCCTGCGTCACAGACCGTGTAATCATTCACGAAAGAATAGGGTCCTATTAGGGAAGCAGGCTACGCGCGCTCATGATAGTGAAAATGACCCTAATATGGTTTGAAGCATCTCGGCCATGCAAAGGAAGAGAGAGCAGCGTTCCATATTTAACAAAATGAAACAACCTATCTATGTAATTGCTGATCACATTACCTTAGGCCTGGATCACTTTTGAGAAGATGAGTATCGGATGGAACGCATTCCAATAGTACAGCAGAACTTCTTCTTAATTCGAAACCATTTCTTGCTAAATCAATCGATGGTTGTACTAAACAACTCCAAGGCAATCTACCATGCTTCTGCCATGCCGAATGAAGACCGCGAACTTCTCCAGGAACACCAACTGCGTAGCCACCTGTTCGTGCAAACGAGACACATTCTCAAGTGTATATCTCATATATCAGGAGATTGGTTGTTTATCTAGATCGAGAAAGAATTTCTAACAAGTATTTGAAGTAAAACCATTTTAGCTTTGAACATTTTCCTGTGCTTATGCGGCTCTCACGACTTAGCCTAGACAAATCCATGTTTTTGATTCATAGCGACTATACAGAGCAAACGCATAGAGACTACCAACAGCGATAATTCTGTCTAAGTTAAGCCGTAAAAAGGTGTGGCCGCTTGAAATATGTCTTTTCGTGGATCAAAAATGTTGACAAAATATGCATCTACATCTTCAGCTAAACGTTAAAACAATCATTCTAGAAGCAGAATGTTATTTGGTCTGGACGTAGAAACATCAGATGAAGAAACATGTAATACAGTTTAGTGCTTCTTGCCGTGTAACCCTGCGGAAAGAAGGTCATGAGTTCAAGCAAATAGTTCATAAACTGCTTTTAAGAAGTTCAAAAAATAAACTGTTCATAAAATTTTGGGAAATTTCATGTTCATGAACCGGTTTATGGATTCAAAAATGAATGAATACAAAATAAACGGGTTCCCGGCATCGTAAAAAGATTGAGATACATATTCGTCAATTGGATTAAATTTTTGAAGGGTTACGGTCGCGCAGAGCAAAAACATGAAAAAGAAAAACATTGAGTTGTATGTTTTTCTCTGCCATAGCAAATAAATCTCCCAAATATCCAGAACGAGATCCAGAAGAGACAAATGGACAATGCTTCACTGATGAATATTCTATTGTAGCCCTAATTGTTGTCAAAATGTTTATTAGAAATGTTTGTTTGATTTCTTTATCTTTCTCGTTACCTATTGCTCTGTTTTCACAATCATTGAGCACTCTAACATACATGACTGTGTTTACCTCCTATTATATCGTATTCTTTATTATATACTTATTATACCTAAACTAGATTGTCACCTATAAAAACCTTTTTCCATACCATACCTCGTGTGTATTTGAGTGTGCTCTCTTGGTTGTTCGCATCGCACGTCGCAAATGAATGACAGTTGAAGGCTGCAGGCGAACAAGGTCTGTAATCATATACGAGGCATTCTTTTGTCTCTGCATCATAAACAGTCATGAATCCACCGCCAGATATGCTAATACTTTGTGAATGGACCACTCCAGAACAAAGCAGTGCTGCAATCGAGGCATCAACTGCCGAACCGCCTCGTTTTAAGATTCGCTTACTGATTTGCGCACCATAACGATTGTCTGTTGCTATGGCAGCTGAATTGTAGATGCCGCCATGGTCATTTTCATTCTCCATAATGATGCTAATGATGCCTTGATGATAAATAATAAAAAATGTTGTAATTCTAAATATCATCAGGATTGTTGCTGAGCAAATTGTCATTGTTAAAAAGTATAATACCGTTCTGATAAATTCAATGGACAAATTAATTAGATTTTTATAAAAATATTCATGTAACTTTTTAACTCTCTCTTTTTACCTTGCCTGAAGATAATTTTAGATTAAATCGAAACTGTTGCACCGATTACTATGTTGTTTATCATCGCATATACCATCATGAAATTTAAATCAATAATTTATGTCACAATTATATTTGTTTGTGTCACAATGATCGGTTTTACAAATTTACAATAATAGATGTGAAATTATTTTTACAGCACGGAGATATAGTAAACAAAAACACAGATACATGAACAGTATAAAACTATTGATTGACAGTGTTCATGTGATATTTTGGATTTAAAAAATGATTTATTTTATCTGGGATGAGCATTGCCGCCTTGCGTTTGTATGCTGGGCGACATGTGAGATCATCACAATATGCTAGATCTTGATATCAAAAAATTTGGGACTTTTGATAGTAGTAAATACAGTATGCGTGGAAACTCTTTAAAGTTGAAACAATTAACAATTCCAAAACTGGAAGTAGTGAAAAATCAGTTTTCTCACCGTGTTATACCCTGGTGGAACACTCTACCTGATGCATGTGTAACTTCAAAAAGTGTGTCTTCTTTTAAACGGCACCTTAATAATATTGATTTAAAACCTTATTGTATCCTAAATAGATAATCATTATTGAATGTTGGTTGTATATAAAAATAAATATTATTTTTGTAAACGGCTGTACGTAAGTGGGAGTTTTGAACCTTCCCTGTATTTACCAGCCAAGGGTTTTTAATTGACAAAAATACATACATACATTGTGCGCTAGCTCTCGTGTGGTTACAAAACAGTACTGTTGTTCATAGCAAACAAGTAAAACAGAAATGTAACAATGAAGTTTACACGATTCTCTTACCTTCCTTCTTCCTATTAGAATTTCCTTTGGAAGTTTGTTTGATAGCCTTCAAATTGTAAGAATAACGTAACTCAGTTTTGAAATCAAATCATCAAATTGCGTTTTGTTTAAAAAAAAAAAATTAAACGAGACTTACCTGTAAGTTGAAGTTTGATTCACTGAGCCATTTAATTAATCAGAAACTAAGAAGTCACGTGAGATACCGCGTCATCGTTTCTAGCAGCAGTCTTGAAAGCGATGGGCACACAAAATAATGGATGGGATCATACAATGATACACCCCTATGTAACTAGAAATACTCAACCGTGTGTAATGTTACAATATGGGAAAGTGGCTTCCTATAGCTACTGATTAGTTAATGGCGCAGAGAATTACAATCAAACTTCAACTTACAGGTAAGTCTCGTTTAACTTTTAAACTTTTTTTCACCATTAATCTTCGTCACTAGGTCACGTGATACTTTGAAGCTGTGTGCCCGTCATTGTGGTAGAAAAATAACACACGTTTCAGAAAACAATTATTTTGTATACTTCATTGCAACAGTAAGAGAATAGAAGTATTGTAAAACCAAACAAAAGTACGCATTTTAAATTAATTAACTATATTATTACAGATCTCATTAATCAGTTGATTATTCGTGAGATGACAATAACTGTAATCGATTTTTACTAATTTGTTGTAAATGTTCAGCATGCTGATTTCATAACTATTTTTAAGCGGAATATTATATTACTATGAGGCCCTCCCAAGGGGTGCTTGTTCCCTTGTTCCCCAAAAACCCCTGGGAGGGCCTCTACTGTGTTGTGCAGCAGATAAAGAAGCAGATTGAGTACTGTGGGATATAAAAATAGATATATAATTATAATGAATGGATATAAAGTTTTGATCGGTGTTGATCAGGGCGTGATCAAAATTTTCATACCAAATTCGGTTTATTATTTTATGTCTTTCGGATTTTTGTTGTCGATCCAGCCTTACATCTTGAAATCGTTTATAACTCGTTGAGCAAAGCTGATATGATGAAAAAGTATAACTAGTAGAGGTGGAAGCAGCGAATCACATTTTCCTGGACGATTATTGAAATCCAATTTATGTTTGAAGACAGTAGGGCTCAACCTGGAACCAAATCGTGAATTTATAATTTGCGATAATTTATTGATACTTCGCCCGATAACGTCTCTGTCTCGACAAGAGATGAGGCAAGATCTTCCAATAAATGATCCTCATCGTCTTCTCGTGTAGAAGATTCATCATCAGAGTAACTAGCTTCAGAATCTCTACGTCGACGCGTCTCTGATGGACAAGTCTTCCAACTGTTCATCGACACTCTTCGTAAGAGGGACGGCACATTCCTATAATGCGACTGACCATACTACTACTACTACTGCTACTGCTACTACTAATATCGACACTCTCGTTATCTGTGCGTTTTAATTTTTGCTGCTACCAACCGTCAATGTTTTACTTGTGAACAATTTCACAATATTATTGTTTATCTGTTGTATACCAGCATTCATAGCAAGAAGAACACTCACCAAACTTGTTGCAGTATGGCGGCCAGGCTGAATACCCCCCCCCCACTTCTTCATTTGACAGAACGTAAATGTTCTTCAGTTTTATCAAACATTTTAAATGACCCGACTGAAGAAAGCTACGCGTTGATAATCCAGTTCGGAGTCTAAAGATTTTGGATAATTGTGGGTTGTTATCGACTTTTTCCCCTTTGGATAAGCATGAGCAATAAGAAATAAGAAATTGACGATGAACTCCGATCTGACTCATTCACGAACAAAATGAAATGCTCTCCCAAATATGGAAAATGATATTCCAGAAGATCCATTGCTCTAAGGTGGGATAAACAAAGTAAATTCAATTATCCCTCGTTTCCCCCCTGGGGACTGGCATTAACAATGAGAAAATGAAACCGACAAGGATCTCCGAAAAGATGCTTATTTATTATCATCCAATGAAACAACAGACATGGGCCTAGACCCTAGATGACAAGACCCTAGGGGACAAGACCCTAGAGGACAACACCCTAGAGGATGGGAATCGACCCAGACCCATGTGATCAAATATTTGACCAGCAAAGTTTTTCATTTTCATTTTGATTGTGAAGTTGAAGTAGGTTGCAGTTGCAGATATCTGATATGATATTTGGAATAAAATGTATTTGAAATTACCATAACAGCAATTCCACAGAAATCCTTGTTGTCTCAGCAAAGAATTTACAAACTTTTAATTATTTTAAAATCCAACTTGGCACATGATAAGCCTTTACCCATATCCGAACTGATAAACGCCGTTTTCACTGATTGCATAGTTGATCATTTCATACGTATCTTAAACTTCTGCTTATCAATGATACAACATATAACATGAACCACTCCAGAGATAATCTATCTACATGGTAAAGGCATGACATATCTAATCCACTGATCAAGTATGTAATTAATACCCCGCAGTCCCTCCTATGGCACCATTCTTGCGATGATCAGTCTGAGCATGCAGATAATTATCATCAGTTCGTTGGATCAATTGGACTGCTGCTGTTATTCTTCTATCGTGGCATATCGTATGGCCTCTTTTCTCCATGCTAATTTGGACGTTCTCTGAAATCGGAACAGCACATTCAGAGAATATGCACCCACGATAAAGGTCAGGGATCATTCTGTGTATGCGCAGAGCTTTCTCGACTTCAACCTTGCACATTTGATTGAGCATCAAAACCTGTAAAATATTCCACGGTGGTAAATTATGGATACTAAATTATCATCTAATCTACAATGTTTATCAGATACGATACTACGCACCCAAGTTAAGGCAGGCACAATCATGATTCCACCTGCTGAACCAACAGCCAATCGCACAACGCCATTGCTGTCAACGCCAATTGTTGGGGACATACTTGAATATGGTCTTTTGTTCGGCTCAGCACAGTTAGGGGAACTGTTTATTGGTACACATCGAGTGTCGTTGTAGGTTTTGAAGAAATCGCTCATACAGTTGTTGAAGATAATTCCGGTCTTGATCGAACGGAAGCCAGCGCCATACCTGCGAGGGAGATTCAAGTATTGATGGAATAATGCCTCTTTGTTGCACTTTTTTGCTTGTTTAAGTGACCAAATGAAGTAAAACATTAACTTACAAGTAATCGATGCTCTCTGTGGCTGACGCTGCGTTGCCATCTTCATCAATGCATGAAACGTGCGTGGTACCATACTCAATATGATCTATCATTCGATCAGTGTAAAAACCTGGTTCATGTGTGATGTCGTCATCGATTCTGCGACGGTTGTTGTCTGCTGTCTCTTTGCTCATCGTCTCTTGCAATGACTGTAACAAAGTTCAAAATCTCATCATTTCAATTGAAACCAGTACAATTTTCTCCGAAATCAAATACAAATATTTCTTGAAGCAAATACAAAGTATTAAAATCAGAAAATATTCTTCATAAATGTGATGATCATTTTTTAAATATTCTTACTTTGATTATTGCGATCCGAAGTTCAGGTGAATTAGCTTCCAGATCTCCAATGCGACATCGATACGACATCGCAAATTTGGTAGCCTCGATATATCGATGAAACATTGTCATCATTCGCTTTTCATCCTTGAGATCATCCTCAGAGATGTTGTAACCTATACAAACAGAATGAATTATGTAAGAGGCTGTTTCACCGAAAAGGAAGTTTTTATAATGATCCATTGCAGGCATTTTACCTTTGAGGATGTTAATGGCATGAGCAAGCAGTGCTCCTCCACCAGGGGCAGAAGTTGTACAAAATTTCAATCCGTTTAATTCGAATCTCAACCCACGTGACACCCTTACAGTGTAATTTCGCATGTCTTCCATTGTGATAACACCGCCTCGTTCACGTACATCTTCAACGTATAGCTCTGCTAATTTACCAGTGTATAAATCATCTGGACTATCTCTTATTATTTCTAATGTCTTTGCATAAGATTCATTATAGATCATATCACCACATCCCTTGAAACCACCTTCTCCATCGCCAAGTAGCTCTCTGAAAATCCAAACATGAGATGCATTAATTAACTTTCATTTTCACCATCAGCTTTTCTATCGCTTGCTAGTAACAGTAATTCCGGAGGGTTCTAGCCTGCGTCACAGACCGTGTAATCATTCACGAAAGAATAGGGTCCTATTAGGGAAGCAGGCTACGCGTGTTCATGATAGTGAAAATGACCCTAATATGGTTTGAAGCATCTCGGCCATGCAAAGGAAGAGAGAGCAGCGTTCCATATTTATCAAAATGAAACAACCTATCTATGTAATTGCTGATCATATTACCTTAGACCTGGATCATTTTTGAGAAGATGAGTATCCGATGGAATGTATTCCAATAGTACTTCAGAACTTCTTCTTAATTCGAAACCATTTCTTGCTAAATCAATCGATGGTTGTACTAAACAACTCCAAGGCAATCTACCATGCTTCTGCCATGCCAAGTGAAGACCGCGAACTTCTCCAGGAACACCAACTGCGTAGCCACCTGATTTTACGAATAGATACATTCTTCAAGGATTTATGTGAAGGTATATAAATGAGTAATGACAACAAAAATCAAGAATACACTCATGGAGATTCACCATTGACCTTATTGTCAAAATGCCTATCGGGAGTTAGCATTTCTTTGACTGCCTTGCTTTGAAAATGCTGTTAAAGGTGGCAATGTCTATATATAGTCTTTACCTAGCCTCATTCCATCGCGGCGCTCCAGTGAGGTGCGGAAATGAGGTCCGTAAAGGAATGAGGCTAGTAACGAAACCAAACGAACGGAAAAGTATTTAAACTCAATCGGGTTGTTATCACGTAATTGGACCCTAACCACGTGACCCGAGCCACGTGATCGGATTGCAAGCCGCGGTCATTCAGAAAAACCGCGGTTGTTCGATAACGCCGCGACATGACGTCACCAGGTCTCCATGGATTGCATTTTTCGTCTGTCATACCATATGCCGCATATTCTCAGCGCCTCAGCTGTAGCTCAGAGTGCCCGCATGACATTGTGGAGGGGGACCGGGTTCGATTCCTGGTCGATGCACAACATGTTTCTTCGATTTTAAAAATGCGCATTGTAATTTCAATTTGATGCTCAGTCCTTCAATTGTCGTATCCGGCTCCTACTGTGTAAAAGTTAAACCATACCTCGTGTGTATTTGAGCGTGCTCTCTTGGTTGTTCGCATCGCACGTCGCAAATGAATGACAGTTGAAGGCTACAGGCGAACAAGGTCTGTAATCATATACGAGGCATTCTTTTGTCTCTGCATCATAAACAGTCATGAATCCACCGCCAGATATGCTAATACTTTGTGAATGGACCACTCCAGAACAAAGCAGTGCTGCAATCGAGGCATCAACTGCTGAACCGCCTCGTTTTAAGATTCGCTTACAGACTTGCGCACCATAACGATTGTCTGTTGCTATGGCAGCTGAATTGTAGATGCCGCCATGGTCATTTTCATTCTCCATAATGATGCTAATGATGCCTTGATGATAAATAATAAAAAATGTTGTAATTCTAAATATCATCAGGATTGTTTCTGGGCAGCTTTGGTATTTCTTCCAAAGATTGCTACATATTTTAATTCCCAGTGAGATTTGGCATTGCTTACTTGCTCATACGCGGAGAAAACGACACGTCCAATCAAATGCCGCGTACAATGCTTCTTACGTATTAAAAAATATACGTCCAATCAATATTCATCTCTTGTCTGGCAAAAAATGTGAAGGTGACCTAAAAAAATAAATGTTCTATGAAAGCAATGATGAAAGTATTTGATTCAATATGATGATTGATCGTTTGGACTGTGTCCTTTGACCTTTGCACATTCTATTGTTTTCGAAGACAAAAGAACGCATCAAACCATGCGAGATGACATAAAATATTTTGAAGTTGTCCAGGGGTCTTCAAATTGTTGAATTCATCAAAGCCACTTCGGACTTGTTCCGAGGTAAATTTAAAAGAACTGAAAAGAACTATCCCGGCAAAGAATCCCCAAGGGACTGGTATTAACAATGAGCAATATGAAATCTACAAGTAACTCCGAAGAGGCTTAAATTTAAAAAGCATATAAATCGGGCAAGAATATAATTTAACACTATCAAAATTATGTGATACTACGGTAAAAAAATTGGGAATCTAAATTTTTCCAAAATAATTAGTTCAGAATATTTTAGTGAATAATTTTAGACTATTTCCAATAATTCGCCAGGCGCAGAGGCTGGGACGAGCAAAGCATTGTGGGATACTCCTGTCATGAGCTCATTTCGGCCAGTGTTTTTTTGTTGTTTTTATGGTGAACTGAATAAGAAAGTTATCTAATTAATTTAAAATTATAATTGATATCGCGATAATGGAGTTAGTTGTCTGATAGTAGAAGGGTCCATATGGTTTCAATGGGACTATACACAGATCAGATTGTAGATGTGCTATATCGCGTGACCACACTTGGTGATTTGGAGGTTATAGCTCTGGTTATAGCTAGACATCAATTGTTAACCGTCGTGTTGTATAATATAAGCATCAATCCTGTACGAAACCATTTTAGAACCGAAATAATTTTGCCTGCATTTTCGACAAATGCTACCAAAATTATACTGAAAATATGAATTTTCAAACAACCGCCCTTTGCAGACCCCTTTGAAAATCCTTGAGTTAGAAGAAGTGATTGTTTAGTGTTGTTTTCAGTACATGTGAACAGCACTTCGCCTCTTGGATCAACATCGAGCAATAGTTTTTGCTATTAGATAATATGAATATATTAATATATATAGACTATGACATGACAACAATATAGGGTGAAAGAGTCAAAGAATACACATTCTTTTCTGTTACTCAAGTTTGCTTGAGTAAAAAATCTGTCTGAAGATCGCAGTGAAATGCGTGAAACTTGAGTAACAGTAAAGGATGTGTATTCTTTGACTCTTTCACCATATATTATTATTATTCACCGCTCTGTCAAATGAAGACAGAGCCCTATATATTACCTGCTATTAGATAAACATAATTTTTATTATATAACCAAAACTTAACCAACTTTTACAACTTTTACCGTCGGCTATATAATGCCAGCTAGATGGTCGGCTGTCGGCGCACATTTAATTAGGTCATTAAGAAGTCATGGTCGCAGCTTTATCGATAAAGAAAGTATTTTTACAGTGTCTCAAAATTCGGGTTTTTAAATACATATATGCTTGCTATCAGAGAGTTACACCCAACGCTTGAAATATACCATATAATTTCTTTACTAAATACCATTTGACTTTTGGTCGTCACTACAGTGTTAAATATAATCATAGTTTATGATATAATCTAATAGCTGGTAATCTAACTAAATTTTATACATGTATTTGCTTAATAGGGCAGAACGTGTAATAGAATCTGATAAGTCATAAACAATTATTCGTCGCGCATCACATGCAGTCTTCGGCCTGTGGAAAACGGGCATACGTATTTAACATGTTTGTGATATAAATATATTTCAATGTCTATATTAAAGCGCTATTATCAGTATGTTGGATTAAAGGCCGCATTTAATGTATAACTATTATCTCATATCATCTCATGACAAACGAAAGATAGATGTCAATGGCTGATTTCCCCGACGTAATAATGATGCCTTCGGTCCTGCCGAGAGGGCGAAGAAATGTAGGGCACTCAAGGTATTCCTGCTGCATTTCGATTGTGAATTTGCGATTATAGATGCGGATTGGATATATCTGTAAAAATAATTTCCAAGCGAAGCGAGAGCACTTTAATAGGTTATTTGTATTATACGATCCATTATTCCATAGTTAATATCAAAGACGTAACAAAACATTTTATTTACACAAATTTATACAATGTTTTGATTTCTTTCTATACTTTAAATTAAATTAAATTAAATTATCAAATCTTTGAATAAATAATTATTTTCAGCGTTACTCTAGTATCCGCCAGTAGCCCCCTTCTTGCGTGGATCTGCCTGAGCCTGAAGGGAATTATCACGACTACGACACACCGCTTGAACAACTGTAATTCTGTTGTCATAGCATATCACATGACCTCTTTTTTCCATATTGATTTTCACGTGTTTTGAAATCGGATAATCCGATTCAGAGAAAACGCAATCGAGAAAGAGATCAGGTAGTGGTCTAGGCATGCGCAATGCTTTCTCGATTTCAACTTTGCACATTTGATTGACCATCAAAACCTGCAAAAGTAACAAAACAACAAAAAATAATACAATCTTGCATTGTTAAAATACAAGCAAGTTATGTGCCCGTCTATCTATACGTACCCAAATCAAAGCAGGCACTATCATATTACCACCTGAAGCACCAATAGCCAATTGGACCACACCATTTCCATCAACAGCGATAGTAGGGGACATGCTTGAATGGGGTCTCTTGTTAGGACCAGGCCAGTTAGGAGAATTCTCAGGTGACTTGAAACGTTTGTCTTTGTCGTGGATTTTGAAGAAATCACTGACTGAGTTATTGAAAATTATTCCCGTTTTTAAGGAGCGAAAGCCGGCACCATACCTAAAAAGTGAAAACTTAGAAATTCAAAATTCAGAACGTCTTTTAACGTATAATAAACTTACTGAAGCCCCTCCGGTAGTAAGGTATCTTCTATGCCTTCTATGGAATGTCACACTCAACAGGCCGCCAAGTTGTCACCGATAGACTGAGGTACATTAGATTTCAAAAATAAACGTACTAAATCATATCAACGTTTGATGCCATGAATTTACTTACAGTGAATCAATACTGTCCGTTACAGCCACTGCATTTCCATCTTCATCAATGCATGAAACGTGTGTGGTACCACATTCAATATGATCGATCATTCGATCAGTGTAATAGCTTTTCTCGTGTGTTTTGTAATCATCAACTCTACGGCGGTTCATGTCGGCGGTTTTTTCACTTATCGCCTCTCTTAATGACTAAAGAAATTATAAAATATAACGTTAATTCCATACAAAAGAGGCTTATAAAAATATGTGTTGATAACAATGGGCCTCACCTTGATTATGCTGAATTGCATTTTTGGTGAATTAGCTTCCAGGTCTCCGATACGACTGCGATAAGACAACGCAAATTTGGTAGCCTCGATATATCGATGAAACATTGTCATCATTCGCTTTTCATCCTTGAGATCATCTTCAGAGATGTTGTAACCTATATAAACAGAATGAATTATGTAAGAGGCTGTTTCACCGAAAAGGAAGTTTTTATAATGATCCATTGCACGCATTTTACCTTTGAGGATGTTAATGGCATGAGCAAGCAGTGCCCCCCCACCAGGGGCGGAAGTTGTACAAAATTTCAATCCGTTTAATTCGAATCTCAACCCACGTGATACCCTTACAGTGTAGTTTCGCATGTCTTCCATTGTGATAACACCGCCTCGTTCACGTACATCTTCAACATAAAGCTCTGCTAATTTACCAGTGTATAAATCATCTGGACTATCTCTTATTATTTCTAATGTCTTTGCATAAGATTCATTATAGATCATATCACCACATCCCTTGAAACCACCTTCTCCATCACCAAGTAGGTCTCTGCAAAACCAAACACATTGAAAGGTTAAGATGATTGTTAAGTTTTAATCAAACGAAGTTTTATTCACTCAGTTTGAACGTACTTTAGACCTGGATCACTCTTCAAGATATAAGCCTCCGATGGAATCGTATCAAGTGATCCAGCGCCCTTCTCACTCAATTCAATGCCACGCCTTGCCAAATCAATCGATGGCTGTACCAAACAATTCCACGGTAATCTACCATGCTTCTGCCAAGCCAAATGAAGACCACGAACTTCTCCAGGAACACCAACTGCGTATCCACCTACAAAAAGGCACCTTATAGATACATTTTGGGATAAAGCTTAGTAGAATAGGTGGAAGATTTCTATATACCTCTTCTAAATTTCAATATATTATCCGGTGGCTCTAATGTTTCGCATTTGAATGCCGCTGGTGAACAAGGCCTATAATCGTAAACCAAACATTCTCTCGTCTCTGCGTCATAGACAGTCATAAATCCACCTCCAGATATGCTAACACTCTGTGGATGTGCTACTCCGCAGCAAAGCAACGCAGCAATCGAGGCATCAACTGCCGATCCGCCTCGTTTCAAAATCTGTTCACTGATTCGTGCTCCGTATTTACTGTCAGTTGCGATAGACGCTGACGTATAGCTGCCTCCATATTTGTTTTTGTTCTGTGGATAGATGCTCATTATTGGCTTGGATGATCGCTATAATAAACAACAAAATGTTGAATTCAACAGATAAATAATTTTGTTAGAAATTTCAAATAACAAAAAAAACCAACAGGGATCGGGTCCTTTGGTCACAGGTCCCTCCTATAGAGTCCTCCTTCCTCCTTAGAGTTCACAGGACCCTCCTGTAGAGCTGTCTCACCCGGGGCTCCCATCCAGAATTTCAATAAACTCCTTTTATTTGTCAAAAAAATAAAGTGTGAAATTTGTTCACTCTCCTTTGATAATATTAAAACGTATTTATATTCTTTCGCTTTCTAAAGGGAGCATTGAAGCATTTTCCAGATGTGATTCTTTCATTTCAGCAACGGACGCCTAGCAACGTTGTCTAACAAAGATCCAGCCAAGCGTTGCTAATAACAACGGTCTTTCATAGAAAAAATAAATAATTCTATAGTATACCTCTATCTACCTTGATTTATCATGGAAGGAAATTCTGCATCACTCTTAGCTGAGTGTTATACATATTATCATCATGATTCAGACTAATTAATTGATAAAAATGACGCATTCCATCGCTTACGTGAACGAACGTTGCTACTTACGTGTACCACGAATGAACACGACGAGTACAGTTGTAGAGATTAGAAATAACGCTCACGATGTCTCACTCTTTCTTGCTCGTTAATAGTCAGTTTGAAAGATCACCCGCCCAAGCAAACTGCAGAATTCCTGCTTTGGGTTCTGAGTGACTAACTCAGCGTCGACACAGTACGAACTTTATATATCCCTCAGGCTTCATTTTGCACTTTGATTGTTATTATATTCAAACAGGTTTTTTATTCAAGTTTTTGTTAAAAAATTCGTAATCATAGGTTCTATTGTCTACAAGCTATCAACAACGATCACAATTTTAATTGAGATTTGAAAGAAGGGATTTCATAAATTATTTTTTGTGCGTGTATGAATGAGTCAAGCATTTATTTGATGGTCAATTCTAGCGGTTTCTGATGACTATAAGTTGGTAGCTAATTTATTATCCACCCATTTGTTTCAACATGGTCGTAGTAGCCACGTAAAATCTAGTCTGTAAACCTTTCGGGTGCGGTTAAAGATCTTCCATTCACATGCATGGTTGGAAGGCAGGCTGTGATTTCTATTTGCCACGTGGCGCGTTTCGATCCAGTGCTATGGTTGCTATAATTTATTTCTGATTATTCTACGCTACAGAAGACAGACTAATAAATCAGCTGGAGCCTCGTTTTATATTATTCTGAAAAAAATGACTTATTTAAGAAAAAAAATATTGTTTGACGACTTCATTTATAAATGATTTGAGTTTTCGATCAAATTATTGAGTCATCTTTTTCTAGGTATAGTTCGCACCATACTGGAATTCAATGTTGGTTCAATAAAATAAATTAGCTATTTTATTAGTTTGGTAGATTCATGGTAGATTGGACAATTTATAGATTTGTCTTTCGTTTGATATCGTTTATTCGGTTTATCATAATGTCACTACAAATCTGTTTGAAAATGTAGAAGGAACTACCATTTATGTGTATATATTATTTGCCCTTCAAAGGTTTCTTCGAGCCTCGAACAGAGATTATGTAGACAATGTAACCTGCTCTTATCCCATCAAAGATCACGTGATCAACTGGTCGTTTGTACTAGCTTTTATTGATAAATTTTACTCCAATAAATTGCTAAATTGGTGTTGACTGGTTAAAATGTTTCAAGCCTTCATCATTCTTATTTGGCTATGAAACGGCCACATTTAGTTTTCTGAGCAGACACATCCAACTGTTGGGCGCATAGATCGGGTTCACTACAAGGGTCCGATCAAATGATTTCATTCCAGGATCCAATATTTTTTTCTCAAATTTCTAGGGTATTTGCAACATTATTACTTTTTATTTTGAAGATTATTGTCACGATAATATCGTAGAAACTGTATCGTTTCACTTATCTTTAACGAGACAAAAGAAATCAATTTGAAATCATTTTTTCCTATATACTACCTTCTCAATCCCAACCCTAATTTCATCGACCCATGGCGGCTCATTATATCTTCAATATGTTAGAAACAATAAAACATGAATTTATAAAAATCTCTGATTTAATTTACTACATCATTTTCTATTTAAAGTTTAATTTAAAATAAGTATAATCTATTTATAGTTAAAAAATGTTATTTATAAATTTCTACATTAATGGTATTCTTCTCTTTGCTGTGAAGACATCGTGGCAATATTTAATTATTAACAATGGTTCATGATAATTTAATTTATACAACTAGTACCCTCCGGTGGCGCCCTTTTTGCGATGATCTGCCTGACCCTTAAGTGAATTATTTTCCATCCGACACACTGCTTGAACAACTGTTATTCTACTGTGGAAATAAATTGGATGGCCACGCTGTAACATACTCCTTTCAACCTTTTCTGAAATCGGGCATGACAATTCGCAGTACACTCGATCAGTGTATAGATTCGGTAGTAAACGCGGTATGTACAACGCCTTATCAATTTCCACTTTGCACATTTGATTTAACATGAGCACCTGGAACAAAGAAAATAAATGAAAAATTATACAAAAGATGTTTAATTCAATAGATGTGAATTGCAAAAAATATCAACGATGAACATATTTATGCGAACGAGTATTTAGAGGGACTATATGGAAGGGTGGGCCCTGTGCAATTATAATATTGACAGTATTACTGGCTAGTGATGACATTTCCTACCAATAAGTATATTTCTCAGCTGGAATATGGACCCTCAAAAGTGGCATGTCCTGCAATAACCGTCACATGGGAGTTGTCAGCGTAGGTGAATCAGTGTACCACACGCCTTGTTTGATGCGCACACGCAAAGACCCCCAATAAATATTATACCTTTAAATATCAATTGCACGACTGCCTAGGTAAACATAGACGAGACACTCACCCAGATTAAAGCAGGCACTATTTGACCGCCTCCGGAAGCTCCGATAGCTACTCGAACAACACCCTGAGCATCAACACCAATAGTCGGAGACATACTAGAATATGGCCTCTTGTTTGGTGCAGGCCAATTGGGTGATATATCAGCAGATTGGAGGCGTTTATCTTTATCAATAATTTGAAAAAAATCACTCATTGAATTGTTGCAGATAATTCCGGTCTTGGTGGAGCGGAATCCGGCACCGAATCTATAAAAAAAGATTGTACACTCCATCAATAACGTTCTCCGATATGTATCGAAGTACACGTCCTCCTAGTCGTTTGTACATGTTCTCATTGCTCCCCTATCACACGCCCTGCCCCTGAGAACTTACAGTGAATCGATGCTCTCTGTGGCTGACGCTGCGTTGCCGTCTTCATCGATGCATGAAACGTGTGTGGTACCATACTCAATATGATCTATCATTCGATCAGTGTAATAGCTTTTCTCGTGTGTGATGTCGTCATCAATCCGTCTACGATGGACATCAGCGGCTTCTTTGCTCATGGCCTCTCTTAACGACTATATAACAGTGCATAAAACATATGTGAGCAAACAAGAACATTATTTAATGGTTCCGCGATTAAGGCATCATGCTCACTTTGATTATTTTGAATTGGAGTTTAGGTGGATTGGCTTTCAGATCTCCAATGTATGCGCGGTAGGCAAACCCAAATTTGGTAGCCTCGATATATCGATGAAACATTGTCATCATTCGCTTTTCATCCTTGAGATCATCTTCAGAGATGTTGTAACCTATATAAACAGAATGAATTATGTAAGAGGCTGTTTCACCGAAAAGGAAGTTTTTATAATGATCCATTGCACGCATTTAACCTTTGAGGATGTTAATGGCATGAGCAAGCAGTGCTCCTCCAGCAGGGGCGGAAGTTGTACAAAATTTCAATCCGTTTAATTCGAATCTCAACCCACGTGACACCCTTACAGTGTAGTTTCGCATGTCTTCCATTGTGATAACACCGCCTCGTTCACGTACATCTTCAACATAAAGCTCTGCTAATTTACCAGTGTATAAATCATCTGGACTATCTCTTATTATTTCTAATGTCTTTGCATAAGATTCATTATAGATCACATCACCACAACGCTTGAAACCACCTTCTCCATCGCCAAGTAGCTCTCTGTAGATGTAAAAAGGTTAGGTGAGACTGACTATTATCAGTTAAAAAGCAGCTGAAGAGACCTATGCTGTTGTTTCGTACCTGAGTCCTGGGTCACTTTTCAAGATATGATTTTCTAATGGGCTACAGTCAATTGATTCAGCCCCCTTCTCACTCAACGTAACACCACGCCTTGCCAAATCAATCGATGGCTGAACTAGACAGCTCCATGGCAATCGACCGTGTTTTTTCCATGCTAGACGGAGACCGCGAATTTCACCGGGAACACCCACGGCATAACCACCTGAAATCGGATAAAGAATAACCATAATTTCTATCCGATTAAATAACGCACTTAGTATTTAAATTTAGAATATGTTTCCGTTGTCCTACCTCTTCTAAATTTCAATTTACTATCTCCAGGTATGAATGAATCACAGTTGAATGCCGCTGGTGAACAAGGCCTATAATCGTAAACCAAACATTCTCTCGTCTCTGCGTCATAAACAGTCATAAATCCACCTCCTGATATGCTAACACTCTGTGGATGTGCTACTCCGCAGCAAAGCAACGCAGCAATCGAGGCATCAACTGCCGATCCGCCTCGTTTCAAAATCTGCTCACTGATCCTTGCTCCGTATTTACTGTCAGTTGCGATAGACGCTGATGAATAAGTGCCTCCGTGGGGGTTGCCTCGTTTGGAAAAGGTGCTCATTTCGACCTGAGACGAATACTGCAAATAAAAACAGTGTAAAATGTGATCACGTGACAGCATGAAAATATTGATTTGAATTCATAAAAATATAGATCGATATTTGTACTGTCTAAATTTGTGGTTTACAAATGAAGTTCTGACAGATATTCTATTTAAACTTTCAACTCCGTCTTTTGACACATGAATGACATGTGATGTGAAAAGTAAACTACATTTTAAATTGTAACGCGAAAACATCCCTGCTCACATCAACACCGTAACTATAGGCTATCATGAATCACATCGTCATAGTTTTAATGTCAGACCAGACAGAACTGTTTCAAAAACATACGTCACATTTTTTAGTGAATTAAGCTTAATTACATATGGTGTATAACCGGATTTTGTTTTGCTTTTGTGAGCTTTAAAAATATATTTTCACTTGACGTCTTTGAAAGGTATTATCATCGTTGTTTGAGGTATTTCCATGGAAATTCTTAACCGAATCTTTTTGATTTTAATCAGGAAACGAGATCTTTAAAAATAGGAACAATTGGTTATCAAGAAAGAGATATTTAAGAGCTTTCATAGAACGCTTGTGAAAAAGCATTATACTTGAAAGTTCATTTTTCAAGTACATGTTCACGAAGGTACCGGCAAGTTGAATTGTCGGTGTTCACAGCCCGTTACTGCGAGAAGCGACGATGCTTCAATACTTCAAAGAAGCACCATGAAAAATTATAAACAACGTTAGTGCTCACGTGTCTCGATCACAGAACGCCCTTCCTTTATTTTGAAAACAGGTCGAATGGTTCATCTCATTTTTAAACGTTTGTTACAACTCAATATATAGAAGTTCGAGGGTTAAATTTTAAACGAAGCGGCGGACGTACCCCCGTCGAGTAATCTTCCGTATTCAAGTACTTAGCAGACTGAGTTTCATAATCTTATAACAGCGCACAGCGTTACATATTTTGGCCTGTTGCAATAGTTTCAAACAAAACATAACCTATTTGTTAATCCATCTCTGCCTAAATGATGAGTAAATAGATTACTTGCAAATACAAAATATTTCTTTCCTTTAAAAATATAATTATATATCCCACACAATGACGATTATATCCATGTGATATGAGCAGCATGTATTATAATGTATATGTTATACAAGTGGCTATATCAAATCTCACAGTATAAATATTACATTGATTTCTATAAATGCATTTAATATTATGCGTTATATAATCTATTAATATGGTTCAGGTGTACTTACATCAATTGATTTCCTTCGCCTTTTCAACGACAAGCTATGTGATTGAATGAGTCAAAATATAATTTACCACGCCGCTTTTCTCGAACAATCACGAACTGATTTTGAGTGATCGCCTCAAAAGAGACGGAATATCGTCTGCCTAGCGTTCCCAGCAACCAACTCCGCAGCGTCACAGCACGAGCCCTTCAAGAGTAGTAATTTCACAGTATTGGCAGTGAGTGATAAATGAATACTCCAGCAGAGTTTCGTATTAGTTATGGTTTTGCTACAGAAACGTGGCCATTCACAAAAACAGGAGACTTGCCCCCTTTTTACTACAATCAACACTCAACAACAAACACGCGCGGAATTTTCATTGCAGCTGATTACATTTCTGGCGCGAAAATGCTATCCACAATGGAAGTCTTTTGTAAATGACTAATCTATGCAAATTAATGCAGGAATAATCAGCTATTATCACCATGGTGATATTTGAATGTATTGTAGTTTATCATCCACGTACTCTGACGTCGAAGTAAAAAGGCGAAACAAAGGATTATTAGCAACAAAGCAGTATGGTGTTCACGTGATTTACAATTGAAGGAGCCGTTTAAGTATTGTTTGTGGACACAAAGCAAACAAAAGGGACTGTGATTTACGCTGATCACGTGGGCAGAAGTTCTTTAATGATGTGGCTCTTTGTGGTCAACCATTACTGCGCATGTCTATTTCTACGTCATTTTCAGACAGACGCATGATCTGCTTCCCTCTTTCATTTATAAAATATATATTGCCATGGGTTCAAAACAACTACAAAGGCCACATAGGACTGTGTTATGTAATAGTATAGTATAATATACCTAATTAATTTTGCGTATTCATACATGCATACTAATTGTGGGTAACCGAAGGCCGCCTACCAGCCTCAATAATCAACTACAATTTCCGCCTAGGTTTCTCATCCCTACTGTGGTAAATGAAACTAATTTTTACCTGAGTTTAGTTTACAGACTTTACACAATAATGTTAGCAAAATACTTTTGGGAATCAATACAATTTGGTCCTAAACACCATTAATACAATTATGTTGTTGATGTATTTCAAAGAACAACGCGACATGCTATTTTCAATTTTGACGATCATAATTCAAGTGTCTATGGATCAAACGATCAACAGGTTCTACTACCCGTGACGGTGGTACAGATAAATTGCGATTTTCACTAAATATTACTCAAATGGAACTAATCAATGGCTCGAATATATTTTGAGTTCCCATCGGTAGCATCAGTTAATACCCAGCTGGCACCCCATCTTTTCGAGGGTCACTCTTAGCATATAGCGCCCCTGATGAATCTCGTATGATAGCTTGTACAATTGCTGATAATCCACTGGTTCTAATTTCATGATTTTTCGCTTCCAATCCCTGAATCATAGCGTCTTCCATTGGCATCAACTTCTCATTTCGAATATACGTGGGAAAGAGACTGTGTTGTGGTCTGGCAAGGTTCACAGCCTCTCCTAATTCAATGCCAAATATCTTATTCATGACGATTACCTAAAATGACATGAAGCAGATATGATTTAGTGTCAAGGCCTAAAAGAAGACAAATGATGCCATATGATTAATGAATTATTACTATATTAAAGCAGCTTACCCACGCTGTTGATAGCGTAATCCTTGTCCCGCCAGATGCTCCAGACACCATTTGAACAACGCCATTGCTATCTACAGCGATATTGGGGCAGGTGGACGACAGGGGTCTTTTCCCTGGCCCAGGTTGATTAGCAACGGGCGTGGCATAACCAGAATACGAAGAGTTATGGAAGAAATCAGCTAATTCATTATTATAAACAATACCGGTTTCTGTTGAGCGGAACTTTGCACCGAAGCTGTAGATTAAAAACGTAAAATATTATCTCAGTATATTCACCATATGATTAGAGATTGATATATGTCAGCTCACGTGACAGCAGCAATTGATGAATTATTACACTGAGATAATCGAATTTAATCTACTATCCATAGATTATCGTGAGGACTGTGTGATGCTGTTTCTAAAGTCTAATACTCAGTATATGCAGTTTAGTTAACACTGTTAGTATCGTATTTAGAGAACATTTTTGTATCTAAGTTTGATCCATCAGGTTCGTAATAATGCGATTTTTAACCGTCCTCTTCTTTTGTGTACAAGACGGAATAGCAACCATCGACATTGAATCAATCGACATCGTTTGCTCCGCCACTATTCTAATCCTCTATGTTTTCTGGTGCTATACGAACAGGGCTCAGACAGAGGTTAAGAAGCTTAAAATTGATGACCATGATATATGAGGTATATGATAGATGGCACAGTCAAAGTGCTGTCCAGTACCTGTACCTGTAATTGATTGTATCTGTCGCAGCAACTGCGTTTCCATCCTCATCCATAACACTGACATGCGTAGTGCCTTGGCTATCATGCTTTAGGAAATAGTCAGAATAGTAAGACGTTTCCTGCGTTGAAGTATCGTTGATTTTCTGACGGTGTATGTCAGCGGTTGTCATACTCAATGCATCAGTAACTGCCTTAATAATTAAATCAAACAGAATAATTAGAATAGAAATGAAATAGAAGGTGTGTGTAGTAGCTCCATTATCTTTTTATTATTTACCGCTCTGTCAAGTGACATTGAGCACTATTTATTTGCTACAAGATAGCAAATTACATTATTACTAATAGAATTATAGTAATAGTAGAAATAGAAAGGATACAGAAATAAACTATTGGAAAATATTATTTCATTAATAGTTTATTTCTGTCTGATGATTGCTATAAAGGCATGAAACTTGAAGTTACAGTATAAGAATGTGTGGTCTCTGACTCCTTTCTATTTCTATTATGATTATTTACAGCTCTCATTGACTTTGAGCACTATATTCTTTGCTATTAGATAACATATCTAATAATAATAGAAATATATATATATATATAGATAGACTGTATTGATATTATTGATTAGTTTTTAACTCTTTTTTCCAATCTTTTAATTGTTGCCAATCGGATTGGACATATGGATTATTAAGGGTGTCATTATTACTATAAATCGTCTTCAAAGTTAATCCGATAATCCTTTTTCAATCTCATTTCTATCACAGCAGTCATGATTATTAAATGTATAGCCGACTGTTAGCTGAATGCAATTGCTTTATCCTCTTAGCAGACAGTGTATTCTGATTCGTATTTATGAACTATTAAATTTTTGCGTTGTAATATCATCTGTATATTCACTACTCACAACAAAACCATTAAAAAACATGAGATTTCACAGTGTTTTCATAGTTTCAAACATTTTCATGGCCTAAAAGGTTTGTGGTTCTAACTTTTTTTATCGAATTCAGAACGGCGTATGAAAAGAATTAAGAACGCATTCAACAATTGGATCGTATTCGGGCGTTCTGAACACCTTTTTACCCGTTCGGAACGACTATTTTAGGTAACCAAATTGTTTATAGCCGATCCGAAGGCATTCTCAACAGGACGGCGTATGAACAAGGCCTAAAAAAAGAAAAGGCTTCTCTGTTCTGACCAATGATAAATCGTGGTAGTGAATGCAAACTTGTGCGCTTTCTATCCCGATTCTTACTTCATTTATGAATTGATGGGAACTGCTAACACCTGATACAAGCGCGGAGATCGAAGCCGTCTAATAGCCAGATAATGCCGTGGAATGAGGCTGAATTATAAACTCATTGAATTCTAATACAATCCAATGTAAATGGGAATATGGCCAAATTGAGTAAATGGCGAATTGAATTTATACCTTTGTTATGTTCGATGGGTCAATAAAACCACTAGGGTCCCCTAGAAGGGGTCTTAATGCATAACTAAATTTGAATATTTCAACCATTCGGTGGTATGTCAATATCTTTGACGTCATATCTGAGAGATCGGATTGCTTGAAGTTAAATCCTATAAACATACAACACAATACCAGCCTCAATCAGCTATCATGTATATACCAAAGTAACATATATTTTTGGGACATCCAAATATTGTCGTTAACCGCCCGTGACTAGTCGAACAATGGTTCACATTTTAATTTTTAAAGCTAACAGGGATTCCACAATTTCACATTTACAGAAGCCCTGAATTATAAAATATAAACGTTTATGAAACAGGAGACATCTTTCTTTCCGTCGTGTAAACGGTAAACGTATAAGGGAATACATATATGGAACTATAGGAAGAACACATAAACAGCTTCTATGCGAGTTTTCATTTATAACGTGCACAAGAGAGTCTATATTGCAAATACATTGGGCTTAGCCGATGGCGTCTGTCAAATCGACTGTTCAGTTTGATTCGAATAACAGCATTTTGAAAATGACGATAACACAAATTAACTCTGCCTTCTTTTGGACAAGAGTAATCCAGTACAATCTCTATCTGACGCAAACACGTGGGCCTCAATCAAATGCCAAAAACCCTTTTTTGTTATTGACTTTGTTCCATTTGCATTTGTTGACTTCTTGCCAATTTTATCAGTAGGCTCTATAGACATTAGTAGTAGTTTTGTAAATTAACAAAAGGGGGTAAGAGATTATGGCTGCGTGGTCTTATATTGGATCAAACGAATACTGAGCGGTGTCAATATGCAACTGTTATAACGGTCACCCTGTCAACTACGACCGAATGGATGATCACATTATATAGCGGGTATTTTACACTTGAATGACACATAGAGACATACCTTTGGCCATGTTCAAAATATGAGCAAGAACAGTACCACCCCCGGGCATTGGTGTCGTGAAGATTGTCAAGTCACCAAAGGTTATGTTGATGGGTGTTCTTTCTATAACGGTGTAATCTAAAAGGAAATGCAATGAAATGAAAAGAAATGAATAAAATACTAATGCAACCGGCCATATTAATATGTAGTTAAATATGACCTTATCTCACAATATCCAGGCATCAAGAAACAACTGCCTTAGATTATAAATTGTAAATTATTTTGTATTGTGTAAACTGATATGTAGTAGAATAAATGTATTAAATTGTTTATACGCCTTTGACATTATAGCTTTAGACATGGGTATTACAAATACACATAGACACAATATAGAAACCATAATGATGTACTCACTCTTGAGATCATCTTTGGTCATATCACCTCCATTGGCATTGACATCGGCTACAAATGACGTTGCTAACTTTCCTGTGTACAAGTCTTCTGGGTCATCTCGAATGATTTCCAATGTTTTTGCATACTTTTCATTTATAACAATATCTCCTTCAGTTTTGACGGAGCCATCGGGATTGACAAGAAGTTCTCTGTTAAATGAGATTTTTTAAGCTTCTTCCGTTAACAGAAATACAGAATACATACTTAGCATGCATAGCACAGGTGTGGAGGCTATTGTATGGATGCTAATGCTCCATCTATATTTAGAGGAGGATTAGGTTAAATGGCAGAGCAACCGAACTTCAGATCGGATCATATCTGATCGACTGTGGTTCAAATCCCCCGAAGATCAACTCAGCCTTGACTTTATCTGAAACATCAAATAAGTGCTATCTGAGGATGGCGGGTGGAATGGTCCAGAGGATAACGAAATAACTGCGGTGTATTGTTGCGCATTGACAATCGAGACCTATCTGCCATGAAATCTGTTGAAATTGATCTGCAGTGTTGCGTCTGAGATAAACATAGAGCGTTTAAGATCATTGCTCTCAGTGAAAAAAGCCACTCCTCTAGAAATGGAGGAGTGGGTGCGGGTGCCTTCAGTAGGGCGACCCACTTACGTACCGCCCTTCAATATACATGTGATACATAATTTGTTTTATGATTGAATTTAAACTAAGAATTAATTTGAATATACTAAACAGCAGTTTGACAGATCTTCATTATTTAGTTTAATTTTGAAAGTTTGTAAATTCTTTACTGAGACAATGTATTTGTAGGAGATCTAACAACGTGAGAAGGTGATCTTCGAGGCGTAATGGTGATTTGACTCCTTGTATTCATATTAAATGAAGATCTCCGACAAGATAATATAAATTGATAATAAGTAGAACAAGAAAAGTATATCAGTGCTTGTCTGAGTGAATCTAATTAATATAATACTTTACATTGGCTTTTATATGTACATAAGAGAGGTTACCTCAAAAGGAGGATGGTCTAATATCGACTATCTCATAATGAGGCTGGTTAATATTTAACAAGATATTTAATCTACTACAGAGGTCCCCCCCCTCCGAGACGGAGTCCGAGGGAATTTACAAGAATATGATTGTTAAGGATATTACTTACATATTATTATTCTATAATATATATATTTTTTTTATTACATAGTAGTTAATTTTGTATTATTGACTATAATTTTTTTTTTTTTTTTTTTTGTTATTGTAATATAACTTAATTTTTTATTTTTTTTTATTTTTTTTTTTATTTCTAATGTTCAACTAATAGATAATCATATTTGAATTAAATATCTAGCTAATTATTCTAGTCTATTTTTCTAAATTATTCTATGATATTAAGTTTCTAAATAGTTCAATAGTATATACAAAAGGGATTAGGGTTAAACGTAACTCTTCTGCCAGAGCGTGTTGTTACTACATTTGGATGCAATGGAACATTATCATTATTAATATTTTCATCAGATACGTCAGTACCATCAAACGGTGTTGAAGGTAAAGACTCTATTACCGGCTTCAAACGATTAATTGCAACGGTGTCTGTTGTGTCTCCTCTTTTGATGACGTAGTATCGTTCATGGCGTGAGATAACTTCAAATGGGCCAGTGTAAGGTGCCTCCAATGGACGACGTGGACGATCAACTCGAATCCATACTCTCCGACATTTATTTAATTCAGGAGGTACATATGAGGCTATTGTTCTTTTATTAGCAGGTGGTCTAAATTTAACAGTTTTGAAATGTTCTTGCAATGTTTGTAACAAATGATGAGAGGTCAATAAAGCTTTTTCTTCAATACATACACGAGGTATTAGCGGTTTTAATCCTGTCAATAGTTCATAAGGTGAAATACCATCATCATCTGGCCAAACTCGAAGAGCCAACAGTGCTGAAGGCAAGGTATCATACCATGAAGTATTTGCTGTTTTTAAAATAGATTTTAGAGTGCGATGCATACGCTCTACCAAGCCGTTAGTTTGGGGATGGTAGGCAGTTGTTCGCAGCTTAAGAAATCCAATTAGTTTGCCGACCTCATGCATGAATTCACTTTCAAAGTTTGAGCCACGATCCGTAATGACATAAAGGGGTGCGGAATACCTAGATACCCATTCTCTTACAAAAGCTTCAGCTACAACAGGAGCAGTCTGGTCAACAATCGGAATGGCCTCAACCCAGCGCGTGCAACGATCAATCATGGTTAACACATATCTACAGGTGGTGGTAATATTTGTCAATGAACAAGTGGATGCAGGTACCGTGATAATATCAAGATGTACTGTCTGCAAACGATCAGCTGGTAAATTATATGGTAAAGGTGGACTAATGGTATGGCGAGTGATTTTAGTTTGTTGGCACTGTAAACAATGTTGTACCCAAATATTTATATCTTTTCGCATTTTAGGCCAATAAAATCTGTCATTAATTAGTTTAAAAGTAGCTGAACGGCCATAATGACCTAAATTATGAAAACTCTCAAAAACGGTAGAACGATAAGAAAGGGGAACAAAAGGACGCGGTAAATTTTCTGATGTCTCACACCACACAGAGCCTTCAACAAAATCAATAAATTCTAAATTAGAAGTATCAAATGGTATGCGCTGCTGCGCTTGAATGATTTCTTCAAGGTTGATAAAATTAAAAGAGACGGCGGAAACCGTTGAACAATGATTTGGCAAATCGCGAGATAAAGTGTCGGCAACAACGTTACTATCACCGGGAATGTAAATAATGTCAGAAACAAATTCAGATAAAAATGAAAACTGCCGTTCTTGGCGAGGAGAATGATTATGAGCGGAGCGAGAATGCCAAGCAGCAGAAATTGGTTTATGATCAGTAAAAATTGTAACTTTAGTGTTTTCAATAATTGGGCGGAACCGTCTAACGGCTGAAAAAATAGCTAGTAATTCACGATCAAAAGTAGAATACGATAGTTCAGTTGTCGATAATTTGCGTGAATAAAAACTTAATGGTTGAGGGTTTTGTTTTTGTTCGTGTAAGACAGCACCAATAGCAAAAGCTGAGGCATCTGTAGTGATAGTATAGTCAGAAATGGAAGGATCAGGATGTGCTAAAATAACTGCATTGTTGATAGAAGATTTAAGATTGTCGAAAGCGAGCTGATGATCGGATTGCCAAACAAAAGGTGCAGAAACATGTGAGTTACGTTGGTTTTTGGAACGAGGCTGAGTGGCATTAGCCAGTGCTTGCAGAGGTTGAACAATGTCTGCGTAATGTGGAACAAATTTACGATAAAACCCAAACATACCAAGTGAACGACGTAAAGAAGAATAATCAATAGGAGAAGGCAGTTCTAGTAAGTCTGATTTTGATTTTGATTTTGGTGAAATGCCTTTGGAAGTGACTTCATACCCTAAAAAATCGACAGACGCAACTGAAAAAATACATTTTGATAGATTAACGCGTAGACCATATTCAACAAGTCTAGCGAGAACAAGTTGTAAACGGGCATCATGCTCTGCTTGACTGCTTCCATAAATTAAAATATCATCGATGTATGAAAAACAAGGTATTGAACGCAAAACAGAATTAATAAAGCGTGAAAAAGTCGCGGCACTATTGCGAAGCCCAAATGGCATTGTTTGATAACAAAAGGCACCGAAAGGAGTAGTGATGGTTGTTTTGTTTATGTCATCAGGATGTATTGGAATTTGGTGATAGGCTTTAGATAAATCGAGACGAGAAAAAATTTTAGAGCCAAAAAGTTCATTGTTAAAAGATTGTAAATTAGGGAGAGGATAGCGATCGGGTTTAGTGATTCGATTAAGTGCCTGATAATCTCCTACAGGTCGAAAAGTGTCAGGTTCAGATTTTGGAACCATATGCAACGGACTAGCCCAAGGAGAAGTCGAAGGTTTAATTATACCTGCATCTAATAATTTATCAAACTCTGCCTTGGCCACGGCTAATTTGCGGGGGTGTAGTCGGCGAGGTTGACAAAAAACAGGATCTCCGACAGTTTCGATGCGGTGTACGACATCGTGTGGCGGTGTGTTTTTGAAGGAAAAAGGTGTAAATAATTCGGCATGAGAATTTAAAATGTTACGCACGTTCGAAGAAAGATTTTTGGGAAAAGGAAATACGACAGACTCGACGGAAACAGAACAGGATTTTAACGGGACAGAAACAGTTGTTGTGTCGTCAATTAAAATTTGTTTGGAACAATCAAGGGTTATTTTGTGTTTGTGTAAAAAATCTATGCCTAAAATTGGTTGAGTAACTTCAGCAATTATAAATGAATGGGGGAAAGAGCGTCTTAGTCTAGGCATAGTGGCTGTTGTTGCGAGTTCACCTAGTACATTGATGCCCTTTCCGGAGGCCGAAATTAAAGATAAATTGGAAGATGCTAATGTTAAATCATATTTTTGAGAAAGAGAAATTGGAATGATAGATACAGCAGAACCAGTATCAATAAGAAAAGCTACAGCAGGCATTTTTGGCAAAATAACAGTGACATACATAAATAAGCCATGCTGAGGCGTCATAGGCTCAACACGGCTTAAAAGTTTTCCGGGGCCGGCATAGCGGAGACTGAATTAATTGGAGCAGGCGAGACAGGACGGGAATTGTTTGGTGTTGCCTGATCGTTGTTTAAAAACGTTGGTGGTTTTGGACCAGGCCATTGACAAAAAGGGCGACAATATCTAGCTTTTGTACCAAAAAAAATGTGAGAGCGGCAAATTTTAGCACTCTGACCTGGTGAGTAACTTGTAATAACCGTGAATTGATCGTTATTGCGCGCATACTGAGTAGAGGAATTCGGTTGTTGATACCGAACCGCCTGAACTGGTGCAGGAGCCTGAAAAAAATGTGGATCTAAGGGTTGAGTATTTAAAAAACTAAGATTGTTAGAATAGGAGGTGTCATTACGGAAAGCGCCCCAAACAGTGTCAGCTACTTTCAAAAATTGTGGCATGGGCAATTCTGTATGGCTTATCAAAAGCTGACGAATGTTAATTGGCAAAGCATTTAGCAAACGATGTCTTACCAAATTATCAGTGGGTGCGATACCTGAAGCAGACAGCGACTGTTGAATCTTCATACAGCAGACTGATGGTTTTAAACCCTCCAACGAAATCGCGCCAAGAGCTTCTTCCAGTTTTTCTTGATCCGTTTTCTGCAATATTTGGAGTAATTTATTCTTCAAATCCGTGAAGGGTGTGTCTGATGAGAAGAGCTCCGTGGTGACGACGAGTGGGCCAATATTGGACGGCAGTTCAGCAACCACGTACCGAAATCTGGTTAATTCATCATGGATAAACTTTAAGTCGAACAAACACTCCACTTGCATGAACCAGAATGTGATTTGTAATGGTAAAAATGATGGTAATTTGATCGTGACGAGACGATCGTGTTGTGTGATATGTTGATTGGTTGTATCTTGAGATTCATCTGCAACTGACATTGAATAAGCGGCTGCGTTGTTGGTTGCGGGGTCACCAATTGTAGGAGATCTAACAACGTGAGAAGGTGATCTTCGAGGCGTAATGGTGATTTGACTCCTTGTATTCATATTAAATGAAGATCTCCGACAAGATAATATAAATTGATAATAAGTAGAACAAGAAAAGTATATCAGTGCTTGTCTGAGTGAATCTAATTAATATAATACTTTACATTGGCTTTTATATGTACATAAGAGAGGTTACCTCAAAAGGAGGATGGTCTAATATCGACTATCTCATAATGAGGCTGGTTAATATTTAACAAGATATTTAATCTACTACATATTCAAAGAAGATTGTTCCACGGTCGGATGACACGATTGAAATATTGATGTTTTATAATATCGGATTTGGGGCAAAATGACGATGTTATCTTTAGATTATGGCCCCTCATATTGTATTTATTTATCTGGTATTGGCAGTAATCGTTAATATTCATATCTACTAAGTTGTGTACTGTCTTATACAAAAAACAAAATCTTGTTTTAATCTCCTTAACTCAAGGGACTCTAGAACGAACCGAACATATACTTTTTCAATTGGATTGAATCTAGATAACAATGAACTTTTATCTACACAAAAGCTCAATCCTCACACTCAAAATACATTAACATGTCAAGTATACGTCATATGGGTATCATCATCGTATGGGTATGATATGGGTATGTGTGATCCTAGTAGCAATAAAGACATGTTACGGTTTTTAAAAAGCATACAAGAAGGTATCAAATTTATTAAACACTCTATGCTATAATTCAATACAGTAATTACAGTGATTAAGCAATTCGGCAATATGTATGGGTTTATTGCAGTTGCTCTAATATGCGCTGGAGTTGGCCGATTTTAATACACCGCTCACCCTCATTAATTAAAGGATTGCGGCGTATCAAAGGACACGGGACTTGCATCAGTCCAGCTCTGGCGTTAATGATGTATTTACCTTAATCCGGGGTCATTCTTAACAGCAAGTGATGTTGATGATGAGCTCATTGCCCTTGACATGTGAGGGCTGATTTTTATGCCTTTCCTTGCTAGGTTTATCGATGGCTGGACCAAATGGCTCCATTTTAGTTTGCCATAGCGCTCCCACGCATATCTGAGGCCACGGATTTCACCTGGTACACCCACCGCCAGACCTCCTGGACACAAGAGAAAATAGATGACCCAAGTCCGGTGGAAATTAGCCTGCACGCAGACCCAAATCTTTTTTTGACTTACTAATCGTCAAAAAGATTTCGGTCTGCGCGCAGGCTAGGTGGAAATGTACAGATATATATTAGAGTAAAATAGAAGTACTTATGTAGTCTTTGCTGTTTTTAATAGTGCGCGATGCCATTTATGCAGAGCTGTTTAATAATAAATATAAATGGAAAAAATCAGACATTCATATATTTGCTACTAAGTCAGATTGACTGATGTATTACAGTAGTAGCAAATATGAATGTCTGATTTTTGCGTTCGTTTGTTATATATTATAAACATAGTATAGATGATGTGGCATAGGGCATAGCATATAGTTTTGGGCAATAATTACAGATATTACAACCAACATTTCTTTGTCTCAGCTGATCTCTTTTTGATGTAGGTCTTACCAGGTCTTACCTTTTAAAGATTTGCTAGGGTCTGGGTTGTACGTGTCACTTCTAAGGGATGCAGGGCCAGTTTCTCTGTAGTCTATCACAACGGATCTCTTCAGTTTTGCATCGTACACTGTCATAAAACCACCCCCACCGATCCCAGTTGAATGGATCTGTACTACACCACAGCATATTAATGCAGCAATTGCCCCATCAACGGCACTTCCCCCTTCAGATAGAATAGTTTTGCCAATATCAGAACAGTAATTGCTGTCTGTTGCAACTGCTGCTTTACTGAAGCGATAGGCTGATGAGTCAGTGATAGCTGGAGGGGCAGACGTTGTTGAATGCAACGCTTCGTCGTTTTTATCAGACTCTTTCTTCCATTGCACAATGGATATGATTAAAGCTATCGCAAGAATAGCAATGACAATTGCCAATATAAAGAATATCTTTCGTTGTTGTCTGAAATTAGAAAAGAAAGATATCATTGGATCAGTCATGATGGACTGAACGAAAAAGACTCGATCAAATGACGTTGCCGGCCAATGCAGTGGTGCTGATTAAACCCGACTTAAAAACAACAATTATGACGAATAATTTGTATCTCAAACCTCTATTATTAAAGACATATAAGCAACTATAATACATTGGATTAGCGGCTAGGATCGTACTTAAGGAGGTTTGGGACAGTAGACTTTAGACACAATTTTGTAAAAGAAACAGCACGACGCTCTATATCTTTCATAATAATGTGGTAGATTATAGGGAACTTGGTTGTTACTGTTTATAATACACAGTGACAAAAAAGTTATTGTCTATATTTATATCACACGTTGGCGTGGCAACACTTTTAGACTTTTCATAACTTAAAAAATAATCACATGGTACCCCCAGTTTTTTCCCATCATCACCTTTGAAGTATACTTTTATACCAATGACATAAATTTAAAAAAATCAACAGAGTGGTTTCAAAATTATGATTGGTTATGTTGTTGATGTTGTTGTTGTTGTAGACTGGCTATTTACAAAATAAAGCCGTAATATACATTATGGTTATACACTTATAATACAATATTATAGCACAAATCAGTGCTTGGCTGCTTACGATAACTAATTATAATGATTACAGTAGTATATGTATTATAAAACGATGTAAAAATGGAAATTAATTATATGTCAAGAAAATATTTAGCTTCAATAGACAGAACAAAATATAGACAAATCATGTTCATTTAGATTACATTTGAAGGAAGTCAGAGGTTTTGATGTGACGATGTGCTCTGGCAGGCCATTCCACCGAGGAATACTACGATTTATGAATCGATAGCGGCTTATGTGTTTGATCTGCCAAATAATTTACATTTTTGTTCCAATGAGTGGCCACGTATTGGAATACTTATTGACGCCATAATGACACAAGCTATCGAAGGGGTAAAGTTTAATATGATCAGTAATCTTATATAGCATATTCAAGTCATTTTTCACCCGTCGCAATTCTAACGACTCAATGTGAAATCTTATAAGAACCATAATTACTTGAAACAGACCGTCTGCCATGCTGCTGAGAAAATGAATTTTGTTGTGGTTGCAATATGGCACATATCCCGTGAGGTTAAAGTGGTTTCATAATCTCAATCGAATTTCATGTTTTAAACCGATGAAATTATTTAAGACTATGATAGATGTATGATATATGTTATAAAACATTTTAAACCATCAATTTATATTCGTATATAGGTCGGATCAGTGATATAGGTCCCAGCATACGTCCCATGCAGACTATATGTCAGTAATTCAGGGGCGGATCCAGGAAAAAAGCTGACTATCGCTTTGGGCGCTCCTGTGAGAGGGGCGAAGCCCATCTCTATCTGGGGGTCCAGGGGCATGCTTCCCCGGAAACATATTTTAAAATAAAGCTGTATTTAATTTGACAATAACAAATCAACAATCAAAAAGAAAAATGCATTATTCTGTGAGCTAGCGTAATTCATAATGTAGTAACTAACAGTAACAAGACATGTAAATATATATTAGCAATATGATAAATTAGAGTTGATTAGTATTATATTATTGAATTGGAAGAATGTTTAAATTTACGAGAAAAAAAGGAGGAGCATGGTGTAATAGCTTCAACAAATCGAATCAATAACCGGGTCTGTTGTTTTTACTTAAAATTGTTTCGTGGCAGGAGATAGTCGATCGTCTTCTGCTTGACAAGCAGTTAATTTTGCAGATCAGCGAAAGAGCAAATCCGAAGTCGTAATAGCTTGTTCTCTTATACTTTTTCATTACGACTATAGTAACCAATACTTTCTCACATGTAACTTTAACATTTTCAAACCATAATCTGTTCTCTTCGATAGAGAGATCATTATTTATCACTATCAAACAGCACGTCAAATCTTTCAACACTGTCTTCGCCATCTTGTTTGGTGCACGAAATGGTTCATACGGCGTAATCACGGCGTCATTTTTCATGTCTACATCGTGATCGATTTTAGTGCTTCACTGCAGCGGCATGGTGCTAAGCAACGATCGTCTCATGCAGCATATCCCAAATTCCAATCCCTCATCTAGTGATATCATTGGCTTAAAGACGTTCCGCTTGAATTCTGCTGCATGAGAAATGACGTAGGCAGTGTCGCTCAAAAATTATGAAGAGAGCGTGTCTGGCTGCCCTGTTGACACTAGCAACATATTCCCACAGGGGACACGCGTGGAGTTACGTTAAACTACATATAAACGTAAAAAGCAAATCGTCGGCGTTTGCACATTTTTGATTGCGTCGAATGGGATTAATGGACAGGGACATCAGACCAGGAGCCCATTGACGGGGGTCGGAAATACAGAATATTGAAAATAAAATACTGAAACTCAATGGGTAAACAGAATATTCAACAGGCTGCATGGAGTCATGCGCAGTAGCACCCTGTCCCGTCTGATATTTTGGCCACATCTGAATTAAATCTGAATCTCGCACGATTGACTGTACTGCGGTTTGATTTGTATTTCAAACTCAACTTGACTTTGAGATTTCTGATGGCGGCCAGAAAAATGGCGGTCTTGTCCGAAAGTAATGAGATTAAAGTTTCAAAATAACAGCTTTTGACAATAGTCATCGTCATATAATATAATTTGTGTGGATACAAAGTTCTTATCCTGGTCATCGTAAAATTCCAGTACAGTTGATGTAACACTTATCAATTATTTGCACGTCTACGTTGTTACTTATCAACGAACAGTCTAACAGAGACAGAGTACACGGTGTATTTTTAAATAGCCAGAGCTTCCAACCTGGAATTTTTTAAAAGAGGGAGGACACCAAATTTTCCTGACAAATTTTGCGTGATTACTATACTATTTGTATTTTTATCGCGAACCAAGGCTTGGTGAAATTTCTACCTTAATAAATTGTCAAAGAACTAAAAGTAGTACTTAAAAGAGTTGAAAGTTGCAAGAAAGCTCAAAGGCACAATATAGTAGGATACCCATGTAACAATTGAATATAAGTAATATCATTGATAGATAGTCTACTCAACGCAAATGAAGTAATACTGTACAGTACATATAAATCAATCAATCGTAACATAAGATCAATTTATGGATTTTTTAATTTTAACTTTACAGTTACTGTAATTTATTTCTTCTTTCTGTAGCTACCATGCTTTTCATTGTAATCACGGGTTGCCTTTTTACACTTCTCCAGAAGTTCTTTAGAAGGCTTCCATTGATAGCATGGTGTTAAGTTTTCTGGTATATTCATTTTGATGAGCATAATCGAAGCTAGGGTTTTGCCAGTGTCCAATGATGGCCGGAAATCCGTTTTGTTTCTCCCAACCAACGAAAAGACACGCTCTTCACCAGCATTACTGTGAGGGATTGTTAAAATGGACAACGCAACTTTTGCTAGATTGGGGTACACATTTTGTAAATAAGCCCACAATATATCCATCCTATGATATTGTGTGATCACTTGATCGTTTGCATCTACCTCTACTTTTACAAGAGCGTCATCCCACGTAGATGTTGGTATACACTCTTTTTCAAGAACCTTATAAGCAAGGAACTCTTCCTCCAACACATCCATGATTTTGGGGTCAACCAAACTGTTACCGTGGATTTGAGGGAGCTGTTCCATTGCTGTTGTGACATTGTCAAACGATGCAGCACCTCTGAATTGGAAGTCAACAAATTTGCAATTGTTGATAAGCATATTTTCTAACGGGAGCCACTTCTTACAATACTGAAATGAGTTCAAGTAAAAAGCTCTAACGCTTGAATAAAAGGTATCAACTTCGTTTTCTGTGATATCTCCATTTTCAAACAGCTCTCTCAACCGTTGCTTTGTTTTAAAGCCGATTGCTAAGAATTCATCTTCTTTCTGATTACCCAGTTCCAAAGATAGCGTTTGATAAGAGCCACCTTTCTGCTTCTCTTCTGTCAGTTTATCGGGATTTACAAATTTTAGAATCAGTTTCTCCATAAACTTGTCCATTTGTTCTTTCAATAGATGCAGAAGCGGATCCTCCCTCTGTAAAAATTTATTGAACACACAAAATCCTGTTAGGCACGAATTGAAAAACCATAAATATAATTCCGTCATTGGATTACTGAAAGCCTTTGCTAGCCTCTGGAATCGTGCTTGAGGATGATCCTCTGATGCAAAGTATGACTTTAATCCTTCGTACTTTTTCAGTTCTCTATCAACACACTGCTCTAAACTCAGCCATCTGACAGAAACATGCTTAAGTATTGATTCATAATCAGAATCACAAAACTCAAAATACTCCTTCAAGCTGTTTTTTCTTTTAGTCGACTTGTCGAACCAGAAATACAGGTCAACAAGGTGGTCTTCCACATCAAATTGACAAATTTTGGAAAATTGGGTAGCACCTTTTAGTGAAGCATTGTGAATAATGTGGCAATGACATCCAGCAATGAATACATTATTGTTCTTTTGCAACACCCTGCTCTTTACCGAGTTGTGCTCCCCAATGTTGGCGTTTGTATTGTCCACCCCAAGTGCGGTGACATTTTTCCAAGAAATGTCATGCTCAGCAAAAAGTTTGTCTACACTTGAAAAAATACTTTCTGCAGTTGCTGATGATTTTCCACTTATAAGGTTGATATCGACAAACTTTGTCATAATTCGGTTGTAATTTACATCAAAAATACGAACGGTAATGGGGTACATTTTATCAATACTAGAGTCATTTGTTCCATCAATCATGAAACTAAAAGGATTCTGCTTCATTTGAATGATAACATCCTCTTTCAATGCTGCCCCTACACAATTTACAATTGCAGACGTCTTTGTTTTTGCGCAGGAAAATTTTTCAGCTGCCTTAGAGCCTTTGAATTCCTGCTTGATAAACATTGTTAAATGATCAGCAAGGCTAAAAAATGTATTATGCTGCACTATCATCATTGCCATTCTCACTTCTGCTAGAATTGAAGGATGAGAAGACACAGTTTTCTCAACTCGCGGTCGACTTTTACTGAAGAATGCAGAAATCCTTGAGCCCTTTGCATGCTTTTCATTGTTCTTGTGTTTTGGAGTTGCTGCAAAAGTCAAGAGTAAAATATAATTCAAGTAAAAATGTATTTCAAACAATGACATTATAGTTAATATCTGAATTTGAGAATTTATTTGCTTTGAATATTCATACAAACAAAAACATTGACAAGAACGCAAGACAAAGAAAAGATAGAGAAGCAATATTGCTTCGATATTGGAGCCAAATATTGTGGCTTCATTAGGTTCGAAAACAAAGATTACGGTGTACATTCTAAATAACTAAAAATTTAATTTAATTGTAATTTACCTGCATGCTTCTCTATGTCATTGATCCCTCCCCGAGAACATGAAAGCACAGTGTTACAATAAGTGCAGTGAAACTTGTACTCAGCACTAACAACAGCTTGCTTTGAACAAGGCTGAACAAATTGATATTTAGAACACCAATCGCTGCTAAATCGTGTTAAGTATTTTTTCTTCTTTGCAAGTGGTTCTTTAGAGCTGGACGAACTTTCCTCATTGTCAATGACATCGTCTACGTCAGAACTTTCGACTTCAGAATAATTAGCGTCAATAGAATCATTTTCGGATAAATAATCAGCCATCTTGCAATATTTTGTTTGATCGTGCTGCTACGCAACCAGAAGTAGTGCAATGAATGTTTTGATAGTGAGATTGGTACCAAAATAGAGATTACATCATCTTCAGAAAAGGTGGAACAGAGGCAATTCAAAAATGGCGAAAAGAGGTTAGCGAATAGACTCGTCGGGAACATAAACAGTCACTGTCTACGACGGTAATAAAATCTTTACAAGACTTTGATACGCTCAACAGCTTCAGGATTTTTTATATTGAAAAGTAGCAAAAAAGGCAACAAAATCGGGAGATTTGTATTGAATTTTAAAAAGTCGGGAGAGCGGGAGAAATGTGTGAAAATAGGGAGACTCCCGATTAAATCGGGAGGGTTGGAAGCCCTGAATAGCTAATATTGAATATTGGACAGGGTAAGGGAAGATATTTGAAAAATTAACATGAAATATGGTGTAATCTAACTCAGCTTTGAATAGTAAGATTTGATAATATCAATATAACATCAAAACATGAATAAATTGTACACATAGAATAGGCTAGTCTATATTTTCTAAAGTCATTGCTCGTAGACTAGCCTACCTTCAAATCATAGTCTATAACCTACATTAATCAGAAAAGTAGGGGAAGGAGCTCACTCAATCAAGTAAGGGCCAAGGTACTAACTGATGATAGATAGGCTTAGTGATCTACTGTCTTTGATCTGATATAGTATTTATTAATTTACAAAAAAGCTAACATTAATGAGCGACTATTATGGAAGAGCTTTTGGTCTCCACTACACACAGTATCTCAATTCAGTTGAAAACTAATAGTTATTGTTTTTAAAAACAACTTATCTGAAATAGTAAACAAACTTATCTATTTGTATTGTAGACTTTGCAACACTGAGCCAGAGTAAATGTTTGTAATATTGTTTAAAATCATAGAAATGTAGGCTACTTGCAGAACAAAATCCTCTGATAAAGTGTTCCACCGTGGATATAGCACAGCTAATAAATGGATTCTTAACCACTTGCAGAAACAGGACAATTGTGGCATTTGGGACGATTACTTTGTCATAATCCTTTACACCTTGCCTATAATAATTATTAATTAATATGTATCAACATGTGTGTATATGCATCAATATGAGATACTTACACAACAAATAACTAATGGACAATCTACAAGATTATAGGCTAAGCTAATTTTTGATTTATAAAGGGTAGGCCCCTACAAAGTTGAAAGAGACAGCATTCTGAGGTGATCAGTCAAGATAATTAAAATTTAAGCAACATCGGTAATCTTCATCAGGATGTCTCGTGATATTAAACTACCTCCTAGAAAATTATGTTAGACATACGGGAGGCTGAGAGCTCGACTGTACACGGACATATGTTTTGTAGATTAAGCCTAGTAATCAGCAAAGAGAAATGTTAACTTTTCAATAGCAAATATGCCCCTAACATGCGTTGGCAGAAATCATGAAACAATAGAGGGATGGTTTATATTTCGTGTAGGGCCTACTTCTGTGTGTGTACTCTTTTACTAAAAATATCATCATACATTTATGAAAATTGATGTTCTTGAGGCAAATATCAAAATAATGAGTTGAAGTTTAGAAATAGGCTAGATACAGTTGAAATCTGTGTATAGCAGCAAGCTATGAGAGGTAGATAAATTGATCAATGTAGACTGGTAGCTCAATAGTAGAGTGCATGTAGTCCCTGTGGGAGACCGGGGTTTGATTCCTCATCGCCTCACAAAATGTTTTTTTTTTTCTATACGTACCAGTCACTTTCATGTAATAGAGCTCATTGTAATTTCAATTAGTTGATTATAAATTTGGCTGCTGTTCAGACATTCATTCCCATGCAAACAAGCTTGAAGCTTATGTGGTTAAATTTAAATTGTAAACTGCGAAGTGAAACAAAATTATCCCATCACACCATTATATGCAGGTGGCCTTTATATGCAGGGTTGATTAGATAGAAAATACTATTCCAGGCATACCAAGAGTGACCACTGTAGACGGTTGGCTGCTGCATAGATGTGACCACTATGAATTCTGGCAAAGGAGCATGCGGCCATTGTTTTCAAATTAATTTTAATAAGACTAGGCGTTTGGCGTGGTCCTGGAATACTGTAGCAGAAAAAGCTACATGGGTGCAACCCTGGGTAGCACAATGCTGTACCAAAACCTTTGAAGCCATTGTTACTCGAGTCTTGTAGCTAATCTGTCTCCCCTACTACCTTCTTTTAAGTCACTTCAGAATCAATCAAATACATTTCTAATTTTGTACCGATTTTGTCTGAAACTCTCCTCTTACACCCCCTCTGAGTTTTGAACCTATTCACAAATATTCATAAACAGGATAACAATAATTATGGAGCAATTTCTCTTTGCCTGTATTGTCGAAATTAATTGAATTTATTTAACAACTATCAATTTACCAATCATGAATTAGAAAACGTTCCTGCACAACAGTAGTAAGTTTCACTTGATGTTTACATCTAGAAACAAGAAAGATTTTGTTTGGTGCCTTTGTTTTCCATCATTTCGAAACTGTGCTGACGTCTGGGAGAACCAACAGTATGCAAAAACACCTTGATTGCCTACATAATCTACTGAACAAGGATACATGGCATTGGTGTTATTTATATTATCGATGATTAGAAATAAAGTATACGCTAAGTAAAGCTTGTGCTCAAGAATGTTTAAAGAACGTGCCTATTTAACTTGCGCTAGTGCAAGCTTTCCCGTCTGTTTTGATCCTCTCACAAGGCCCATGGCTGCCACCTAGTCTGCTGGTCTTTGGTTAATCCGTAAAAGTATACGCAAAATGCAGGCTGTGATAACAGTTCTTGAACTTTAAATGGACCAACAAATATTCATGAATTGTTCATGAAAAACAGGCCATTTAACCAGATATAGCTACGTTCAGCCCAAACTATCAAGGCTGTAAAAATTGTCAGTAAGAAGAATTGAAAGCAGCACAAAAATAAGTGTATAGTATGAAGATCAGTATGTATAGTACTGCACTTTGAAAAGTTGAAACGACTCAACGCAACAGTTATTCTAATGTTTCTTGAAAGGCCTATTCAAATTGAAAAACTACATTTAAAATAACTTCTCAGAAAAGTGACTACTGCCCAGAATGTGTAAAACAGGCTTGTATTTAAGGTTCATGAATAGTTCATGAACTCAACAAATTTTTCGTAGGGGAATAGGCCTACTTATTTGCGTAGCACCAACCAAAGATATATCTATGTGAAAATCCTATGATAATAATTAATGAAATATTTGTAATAATAAAATTAAATAAAATTAAAAGAAACGTTTTAAAAGCATCAGGACCAAATTTCTGAGTAATGAAGAAATCATACCCTCTATAATATAAACTTTGTAATAGAACCTACATTAATCATACTATCACAGAGTCATATCTGACAGGTATAATTTAAGTGAACAACCTTCAATCTTTTTGGCTGTGTTTAAAATCAAACCCACAACGAAAGTTAAACTAAAGTGACAATATTGTCAATTACGAATAAGAAAATATAATAATTAAAGAATTTAACCATTCCAAAAGTACATATATATGTTAGTTGTGAATAACAAATTTAACCTCTGAAAGTTAGGGGCCTCATTTATTTTGCACCTGCGTATTACAGATGTGCAAATCCAATCAGATTGGATCGCATCCAGGTAATGATATTTTAGGTCTTTGGATTGGGTAAAATTTGTATTTATTGATTCCAGATGATTTTGGATTTTGAAACTTGGAAGAGTATTTGTACTTTGTAGCGATTAATCAATGTGTTCTAGTTTCCTCTCAACTGACTGCTTCTTGTACATATAGGCCTAGTGACATTCATGTTCCACTCTCTAGTATTCCACTCTCTAGTACATCAATTACATGTTTGATGTGAAATGAATTATACAATTTCTTCAAGGAAATGATCAAGATTATTGATTCATTGTATGTATTGTATTATCATTTTGATGTGCTGTATGTGACTGTCTCATGTCAGCACCCTATATAATTCCTGTAATCTATCTATGTTGTCTATGTGTAGATTGAATAATAAATTAGATACAGTTTAGCTTCATTGTGCTCACTATCCATTGGGTCTCGAATATCAATTAGTTGTTGTTATAGCAAAGCCAGCTATACGACATACAGTGATAGTACGCCACATTTATTCATGCTGGTATTTATTATTGCTGTGTGGTAGTTTTGTATTTTATCACAGTAGTAGTAACTAAGTGTCTAACGCAGAATATCCAGCATCAAGTTAAAAGATATCTGATTAAAGCGCCTGAGACTGTATCAAGCAATCACCCATAAATTTATACATTAAAAACTTGGATTAGTTTACATTAATTACAAATTATTTGCTTCGAATCGGATTATATTTATAATTGGCATATTGCTTCAAATCGGATTGGAATCGGATCATTACAACATTCATACCCGTAATCAATTTTGTGTAAATACAATTTGATGCACACTTCAATGCGTATGGTCTTGCTTCAAGATGACATGAACCTATATACTGGCTCTTGCTATCAATGAACTATACTACAGTTACGCCTACTTGTAGTTTTTAAAATTGAAATAAATTGATTAAAAGCCTATCTTTCATTCATGCATTTGTAAATATTTACATTGTTTTATGGAATTCAGATAATTGATATTTTCTGAATTGATTAATACTGCACGCTGTTAGTTTTGAAGCTTCAATATAATTGTTTATGGTATGACGACTTTCAGCGCAATACACTGCAACTGACTTGTTTCAGTCAAAACTCTGTGGCTTGGTAGAGATTTTATCGATAAGAAGTACTATATTAATATATCATATCATAACTAATATTTTGAAATATATTGAATGTTTGAGAATTATTAAGATTTGAAAAATCAATTTCTTATTCAACGAATTGATTAAAATTAAAGCTGATAAATACATGTATATATGATAATCATATCATAGACAGTGGATCACTAAGCCTCACTATCATCAATTATTACTGCAGCTGATTGAGTGAGCTCCTTTCCTTACTTTCCTGATTAATGTAGGTTATAGACTATGATCAATGACTTTAGAAAATATAGACTAGCCTATTCTATGTGTACAATCTATTCATGTTTTGATGTTATATTGATATTATCATATCTTACTATTCAAAGCTGAATTAGATTACACCATACTTTATGTTAATTTTTCAAATATCTTCCCTTACCCTGTCCAATATTCAATATTAGCTATTTAAAAATACACCGTGTACTCTGTCTCTGTTAGACTGTTCGTTGATAAGTAACAACGTAGACGTGGAAATAATTGATAAATATTACATCAACTGTACTCTACGATGACCAGGATAAGAACTTTGTATCCACACAAATTATATTATATGACGATGACTATTGTCAAAAGCTGTTATTTTGAAACTTTAATCTCATTACTTTCGGACAAGACCGCCATTTTTCTGGCCGCCATCAGAAATCTCAAAGTCAAGTTGAGTTTGAAATACAAATCAAACCGCAGTACAGTCAATCGTGCGAGATTCAGATTTAATTCAGATGTGGCCAAAATATCAGACGGGACAGGATGCTACTGCGCATGACTCCATGCAGCCTGTTGAATTTTCTGTTTACCAACTCAATGGGACAAACGGGAAAATAATGAATACGTTATTTACCAACTTAAGGAATACGATAATAATAAAATAAGAATCAACGTTGAGGCTCAATAATATGAAAATAAAGCAATTTTTGTATTTTCTTTTAAATGCTGACTGTCGCTTGCGCGACAGTTGCGACGGATCCTCCCCTGAGTATTGATGTGCTCAAGTGTGAATGTCAGTCAATACAGCTGCGTATGGTATCAAAGCAAAAGGATATATATATAACTAACACATCATTCCCGTTTATAATTCAATCATTGTAATAATATATATATGCGCCCCATGCTATCAATAAGAAATTGCTCTTTTGAAATCAGAATGTGAAATAATTACGATGACAGCTGCTGACCAACATTCAGAAAAAGATGTTCGGCTCAGATTTCGGTATCAAAATTAAAAATCTCAAGTTTTCAGGCTAAAATATATAATAGCGAAACGATCTCAGTATATTAATAACACAGAACTATGATACAGTTTAACTAAAGCCAACCCGCATCAAATTTGTAACATAAACGCAAAACTATAAAGCAAAGCGTTTTCTCCATCGAGATGAGGGAAGAGCATATACGAATGTTTGCGTAAGATATAGTTCTAGACGGTTTCTATTAATTAAGACTGTCAGTATAATTATGCTTTGAATGAAGCAAAATATGAAAACATGTTAAAATATATTATTGTTATTATTATTATTATTATTGTTATTATTATAAATGCTATACCATCTCGCTTACCCTTTCATCGTGGATATATTTTCAGCTGTCGCAATCAGTCTTTTGGTTTCAAATGATTTCGTATTCACTGATCCTAGGATTGAGCAGATTTTTGTTCAAGACTCACAAATAACAAACGAAGGAATGTTGTAAGATTCCAGCTCATTGTTTAGTGTGTGCAGTAGTGTTTTTGCGTTGGTCATCTATTTGGTTAGAGCTGTTGCTCCGTACAGAGTTACTCTTTTTGTCAAAGTCATATACTATAATGCATGTGTAAATGTAATGTATGGACGCCGCTGTTTACACAATAGAGAACCACCTCAGCTAACATAAAATAGAGAGAAAGCTATTATGGCGCTATTAATAGCGACATCATTCATATAATATGGTCTGATCTTATAAGACTTCTACTTTCAAGGGTCATTTAATATCAGACATGTTAGCATATCAGAGAACATATATTACACGACATTCAATTAAGTGTTGTATTACTCTTCACATTTGTATTGTTTTGTGCAATGCCGTCCGTGCCGTGAGTTGAACTTTGAGATATCGATGTTTGCAGAATTGCAGTTCAATAAATTCAGTAGCTGCAGGGCTATAAAGATGTATATTGATGGATGGATCTGCAATAGGGGTATACCAAAGAATACCAACATTCGTATAACAAAATACGTTAGAGCCACACCATTTCATTGGGATATTCCACAATAGTACACACCCCTTTGAACAATTGAAAGCTGGAACGGGTTGTGAGTTACTAGGTAATTTATAATTCATTGTTGACACATGATGATATACAAGTTAATATAGATTATATTTATATTATATGGCAATGTGCAAAGGGCATCAAATACATCATCTCAGATTTTGAAAAAAAGAGAGAGAGAGATCTGAAGGTCAAAAACAGCTCATTAATATAAGAGAATCAAGACAGCACAATGTTGTCATTGATGATACATTGATGATGGAACCAGATGTGTGATGGTCTGCGGTTCAAAAATCAGAGGTATATAAAAACATATAGTTCATCATCATCTAAATGTTAGCCTGACTGCAATGAGAGGGGACTTGGTCATAGAGATCAAAGTCAATATCATAAAATATTTAATTCCTTGTTAACTTCTGACCATAACGCGCTAATCCATAGGGCCTTCGGCGAACAAGTCTTCGACTGCAGTTCTCCTCTTTCCTGGCGTAGATTATAGAATACCTATTAGCCCATGCAAAATCTATTCTTTGGGAGGTTGGAGTTGAGTTCGGACTTATCTGTCGTAAGGATTTACCCTGTAAAGATACTCAAACAATTATTGTATAGTTATTGAAGCGATTTAAAACAAAAATTTACTGATTAATTTAATAACGGTCTAATTCCCAGTTTTCGCCTATTTCCGCAAATTTTCGCACTGCAAGATAACATAAATAGAGTTAATAACAATAGCATTGTTATTAGAACAATAGGCGAAAATTTGAGTCTAAATAGGAGATAAAAGTAAAAGTAATGTAGACGGTGTCGCCCTACCGAAGGCACCCGTACCACTCCTCTATTTCTAGATGAGTGGCTTTTTCGCTGAGAGCAATGATTTTAAACGCTCTTTGTTGATCTCAGCCGCGACACTGCAGATCAATTTCAACAGATTTCATGGCAGATAAGTCTTGATTGTCAATGCGCAACGATGCGCCGCAGCTACTCACAATGCAATTCTCTCTGGACCATTCCATCATTCCATCCGCCATCCTCAGATGGTACTCATTTGATGTTTCAGATAAAGTCAAGGCTGAGTTGACCTTAGGGGGATTTGAACCACAGTCGATCAGATATGATCCAATTTGAAGTGTCAAGGATCATATATGTATATAGGAGATATATGTATGTTTTTCATTTAATACTGTCTGATGATCGCATAAAGCGTGAAACTTGAAGTCACAGAAATGAATGTGTAGTCTTTGACTTCATTTTATTATTAGTAATAATAATGATAATAATAATAATAATAATAATAATAACATTAATAATAATAAAAATATTTAAAAAAAAATGGTATCTTGAATTTCTTTTAGAAAAATTACAATAGTATATAAAATAAATTTAAAGCACGTACTAAATTTCAAATTAGTAAATAGTATTCTAAAATATCACGAAGGTTTTCTGCGATCTGATTGGTCGAAAGAGCGTGCATGAAATCCTAGGGTAAAACATGGCTCCGAAAACCGGGAAAAACCGCAAGCTTCAAAAAGTTTGATCTGTGATAAAATACAGAATTTATAACTTTTTGATAACAATCCAATAAATATCTCAATAATGGCTACGATTTACAAAACGACATTTAGCTCAAGATGTTTTTATTTATTGAAAAGCGTGGTAAATGAGTTATTGGTCGTGTAACATGCAAAATAAAAACACAGAACGAAAGACAATTATAGGCTACGCTGTTTCAAGGTAAACCTAAAATTTAAATAACAATTACTGCATTAATTTTCTAAAGAACTATTGTACCACTTATATTACAGACGTTCTTGTATATGTCTTTTTTCATTGGACAAAATCTATCTTGTTGTGGGATTCTCTTCATGCTTGGTTTATGAATTGAATTTGAATTTTAAATTGTGAATTCATGAATTGAAAATTCGCCGTCGAATGAGATTCTGACATTTGTTTTATTTTAGAAAAGGGTTACCACATGCTTGCAAATGTTTGTATTCATATTTACTAAACTCAAAAAAGTTGGGAGACACTCAGGAAGCTAAAAACCACTCGCTCGGAGCTAGTGCTTTTTAGCGCTTCACTCGTGTCTCCCAACATTTTCTCGTTTAGTAAATATGAATACAAACATGGCAAGTATGTGGTAACCCTTTAATCATGTTCCTACAACACATCCTGTAACATTGGATATATTGATAATAAATTGACAACAACAATAACAACATTATCATCATTACAACTTTATTGAAAATCCAAAAAGCAATGCAATGCTTATTTACATACGAGAGAACACATGAACACGGTTATCAAAGGTACACTAATTATTAAATCGTCTAACACAGAGATTGCTTTCTTGCTTGTTTAGATGTTTTGATACCCTGGAACTTTCTAAATTCGATCATGATTCCATGAGTAATTTGTTCACGTCACTTATTTGTGGCCTGTGGTTGCTGGACTAACAGCTGATGATGGTCAGAGAGGACCCAACTAAACCAATGTATTACATTTCGTCAAACATGAGCATGACAACTACCAAACAATAAAATTTCATATAGAATTGTTTTCATCGCAGCAAATGCAACAGCATGAAATTGTAAATAATTGTATAACTGCTATTAATTATTATAGCTATAATTCTGTTGGGATATATGTTACATATGTTACATTCTATTATTATGCTTTCTAAAACCACAAAAAAAGCTTTTGGGATTTATGCTAACAGTCTTAAAATAAAGTAATAATTAGCTAATTGAGCTCAAAAATGACAAACAAGGTACCTATTTCATGGTTATAATTATAAAAATAACCTATCTGTCGGAATAATTAAAACGGAATGAAGACAGTTCAATCTTTTTTAGTCACTTGCGTTTAAAAGACTGAAACGTTCAGATTATAACAGATGAGGAATTTGAAGCCAAACGAGTCTTGAAATTTCGATTAACAACCATATTGCATTACAAACAAACTAATTAAATTTAAAAACCTATACGCTCTCTTGATCCACGTTCAATCGTATCCAGCTGATTTGCTGTGCTTTCTTGGATCAGATTTAGCAAAGATGTTACCAGGCCCTTCTTTGTAAATACTTTGGACCACGCAATACCTGTCTTCTTTCTTAACCACGTGACCTTTCTTCTCCAGCAGGCGGATTGTTTCATCCGAGATACTCCGGTTGCCGGAATCAATCCAAATGTAATTAGGAAGTAGTTGATGATGCACTCTGGGATTGCTGACGGCAGAGCCAAGTTCCATGTTGAAAAACAGTTTCTTAATGATCGTCTAAATGATTCAAGAATAATATCTAAATTACATAAGATATATGCGTAGAGGTCGGAGATAATCATGATAAAATAGTAGGCGATGTACCACCTCAGCATGGGGCCAACCAAAAAGTAAGTACTCACGCTACTCAGTCTAAGTATTTGACAGTTTTGCAAACCCCGCATTTTTACGAATTTTGCCTCTGTTGTTTCCGAAAGTGTACAACCAGTTTTAGAAAAATGCAAATTTTCGCTGTTAATAATGAATTTATAGTTCAACTTTTCTGAAACAAAAGTCGATTTAATAACCAATAAGCTGATCATTAACCGCTTTATAACCATTCAAAAATTTTACCAAGGCATTCAAGATGCATGCGCAATTTGATGGTTGACACCCTCTCCTCCATGTACACAACTGTACCCTTTTGGCATGACTCCCCCCCACAACTGAGTACGTACTTTATGGATGGCCCCTCTATCGGCCGATATTTTAGCCAATAGCTGTAACTGTCGTTTCAAGCTGTATTGACCGCTTCGTGTTTTCCAACTGTGTTATGGCGGAAAGACATACAGCCGGATAATTGCGTTCTTAATACATTACAAATTGATGTTACAATGATATACTTCATAGGTGCCAATCATTGACTCAAACAGCAACTGATCTCAATCGTCAAATTATATAGTCAGTCGATATTCAACTCGGTTTCGATCAGCAACTGTTACATGCTGCTCAGAATGAGATGAATATTGCCAACTACTCATACTCCGGGGGGGGGGGGGGGTAACTCCACTAGGACGGCTAAACAGGGACGTGCCACTTTTTTTGGATCCATATTCCAGCTGAGAAAGAACGTTTTGGTATGAGATTTCAAACTTTGGAGCTTTTGGGTATCCTATTTTTGACTTTTTCAAGAATTTTTGAAAAAATTTGCATCATTTTTGTGTATTTACCTAAAATTAATCAACCGGTTAGAACTTTTTGGGTAGCATCAACAAAATTTTTGGAACCTTTGGGTACCTTACCTTTTTCCAAAGTGGCACCTCCCCGTCCCTGAAGAGCTGGAGTTACCCCCCCCCGGGACTCATACAGGCCATCGACTCAGTGTAAATAATCTGTTGATTTACCTGTGCTGTGCCTGTGATAATCATAGAGCCACCAGAAGCACCAGCTATCATTTTAACATCGCCATTACTATCTGTGACAATCGTTGGACACATAGATGACATCGGCCGTTTACCAGCAGCCACGTAATTAGCCGGCGTAGGTGAATACCCATAGATATTTGTAAGTCCAGGGGTTGAAAAATCATCCATCTCGTTATTGTACAAAATGCCAAGAGTTGGTGAACGGACAAATGCACCGAATCTATATCATAATAAAAAACAATTTCATCATCAGGTAGAATCAGAAGGGACTACATTAGTTCTTCTTCTACCGCTAGCGCTTTCTATCCCTTTCATAATCAAAGCGTAACAAATTAAACTGTCGATATAATATTTGCGACATGTAGGCTATTGCTTGAAAATCCAAGTCTTACCTCCAATTAATAGTAGACGTCGCAGCAACAGCATCACCATTTTCCGCCAGAATTGAAATATGCGAGGTGCCAAAATTACTCACACCGTAATATCCTCCGTAATAACTGGCATTAAACGTAGCATTATTGATGATCTTGTTCAGACGGATTTGATCGGCTACCGTATGATTCAATAGCTCACTCATTGCCTGTAACAAACACAAAAGACAGTTCAGTATGATTATATGTTCCCTGAAATACCAAGATCGAAAATGGTCCTACATGGGAATAGAAAACCTCGGCGTTATTTCGGTTTTCAACACGAACTCAGAGCTGATTAACATTGTTCTGAAAACTAGTTAATATTAAGCTGATTCAAAGTGAAACATTTCAAGTTATAACATGGTTACAAAGTTAAGATAAAGAAGAAGAAAATATAAAAATTAAGAGAGAATACTGATGTCAAAATAATGATAATATCAAGGGTTTTGACCACTATCAGTTTTACTATTTCTATAATATTGTTCATTTGGTATCATGTGTGATTAAATAAAGCTTTCAAGCAGTCTCTAGAAATTTGAAATGTTCCGTAAGTGAGTGTTTCAAACCAAATGATATTTTTGATCTAAGATTGTCATGTACTGAGATCCATGTAGCCGATTGCATACTGCACTGAGAGAGTGCCTCGTTGAATCTGTTCGATACCTTTCCAGTTTTTAAATTATAATTTTCTCGCAGAGTGTCAGTTTTTATTCTATACTCTCCTAGCAGTGGGTATTGTTAGCTTGTGGTGGTGTTGATGCTAATATTGCTCTATGAACCATGCATACAAGATGGATTGCTCGTCTGACTATTAAACTTCCAATGGAAGATATAATTGTCTACAATTTCTGTTTAGAGTGCCTTGTGTTCAGGCAAAGCAATGCTTTTTTTGCACTTTCCATATAGGAACTAAACTGGACGTTATCCCTGGGAAAGGGTTCCTTTTTCAACGCTATATTTGAATCCTCTGTGGATGCGCAATGAAGGTTACCCATCGGGATTCGAAAGCCACAGGGAGTGATAGTAAAGCAAAGATAAAGATGGCCACGAACAACAATTCTATAAATAGATTATGATTCTTACCCTTGTCATGTTGTCTGCAGGTACAAAGTTGGGGTCTCCTAGTAACGCTCTTCTTGCGTAGGCCCATTTGTAAGCCTCCACAAACTTATGAAACGTGTCTGCCTTTTTGGCGTCCGTTGAAAGATCAGCCATCTTGAAGTTATATCCTGGAAAAGAAATATCGATGGAAATTCGCTCTTTTGAGACATATGGGGCCCAACTCCAAGAGCAGAGTGGGGTTTCCCTGGGAGAACACAGATAATGTCACAGGGGGATAGGGATGTGACCCTGAGAATTACTTCCTAAATCAGGGGTTCTCACTTTTAGGAATGTACGACTCAATCAAGTTCTGAAGAAAAATCATCAAATTACAGAAATTTTCATGAACATTTCAAAGACACATGCAAATTTAAAGTCCATTGACTCGTCATGAACTGTTTACAGGGGCAGATGATATAACTGAAACCCACAACTCATACGCAGACCTCCTTTGCATGAAAATAAAATCATCGCTGCTGGTCTTCTTTACTGCGTGACAAAATCTTTTCAAACTTAAAATTGAAGATTCCGCATAATTTTACTTTCTAAGAATTTGATACTCATAAAGGTCAATCAGCAGGTAAAAAACGAATAGCACCAAAAGAGGCACGTATATGACCCTTATAATGAGTTGATACCCGCCGGGGCGTCCAATGTCTAAACCATGTTTGAATGCAAACAGTTAAATGCCAATTCCAAAAGGCAAATCGTTCAAAAATGAAATATTTATAAACCTGAACTCTGTTGATATTCAACAGCGAATGTAGTGATTCGTGCCAGGATCTTTCATGAATGTTTATTGATTATATTAATCAGAGATTCAATTATGGCAGTTACATGATTTCCACAATTACCAAATTACTGTGTACGTACCTCTTAGAATATTAAGGATCATTATGAGTACTGCCCCACTAGACGGCGGGGGCATGGCATTGATTGTCAGTCCCTGTAAATCACTCTTTAAGACATCTCTTTCTTCCACTTTGTAATTTTGCATATCTTCAAATGTTATTATACCACCGTTATCAGTTATGTCTTTGGCAATTTGTGTAGCGATTGAACCATTATAGAATGAATGTGGGTCATTTGCAATCGTTCTTAATGTAGTAGCTAGCTCTGGATTTTTCAGCGTGTCACCCTTAACTAGAAATTTGCCATTTTTGAAAAGTAAACTTCTATAAGTTACAAGAAAATAAACACATCTCAATTATTCAATACAAATTCAAAGTCACTAATCCTGAATGAAAGATAATAAGAAATAATTTCTTCCAGCTTATTTAGCATCCTCTACTATTAGGCGGTCACTATACTTTTGTTATGATATGATATGATATGATATATTTTAGTCGGTAAAGATCAATACTAACTGTCAGATAGAGGAAGATGTTAGCCTTCACTTACATATAGCCGTAAAATACATATTACTAAGTTTAAAACACATAGTTATAAGTATTGAATTTAAAGGCAATGGAAAATTAACATTTACAATGCTTTAATAAATCAATTGCATCTAATCTTGATTTGAAGGTTGCCAACGTTGGTGCAATTACAATTTCGTTTGGTAGGTCGTTCCACCACGAAATGACTTGTGAACAGAAAAAGTTGAAATATTAAAGCATTTTGGTACCTTCATTTCAAAATTCCAAAATAAAGTTTAGGGCCTATTCTTGGTGAGATTTAAGGCTACCAGAGAATGCGCTTCAAAATGAATCCATTTAGCTGTGCGGTTGAGTGATTTTTTTGGCTGTGGACGATTCCATAACGATTTTAACTTATGTTAAGATTTGAACATTTCAGGGTAATATGTCTTTTTTACTATTTGGGATATCTTTTTGTGATCAGAAAGTTTTTATGGTCATTCCGCCAAAGTTCTTTTGCAAGATTCCATCGAAGCGAAATTGAAGTCAATCCCCCCTCCCGTAAATGCTCACTTGCTAAATCTTGTTCACTTCTTGAGCATCAGCGCATGTTCACCTTACGCGATACATTTGTTAAATTGTTATTATTCGATTAAGTGCACATTGTTACTTCATATCTCATATAGTATATCGACCACTTACTTCATTCCTGGATTAGCGAGAATCTGATCTTTCGTGCCTTGAATAGCCTCGTCGACAGGATGTGTAATCTCGAATCCATCTTCAGCTAATTTTGCACTCGGTTCGAATAGATCTTTCCATGGTAACATCCCGTATTTCTGATGTACCATGTAGAGACCCTTGATTTCACCGGGAATAGCAATTGCGAGACCCCCTAAAAAATACAAAACAATTTCAAAATGGAAATAGGTAATGTATAGCTTGCATTTTAATTCATCGGGGGTTACACATTCAGTCCCAGTCTTTATACGAGTCCTATCCATTAATAGGTCGTTGAAATATTTGCGATGAAGGCCGTTCCATTAATTAAAACAATCTGGCCTTCAAATTTGGCTGTTGCAAGCTGTCTTTGAAATTGAGCAAGCCTCTTTGGAGTTCCTTGTTATTTTCTAATTTCTCATTTTTAACAGTCTCTACTAGTTCTATTGAATTCACTTTTTACACCTTATTCAAAAACGACATGATTGATAGCATGTAAAGGAGGCCAGGGGTCAAGTAAACACCCACCTACTCTAGAAGAGGTTCCATTCTTTAAATACATGGTTTGATTGGCAGCCGACGGAGCAGTCTCACGGTAGTCATATGCCTTTGCAATTTTATTTGCATAGACAATCATGAACCCGCCGCCGCCAATCCCGGTTGAGTGCACATTGACCACGCCCACACACAGTAAGCATGCGATCGCAGCATCCACGGCACTCCCTCTGTTCTTCAGAATATCACGACCAATCTCTGAACATTTTGGATTATCAGTCGCTACAGCTGCTTTTGTATATTTCTCAGCCTCATTTCCAGTTAGAGTTGACTTGGTGCTTGCGTTGTCATCGTCATCCTTGCTAGCTAGTACTATCGCCAAGATAACCACGATGACAATAACGACAGCAACTGCCGCAACCACGATCAATTTCGTCTTTTGTTTACTGTAACAAAATCAAATTCGAATTACAAGTCGATGTATCCATGCAATTGTAGCAAATAGCTGATATAAAAATGTACGAACAGATGATAACCAAGGGAGAGGGGGGTACATTCATGCATGAACTATGTGGGGATGGGTTTCTTTTCTGGGTACCATTTTGGCATCATGTTGGCAATGTTGGGGCATGAAACTTTCAATTTTGGAGTCCTACTTAGAAATTCTGGTTTCTAGCTGTGAAATTAGATTTACTTCTTGCTGTGAGGCGCCAAAATAGCGATATTGAATGCGAAAGTCAGGAAAATATCAAGTCTCAATAAACTTGTGAATTTTTTTTTCGGCATACCCCTGTATAGAAAGTACGAGGGTAAACCCCGGTGTAGCTTTTTAGGAAAGATTTTTTAAAATAGCAGCCACTGAAGATAGCCATACAACTTGAGACATTCATGATTGAAAAGGACGTTCAAAATTAGGAATGATTACTTTGACTTGATTGTAAAATTGGAAACATTGTTCTTTGTTGAAAAGACAGAAAAACAGAAAATGCGATTCATCATCAATCTCTCCTCTGCTACAAAACACACACACCCTCGATTCAGGCGGCTCATTGTTATAACGCCCATTTCGGATTCTTAGGTTATGGGCACTGATTCTCAATTTTGTAACAGCATTTCGAGATGCATTATCTTCTAGATTTAAATAATATTCCTTGTAAAAGCCATGTGTGATTTCTCTACACAGATTTAACTGGTTAGTCAGAATTACATTATTATTTAATAGTGTTTGTTCGAACATTCATAAATTCTAGTTTGTATTCTTCTAATAGAATAGATTATTGTTGATTACCGTTATTAGTTTATTTATATTCCGCGATTCTTTCAGATCTATATTTATCAAGATTGAATAAGCAACACCTAACTTTAATGTAACAAAATTTTGACACGAGATAGCCAAGATTTCCCTGACTGCAATGATAGCTCGCCAAAAGCCTTGTAAATCGGAGAATAATTATCGGCGGACAATAATCGAAAAAGGTATTTGAGCATATTGCATTTGAGATCAATTAATTGCTACTGGAAAAAAAGATAGCTCCCCTCTGCCGGCCATGTTACTAGAGTTGCGGCGTATGGTTTTTGAGATTTTATTTAGTAGCAAGCAATATTCTTAATCAAAGGGTTGTTATTATCATGTCTGATAGAATCTCCCCCAGACCTCATCTGCGTAAAGAAAAAATAGTTTTATGATACTTGTCTATATTGATTTGTAAATTTCGACAAAATGAGTAATGAGTAATTTTGTTTCAGGGATGAGTAATTCAGAAAATGTGTTACCGAAAACCAAGCCTTTTCTGCTTTTTAGCAGAGCTTCTTAATACCGAAAGATTGTTTTCCCGAAATATGAGATGTAAAACCAAGATAATTATAGGATGGAACAATTTACAGGATCTTGTTATCAACGTAAAAGTTTGGATATTGCATAGTTGAAGATTGTTGAAAAAGCATAGCCTTCGATGTGTAATGATTGATATTCAATATCTATTGTTGGCAAAATATAGAGACGTAAGACAACGTTGGTGTCCTTTAGGGTTTCGGAAAATAAAACAATATCTTCGGCAAACAAATGACAATAGATTTTTTGGAATCGGATTTGTGTAGTTGCATGAAAGATTTTTTGCAAGATCGTTTATAAAAATATTAAAAAGGGTTGGACTGAGTACGCAACCTACGGACTCCGATTGACGTAAAAAAATTCATCTGTTAGTAAGTTGTTATCAATCAAAGATGCGGTGTTAATTCGATTAGCTTGAAAAATGAGCCACCTAGTTTTGGGGATGACAATAATGAAACATGGCAAACCGAATCAAAAGCTTTCTCAAGGTCAATAAAGCTCAATAAGGAATATCAATAAGGAATTTAGTTTGTTGTTGCTCGTAGTGTACTTAGAAATGAGGATTTTCAAACTGAAAAGATGATCAGCTGTTCGTTTATCTGGTTGGAATCCAGCTTGTAAATTACTAATGATATTATTATCGATTAAGAAATTGGAAACTCTAAAGCGAAAAATGATGTTCGTGTATTGGTAATCAAGTTGAAATTTTGAATCAAATTTAGGGCAATTTTGAGACGAAAATTTGATATTACAGTACTGAAGCTCAAAAATATGCAAATACCACGCCTTTTGCCTGGCAAAGTGCCTATTCCGTCGGAAAAAACTGTTAAATACCCCCCGGTCAGACGCATGCGGCTTTCGTTGCATCTATACCCCCCGTCCTCATTGAATACGCTAAGATGGCTGATCAATAAACGATGACAATGATGATATAGAAAAGATGAAAATAAGGTAAGCTGTTGAAATTTGGTACAAAGATTACCGGCGCAACCGCGATCTGCGAAGAACTACTGAGGCGAACTCAACCAGACGATGCGCACTTCTTAACAATTGAGACTTTCAAATTAGAATGGAAAGTTTTTTCAAGAGCCATTGAAAATTAAAATCCATGATACTGTATTCTCGGTTGCTAGGCTTAGTATCGTCCTCATTCTCCTTCTTATTACTCGTGTGGTCGTCTGTTATAGCCTGAGCCCGACACACTAGTTTAGGTCATTCAGTTCCCAGTGAGTTTCACAGGCCCTAGTGTGATTAATCCACTTCGCTCTTATTATTATTCTTAGTTCTACCAAGTTAAATTTAGTTTTAAAGCGAAATATTGTGCGTGCTAGACTCAAATGAAAATTAAGCAGTTCAACAAATTAATTGGAATGCAAAATTGTTTTGAAGTCATGGCAACTATCAGAAGTTTGGTGCTTAGTACATTAGTACATGCCACTAATGTTTGAGCAACTGTTCAATTGTTGACGTTCAAACACTCCACTGTTGTTTGGCATTGCGGACACAATAATGGATTAAATTATTTACATTTGGGCTTCCTAAACAACCAGATTGGATCAATAAGACTTTCAGTACAATGTTGCATTTTAAAGTCAGGCTGAAATAGTCCCTGAAACGCTACGCTCGAACGAACGGACAACAGCCTGCCGGTATTTTTATTTAAAATAATTACTAGATAATTAATTAATATACAGAGTAGCAACTATATTGAGACCTTCGATAGCCTGTGATACAAGCATTACATTATTTTATTCCAAAATATTTATCGAAAAGTCGGAACAAATGTTCACGTAAAGAATGTATTAGCGCCAAAAACGGGGCCAAACAGCCTAAAACCATACCCAGCTTTTGTCAGTCAGATTATTTAATAATCTATCTAGCTAGTTCCAAGGCGTTTTTCGTTTCAAGGTTGAAATGGCAACAGTTTTAAAATTTCGGTAGAAGTACCATAATCATCATAATCATCTTGCAGTCTCTGACCTACAAGGGGACTAGAAGGGGACTAGAAGTCACTGGAGCGAACTGCAAATAAAACTTAAGTCGAAAAAATCAGTGGACATGACGGCTATTTGGACAAGGACGAAACGACATCTATGTTGCAGAAAGCGACAAAAAATCAAAGAAAAATTCAGAATAAAACTGGTTTTGAAAATGACAAACTTTCATTGATTCTAAACCCCATGAAAGCAGTATACTGCCCTCCCACAGAAGATACAATACCATGCAGTATTCGTTGAAGCTTGTGTGCAGCTAAAAAGGTGTAAGAGTTTATATATATAGAGAGGTCTGAAAGGAAATCAACATATCACTGTATCGATTGGTGAGAGGCGTCGTTTTTGCACAGTAACAAATAACAAAGAAATCAAAACTGTCTTTCAGCAGGTCTGTTCTTCATCGTTGTTCAAAATCTGATCTGTGACGAATTAAACACAGACTTCGTGTGAATAAATAAATGGGCAGTTTCCCAACCCAAGCAATATTCAGTACACGAACTAAAGCAGGAAGGAAAGTAAATACGTGGAAATATTGGATCTATCAGAAACCCTTTAATTATGATATCATGATGATTAATTAATGATATCATAGTTCAAGGAAAACAACATCAGATTGCTAATCGATCTGAAATAGTTCAAATAGGTCAATCGATCGATTTTGTGGTCATCATTTGAAATTATAGTCGTTGTCCAGAACAACATGGAAAACGAATTCTAGTGATAAAACCATTCATCAAAAGTGGAGCACATGCTGTAATTTAATGTCCGGAAATCAATCAATCAAATAGTGAATTAAGACATACCTCATTCTGGCCTGGATAACGACGCTCGTCCGATGTTAAATCACAAATGATGACATTCTGTATATTTCACGAGTGTGTGTGCATAGTTACTGTGAACTGCATGCGCTGGTTCTTTTGTCTGATGGTGACAATAGCTCACCAGGGGGCAAATGACATTTACACGCTTTCCTCATTGTAATTTAGACGTCATCATCACTGTTTGGGTGTAATCAGATATCACATGATTTGCAAATTGAAGATTAGATTAAAGATTCAACCAAAATATAATTACACAGGGCCTAAATAACACAGTTTCATGGACATGATTTAATTACTCGATGTCTGATTAAGGAGATCAAACTGGCGATTAACAATCGCCGTATGCTAAAGAAATTTCGGAACTGAGTTATAGATATACATTTAATCACAGACTTACACGGCACAGCCACTTCGAATACCAAAACGTACTCCAACCTGAAAAGCGGATTACATTCCAGATCATCTGATGTATAGACTGTTATCCCGGGAGATTACAATCAAATGACAATAAGTACGGGGACAGTTTGTCTTTGAGGTGCTATTTTCTCTTTTAAAAAGGGTTCATGTATTTTGATGAAAAATGGAAACCAAATGACAATAATTACGGGGACAGTTTGTCTTAGAGGTGCTGTTTTCTCTTTTAAAAAGGGTTCATGTATTTTGATGAAAAATGGAAACCGCCGTCACTCTATCTTGGGCATTATACCTACCAACTCCTAGAGGGGGCTGCATAGCATTCGCAGTCAGAAAAACAATAAAGCAAATGTTGTTCTTTTCATGTCGTTCTCGATATCTCCAAGTAATTGGACAGGATTAAAAACGACACTTGGACGTAATTCTAATGATATTGACTGATAAGTTTAAACCGGAACAGGGTCTAGAGAGCACTATCGGTTTAATCCTAATCTAACATAGTAACTACATGGTAACATAGCCTAAGCAAAACAATAGATTATAGAAAAATGTTAGATTTACAGGCTAGATGACAAAATCCAAGACTAATTTTTATTCTTATGATTTGAGATATATATTTCCTTAAAGTTACTACACCCTCTTACTGTGACTAAATGTATTGATTATCAAATAATTCCCATTGATAACAAACTGTCGATATTGTTTAAAATACTATGATAATGAATATTTACAAATTTAAATTTATCTCAATAAATTATTATAATTAATGATTCCAAATAATAATTTACTCAGACAGCAATTAACGATGGAAATAACTCTGATAATGGTTCACTCCACGTATGTTCAGTAAAGGATGTATTACTTTGATCTAACATAAGCTCAATATCGAGACAGTCCGTACTTAACATTTCATTTTCGGGCTCGAACCCCACCACGCTTCCAAGATCTCCGCAGATTGACAATATGTCATCAATTTCCTCTCCAGAAACGCTCTCTGACGGGGAAGGGATGCTGTCTGCAGACGTAAACTGCTCACTAGACGCACGGCTGTTGCTATTAAATCCTTCGTGTTTGATTTCGGAGGCATCCAAGAGCATAGTGCTTTCAGGCTGTTGTCTGTTACTTGTGAACTCAGCCAAGAGGTCGATGACGTCAGATTTGAACTCCTCAGCCAATTCATGATCAAAGCAAGAAGAAGAATCAGAGATTTCTGCTGCTGAGAAAAGAAGAGTGATGCATACTCTGTTGATTTTTCTTCTTGCTTGATCATAATATGGTCATGGTCGTTTACTACTGGTGTCATTGGAATTGGAGATGCCACAGGCGTCAAAGGTGAATTATAATTTATTACTTCTTCATTTGCTGAAGGAGACGATGGTGGTGTTAGACTTAAACGAGAGCGAAGGTCTACATTTTCTGTCGATAAACAATGAGCATGTGTTCGAAGGTCTTCGTTATTTCGCTTTAAATGTTTATTCTGAAATAAAGAATGAAAACAATGTATTTATAGTTTGAAGTTGAGAATTCAAGAACAATTATTAGAAGTGATAGAAAAAAATATGTGTTGTGTTTCCAATGTGATCTCCAGACAAGTGTACAAGTTGACTTGCAGACATTCTTCAAGGCAGCTTCGATTGATTCTAGTTTTTGAAGTTAATTCAGGTGTATGCATAAAGGCCCATTGAAGGCTTATCACTCAATTCTACTTTGGAATGAGAACCTTCTTCTTTAGAAATTCTACAGGTCATAAAATCGTGAAATAGGATAAATACTCCCTTGGTTACCATTAACTCAATATTGCCCTATATTGGTTATCTGCAGAATATATTTTATTTAAATCTAAACAAAATTAAATAAATGTTTCGATATTGGAGAATATACAAAGTAACAAAAACATAATTGTCTTGAAAAGTTAACTGACGGCCCAGGTCATAGATCATCTGATCATCCATGGATCACTTGAGATGCAAATAATGAAAAACAAATATAGGCTACATTTATTAGACTCACTTCACTTTCAAGTCGTAAAACTGTTTCTTCTAATTCTTGCATTCGAGTCTTTTTTCTGTCTCTAGCAGTTTGCGCTGCTACGCGATTCTTTAATTTCCTGTAAGAACGTAAACATAATAATATTGAGTATTCGTGTCGAATAAGATGGCTGGTTTCAATGCTATAAATATTCGGCAGCTTCAGTTAACTAAATAAGTGCATAAATGCACATGGTCCACTAAATGAAATATAGCAATTCATCGAAATTTTACCTTCGCAAAATTCGTTCTTCTGGTGTCAAGTTATCCAATCTTTTTCGTTTTCTTGGTTGTCCATCTTCAAATGTTTGTGAACATTCGTCCAAGGAAGCGAACACTTTTTGACTGTCAACATTCCGTAGTTCGATAACACTCATTATGAGTTACGATAAATTTAGTTGTTGTGTATCTATATATATGGATAAACCACGAGGCACAACATCAGATGTGCTTTACAAGAAACTGTATGACGCCAGCGTCAACGAAAAGGATATTTATTCATGGAAATAAGTTGGCTGACGAAACGGGAACAAAATTTTCTTGATCACCATCTTAATCGTGGCTTGTTATGATTGGTTAATTTCAATCATGTGATCTTCCGCTGACCATAACATCCGCTTTCTTTACGTCATTTGCTTGATCAGCTGATCGGATTGTAATCAAGATAAACCAGATCCATTATCATCATCATCATCATCATCATTTATTCAGAACCTGATAAGCTACAGGAGCTTTTTTTATTGTAAAAAAGGAAAAAAAGAAATAGGAGATTATACATTATACTCAAATTCACCTTACATTCGCAGTGCTGTAGCGCTCAAATGTAGGCTTCATTATCACTAATTACAATTTGCTAAAACGAAATGTTGGAAAATATCAAGGTCCTCAAATCAAAAGCAGAGGAACACGGTGTAATATAATGCGGGATATGTTAAAACGCGGAAATATTGCAAGCTGCATAATTTCTTTGAATAAAGATTTACAGTGCTCTTCAAAATGAAATTGTTATGTTAGGAATATTGTGTCTAGTCGTTGTTCCTACGATTTCAACTAGGATCGACGAAGGTGAGGATTTATTAAAAATAATTCAAATTAATAATTAAATTCCTATTTCTCGACCACTACAGTGGTAGTTGTTTATATTTATAAGCAATAATGAAAATGTAATTAGGCCTACTTCGAATTTAAGATGACACACAAGAAGATTTTGAAGATATCGAAGACCAAGACAGCCAACTGATTCGCCAATCGATTGAAGGTAGCAAAACTATACATTTAAAATCTGTTCATGATTTCTAAATCCAAATAAAATTTTAAATGTCTACGGAATATGTTTATAGGCCTAATCAATGTCTAGTGTATCGTCTATACTATACTTAGTCTGATTGATTAAATTAAGTCAGAGCATGGCTAGAGCTACATGCTGAAGAAGAATTTTTGCAAAGTTCAAAACGTTCAGCAACTCTTACGATGTCAATCTAATAATATACATTTCTCCCTAATAGTTGATCTTAGTAGACAGTTGTAGCCAAGCCTGGCTCATAATAGGCCATCCTATTTTAGGCCTATACTTTTATTTCCTGAGACTGGTTAGACACCTTTTGCGCGGCGTGTTTTGCTGCATATAACAACGACAATGTATTCTCAGCACCGTAAAAAGTCGGCAGCACTGGGTTATGCATTTCATGACATTCTTATTTTAGGGCGGATAATAAGCCAATAGTAACCGGTCTGAAATAGTAGTCTTTGTTGTTGATTTAATTGTGTTATTCCGTGTAAGTGCTTCCCAAGGAGACGTTTGAAAGTTGGCCTGTTGGATACGTCCTTCATTGTAGACGGTAGTTAGATCGTTCCACTTATAAGCACAATCATTTTGAAATGAGTGGCAACGGCTTGATTTTTAATGTAAATGTCATTGTAGTAGTGAGAACTTGTTCTGGTGGTATGTGGTCGTTGAGATAATGTGTAAAGCAAAGGAGGAAATTGGTTAAATTTAATTTTATGGGTGAACATTAGTCGATTTGATGTTATTCGGTCTCTGACCGAAAGCCATCCAAGCTGACTTTGCATATCCGAGACACGAGTTCGCTAGTTATAACGGAGCACTGACCTCATTCTTCTGTTCTCCAATATCTCTGGAGGCAATCAAGATGTCCCCCATACAATCACGCAGTAGTTGGTACTAGATGAAAGTCTGACGTAGGAATAGAAGTAGTTCATACATATATTTGCACCCAATTCAGCGTAAAAGATAATTTGCTATGATACATTGATTCGGTCAGGGGTATTTACATTTGAAAATATTGTACATTTTGTTAGAATCATACTAAAGTTAATGACATAAAGTATAATTTAGTAGGTTTAGTTAAATTTTACTTTAAAACGGCTAAAATTGATAAGGTAAATGACATTCGTTAAAATCAAACTAAAGTTATGACATGGAAAATTTTTTGTACTAATTATTGTTATTATTATTATTATTTTTTGTTGTTGTAATTTTAAGGCTAAAACTGATAGTGTAGATAGGATATATGAAAGCTAGATTTAGTTTCATCATAAAATAATAATAAAGCGGAAAATTTAAACTATGAAAGGTATGATACGAAATCTAAATCCATACGAAATTAGATCCAGCATAAACACTGACATTTTTAAAACAAAACTGAAGACTTACCTTTTTAATCTAGCTTTTAAGAAATAAAACAATTTTACTTTGGACAATTTTAATTAACACAATGCTTTATTTTATTCTATTTTATTCCATTTTATTCAATTACGTAACAAAGATTTAACTTATTTTTATGTAAAACAAATTTTATATTTTTACTTGTGATGCGCATAGAACAGCAATGAATATGCGCTATATGTGCTATTATTATTATTAAATGCTATTATTATGATACTCAATAGAGCTAATGTTCATCGTCACTTTTCTTAGCATATGACATATATGACAATATTCCAGACATGTGAAAATAATGAGATGCGTTGGAGCCACACTCTTTGCATATACAACTTGATGATGGTTGATGGTATGATTTATCAAGGCAAAGTTTGTGATGGAAACCATGAATTGACACACGGGTGATGATATGACGATTTTGTTGATTTCTAAACTTCCACCAGGTGATGTTAGCCATTGGTGAAAGCAACGCGCCTTTTCCAATCCATTTTTGGATTTTTAGAGATTGATTTTATTTATCTGCAGAGATTTGAAATATGGAGCAATGATTTGAAAACCATAAGAGATAATTGGTGCAATCTTCATGTTGAATATTTCAAGGGCAACTTGAAAGGACAAAAGAGGTAGATGTTGTAGAAGATTTATTGATATTGAAGCTTTCTGATTTTTCATTTGAATATGTTTATGAAATGATAGAGATGTTTGAAGAGTTACCCCTAGGTAGGTATATTCTTTGACATATTCCATTTGTTTATTATTATACTGTAAATTATCATTTCGGCATATGTATCCTCCTTTACGAAATTTCAAGGCTTTTGTTTTGTTCAAATTTACTTCTAACTGATTTGTGACTGACCATTTCTCAAGAGTATGCAAAGCAACTTGAATAACAAGGACATCATTTGGGTACAATACAAGGTCGTCAGCAAAAAATAATGACGAAAGGTTGGAATGTTCTGAAAATGAGGATGCCAGATAGGAATAGAAGTAAAACTGTTAGTTAGTATGAATGTTCTGAAAATGAGGATGCCAGATAGGAATAGAAGTAAAACTGTTAGTTAGTATGAATGTTCTGAAAATGAGGATGCCAGATAGGAATAGAAGTAAAACTGTTAGTTAGTATGATCATGGTATGATTGCTGTCGAAGCTCTACTATGGGGATTTTGTAGTAGATTAAATATTAACCAGCCTCTTTATGATGATGGTCTATTATCGACTATCTCATAAAGAGCCTGGTTAATATTTAATCTACTACATATCTACCACGTAGTCCAGTTAAAGTCTAACGTATTTTCAATACCGTTAATCGAGATTCAGTTTAGTTAAATATATGTGATTCTTACTGTTACTTTCATTTCTTATCATTCAAATGGTGACTTTTGAAGTTTCATAAATCACAAATATATGTTCTACTCAATAAAAGTTGCCATGCAGTAGCCTCTGAGAGGTAGTTATCGTTATTTAAAAGCAAGTGATGTTCGATTAATAATAATGTATCAGAAAGGTACAACGTGCATATATTAGCAAGGCTACTTATGGTCACTCTAACCCTGTAACCTGTAACCTCGACTTGAAACTGGAATTACATGATTATATCATCTACAGAAGCTTCTACAGAATCTATATACCTCTACTTCATGCATAATAATCGGATGTAATACAAACCGTGTGTAAATACAGTGTCAGCGATCGACAAAGTACATTGCATCGCATTAAGTGCAGTGCAAACATGCAACTTGTTCTATGTTGTCAAAAAAAAATGCACCTGATTTCCCTTCGTTTGAGAAACTTTCGGCCGCAACAGATTATATATCTACAAGCATTCGGCTTGAGAACCTGCACCCGCTTCTCAATCCGAGTGACTTGCAAGGTATCTGATTGATTATTCTGTATATCATGTGGCCTATAAATGGAGCTACTGTACTGTGCAACAAAGATGTTCCAAATGTGTTCAGACTGGTCGCACCATGCCATGGAATGCCCTTATATCATGCAATGAAAGATACCATGTATTTCAATCCAAAATGTTCCAAACTCACGGTCACGCTACCGCAAACGTGAAGTAAAAAGTTGTTTTTAATAAGGTTTCAGTTGGATGATTTTGCAAGACGAAAGTAAAAATCGAAACTGCTATCTGACGGTGTATCTGACAATTCAGTAGACTATTGTTTTCTTGACAATATATAAATACCCTTCGCGGTCTTACATAGAAATATCTGCTTTCAATTTATCAAAGAATAGCAACGACCAAGCATTATTTTGTACGCAACACAATACCCCCTTTCAGTGCTTTGGTGACTGCTTCGTGATTCTAGTTTGGTTTATAACTTTCTCATTTGAACTCAGACATTATTTCATCCGTCACGAAGTATACGCTACTCTGTTCTCAAAATGCAACTGTTGGCTATTCTAAGTTTGATTGGTCTGTCATTTAATGTTGTTTTTTCACACGAAGGTCAGTCAGTCAAGGACAATTTAAATTCATAGATTTATACCTATTAATCATCTTGGAATTATTTGGCTAAACCTATATGAAATGTTATTTTTATCTTTAAGTTAAGTTTGACTGATGCGTGATTTACAATTTCAAATGTAATAATTTTATTGACAAATTTCGTATTTGAAATTAAATTATCGTAGATCAGTAGATCTTACTGCGAAGAAAATCATATAGACGGTAAAGTCTACCCGAGCCTGATATCAATGCCATTTGTTTGGTATAACTTGCAGTCACTGATGCATTTGACATTTTGTTTAATACGCCATATTTGTTTTGTTGTCAATCGAATCTCTCTTAAGAAGTTCAAACTGTATTATGTAGCTTGGAGCGTTATTGCATGATGACGATTTTTAATTATAGATGATGAGTCTATTTTTGATCACGATGAAAGAGTTGGCGACTTGGAAGAAGGTAGGGTTCTGAATTGTTGAATTGTACACACACATATATATATATATGCATGTCATCAATCAATTAAATGTAAGGCATCCTGTGCTTCTCGAACTTTAAATCTACGTCTGATAGACTTCGAGGGGTGCAAAAGGGCGTAGCAGACAGGCATTTTATCCACATTTGAGTACAATTATTCCTGATGCTTTGTTCTAGCTTTGCTTGAATAATTGCAGTCTACCAGAATTCTTTTGTGGATTTTTATACCGGTCTTCTGCTTAACGCTTAATGCTGCCTCCGTTTCAGATTTAGAAGACTATGCTGAAATTCCGTCAAAAGAGGAAATCCTACCCCACGGTGAGTTATCCTATAATGAGCTACCCTACGGTGAGCATTGTCATAAACATGGCTATCCATTAGCATATCTGTTAATTTTAAGTAGTCTTATTTCGGTTGAACACTTCCCGACTGCATTGCTGGAGATATTCCTTTTTATATCTCACGTCGCATACTCAAATATGTTGATTGATTGATACCGCCTCTAATATTTGATATTTAATTTGATCATATATAATAGTATTAGCACATGTATAGAACGGCGTATGGACCATGCCTGAAGCACGGTCAAATTAAACACTGTTATGTCTACTGTTATATATGGGGAATTAAACTCTTAGTATACTTCCCTGTCGTGTATACAAGGAAATAAGCTCAGCATCCATGAGATTCCACACGACACGAGGATGTCATGATGTTTATTTCAAAGCAGATGAGTAACTCCGCTAGGGGCAACGAGTTCGTCTCTTCCATTTATGGGGAATTTTCTGAAATATTGCAATAATGGATGTCAATAAATTCTTCACCTGTATTTAAATGGCGTACAAGCTGAGTATTACACATGCGCTAATAGAATTAACCAATCAACGAACGACACCCGTTAAAAAAAGAAAAAATATTGCCTAGTTTGCGGTAAAGTGATAAATGAAAAAAAAATAAAACTGTTTGACCCATGTCATGTCCCCTCTCTTGAAACAATCAGTTACAGTTGGCCGAGTATAGGTGTAATGTAATGTAATATAGATAGTAAACAGTTAACCTTTCTTTAACCTTTCTTCAGACTTGGAAGATGAAAGCCTTGAAGATGAAGTATAAAGATGTGTTGATATAATAATCACTTATGTTTTATGCTCAGATCAACGTGATCCTCGTCCTTGGTGGTGGGCTAGAAGACGGAGGAGGAAGATTAGCGGGTTTACATCATTTTTCCGCAGACGTCGTGCTTTCACCAGTCGCCGCCGTGGTAATATCCACGTTCCTTAGAGAAAACATCAATGCTATCTAATATCTACCATTTCCATGTAATATGTAATTCATGTATGAAATTCTGTTATTATTTTGCTTTGCGTCAATATGCCGCATCTTTTGTATTTTTTCACTTGGATTACTGTCTGTCAACCACCGATCTATGTAAAAGATTGAGCGCATCTAAGCAAGCGCACCAAATAGATAACATTGATGTAAATGAATATTTGCGATGAATCAAACCATGATCAAACATTTTCGATAAGAGCACTATGATCAAATTCATCTGTAATTTATTATTCATTATTTTCGTTGGAAAATACGAAAATATAACAATCAAGGTTTGAAAAGTCTAACCAGTCAGGCGACTTAATTATGCTGGGTTGAATATAGGATGAAACTGCCATAAAAACAGGCCGCGGCACTAACAGCCCGTTTCACCGTTACCCATGCGGGTTTGCACGACCAATGTAACACCCCCGTTACAATATGTGGTATTAGCAAGACTTCATGGGTCATTTGATATGATATGATATGATATATTTTGTCAATGGGGTTTGACGGGCAAATAAAGGAAGACTTGATTAAATTGAAAGCCTCCACTTACATACAGCCAGCAATAAACGAATATATATATATATATTGACTATGCATTTACATTTTACATGATTATTATTATTATTTGTATCATTATTATACCGGCTTGTTTTCAATATTGCAAAAAGATGAAATGTCTGCTTGGTTTGAATGATGATTGAATGCCGTTAATGTTTTTGACTCTGCAATATGCTCTTCTAATCAATTCCACCATTGGATGGTACGAAGGGAAAATGGATGCTTGCTGGACTCAAGACGTGGTGAATTTGAGTTTAAATCTCTGTCCGCGATAGCGTGTATTTAGAAATGTCATAATGTAAATATAAGGTATATATAGAGTTAATAAGTCTACTATATGTCATGTCATATTTTATATGGCATAATCAGGTCTGCTTTGACTCGTCTCAGCTCTAGCGATTCTAGTTTTAAAATACGTAGACGATCAGAGTAACTCTGATATTTTAATTTTCCTAGTTTGCAAACCTTCCCTGTATATTTGAACAGGTATAGTCACTAAAGTAGGGAGTTCAATATTTGCTTTGTGTGTAACGCCCTAATTTGTAAAATTTATGATGATTTTTAAGATCCATAATATTATGATTATAGTCATTAGGAATTTAATTGACTTGAAAAGAAATTGAGAATCCGATACTGACCTAGCCTCATTCCATCACGGCCCTCATTTCCTCACTGGAGCGTCGCGCGGAAATGAGGGTCATGATGGAGTGAAGCTAATACTGACCTATGTGCTATGTATATCAAGACTTTTCAAGATCATTCAAGCTGACTTGCAGTTGCCCTCTTCCAAGTATGATATTAATCCTGCTTTTAAGTTGAAAATTATTACCGTAATTGAAATCTCGTTGGGCATTATATATGAAGAAAACTTCATTTGTGTTTCGTCCGTACACATTTTATTCATTCACAATTTAATTTAAATATTTCGAAAAGCTTCTGTAGAGCTTCTATCCTGAATTCTGGTGTGTACGAGAAAATTAACTACATGAAGTACAAATCATGTTTCCATTATTTTAGTAATGAAAATAATTGAAGGAGTTAGATATTTTTTCACTTTTTTAGGTCGTTCTTGTCCATTAATTTAGCTGTCAGAACGCTACTAAACTGCTACATACGATATATTATCACTGTCGAGAGGAGTAGAGTGAAATACGATTTCTACATCACCAAATTTCAGTGTCTAAGTCTCTTTACGCATGCGATAAATACTCATACATTATTAATGAGAAGATGAGATTGACTGTAAATGTATACTGATACTACTGTATCCATGCAAAGTACATCATGCACTGGTCAAAGGACAACGGTGACTTTTCAAACTTTACCCAACATTTAAGAACTACTATTTTCCTGCTCCTTTCTTCATCGCTTTCAAGATAATCTTTACATCGTGGCAAGGTTCCGGATATCCGTACAAAAACCGTGTTAAAGGGACTTATCCCGTGATTAAATATTTTGCCAAGAAGCCTTTCTTCAAAAGTAAATTTTAGTTGGCAATGATGTTAAAATTACAACTAAAATGAGGCATTCTAATTACACAAAAGCAATCTTCAAATAGAACAAGTGAGCAGAACAATGAGAGGAAGATTTTTTAAATGCATCGAATTATAGGACATCGTAAACCTATTGAAATGGCAGTGAACACGTCTGCAAATCCAATGTTAATTTGACAATGGGTTTAAAACATCTATTGTGTCAAAATATATTCCGTGCAAACATATTACAAAATACAAATGATGAATTTGTAGTCAAATTGTATTTTTCTTCTTCAAAGCAACTGCTTGATGCAGAAAGTTCACATTCACTAAGAGAGTCAAGAGACAGTCAATAAAATGAAATTGTTAACTTTGTTGGGCTTGGTTAGCATTTCTTTAAGTGTGGTCTCATCATACGAAGGTTTGTAAATATCTAAATATATGTATGATAAATAATAAAATTTATGTTTATCTTATATATAGGGCTCTATATGTCTTCATTTGACAGAGTGGTAAATAATAATAATATATGGTGAAAGAGTCAAAGAATACACAATCTTCACTGTTACTCAAGTTTCACGCATTTCACTGCGATCTTCAGACAGATTTTTTACTCAAAAAAATAGTAAAAAAAATAATTTTTTAAAGTAAAAATCTGTCCTCTTTATGTATCATCGTAAATGAAATTGAATTAATACCTTTTATTTGTAGCTCGTGAAGACTTATTTGATGAAAATGAACACGATGACGAAGGTAAAACGAAAACGTATGTCACGTATAGGCACACAAATTACTCTACGTATACTGATTTATTTCCTAATTTATTTGATTTGCTTATTTCCAGGCGCGGATCCAGACGGGTGCACGTAGGTCAAATGCCACCCCTAAATTTTTCGGTAAAATTTAAAGATGACGTCACTATAAAATCACGTCATCGTTTATTTGTTAATGATGAATTTATTTTGTATTTTGATCAAAATTATCATTCCTTTTTATCTTCTGTTCAATTATTTTTAACGATAAACTTTCAATATTTAATGTTCGTATTTATTTTGTAATAAATGATCGTAATCGTATTGAATTCAATGTTCAGCTTTCAATTTCAAAGTGTCAATTGGTCTTGGTTTTGATTCTGGTTGGTTGTATATTTTATTGTTTAAAAACTGTTAATATCGGACGTGGTTCTCTAAATGGCGGTAAAACTATATTCATCATTCATTTTCTAATCAATTTCAAAGTGTCAGTTGGTCTTGGTTTTGATTCTGGTTGGTTGTATATTTTATTGTTTAAAAACTGTTAATATCGGACGTGGTTCTCTAAATGGCGGTAAAACTATATTCATCATTCATTTTCTAATCAATTTCAAAGTGTCAGTTGGTCTTGGTTTTGATTCTGGTTGGTTGTATATTTTATTGTTTAAAAACTGTTAATATCGGACGTGGTTCTCTAAATGGCGGTAAAACTATATTCATCATTCATTTTCTAATCAATTTCAAAGTGTCAGTTGGTCTTGGTTTTGATTCTGGTTGGTTGTATATTTTATTGTTTAAAAACTCTTAATATCGGACGTGGTTCTCTAAATGGCGGTAAAACTATATTCATCATTCATTTTCTAATCAATATCAAAGTGTCAGTTGGTCTTGAGTCATACTCATGATGGCACTTCGTTTAAATTTGTTATACCTTATTATGTACATTTTTATAATATCAAAAAAGGCTGAAAAAGACTTTTATGCTGTTTCCTTAAATGCCTCTGGAAATGGTTGGAATATCCAAGGCGAAGATCATTTTAGAATAGTAGCATACCCTTATAATTATATTATATTGATAAATAACAGTAGATCTAAATTACCTAATTATAAAAATAGATATTTTGGACTATTGTTAATTTTACTAAGTGGAGATATTGAACTTAATCCTGGACCTATTGTCAGTGTTACGGACATTTTGGATGGCCGTGAAGTCTACAATAATACAAGTGGCCTAAAGATTTGTCATTTGAATACAGGGCAAGGTGGCATCCTAACCCATTTTGAACAAATTAAGATGTTTCTCCTGGAGTGTTGTCCTGACGTTCTCTGTTTTACTGAGACTTGGTTGTCTAAAGAAATTCCAACCGGTCTTCTGTCTCTGGATGGCTACAGTCCCCCTTTCAGGCGTGATAACAATGGCCGTTTTCATGGTAAACAAGGTATTGTTATTTATGTAAAACTTGGATTTATTTTCAAACCCAGGCTAGATTTTGATGCTTTCGACCTTATGAGTGGTACAATTGAATTGCGTCTTCCACGTAGTCGCGAAATACTACTAATCACATGTTTATACAGGCACCCCCAATCCCCTGTTGATTATTTAGATGAATTTTCCGATATGCTTTTACATTCAGACACATTAAATCATAAAAATATTATTATTGGTGATTTTAATATAAATATGTTCGATAACTCATCATTAACCCGTAAATTAAACTCTATCAATAAGGATGCAAGTTTTAAACAACATATTGAATGCCCAACAAGAATTACAAATACGTCCTCTACTTGCATTGATTTGTGCATAAGTAATTTTGATGATGACTACACGTGTGGTGCCACAGTAGACAAAGTTGCTGATCACAACATGAATTTCTTTATTGTTCCTCAACGTATCAAACCTCATTACGAGCATAAGTTCTGCCTGACCAGAAATTATAAGTCATTAAACATTGATAATTTAAATCTGGCGATAACTCTTATGAATTGGGAATTTTTAAATATTTTTCAAACTATAAATGAAAGATATCAAGCTTGGCAGACCGTGCTTCTAGCAATCATAAATGAATTCGCTCCACTAAAAAGGATAAGAATCAAAAACAAATGCAATACTATAATCATGGATGACACTGCAAAATTATTGAAAAATAAACGAGACAATTATTATAAGGAGTTCATCAAAACTAAAAATGGAAAATATTTTGAACTTTATAAACAGTCCAGAAACCAATTCATAAAATATTTTAGGCTTTGTAAGAAAAACTACTATAGTGATCGAATCTTCGCATGTCAAGATAAACCGAAAGAGATGTGGAAAATATTGAAAGAAGTTCTTCCCAATAAAACAAACAAACGTGGGATAGACACCTTAGAAATAAACAATAAAACCATTAATAATAAACTAGAAATTGCAAATGAAATTAACAATTACTTCAGTAACATTGCAAGTAAACTGGCTTCCTCGATTCAAAATGTCCAGTATTGTCCAATTGAGTATGTCCGTGAGTATTTGTGTTTGGAAAATAGTGAACGCATTGAGCTCTTATCAAACCAATTTAGATTAAGTAAAATAGATACTAAAGATATTGAAAATATTATAAATTCATTGCCAATGAAGCGTTCAACAGGAATTGATTATATTGAAACAAAACTTATAAAAATAATAGCGCCATCTATTGCTCCTCACTTATGTCAACTGTTTAATTTATCATTAGAATCAGGAATCTTTCCTGAGGCTTTTAAATGTGCTAAAATAAATCCCCTTCACAAAGGTAAATCAGCTCAAGATATAAATAATTATAGACCAATTTCTATCCTTCCTGTGATTTCAAAAATACTCGAAAAAGTAGTTCATCGACAATTTTACGATTATTTAACTGACCAACAGCTATTATCAGGATCTCAATCTGGTTTCCGTAAACGTCATTCAACATCAAGCAGTTTACTTTCCCTCACAGAATTTTGCTTTGCAGAAATGAATAAAAAAAATATAATTGGAGTAATAAGTTTGGATTTACGTAAAGCTTTTGATACTGTTAACCATAATATTCTACTAACAAAACTTAAAATGTATGGATGTGATCAAAGCAGTTTAAACTGGTTTACAACTTACCTTTGTGATAGGAAACAACTAGTATTAAACAATGGAGTGTCATCGAACATATGTACTGTGGAGTGTGGTGTTCCCCAGGGTTCGATATTAGGTCCACTTTTATTTTTAATTTACATTAATGACATTGTTAGTTCAGTAGATTTGTGCTCAATAAATCTTTACGCTGACGATACAATCATTTATTATGCAGGCAAATCTAATGAACTAGTAAATGATGTCCTACAGACTGAAATAGAAAAAGTATATATATGGCTTTGCTCTAATAAACTAAGTCTAAACGTAAATAAAACAAACTGTATGACAATCGGCACGAAACAAAAGCTTAAACATTCAAATCGATTAAACATAAAAATTAATAATAGTGAAATTAAAACCACAAACGTACTAGATTATCTAGGAATAAAAGTTGATGAAAATTTAAACTTTAATTCACACATAGACACAGTCGTTGGAAAAATCAACAGAGGCTTGGGTGTACTGAGATATGTATCAAAATTTTTACCTCTAATTTCCAGAAAACTTTTATTTAATAGCATTGTCCTGCCTCATTTTGATTATTGTGCTGTTGTATGGGGGGGCTGTAAACAAGAACATCTAACTCGCCTCCAGAGATTACAAAACAGAGGTTACGGACAATACTTCGTTGTGGCTACAGGACTTCCATCTCCGAAATGCTCAATAAAACGGAGATCATGAGCGTTAAAAACAGAATCACGTTTTATCAACTTTCAATGGTTCATAAAATAAAGTTTCAATTAGCTCCTCAAAAAATTGCCACTTTATTTTCATGTCCTAATTCAACCAAAACTCGCTCTTTTGCTCACAATAACATATACAACGACAAATGCCACAGTCACTCATTTAAATCAGCTGGTATTCACAAATGGAATCAACAAGCCTCCTGGATAAAAGAAATAGCTAACAGAACAACATATATAGATAATTTGAAGAAAACATTAATTAAATAATATATATCTTATGTAAATTTGTATACTTTTTATAAATGTAAAATTTCCTAATACTGTACTAACATTTTATTCTTAAATATTATATTGTATGCATTTTGTAATCAGCCCTGTGAAAACAAGCCTAGTATGGCTTACCAGGCCCTGAATAAATGATGATGATGATGATGATGATGAACGTTTTGATTCCCTCAGAAGTTGTACTAAATTACGTAATATACTGAAGTCAAGCGGGGCTGCGGTGTGCTGCGGCAGTAGAAAAGACCCACACCAGCGTCACGACTACAGTTTTGCGGTCTTAAAAAATCTATTGTTTATAACTCTGTCTATTGTTTCTGTCTCAAATTTTTTTAACAATTGACCTACCGTCGGCGAGCTCGTTGCCAAAGAGAAAACAGGACTGACCTACTCATCCGGGAGCTATTTTGACCGCCCATCCCACTTCTTTTGTGCGTTCGAGTCACCGATTGGTGAATTGGCTGAAAAAATAACAATTGACCTACCCACGTGGTAGTTTTGACCTACAGAATTTGAGGAAATTTTGCCTGTGTTTCAGGGTCGTAATCTCAAAAATATGTTCGCAAATATGTTCGCAGAAATTGCACGCGTTGTGCTCAGTCTTGATATCTGATTGGATAAATTCAAAGTAACTTCACATGGCGGTTCTAGATATTTCTGCAGTTTTATTCAACGGTCTTGTTCTCGTGTGACTATCAGTGTTGAAGCATCAGAACAAATTCAAAGCAAATCTACTCTGCTATAAACCATGTTTATTGCAATGGTCATGAAGAAAGAGACAAACCATGTTTATTGCAATGGTCATGACGACAGAGAATACCTATTTTATCAAGACTTTCTTCGAATTATTACGAATTGATCCCTAATCAACAACGAGATATATTTGGAAGAATGAATTGGAAGGCAGATAGATTTACACGCAGAAATTATACGCAGTAATTAGAAATTGTACAAACTGGTAGAGAACTCGGAGGAAATGTGTAAGTACGTCTGTTATATAAATAACGTTGTTTATATCATTTCAACCTGAAATCAATTGTGTCGCAATTTCCAAGGTCGACAAAGAATAAATAAATTTGAACCTGACAAAAGCAACCAGAAAGAGGGCAAAGTCAGATAAGCCATAACAATTGTTTATATTTGAAATAATTGTGATTGTAGTTCTGATTTGATTTAATTTCGATTTACAGTGTTATGAGAATGAAATTTCAGAATTAAAATGTAAGTGTGCGTGTCTCGAAACTGTAAGTTGTCGTAGACATGTGTTCAAAGCATGTCACTACTGTGTTTGAATTTGTCACGCTATTGGATTCTTCTGACTGCTTGTCCGTCCTTTTTGGGTTCATTTTGCTGCTATTAGTCTCTTGCAAATTGTTGTAAATCTAACCTGGCATCAAAACTTGAGTACCGGAAATAGAAAGCACAACAAGCCGGCCCAACTGTTAACATAAAATATAAGGCAATGGAACTCAATGCTACAACTATTTACCTTGAAAACTTTATACCTGGAATAGACAATGAACTTAGCTTTGTGGATTTCTTGATCAAAGTGGTAAACTCACTTCAAATACCAGGACTATAGGGATTTCTAATAAAATGGAACAGCTTATAATCGATATAAATCCCGGATAAATTCATCAATTTTATATAACACTACACCCTTTCAAGAGTGGATATCCACTTATAGTTCATATATGTATGTTTTATTTGTGGATTGTCATTTTTTTAATGTTGCAGATTGTAGCTGAATTGTATATTGGATATTAAAGACTAATTCTTGATGAAGTGAAGTTCAATATAATTATATATATTTAACTCAAAATAACCATTACAATTTAACATTTATTGTCATTGTATGTTTATCGTTATGTGATTTTTTGACTGACTCCTTTCTTCTTACTCAATCTTTCTTTGGTGTACAAAATGGGCGTGGCAAATGACGTAATTAATTTTGACCCCCATAAAATAATTCCTGGATCCGCGCCTGCTTATTTCTGCTGGTGTTTTGTTTATATAAAGGGTTGCATGATCGTAAAATGTTTGACGTACTTTTCATTTCAGGGCTAGAAGACGAAATTAGAAATTTGGAAGCAGAATTCATAGACGAAGGTAGGCTAAAATACTGGCCATGAATCTACTGGTATCATGTTTGTTTTGAGAAGAGTTTGTTGTAGAAATATTATTATATTTCAAAATAATCAGCTATAACTAGAAAACTATAAAGAAATATTCTAATTATATCAATAGGGAATATAAAAATAATTACAATCAAAAGCCACAGACTTTCAACCGTCTTATCAACTGTCTTAGCAGAACAACCGAACTTCAGGTCGGATCATATCTGATCGACTGTGGTTCAAATCCCCCTAAGGTCAGCTCAGCCTTGACTTTATCTGAAACATCAAATGAGTACCATCTGAGGATGGCGGATGGAATGATCCAGAGGGAATTGCATTGTGATTAGCTGCGGCGCATCGTTGCGCATTGACAATCAAGACCTATCTGCCCTGAAATCTGTTGACATTGATCTGCAGTATCGCGGCTGAGATCAACAAAGAGCGTTTAAAATCATTGCTCTCAGCGAAAAAAGTCACTCATCTAGAAATAGAGGAGTGGTACGGGTGCCTTCGGAAGGAAGACACCGTCTACATTACTTAATTACTTACTAGCCAATCAAAAGCTCGGTTTACCACCCCAGGACATAACCGGGATAACCAAGGAGTAAAGAATCCGGGTTATACAAGTGAGCAGTGTGAATGCAACTAACCCGGGTTAGTTTTGATCCACATTCATGAGGTGGGTTCGCCCCAGTTAAAGTTGGTTCGACCTGGGTTGGTTATAGCATGAATGCAAACTAGGGTCGAACCTGGGTTAGTTTTTTACATGAGCAAAAGCATTAGATGAGATAAACATGCTTTTAAAACAGGTTATGGAACATCAAATTTTAACAGTTTCAAGTCGAGAAAGTATAAAAGAATATCATAATCAAGAATATCTGCAATTATTATTAATTTATGTTGTATATTTCAATGAGCTAAAAAGCCAGTAGACACGATTTTTCAGAATTGTTTTATCTAAACATCTTCTGTTTTTGAAATGTAATGCATTTCTGTCAATTTGTAAGCTTTTATCGGATATGGTTTTTAATAGGAAAGAAATAAGATTTATTAAAAACGTGACGTCAGATTCCTTTATGTGAATTAGCCTGACCCTAGTTTGACTTTGTTTCACAAGAGTTAGTGTGAACAAAACAAAACTAACCCGGGTTAGCGTAACTGGGTCGAACCCGGGTTAAATGTGTTGTAGTGTGAAAAGTTCTAACAGACTGGGTGTCTGGATATATAGATATATAGATATATATATCTATATAAACCGGGTTAGGAACGATCGAATGAAAAAGCAGGGATTTTCTTCTAGGACGTAGCGGCAGCAGTAAATTTCAGGGCAGGTTCCACGTAGGGAGAACGTCTTGTAATGATGCCCAAACTATCGAAATATATTTTTTATTATATTTTTTTTTAAATAATCAATGTTAATCATTTGTAAGTTTCTCTGCTGGGATGTAACAGATAGTACTATTGAATAATGGGACGCCCAGCGGTTAGGGAGAGGCTATAGTAGCATCATACAACACCATCTTTACCATTTTATTTTTCAGGTCAACAAGATCCTCGGCCTTGGTGGTGGATCAAACCGCACAAACCGCGACCGCAATTACCAATTACGTTTCCAAGAAGACGCCGAACACCATCGCAGCCACGCATCACACGACGCCGTGACCACCCTGTTCATCGTCGTTATCTTGGATGAAAATGAGACAATCAATTATTGATCTGTAAAACCAACAAATGTATTCTTAGTGGTGCGGCTAATTAAGAAAATATGATTTGCTATTCTCTACTTTGTGTTATTGCTATTATACTGGGATTATATTCTGTCATGTTTTTCAATGAATTTGTTGTATGGATAATTATATTGAGATTCTGGTTTCAATAAAGGCGACAATGTTCTCCAATCAGCCGCAGTATACACATCATCAAATATCCTTTTGCCTGGTCAATATCTGTTTTTAATATGCAAACATTGACTGGATTAAGTACCGTATTCTGTTTGCAGCCTCACTTCCATTATTGGAAGCGGCTTTCACTTCCCAACCCATCAAGATCAGCACAACACAGAAGTGAGACATGAGCAAGTCAAATGCAAACGTTAAGGGCATGGCAGAATACAAACGGCGGATTTCCTCCTTTTCTGTTAGCTCCAAAACAAACAAAACACTGATGTAGCTATTGTTTTGATATGTTTTCATGGATTTTCCTCTCTCTAGTCATTCTCGTGCATGAACGTTTGAGATATCACATACTCTCATCATAAGTACAGCATTACTGAGGCAGTCAACAAACAATATAAGGCAATTTGAAACTATATTTGGTATTTATAATAATTCATAAAATAAGAAACATCTATATGAAAGGATGATGGAGGCTCTATTTAAATTTCTTACAAGGTTATAAATCTCGAATAAATACATGTCTTGCATGTTAACTTAATTTTGTTCACAGCTGCAAAAAAGTATTTCTTGTTATTGTGACACAAATCTCCTATTTTTGAAACGGGAATGTTTAAACACTGTCACTATCACTTTTATATCTTTTTAGATCATCTAGCGCTGATTTATGGCTGTTCAATGATTTTTTATGATCTGGTGTTTGGTTACTGGCGTCTACTGTTGATCTGCTGAAGCTTCGATCTCTTCTCCAATTGGCTGATATGACATCTGATCCGTTTGAATGGGCTAATCCACGATAGGATCGATAAGGCCTATTTGATGTCCTCAATAATAGATCGGATGACCTCTGAATCCTTCTGTTAGAAATTAAAGGTACATTGAGACTGGTTTGTTGTTTTTTTAATCTCTTTAAGGCCCTCCTTGGTGCCCTGACCACGCCTTCTACTCTAACTGGCACCTCTTCATCTGTTGTGGAGCCACTTGTACTCTTTGGTAGAATTAGTCTCGGTAACTCACTTGCTTTGATATCATGAAGGGGAAGATCATAGCTGTTAATTCGTGTTTGCTTTGTTGGCGATGGTCTATTTCCTCTTCTGCGTCTCGCTTGCGGTTTCCTGCGTGAGGGACTGGCTTTTGTTTGGAATTCAACAGGCAACTTGGCCTTAACAGGGATAACTACTCTTTGTTTGTCTTCTTTGCGTCGTCTGTCAGATGAATCAAGTTGAATTATGAACTTATTAGGGTTAATATTTCGGCTGTGTGTTCGAGGTGATGAATATGGAGGAGGAGGAGAAATTGGAACAGCTGGAAGTCTTCTGGGTAGTACAGGCTGTGCTGTCTCAAAGAGAAAGGGAGCTTGTGGTTGTTGTGATGTTTCGAGGGGTGTTGATGTTTCAATGAGATCTCGAGAAAAGCCACGCCTATCGTTTTCATTGAGATTGTGTTGTGTTGTTGACAAAGAGCTTCGTTTCACAGGGCTTAATACCTTTCTTTCCTTGGAATCAATAAAGCGTCTGGACTTGCTATGTTGTGGTTTTGTGAACCAAGCAGGCAGTGGTACATATAAATCAGGAGGTAGATACATTGAAGCGCCATGCGGCTGCATAATTGGCCCATCTGTTTGATAGCCTGATATTGGTATAACAAAAGGCAATATATTCCCATCGCTATCAAACTTTGCAGGTTTAACTTCACCCACAATGCTCTGTTCTTTGAGAATCTTCTTAACGAAAGCGTCCTTTTTAGTCCTTGTTTCAAACGTTTTCTTACATCCATAATGGGCCAAGAAGCAAAATAATACGAGAAAAGCTGTCACTAGAAATGGTATTAAATAAAGTAAAAATTCTTGCCCAGGCCTCTCTTCATCAGTGCGAGCAACATCCACAGGAATTTCTACTAGGCTTGAATTACACCCTTGATTGTATTTTTGCCCCATGGCAATAACGAAGTCCTCTCTGAAATTCGCCATAAATTTGACCTTTGGAGAGCCAAAGTCATCGAATGCAATCAAAACAAAATCTAGGACGTCTCGACGGTTACATGTAGAGTTAGAAATAGATGAATTTGCTATCTTCAAAAGTGTGTTTTCAATGTTTGAAGTAGGTTCAATAGAGAAATAACTAATAACGCTGCTAGAGTCATTGTATGCCTTTGTCAAGTTTGTGTAAAATTCTCGTTGCAATCCTCTGTCATGATAAAAATCTTGGTATTTGACTTTAACGAGGAACTCAATGAGTATACAGCATGAAATAGGACGATCTATATCAAGACTAAAGACATCAACAGCAGATCGACCACATGAGTCCAGCACCTCAAAATGAAGCTGTGCAACACTTTGAATATAAGGCAGATTATCGTTAAGAATAAATACACTTAATTCATAAGTGACAATGTCAAAATAAATCCAAGATCTATTGTTGATCGTTCGAGGTGCATCAATAGAAATAACTGCAGTGCCATTCAATAGACCATCTTCTTCGTCATAAAATGTGTTTGTTGGCAAACTAATTGTTGTGGGTTGACCAATCAAAGCAGTCAATACACCAAGGCTATCAATCACACGTGGCGGAGTGTTACCAAGGCAGCGATTTGATGTTGAAACGGAAACTGAAGTAGAGTATGAGCTGAAGGAAGAGAAAGCTGTACTGATAAACGGTGTCAGTTCCATTGTTATTGATGTCACAGAGGGATTAACGAGAGCTATATCAATGATAATACATCGCAGATCTGTCGTTTGATTACTGGTAAAGTTGCCAAGCAGCAGGGAGACAGCACGTGAATCATATGAGTTGTTACAGATAATAAATTCAGCAACAATCAACTCCTCCGTCATCATCAATGATGACACTGCAATAGGCTCAACAGGATTGCCAAGAAGTGTCTTTGTACGAATCAGCAAATCCTCCAATATTTGAAACTCACTTGCGTTTGAACCACAAGTAGCATTGAGTATTATCCTCAACAAACCAGTGCTAGATTGTGAATCACTAACAATGAATTGCAGTTCGGTAGTAGCATTTTCTCCCTGTGAGTCAAATGCAACTACGACCAAAGTGAAAAGGACTGGTTGAAATTCTGGGGCTAATGGGTATGCAATAATGGTTTGATTAACCAATGAGAGTATGATGCGTGGTGAGTTACGTGCTGTTGATACAGATAGGGTAAGGTTTCTCGTGAATCCATCTTCTTCGTCATAAAATAGATCAGCCGGGATCGTGTAATTGAGTATAGAACAATAAGAAATGCCAAAGGTAGGAAATGGGTTGATTACTTTTGGAGCTGTATTCAATTTACAAGCATTCAACCTATCAATCTTGTGGGATATGATGCTAAAAGCCGAAGATATGGATGCAATCCAGTCTGAGAGGAGTAAGGCAGATTCATATCGGTCAACAGTATTATCATCACATGATGCCGATGATCCATAACATGAACCCCATGATGCATTGACATAGGTGCTATCACGTGATATTTTAAAGCGAATCAGATTCAGTCTTGTCAATTTAAAGCCATTGAGATGAGTTTGTAAAAATGTATTAACGCTGTTAGCAAGAATATTCTGACATGGAGCTTCAGAGATTTTAAAGGTAGCCTCATATTGGAATTGTGTTGACACTTGTTCTGATGTTTGTGTTATTATATGGATGTAGGCATCTGAACTCAGCTGGGATTGGTCAGTTGCTCTTAGAACCAAAACAAAAAGAGTATCATTAATTGGTTGAGCCTGTGTCAAAGCAATTGAATGCGTAGAAGGTTCGTAATGAAGAGGTGATGCACATGTGACTGGTGTATCGTTGATTGTAATGAGCTGTAAAGTTAAATTTCTGATGTCTCCATCCTCGTCTTGAAAGGTGTCAAAAGGGATAGCTATATCTTGATTTCTGCATTGTGATAACGTTGCTGTTATATTCCGCACAGCTGTAGGTGGCTTATTAATAGGTTTTTGGCAATTTCCCGTTCGCTTCACGGTAGCAGACAATAATGCTATTTGTGGGAAGAAAAATGAGACAAGCTGCTGGTTAATAGTCAGACTATTTGTTACGATACGGTTCTCAATTTGCTCAGCAATTAATAAATCACAACCACTCCCAGATGATATTGTGCAGTTACTCCATTCTAGAAATATATTGATAGGGTTTGTGTTATTGACATGAAAGTGGTGGACCTGCACAGTTGCTAAGTTACTATCACCAAAGTATTGTGTTATTAAATCAATCATTCTTATCATTACCATCAGAGGCTTCACATTACCCAAGAAAAATGACACTGCTTCGAAATTAACTGTGAAGTTTCTACCCTGAATGAGACTAGGTAGCATGATACTGAGATTTGTCATGGCGGTGTTGTTAGATGAATCTGAAATGATGACGTCATATAGTAGCATATCTCTTCCTTCTAGTTGTCGTAAATCATCGTTTGTAATGCGAGCAACTAGTTGTAGCGTAACAGGATCAAAATTTATGACGTCATTATTATGGCCACTGGATACGACACTAACAGATAGATTCAACATGTTGCCATCTTCTTTATCAATAAATAAGTTGTTAGGAAGAGTGTAATTCAGAGTTTTACATAACGAAATCATGAGTACTGGCAATGAAGCATTCTGATAAGGAGGTTGGTCTATTGGGCGACATCTTTGTGGTTGAATAACTAAGAGGCTATTAATTTGAAACGGAGGCAGCATAGAATCTTTGAAGGCAACTGAACTAAATGTAGCATACAAACCATTGATTTCGTTTGGAGTGATGCAAGGTGTTGTTTCAGCCGAACAGTTTGTTAATGTGATGTCTAGTCCTTCTGGGAATTTGTTATCACGTGCAATGCCACCCACTCCAAATCCAGCAAACCGAATTTGCAAAGACTGTAAAGCTAAATTGAATTTTTGTATGAACGAAACAAGTAATGAAACAGAGGATGTCGAAGGATAGTTATTACTCTGCACATGAAACTTGTAGGAATAGGAATCATTTGGGAAGGCATTCACTATTTTGATATTAAACGAGAACGAGGCAGATAGACCTTCTTTATCATAAGCTTGTATAACATAATTATAACCCATTGCAGGCTCATTTTCAAGTACTGAGTATTGTGCTATAGCTGTTAGTGTTTGAGTTGTGACATTAAATTGAACCCAGTTTGTTCTTTGGAGCAACTTATTACTTGCATCAAGAACATTAACAAATAAACTTCTCGTCGCTCCATCTTCATCATCAAGGAATGTATCACTTGGTATTTGGAAAGTTAATATCTCACATACGGAGACATTGAGTTGTGAAAAGATGTTTCTTATCCTCGGAGGTGTATTGATAGTAGAAGAACAATCACCTCGTTTGATTTCCTGTATCCTCGATATCGTGTAATTTAATCCAATTGAATCTCTTAAATCAGCCTTGATCTCACCAGATGTTGAATATAATTGCGAGCTAATACGAAGAACGGATGACACAGGGCATTGTGGATATTGTGTCTCACAAAGTGAAATAGAGAAAGTCAATGAGTTTCCCGCCCTTGCAAATTGAGTGATTCTGATTGGTTCATTGAAATATGATGTGAATACTGAGAACAACTGATTTCCTATACTCCAATCGGAAGAAGATGCTATCGTATCAGTGGTAGTCAATAAAAACCTGATCTCGTACGAAGTATTGATTGAGACAAATGGTGGATAGACTGGATTGAGAGCAATAGTAGTTGACTGATCTTTGCTATCCGTGGCAGTGAGGTTGTAACTGTTATTGATGCCATTCCGCACTACAATGAGGCCTCGGATGGTATGATCAGTATTGTTTAACTTCAGCAATGAGCTTGTGTCCACATTCAGGTCTTCAACCTTCATCAAAGATAAATTCAGATCCCACGCCCCTCCATTTTCATCTTCAAATGTGTTATTTTCAATAACATACAATACAATCCCACATGTATTTGACAGGACAGTCAAAAGTGATGAAATAGGAAATGGATGTTGATCGACGCAGTTCCCGTAAATTTGGTCGCTGACTGATTGCACTACAAACTCAGGTAGGAGGAACAAGTCAAAAGGTATTGCGGATATTTTGTTGTTTGACTGTGATAAACTGTTACGTGGTATTATATGCTTTGAAGTTTGTTCCACGTGAGCAGGAGTACAGTTGTTTACTTGAAATGAACATAATCCGAATTGAACATTTTGGATGATAACATCACTGACATTTGATGATATAACCACAACCTCATTTTGACCAACAGAAAAGTAATCAGCCAATTTGCTATAGATTGCCCTTAGGACAAACGAAGGATCAGGAAGAAATGCAATATTTCGCATAGCGGTACATGTCACTATATATCCAGCATCGTACTGGCCTGTTTTAAATGTCACCGCTACTAAACTGACACTTGTTAAACCCTGTCTGTCCATTGCTGTTAGTGTACCTTGCAACAGTAAGATATTGTCTTCCTCCAATAAATTTAGGATGGGATAAATCATGATCACTTGATTTTGTTCATTAAAATAGAAAATTTCTTTAAAGTTGTCAAAATGGAGAGTTAGGTTCAAATTACGTGTGTCTCCTTGTTCTTGATCGTAGAATGTATCTGCTGGGATAAGATATGACAATTCTGAGCTGCATATTGTGACGTTTAATGTAATATTTCTCAAGGTAATAGGAGCAGTGTTACTAGCCACGCTGCATTGACCTGCTGAAACACCACGGATGCTTCGTATGGTGAACTGAAGCTGTAAATAAGAGGTTAGGGACGTTGATGGTGAAGAGAAGGTTGTTGATTGGAATATTTTTGAAAGGACATCGTTGTCGGTACTAATGTTACATGTCTTTCCTCGAAATGCATTGATTGTCCAATTTAAATTCAATTCACAATTAGGAGTGAGCGAAATACTGGCTGAGCAGATCAAAATGCGATCGACGTGCAAGTATGCTTTCATTAACTGTTCAAATTTTTCCAACACGGACACAAGGGTTGGACATTTTTTTGTTCTAAGTGACGTGATAAATATGAAATTATTTTCTTCCTCTATAATCGGATTCATGTTTATGATCAGTGTCACAGTGGCTGAGGCATTGCGACTGTCCGTTGCAACTAATCGAAGATTTTGCACACCATTTGGAAGAGAGTCACGGATTACCTGTGAGGGTAGGAAACCAGCTAACCGTGATGGATTTACAACAAGTGAGATCCATGATGTTTTATCAATAGCCACATCATTATTATCCAGTAATAACAAGCTAAGTTTTTCTGTACCTCCATCTTCAGGGTCCGAAAAAAGATCTGGCGGGACATCCCATTGAAACCGCTCACATTCGGTTGCACTCAACGGTATGCTTGATTGTCTGGCAATAGGCTTTTGATTGCTGCTGTCCTTGCATTGAGGCGCCACAACCAGTGTCACTCTCCTCACAATGAAATTTGTTTGCATAAAAATTAAGAATGATGGGTCGACGATTTCTTCTCCTGATCCAATCAGTCTCTCTTTCATATAATCCAGCAAGATATAATCACATGGAAACAGCCTCGCAGTTGTATTAGCAATTACGGCCTCTCTTCCAGTTCCACTTTGAATATATTTATCTAGTAAAACATTTTCACGCTGACTATCATTGAAGTAACTAGCCATTTCATTTATCAGCAAAATTTCTTCGTTAACACAAGGTAATGCAGGGTCAACTGCATCCATTTCAATGACAAAACTAAAGCTGTATGACAAAGTTGTGATACTAAAATTCAAGTTCATATCTACCGATTGATTGACTCTATCCGTTGCTCTAATGAAGTATCTATATCCACCTGGTGTTGGTTGTTCGTCGAGAAGCTGTCTTGTAGGTACAACCGTTAGTTCTTGTGTGTCCTGTTTCCAATCAATAGTGCATGTGTTCTCAACATTTCTCCTTCCAATGTCAAGTAATTCAAGCTGCAATGCTCTTGTAAGACCATCTTCATTGTCAAAAAATGTTGCTTCTGGTATTGTGTATGTGATTATATTCGGCTGAGAAAATGTCAATCTAGGCAGCGGGTTGATGATCACTGGCGGTTGGTCTATTGGCTCAAGACAAACACCGAGGAGGGTTGTTTTAACAGTCAATATAAAGTATGAAGGTAGGAGTGAAGCAACATAGTTAGGATTTGGTTCTGTAGTGTCAAGATGGAGCTGACTCTGAATGCTTTTGATATCTTCTAATCGACAAAAAGTATCAGGTAAAGTGCAGACAGTGAATGAAACAACTAGCATTTCATCGACAACAGAGTAGCCTTGGAGACCCAACTGTGCCATGTCATCTAGATCAAGGTAGGAGAGAGTTGAATTCAATACATGATTTACATATTCGATTGTAGGTTGATTGAATAAACCAAACAAGCGGACTTCTAAGTCAATGATAAAATTAGGTCTATAGAATGAAGAAATACGATTTACTGTGAATGGAGCATCGACAGTTGCGCCTTGCTGATCCTCTATATGTAAAATGAAAGATTCGAGAACCCCTGTTTGTGATTGTAGCAGAGGTACACGACCTAGAACAATCAGAGTGTCTGCATCGAAATTAATCCAAAATGTCTGTGGAACATCTGATTGGTTGCCAAAACGTAGAGATGTCTTTAGATTGGCTAAACCACCGTTCTCTACATCTGTGATGTCACTATCAAATAGTTGATAGACTAAAGGGGAACAATATGATATACTGAGAGGTGGTATGGGTCTGTTCACCATAGGGATGGTGTTACCTGCACATGGACCAACTTTCTGTAATGTAGCTTCCAGAACATTGAACTCTGGAGCCATAATCTTCTGTAGTTCAGAACTAGGTGCATCATTAGTAAGCAGCACAGACGAAATTTTATTGATACCATCAAGGTCACATGGTAATGATCGAATGGAGCAGTTGCTAAAGCGTATGGTAGAAGTGTCAAATCCACGTTCTACAGATTGTAACTTGATGCTTTCTTCGTAAGTGGCATTGTTGATCTGTGCTAAATTGTCAAAGAACTTCCGAACAAAGGATGCATCACAAGTGGTTTGAAGCTGTGTGCTATGGATAAGAAATATTAATTGGAGTCCAATCTGAACTACAGAATCAATTATGTTCACTTCAAAGAAAGATATAGCGGAAAGTCCTTTCGAGTCTGCTGCTTTTAGGATATACACTTGCTTTGATGGAGCCATACTAGAAAGAGGCTGTCCAAATACGGATCTTGTTGATGGATTGAAGTTAAGCCACGAAGAACAAGGTAGGGGATCCCCTGATGCTTGCAACAATGAGAGAATCAGAAAACGTGCATCACCATCTTCTCTGTCGTAAAATGCATCAGAGGGAATCGTGTAGCGCAGTGATTGGCACACTGTAATGGTTAATGATATATTTCTTAGGCTGATAGGGTGACTGTTGGTGTCTGTGATAGCACTTGCAGATACAATGACTGGTTGGGATGAGGTGGATGCAATCATGATGCAATCGTCAGATAATTTCAAATCAATGGCAGTTAAGACATAATCTGGTGAAAAAACATTTGAAAATGCTGATGTCGGGTTACTACCATCTGATGATATTTTTTCAAATAAGGAATTAATTCCATTTGAAGGACATGGCTGAACCGATAATGTACAATTTGAATATGACATTGATATCGTGTTGGAAACGAAATCGATAGCAAATGACTGAATAATGACATGGTCAGTTGTAGAATCATCATGGAATGTTGCAATCTTATTGGCCAGTGAAATTTTATGATTGACAGGAAGAGATGCTTCAAGGCTGTCACTTGTAATACTAACTGTGATGTTATGATTATTAAAAGCTGTTGCATCAATGAGTTGGATAGTAAAGAAGGATGTAGCAGCATTTCCGTTGCTATCAGATGCTCTAATTGCAAAATTGTTCTGACCTGTTCCCTGCAGGATATAATCTTGTACACTTGGATAACCGAATATAATCTGAAATGTTTGTATAAATTGGAGCCAGTATGTTTGGGGTATTGCTGTTAGATTTCCAAATAATAACTCCAGCTGCAAATTTCTTGTGTCTCCATCTTCAGGATCATAAAACGTATCTCTTGGAATCTGATGAAAATATGAACCACAAAGCGAAATATTTAACGTTTCTATTGGATTTGATATCCGAGGGGGTCTGTTGATTGGTCCGATTGAGCTACTTGTAGTCAGAATTGAAGATGATGGAGGCGATACTGATGGTGAAAAAACTGAACTTGACGGAAAACAGGGAGACTTCAAATTCGTTTCTTCTGAAATTAGTGAGAACTCGCTAGGAAAAATGTTTTGGAATTCTGTTCTGGTTTGACCGAATTGATCTATGATAAGTTCGATTACTCTTTTGACGGATTGGAATGGACACGTGCTATTGTTGCTACCAAAACAAGCAGTCCACGAGAGTTGTAATTGCCTTGTAACACGGTTTATGGTGTGAGACAAAAAGTAAATTGATTCAGTATTTCCAGGGAAAAGGAGATAATCACTTATTTTTGTTCGTATTGATATTAATAAATTAGTATCCAGTTGCTGTGAACCTGCTATAATAGAAAGGGTGATGTCTGATTGGAAGTAAACGTATGGTACCATTTCATCTGATACATCCAATTGTAAAGGTGTTGATGCGGAACGACCAAATCTGTCCTTTGCAGTCACAATGTAGATGAAAGTGGTTGCTGTTCTAATCAGATCTTGTGTAATTGTACCAAATACAAGCTGCAAATTAGGAAGAAATTGAATCCATGATGTCTGTTCAACTGCAGTGCCATCAGAATAGGTTAGAGTCAGTGCGAGGTTTCTAGTTGATCCATCTGAATCAGAAAAGAATGTCTGATCGGGAATTTGAAACGACAATACTTTGCAAGGGGAAACCATAACAACATCTAATGGTTGAACCACTCTTGGACCCATGCTTCGAACTGATGAACTGACAGGAAAAACAGACGATGAAAATATGCTGGAAGGTACATCAGTTGAGAAAGTCAATCCACATAAGCCAATGAACTGATGAGAGACTGAATCAAAGAAAAATTCAGGAAAGAATATACTCTGAAAGGCAATATTCACTGTTCCCTCTGGGCTTAATATCTTGGATAGAATCTCTGATGTGACCTTTTCACGTCTACATTCAGAAAGATAAGAACAATTCGTCCAGGTCATACTAAGCTTTCTTGCAAGGTTGTCCTGTTGGAATGATAATATTGCCAATTGACCAAAGCTGCTGTGTCCATAAAATTGAGACAGTTTTGTTGCTAAGGATATCTGTGAATGAACTTCTGGTAACGTGGAGTCAAGGTTAGATATGACGTCGACAGTAACCGAAAATGTTGGTGGTGGAGGGCTAAGTGGCAATTCGAATATAACAACAACTGAAATTGATTGTCCTCTGCTATTTGTTGCAATTAATCGACATTGATAGCCACCTGCTGGTTGTAATTGCGAATCTGTGTACTTTGGGTAACCATAAAACTGCTGAATATCTGGATAAAATTGAAGCCAAGACAAAGATGATAATTTTGTTCCTGATAAATCAACAACTGTCAAGGTTAATGATCTTGTTCCGCCATCGATATCATCATAAAAAGTATCATCTGGCACGTTGTATGTCACCCGAGAGCATAGATCAGCATTGATAAGAGGTATTGTATTGACAACACGTATGGTAACATAAGGGGAAGGATAGATGATGGTTGATGTTGGTAGCGTTGTTTGTGTAGTTGCATCTATACATTGAGGATCAATCGTCTCATTGGCATCAAATATGAAATATTGAGGTTTAAGATAATTCACGAAGTTCAAGTTCAATGTGCCATTTTGATAAACAACAGAGTTGGGAAGCTTTGTTGCATTACATTGCTCAGCTTCAAAGACACAGCTGCGGTATTCTAAGTGGGATATTCTGTTTGGCTGACGATTGAATGACGTCACAAGAAGATTAGTAGCATCGTTGTATCCATAGAATCGTGAAACCTTTGTAAGCAAAGTAAAAAGTTCATTAAATTGGTTTTCTTGATCATTGAATAGCTGATTGACTCTGATGCTTATCACATAGCCAATAAACAGTGGCATTTTGGGTAGTAAGATATTCATTCGTGTACTGACTTCAAGTCCATTCGAATTAGTTGCTGTGACAATGTATGTGATTACACCTAGGTTGTATTTCTCCAAGACACCAACAGTGAGTATTCCATAGAATGATTGGAGCTCAGGATTGAATTGAAGCCATGCTTCCCTCCCTAGCAACGCTCCTTGCAACGATGTGACTCTTAATTTCAGAAAACGAGTAGACCCATCAATACTATCGTAAAATATTTCTGCTGGTATTCGATATGTGAAGAGCAAACAAAGGTCTGCAGTGATGTTAGGAAAAGGGTTTGCTACGATAGGACCAGTGTTAGTTGCCACTGACGTCATGATCACTGGAAGGGTAATCACAGACGATGGCTGAATACTGAAGCTACTAAATATCGGGAAACGACTTGGGAAAGTTAAACTGTTTACAGGTTTGAGTATTGATGTACTGACGACTGTTGATTGTAAACTAAAAGTGGATGATATTTGCATAGACGGTACAGGACTGGATGTGGTTTGATGGCATGTCAAATAGCGTTGAACTACAGCTTTTCTAAGTATATACTGGGGTGAGAAAACAGATTTGAATTGTTCAAGGAGCTTCCCATCAACATCCATCACGAGATCCGTTAGAGATTGGATTATTTGAACAGGGCAAGTACTTCGACTCAATGAGCAGTCCGTGAAGCGGTAGTTCAACTTTGTGTTGGTAATTTGGTCGACAGTCAATGATATTGGATTTATGAACGATGGTCCAGCTGAGGCATTGAAATAATTAGAAAGTTTATTATTCAGCTGAAATAGATCATTTACAAACGGTAAGCCCGGATCATAAAGCGATTCAACATCGATTGAGATGGCATAGAAGATCCATGGTATAACGGATGGTAATTGAAAACGAACTTCCATACTTGAAGATTGTTGTTTTGAATCAGTTGCAATAAGCACAAAATCGTAATCCCCAAAAGGTTGACTCGTTTTTACTTCAACAAGTAATTGGCCATAGACCACTTGCAACTCTGAATGAAATTGAATCCAAGAGCCACGACCAATGTCGGATCCATCAACATTAACAAGCTTCAACTTGAGATCTCTTGTATTGCCATCTTCATCAGTCCATGCGTTAATGGGAATTTGGTATGCAAATGAAACACAATATCCAACTGCAAATTTCAGGAAAGGAACAAGGGCAGTAGGAGGTTTGTTAGAGTCAGCTACACTGCTTGACATTGTCGATGTGATTGTAACTCTAGATAATATTTTTGAGTCTATACTATATAATGATTGGCCAACACCAGACGTTGCTAATATCAATGATGAAATTGGATTGAACGTCGATGGCATAACTTCAGAGTAGATTCTATCAGTTGCTATGGATACTTTAGGTGTAGATGAATATTGCGTGGATGTCAATGAAGGTGTGGTTAGGTAAGAAGGACAGCTACTTGTGTCGATAATTTCATTTCTTGTAATCAATATGTCAGGTGCTAAAGCAGATGAAAATCGAGCATTAACAGATCCATCTTCATTGAACATCTTGTCAACTAACTGCTGGCGATGTGGTAGGTCACATGACTGTGAGGTTGTGCATTCATTCCAAGAGAACTGCAGCAATATTTGGGTAGAGACAGTTTTCTTCATCGATATAAATACCAGATCATCCTGTTGAGAATTTCGTAAATACAACTTGATTTTTGATGACAACAATGTTTGCAATTCAACAAAAGTACTTTCCCTCGCATTATCCGAGTACACAACAGCAGTTGTTTTGAAGTAAAAGTTAGGTTTTTGAACAGAATTAATAAGTTTCAATTGTAATGTTGAATTAGTTGTCAATGCAAGGCTGTTTGTAGCTATTACGGTTAGAAAAATATCAGAAGCGAAATTAAAATCATCCAATCGTGGGTAGATTAATAGCCTTTGAGAGACTGTTTTGAATACAACCCAATCTTCATGTGGATCTAGACTCTTGCCATTACGAGTAATATTTAATATCAGATTACGAGTGTCGCCATCTGTTTTATCATAAAATGTGTCAGCTGGTATAGTATACTGTGTGAATTTACAAAAGGTAATGAATACATCTATATGCGGTTGATTTACGACAGGATAGAGATCAGATGATGGGGTTGGTGTCGGTTCAATTACTACTGTTGTTCTGTATAAGCATTGTGAATAATCTATATTAAACTCCAAGGCTATTATACCGAAGTTAGGGGCCATGAAGCGAATGAACGTTACAGATGGATTGCCACTCGATTGAAGAAAGAACTCTCTGATTTTCAGCAGTTCTTCACTTTGACAAATACTTTCAATTGAGCATAAAGTCCAAGAAAGTGTAACTAACGAAAAAGACCTAACAAATGGGTGATATGAAAGGAATTGGAGCGAAGTTGACGTGACCCCATGTTGCGATAAGTACTGTCTAATTCGTTGCTGGAACATTATTTGAATGGATACAACGTGATCAGGGTCTGGCAGATATATATAGGAGCGGGCTCTAATAAAATTGTTTGACTGGAAATTTTCAAAATCAACTTCAATATTTATTGTTTGAGAAACGCTGAGGTCTCCGGAGTCATAGCAGACAACTCTATATAGTAATGGTGGCTGTATCGAATTTTGCATATCTACAGTAACTATGGCTTCAAGATAATAGTACGTTTGTTGCTGCCGTTGTGTCTGCCTGAGCTGTATCCAATTCCAAACCTGTACTATAGTGCCATTGAGATGCATCAGTTGCAAACGCAGGTCAGGAGTGTAGCCATCTTCAGAATCGTAGCAAAAGGTTGATGGCACCTGATAGTTGAGTTGAGAACAAGGTGTCATCTTCAATGTTGGAATACTATTTATGATAACTGGAGGATGGTTTACAATGGGCGTCGGTTGAATAGTAAGAGATGTTTTATCACGTGTTGATGCGACTGAGATTAATGACGGGGGAGTTGACAACAGGGTGACAGAATTTGTTGATATAGCTTTTGTAATGTTGCATTCAAAGGGCCAACTCAATTCCACATTCAATACAAGAAGTATTGGCGTTAGAGATAAAAGCAAGGCAGGGTTAGCTTCCAAGCTGTTGCCTAGTTGAACCATTGAACGAAATGATTGCTCCTGCAGAACAGTACAATGACCAACAATAATTCTACAAGAAGACCATGTAAAGGTTATGAGATTTTGATATGAACGATGGTAGTCGATGATTGCTATGTCTCGACGATTGGGGTATCGAAAATATAATGACAACCTTTGAACAATTGACTTTTGCATAGCGGAATCTGACTCCATATCTCTTGAATAAGGAACAGCTTCTGTTTTAATCTTGACAGCAAATGTAATATGTACATCAGTTGGATTAATAATGATAGTCATCGAAGCATAACTGTTACCACTGTCATATGCTCTTAGCTTTAAATCGTTGTTTGTAATTTGTATCCCATCTGATAACTTGAATAAGCCATAAAGCTGTTTGTTTGTATTGTTAACTTTGAGCCAGAAAGCATCACCTGTCACAGGACTATCATCAATAGTAAGAACCAATCTTAGATTTAAAGTGCCACCATCTTCTACATCTTCAAATAAACCATCCTGCAAATCCATTTCAAACCAAGCACATATTGATGGTGAAATATTTAGAACTTGTCGATTGGCCTTTGGTGGATTATTCACAGCAGCTGAAGGGAGAGGTGTGATAGGATAGACTGATGAGGGGGTTACACAGATGGCCTCGTTTGCAAAATGAGCTGATTGAAGTACCATTTCCGGTGGCATTGCTAGTAAAAGCCTCGGTTGGGCTGATTTGTTTGGATCTCCATTGATAAATATTGAATTTAAAAGGATATGCATTGATCCAAGGTCGCAGCGTTGTAAAGTAGTATTGGTGTAGATGAAAGTCAGCCTTCGTGGTACTGACTGTAATCGGATGAAATTGAGAAACAACATTGTGCTTTGATTTGGATCATTGAGGTAGTGACGGATCTTTTGACTGATTGATGATTTGATCTGTACGTTATTAGTATCCAAAGAATAGTAATCAAATGCAGTGAATGTAAATCTGTGGAATGGGTTGGCGATTGGGTCTACAGAGAAAGTGATTATTTGGCTTGTGATCAATCCTCCACTATCAGTTGCAATCAAGAGGTAACGTTGCGATAGACTTGATGATATCTCATTGTAGTTTGGGTACCAATACAATACCAGATCTGTTTTGTTCAGCTGCAGCCAGAAATCTTGAATGATATTTGAGCCATCTTCCGTTAAAAGGTCTACTTTCAATTGGTGGATGTTACCATCTTCATGATCAACAAATGTATTATCAGGTAATTGAAGAGTACTGTACAATCCGTAGACGATCTTTATTGTACCAATGGGCTGAACCACTATAGGTGGAGTGTTGACAAAGACTGAAGCAGAATGACTTGGTAAAAATTGAGACATACTTGGATTTACAAGACATGGATCAAGCCTTGTGGATTCCACATTAAGTAGGTTGAAATTTGGCTGCAATGCTGCTCTAAAGCTCTGTTTAATCATTCCTTTACTGTCTATCATTGAATTAGCAATGTCGGAGATCGCTTCTATAGGACAAGGTTGGTATGGTAAAGTGCAATTTGACCAAGCGAGGCCTAATTTCTTAGTTGTTATATTTCTTTCAAAAGAAATCACTCGAATTGAAGTTGTGTCTCCATCCCCAAAGAATTGACTAATCTTTGTTGTAAGTAGAATAAGCTCATTTACATTGGGTACTGACTCATCAAAGAAACCTTGAGCTGATAACATAAATTTATGATTAACAGGAGGAGAGAACGAGGGAATCCTCACTCTGAACGGCGTCCTTACTGATTGGCCATTTGAATCGGTCGCTTCAAGTTGATACGTGCAACAAGATGGTGGCAAAGAGAGGAAGTCGACTGCAGTGAATATTCCATATAGAACATGAAGACCATCACTGAGCTGTATCCAGGATGCCTTGGAAATGTCTTTATCATCTTCTTCAAGTAGCCTCAGCTTCAAATTCCTACTATCCCCATCCTCATTGTCATAAAACAGGTCATCAGGTATCTGCTGTGAGAATGGTAGACAAAATGAAACGGGAAAGGGTAGCATTTGACTTGTTACCCTTGGAGGATTGTCGATCACGACGGAGGCTGATGGAATAGGCTGTGAGGTTGACTTTGCTATGCTGCATGATCCAAGGAGCTGTACATTAACAGCAGTTATCTCAGCAGATGGAAAGAAAGCAACAAACAGTCCGGGGTTGATTGATCCATCATTGAGTTCAAATTGTGATGCAAAACTATTCATTGCATTGAATTGACAAGGTGTTGTTGTCAATGACGCATTGGCCCAAATTTGAATGAAACGATATGGCGATGTTCTTGTCCTCTCAAAGTAGACAGCCTTTAACGTTTGGTCATCATTATAATCCAGATAACGAGATATTATATGAAAGAGAGAGGTTGCTGCATCTATGTTGTTCGAAGTAAAACTGTAATGATCAATTCCTTGAACGGAAATTTGCATTCCCAGATCTACAGCAGGGTCTACACCATGAATCAAGAAACGATGCACGGTTGTGTAAAACCGTGAGTTTGTAACAAGTAAAGAAAACTCAAATAGATGACTTGATGATCCTCGCAATACAGACTGATATAGCATCCCGTAGATAATTTGACCTGATGTATTGAACTGAATCCAAGAGTCAAATGGAAGGGTATTTCCAGCACTTGTAACCATGACAATACTTAATTGCCTTGTATAACCATCTACGTCATCATAGAAAGCATCCCATGGGATCTCATAGATTAGATATTGTGTTGTTGAAGCATTCAAAACACCGATTTCAGTTATTACAGTTGGATAGAGGCTCGTAGGTGTTGGTGATATGCTTGGCATGATTGTCATGATGCTGCTGTTAGTTAAACAAACTCCATCAGCTGTTTGTTCAATTCCAAGAACCTCGTATTGTGGCATTAGTTTCTCTGCAAATCTTTCATTAATAGAGCCATCGATATTGATTATTTTGGATGTTAGATCAGATATTTGTGATGCCGGGCAAGTACTTGATGATAATGTACAGTTTGTCCAACCTATTGTTACTCTGTTTGCTGTTTCATTGCGAGATGAACGTAGAAGCTCCAAGGTGGAGAAGTATGAGTCTTCATAATATGTCAAGATCTTCAATAGTAATAACATTCTCTCGTGTACAAGAGGTGTCGATAAATTAAAAAAGTTTGTAACGGTCAACTCAATTGAGTAATAGACGATAGGTTTTGTTGCAGGCATGTTGATATGTAGTGATGTAGAAGCAGATAGACCAGATGAATCTGTGGCATGTACCAAATAGATATGCTGTATTTCACCATCATTAACATCAGCAGGTGATAAGACACCATAAATTACAGCTAGTTTTTGACGCAGCTGAATCCATGAATCAGGACTTAATGGGGTGCCGTTGCTTTGAGACAGTGATAACTGCAATGATCTAGTATTTCCATCTTCTTGATCGAAAAATAATGTTTCTGGTAAGAAGAACGTAAATAGTGAACAGTATGATGCATTGACATGGGGCAAGCTGAATCGAACAACAGGGGCAGTATTAGGGGTAGGGGCAACTGGGGTAGACACTTCCAATGTCAGTGCAGTACTTGGAGTAATAGCTTGAGATTGAACATTTGTTTTAACTGTTGATATAGATGTTTGCATAGAAGGAGAATAAGACGATGTGCTATCACAATGATCAGCCCAATGAGCTTTGATTGTATTTAGAGACAATTCTGGTAAAAGTGAATTTTTAAATCCAGGGGTCGGTTCCCCGTCAAGTTGAATAAGTCTTTTGTTGATTTGTTTCAGCTTATTGCTGTGGCATTCAGCATTTAAAAGGCTACAATTACTCCACTTCATCTGAATGCGTTCAGCTGTGACATTATAGTCAATAATATAAAAGTTCTCCATCTTTCTAGACATCAAATAAAAACCAATCTTATCTACAAGTAGAACCAACGCTTCTAATTGGTTCAGCTTCAATTGAAAGCTGTGTGTGACGTCAATAGTATAATAATGAGAAAATCCAAGTTTTGACATTGGAAGGATAACGCTAAAGTCACTTGTTGCCACTGTTCCGTTGCTCAATTGAGATCTTAAGCTATAATTTATTATCTTTGAGTTAAATGATTCCCAGACAGTTTCAGTTAGCACACCATAGACCATATTAGATGTCGTAAATAATTGCAGCCAAGAAGAGTTTAATACTGCGCTTGATTGTTCAGTTACATGATAAAGAGTTGCGTTACTACCTGCGGTTATTATCTGCGGGATATGGTGAGCGAATAAGCTACAAAACGTTGCAGTAAATGTTGAGAGATCTTCATGGTCTGAAGGAATTAAATTGTTATCCATGCGTTGTCTTGCGGGAGGAGATAATCCTTGTGTCCCTGTCCTAAAATTCTTATAGTAACACAAACCATACCACTGAAATTCAACACTTGAGACTTGAAAATATTGTAAACGAATCAGTATAGAAGGTGAAATGCTGTGGTATTTCATCACATAGTCAGAGTTACATCCACGAGTTGATAGTTCGGAGATTGAAAATGAGACCTTGCGATCATTAACATTTTCATTCAGTAAAGCATAATTTCCATCACCAAGATATTCTAGAAGCCATAAATAGAATGGTAATAAAAAATCATTGTTCTGACAATCTATCATCGTATTACATTCTAATTCAAATTTAATAATAAATGAAGGGATCTGTTGCATAAAATAAGGGCGTTTCAGTGCAACAGTAGTACTGATGCTTGTATTCATTTTATCGCGAGCAGTCAGGGTAATCTCATGTGATTGTTTATTTCTGTATTCCAAATTTGGTAAGATATAAAGTATCTGTTTCACATTATTGAATCGTACACCTGATTCTCCGTTCTCTGTGTTACTCAATTCAACTTTGAGATTAGGTGTAAAACCATCCTCCGCGTCGTAGAATAAATTCATAGGTAATTTCCATTCATACATTTCACCGTAACCGACTGTTAATTCGATGTTTGATATCAGTGTAATAGGTGGTGAGTTTCCAAGGCAACTCGTAAGATTCAATCCAGCACCAAGTGGTTTAAAATGACGTGATAAAGACGTCGTAAATGGATCAGTCGGCTCCCCTTCATCATCAACGAATATATCTTCCAATTGTTTCAACATTGTTATGTTACAAGGCTGACAGCTACTACGGGTGAATTGAAGTTTGAAAACAATTAAAGTATGCCTCTGGAGGTTATGTCTATTGTAAGATCTCAATTTAAAAGATGCATCAGGTTCATGTTTGACAAAGTTAGCGAGGCTATTGAACAGTGTTGCCATCGTAACCATAATCGCGTCTTCTGTGCTGGTTAATTGTTCCAGAATGACAGTGAATGAATGACACTCATTGATCTTCTCAAAGAACTTGAAAGGTACCATCACTGGGATTTCTTTCAATGAGTCACACATATTCGTCACTGTCAACATAAACCGCATGAAAAGATTGTTTTTGAAAATCTCATTCTTGTCCTTATCCATTGGCATGCTAATTAATATACCATTATCGACAGTTAGCCAATAATCAGAGGGTAAATCTTCTCCAAATGCGCTTAGCAACTCCCAATCAAACTCTTCTGATATAATAGTATGTCTTTCCCCTAGAGACTGTTGTAGAACATTCCAAATGATTGCTTCCCCCATTACTCCTAGCAGTGTAATTGTAATTGGCAAAGAGTCAAGGAGCGACTCACTGCATTCAGAGAAAGGCAACCGATTAACTTTTACTTGTCTAGGCAGTCTCAAAGGTTTATTAATAATATTATTTTGATTAAAACTTTCATCGTTGGAATATATTGTTAATGAGTTATGCTGCTGCCACGGAATGCCATATTTTATTTTAATGTCAGCTAAGGATTGATGAATGGTTGTTTTGATTTTTATGAATTTTGTGAAATCCTCAACAATTCCTTTAGCAATGTTTATATCCATATTTGAATTACACTCGTATGGAAGTATAATTCTTATTGGTGCACGTAATAAACCGCGTTCTTCTTTTTCAATCAGTGCAATATTGTGCGATTCAGCTGTTAAATATTTCCTTTTTTTTATTTCTTCCGTTTGCAGCCAAATGTCAAATATTAATTTCACGTCGTCATCGTTGTATGTATCATCTGATGTAAATATACCAAGATCAAAATACGTCATAAGAAAAGGTTTTTGACAACAACTGTGTAAGCATCGTCCATTCTGTACATCGATCTGCCATCGTTCAGTTTTCAAATCCGTTCTCATTATGGTAACAGACGTCATTATTTCGATGTCATTTATTCTCGGTAGTCCAAATAGCTTTCCATTGGCCTCGCTGTGCTGCAGCCAATTGATTGACGTATCTCTGGCGGAATCAATCTACAAGAAAGTAATATTTGATTAAAGGACAACATCAATTTGAAACACAAAACAAGTTTACTAAAATAACTATGATTACTATAATTCATTTATTAAAATAATTTTGATAAAGTTGCCTTATATCATAAAATTATGTAAATAAATCAGGAGAAGAAGAGCAGCATATTTGATAAACTTACACAAGCAAATAAATGTTGTGTGGATTTAATAGAAATACTCTAACCTATAGCTATAACTCATATTCCTTTTACCCATCATCTTAATTTTCGTACAACGTATCATCAAAGAATAGATCAGGATTAGTTTATAGAATGTTATAGTTTCAATCTATAATTATCTCGAATAAAAACAATGTTTGTTATTTACTCACAGCTTTTTCAAAAATTAATTTGGTAATAAAAATCTAATTCGATACCTTATTTTAAGATAGTATCTATTACATGGATTGGAAGTCCAGCAGTGAAAAATACCATGGAAGTGCATTGAAGAATGAATGAATGTACCAACTTTCGATTAATAAATATTAATCATAATAATCTTAAATACCTTCCCGTACGTCTAGCAACTCTTAGCTGAGTTGGTGCAAACTTTACCAACACCATTTTAATTCAATGTATTAAACGTGCTACACAATTTCTCAAATTATGTAATTATATATAAGCCAGAAAGATAAACTAAAGGATATACAATTTTAACCAACCGTCTAGACTTGCTTGAATAATATAATTATTTCTTGAATAATATAATTATTAATAATATAATCATAATAATAATTATTATTATTACCTTCACATTTGCATTCGATGGTAATTTTATGTAAAAAAGACAGTTTGCAATTGCTTGATATTTCTTCGTATGCAAACTGCCATCATTTATCCAAGGCAATAAAATTAATAGAAATACAAACATCGTGCAATGTAGACATTGTGCTTTCCTAAATACATTCTTCATTCCAATCATGCAGCAACTTAAGAAACACAAAACTATATTCCTCGCCAAACATTCAGCATTTTAAAAGTAAATTGAAGTTTTAAAAGTAATTGATGAATACACCATTATACAATTGATATTAAATCTCCTATAAAATAATAACCATATACATTTGTAAATTGGATGTTTTTCATGAGCAATCAACACGTTCACAAAGGCAACGCTGCTTTGCTAACTCTAAAGCGCGCGTTCAGTTTCAGCACCATGAATACAGCACACTATTTTATCTGTGGTTACTATAGAAACCAAAAAGATGGCTTCGATCGGTTCCAGGTGCTTTGTTTATGTTGCGCGGACATGTAACCACGATGCAACGCACACAAGACTCGCTGTTGTTGCTCTTTTATTTTTATTTGACTTTAATTTTAGCTTGTTATGAACTTAATGTAGTAAGGGTTACCAAAATCAATCTACAACAGGCATGTAATCTTCATTAAGGTCGTAATTTTGGAACACGTTTGATATTACTAGATTTTAGAAGATGTACACAAGAATACACGACTTATTTATGTAAACATCAGCCTTAAATCGTTGCGGTTTTAATTATCACAATATCAACATTCAACAATCTATTTTTGTATGAATATATTTTTGCCGAAGCATTTAATTTTTAGAATTAATAATTCGAAATAATTAACCCATTATGTGGATTTATTCTCATCGCTCTTATTCGGATAATTCGAAGCGTTAGATAAATAGGAAACCGAATCGCAACAATTTATCTGTACCGAAGCAAAGCAATCCGTTATTGCAATATAGTAACATCAACGGATATATTGACAATTGGACAGCATTAATTATTACATGTTAAATATTAAGGTATATGCTATCTGTTGCGGCTGCTATTTTATCGATCGAATATAACATATTCAGTCGAGGCTTGGGATTTTCTGATGCTTTCTTCGTGCCTAATTAAGCAACACTCGTTTTTATATAACCAATATTGCACAGTGTTTAATATTTGCTTATCTACGGATATATTGATAATTCGACTGCAAACAGTTGGTAATTTGAATCTTTACCGAGCACCGTGAGACTAGCTTTGAAAAACCTGTAATTCTGACTTTAATAGAATAATAAATAATAAAATCAATTGTAGCAGCATATCAATATAGTTCAAGTTATGAACAATTGATTTGAATTTAATGCGAAACAAGAAAACTTCTACATCTATTCTATAAAAAAGTGGAATTGCAGCAACAAAATCCAATCTCTATTTTATAATCATTAAATAATTATTATAATCATTCCGATCGGTTGAACATCATATTAACAAACTTCTTTTTTTAATTAATATCTATTGTCTGATGTGGTATAATATCTAGTGACTGTTTCTCTGTTCGTTTTTCCATTTTTTCCCCTGTACACTCTCGTGTCTGCACTTTTACTCCTTCTGGAACTGTCTGTAATATCGATTCCATCACCATCATCATAGCTATAACCATCATTGATCACATACCTTGATGCATTTGATGCACCTTCGAATCGGTTTGAAATCCTTCCTTGATCGAATTCCGATACATAACCAGGTCCAACCGAGCGATTAAAATTTGTTGAAAACCCTCTTTCTGCGGACCGATTTCTATTGGAGAACCCCCCATCTACCGAATGATTTCTACTCGAAAACCCTGTACCTCCAGATCGATTTCTACTCGTCAACCCTCTACTTGCCGATCGACTTCTCCGTGATTGTTTTATTTTCAACTTTTCACTGTTTAGTAAAGACGCTAAACCACTTTTACTGATTCTCAATTTCAATTGATTGCTTTGATTGTTTCTGCTTCTATTTCTATTTTCAAAATCATCGCCTATATGTGATTCCATGTATTCTTGACGTCTTTGATATGATGGTTGACGCAAATAGATTGGGATTTCATCGCTAGACCGTCTTGGGTAGGAGCGCCTCTCCTGTTCTCCATTCTGCCTAGCATTCAATGATCTGCTTCTTCGATTGAATGACTTTCCACGCTCTTCAGTTACATAATAGCCACCATTGTATGAACCGTCGCCATAATTATTACTCAGTTCTCCGTCAGAAAAATAAACAATCGTTTCTTCACTGTCATCGGTATAATCATCTTGCCGTGAGCGATTGGTTCTCTCAGATGATTGCTCAAAGCCTCTGTTAACGATATTACCTCTCCGGAAACGTGACCGTGATTGCCTTGATGTATTGCTTTGGTTGAATAAATCATTTTCACGTAAGAGATCTCTGCTGATTAATACGCTGCCCTTTTTAGATCTATTATATCTTTTCATTGATCTCTCATTAAGACTTTCATTATTCCATCCATCAACTTTGTTTCTACTTTGATTCAAATCTCCGTTAATTATGTACGCATTAGATCTTGGGTCTGTGTAAGAGTACGCAATTACTTTTGATGACGAGCGCTGTGATGAGTCCAACTTTCTACTTCTCTCATCTAAGTAATCATCAAATTCCATATTGTCACGTGACCATCGACCCCCTTCAAGAGACTCCCCTCTGATTCCTCTATCCATAATCGACCCTCTATAGCTTCGGTGATCTTGTCCTCCATATGAGTTTGACCAAAACACTTCATCATCCCCTTCTTCAAGGTTATCAGTTCGTCTTCCTTGGCGTTTAGAGAATGCAGGAGGAACAACAGGAGGGTACACAGCTGGCTTTGCAATGATCTCGTCCACACCATTGCCTCCTTCTATTGACAATGTCCTCGCTGATGGTTTACCACCTCGTTTCGAAGGTGAATCATAGAAATGAGGTGGAGGTGGCACCCCACTTATAAACTTCCTATCAGCCTCGTAACTATCTCCGTCTGAGATTGTATCCCCGTCCCCTTTCAACGCAGCAGCCGCTGGTCCCCCCGTTGGGGATAATCCATTCTCCAAAGTAGCCACTTCGTCAACCTTTTTGTTAGCATCAAAAGAAGAATATTTTCCCAGACAACATCCTTTACAGCATGGAAATAGCCGTCCACAAATACCAGGACAACACCTAGGAATACACAGCCAACAACACCATAGCAATAAGAAAAGTATAGCCAGGACCAGTAGGAGAATTAAGACCCACCACGGTATTTCTGAGTCTGTTACAGGAGGTGGGATGGGAATTACACAAGTGGGGTCTGTCTCAATTGATGCACTATTAAGTATCAGCTGGGGCCCAATTTCATCAACAGCTTCTTTCTTCAAATTTCCATTTGAATCTAATAACTGCTCTTGTAAATATAACCGTGATGCATTGGAGCAATTATGATACGATACAACACTTATTGATGCTTCTGTAGCGTTGATTGTTGAATTGTCTTCCGTTATGTTATTCACCGTAATGCTAGAACGAGGAACCCGAAATAATTTTGCTGTTTTGTCAATGATCTCTTTGCCAAGGGAGCAATTCTTTCTTATGTCACCGTATGAATTATCAAAGCCCATCATCACATATTGTCTCGATTGTATAACTTCTTCTTCTACTCTTGTATTGATTTCATCCGTAGCTGACAGACCGCATGCATCGATTGCTTTTAAAAACATTCTCTCTGTTCTTGTCGTAGGCACTCTTCTAGATTCTTCAACTGTTAACAGTCCACACATTTTTATCTGATCGTCATATTCAATATTAATCCAATCTATTTCATCTGAGCTTCTTCCATTGTAATCAGTTAAGGTCAAGCTGAGATTTCTTGTTCCACCATCTTCTACGTCGTGAAACGTTTCTTCAGGTATTTCTGTTTCATAATCTTTCCCTGGTGTCATAGGCATTTCATTGATATCCTGTACAATCTGTGGGCGATTCGCCGAAGTACAAGGACCACGTAATTCAGGGCGTACACCATTAACAATTACTTTGGGCTCCGACGTTTCCATGAATTGTTTAAATGCACTAACTTTAGAGTTCATTTCTCTCAACCCTTCACAATCACATTGCTTTGTTTGATCTTTACAAAAGCTCCATTGGAGCGTGATGATATAGGGGAACCGTGATGATCTAGTTAAACCGTGATCATTTATACCTGAATCACCAAAGAAATCACCAATCTTTTTGATCAACGTGATTTCTACTTCAATATCTTTTAGACTTATCATACTTTCTGTATTTGCTTGAATGCTATAAACAACATTAGGATCTGTTGTTCCTAAGATGTTAACAATGACAGGCAGATCGGCTGAACGTCCAGTTTTATCAGTTGCTACGAGAATATATTGGAATCTCCGTTGCATCTTGTCAATATTATCCAATGGTACCCTGGGATATCCAAAGAGAATTTGATCTTGATCATTAAATTGCAGCCATGACGTCGATAGGATTGGTTCTTTATTTGATGTCAATAATTTTAAATCAAGATTCCTTGTACCCCCGTCTTGTGTATCAAAGAAAGAGTTCTCTGGAACCGAAAACGATGCATTTGTGCATAGTGTTATATTAACCTCAATTGGTTCTTTGCGAGACTTTGGCAACAGAATTTCTTCTTCTGGATTGCATAGTGGATTATTAACTTCTTTGACCGATGATATCGATGCATCTATTGTATTGAATGTGTCGCTTAACCCAGGTTGTACGTCACCGTTTGGTAATAGTAATTTGTCTTTAATCGCAACCTGTAGCGAATAGCTACAATTCTTATAAAAACGACTACAGTCTGTCCAGGATATGTTCAAACAAGTATTATCATTTTTATAAGAAACTAACTTAACTGCCGATATGTTTGGTTTCAAGTAACTTTCAATCGCATCAAGTATTTTATAGAGGGCCGTTGAGTCGAGTAACGTTTTATTTTTGAGACATACTTTTGTTTCTATTAGATAATAATCATCTTCAAAAGTGGTTACTTCATTATTCAGATTAACTCCTAGGTCAGTCTCTGCCATTTGCCCGCATCTATCAGTAGCTGTTACCTTTGATATATAGCGTCCATTTTGTGGTGATCGAATTTGCGGTACAGCATAGAGCCTCTTTGATTGATAATTAATCCAAGAAGAAGTTGGATACAGATCTCCTTGTTGATCTGTTAACGTTACTGTCATCTTACTAGTATCCCCATCCTCTTTGTCATAAAATGTCTCATCGGGTATACTCGTCATTATCCTTTGACATCTATTCAAATTATAATCTTTCAGAATTGTAAGTACGATGGGTGCTTCATCAATCTCAAACACTTCTTCTAAATTCACAGATTTCACTTCGAGTGTTGGTGATGTTTGCTCCGTGAATGCTTGACTTGGGTGACCAGATTGTGTAACTAATCGCTGAGTAGACAATCGTAATTTCTCAACTGAAGATTCACATTCTCTTTGTTTGATAGAGCAATTCCCTATTTTCATATAATAAATCCCGTTGAATGAGTCTTCACTGAAAGTCAACACTCTGTAATCATCCAAAGACGAATCACCCACAAATTGTGATAAACGTGTCAGAAATTGTATTTGCAAGTCAAGGTATGCCGTACTATCTGTATTACTGCTATGAAACGTAAAGGATAGTCGATAGAAAGATATTTTATCGGCTTCAACAAAAACACGGAGTTGGCTGACAGAGCTTCTGCCAATATTATCTGTCACTCGGATTTGATAGAGTCTACCATCTTCTACTTCAGCTTTGATGATTGCTTCGGTAGGAAATGCATAAATCTCCCGCTGGAGGCTGTCTAATAGAATCCATGAATCCTTTTCCAACATTTGATCATTGCTGTTTCTTAACTCAATTTTGAAATCATTCGATTGCTCGTTATTGATAAAGTCATCAGGTAATTTATATTTGAATCGTCCACAGACATTAACAGTGATATTTAATTGCTCATAATTGAGTATTGGTTTTTCATTTCCACATGAATCAGCACCAGAAGATATCTGAAGTCCACTTGGAAGATTATTATTTATTTCTGTGATTGTAAGATCCCCTTGTTGGCCAAGAAGATTAGCACTCAGTTCCTTGTAGCTTGTATCTGTACAATTGGATATATTACAAAGCTTGAAAGAGAGTTCAAATGTAAATGGTGTTCCGCCATTTCTTTTTATAGATAAGAATTGCACATCTTCTCTATTTGATACTTGATTGATTGCTTGGTAAATTAATTCAAAGTAATACGCATCGGGTAGCTCATTTGATAAGCGACTTTCTCCTTTCATTGTAAATGTGACACCTTCTTTAATTTCCCCAGTAAAGTTAAACGCCAGATTTACACGAAAAACCTGTTGATTGGTGTCGGTCATTGACACCTGAACCATGTAAGATAACAGCGGTTGGTCAGGGATATTGTACATTGATTCCAATGGGTGTAAAACAACAGCAAACGCTGTTTCATTATACCACAAGGGTGAATCAACAGGGATAACATTGCCATTCTCAGGTGTGACGCTGACAGTAAATTGTGGATCTGTAAGTGTAGGACCAAGTAATGTTAGAAAGTCAAAATAAAACCGCTCGCATGGAAGAGGGTTCACAATAAATATGTTACTCTGTGGTAGAACTATTTCATCTTCGCATTTTACTTGTTCACTTACGAATCCTCGAATTAATGATGGGATAAAATTAAATTCTGGTTGTAAATAAGTGGCTAATTCTGGATTATTGACAGCAGCCATTAGTTGTAAGGTTGCTGTGGCACCACACACATCGCAATTACCAATAGTTATAGACATCGACGTATCAGATATCAAAGGATTCAAACCAATATAAAGTCTATTTTCTTTGTTACCACTAAATTCAGTCAATTTCCTTGTTAATACTAACATTACAGTAGTTACAAACTTGTAGCTAAAGGCAATTCCACCTGTAAAAGATGCATACCGTGGTGCAGGCTTGTATTCGTTGCCTTTCATCGTTAATGTAAGCACTGATGTGGCTGACGAACCATCTGAATCAGTTGCTTTGATTATATACTTATAACCATCTTTTGGTTGTAGATTATACGACAGTGCTTCTGGCAAACCACTCAACGTCTGCGTTGTTTGATCAAATACAACCCAAGTATCTGTTGGTAACGGATTGTTCTCTGAAGTAAAAATCTCCAGTGACAATTTTCTTGTGTTACCATCTTCGTCATCTGCAAATAGGTCTTCAGGTATGACATAATTGAATTCCCCACAATTGGGAAGTTCGATCATAGGCACTGGTTTGTTCACACGAGGAGGACTAGGGGGTAGTTCAGAACAACTGCTGTTCACAACACTTGATTGAAATTGGAAATAGGCTGAAAAGTTTTCAGTGAATAATGATTTAGGGACAGATAGTAGCCCAGTTGATTGAGATCTTGAGAACATCTTTGAAAGGAAAGTAGCAACTTCATTGTTATATTTGCTTCGCGGTCCAGTGGTATAACTTGTGATAAGAGAGCATGCGCTGAAGGTGATTGAGAAAGGAGCTGGGAACTTTGATGCATCTCTGTTATAATCCAATACCGTGTAATATGACGTACTTGTTTGCAAGGCCTTATTCATTGCATCTAATAGTTCTTTCAGTACATAAAAATCAGATAAGAATGGACTGAGGCTAACGCTCCACTTCAAAGTAACAGAACAGAGGCTAGACGATTTTGTTTCCATTAAATCAGGATAAGTGATATCAAGTGTTGAGCTTGAACTTTCCCCTGAGATTGGATGAGTGGCAATTAATTTATATTTAAGAACATCAGAAGTCATTTTATAAGCAGCTGGAAAGACAGAGAGGGTTTGTTTGGTTGACTCAAACGAAACATATTGCGGGATTTCTTGTGTCTCAGACCGCAATTGGATATAGAAATCTTGTGATATCTTTCCAGTTCCATCAGTGAAAGCTGTTGGCGGTACAACAAATAATGACATGCCACACATTGGTTGATTTGGAACCGTGATAATTGTTGTGATAATTGTGACTGTGTTACGGTCACCACATTGCTTATCATTCAAATATACATATGTCGGAAGCAGTAAACGTTGCATGGCAGATTGTAGAAAATCATTAGGTGTTGACCGGTAACGGTCACGTTGGAATTTAGATGACATGGCTGCAACAGTACCATCGTTGCATGGTAACTGACAAAAATAAAACGACATGCTATTTCTTCTGTTGAAATCCTTTACAAAGATACCTTCGTCATTTTCATTTCTAGTGTATGATACTAGCGCATTGGTGATGTTCCATAAATAGGCAGCATTGTTCATTTCTAGTTGATCAATGAACGGATTGAAACCGAGAATGAACTCCGTTGAAAAGAGGCTTGATGATGATACTATCATTACAATGAATGTAATGTTCGTCGAACGGCCAGATTTATCGGTTGCTGTGATTGAATATCGGTAGCCCTCTGTCGGTGCAGACATTAGTGTCTGATTTGTAGGCATACCGTAGATGGTTTGGGTATTTTTGTTGAAAGTCAGCCATTCACCCGGCATTAGATTATTTCCATTTTCATAACTTAGACTCAATGTCATTGATCTCGTGTTACCGTCTTGATCGTCTTTAAATGCCTCTTCTGGTACCCTATAGTCAAGACCCCTGCATATAGGGGCATATTCTGTGAGGGTGCTTACCCTCTTTTCAGGTGGTTTTTCGATGCAAACATAACTCACAATGACTGTTTCTAAAGAGAAAAGTCTTTCCAGATGATCTTTAAATTCTTGTCTTATTTCTTCGTTGTCAGTAATTAGCTTTGAAAATATCGCTTTCACTCTTGCAGTATCTTCTATGTCTAAGCCTCTCTCCATACTTATTTTGCTTTCAAATCTCAATGAACAAGAAGTCCATTTGATTTCGTATTCGAATTCATTCTTACGATTAAAACTGATGATCTTTATGCCTCCTAAACTGTTCTCGTAATAACTTTGAATTAATTTCTTCAGCTCTCTTAACACATACACATCTAAAATAAAATTGTCGCCATATTTCCGTTTAACAACCATTGTTACAGGGCAGTTAGCAATGTATGGTTGAGTGGATCCTGTGGTTGAAAATTTCGTAGTCATCGTCTTTCCTGAACTTCCTGTTGCTTTAATTTCAAATTGTTGTTCGCTTGAGTATGCTGCAGATCCAATACCAAACAATTGTAGCGAGGCAGCGTCTAATTGGAGCCAGCTTGATGATGCCACAGCAGTGTTTTCATTTGCCATGAGCTGCAGCTCTAAGGCTCGAATGTCACCAACACCTGCTTCAACAAAGAGTGATTCTGGCAATTTATAAGTGTAATCAGTACACATTGGTATTTCCAATGTAGGGATTGTAACAGGATTCACAGGAGGCTCCGTTGGTGCATTACATGCTTGAGACTTAAATACCCAACCGGTTAATGTGAATGTTGGCTGGAATGCTGTCTCGTAACCATATACTAGCATACCATTGATTTGTCTTGTCTGCCTCATTTTCTGGTAAATAAGAGAACTGCATGATTGCGTACTGCACGTTGTCCATCTGATAGAGGCTGATTGCGGTGATGTAAAATGACGTTGGAATGACATCATTCTGATGTCTTTTTTGTCAAGAGTAAAATAATCAGAGATGTTTGATGCTAGTTGCCCAGCTAATTCTGAATAGGGTGTCTCTCGTTGTATATGATAATTAAAATGCATTTCAAAATTGAAAAGTGGATTATCTAGAGTCTGTTCAGTTGTGATTCGGATTGTCAAAGGGATTAAAGCACTGAGCCCTGCTGTGTCAATACCTTTTAAATTAAAACGATAGGATGTTTTGAGAGGAGAGATTCTTTGTTCTGATAAAGGTGTTGCTGATATTTTGTAATTAAATGCATTATAATTCACCCATGATGAAATACTGACATCTTTGCTGTTTTCATCAGTGACAGTGATTTTTAGATCTTTTGTATTTCCATCTTCAAAATCATAAAATAAATCATCAGAAACAATGAATGACTCGCTGCCACAGAATGGCATATTGATACGAAGGGATGGGTTTGCGGGATCAGGCGTTGGTGGTAAATTCAAGCACTGTCCTTCAAACTGTGCCTTGACGTTTGAGATTGTATATGATGTACCAAAGCTGGAGACAAATTCTGATCTGACTGTTTGAGATTTGCTTTGAAAGACTCTGCGCAAAACCTTTGAAACAAAATTCTGACTTTTCAATGTCATTGTTGATTGCGAGGATTGGATAAACGTTGATCCGCAAACACTCCAAATGAATCGGAATTTAAAATCTGATAATCTGTTTAAACTAACTACTGATAAATCGGATCTAGTAAGTCCAAGAAAAGAAGAAATGGTCTCCAAAAAAAGTTTTGTGAGAGCAAAATTGCTTCGCTGATTTATTGATGTTGATGATGTCACATCTATACTAATACCACAATCAATAGCAACTTGCCATGGTCCAATCAAATTCATTGCGAAGCTATCACGAGCTGACAACTGGGTAGTGTCCGTTGCGACAACATTGAATTGGTATTGAGCTGATGATTTCATTGCTTCAGCTGTTGCTATCGCGTGTAATGTTTGTTTGGCTGTATCTAGATATATCCAGCTATTCATTGAGATCAGAGAACCAGCCTCGGTTTCAAGGGTTAATTGTAGGTTTCTTGTGTTTCCTTGTTCAGCATCATAGAAACTACCAGCTGGAATGGTGTAAGCAAAGTCAGAGCACAATGGAAGAGGGAAGTCTTGGATGGGATCTACAACCTCCGGTGGAGTGGAAATGACACCACTGCAGTCACTATCAGGTTGAACATAAACATATTGAATATTAAAACGAGGTGACAATGCAGTTTGGAATTCATGCGTAACAACGTTAGCTGATGTAATAAACAAATCACGAATCATATTCAGTTTACGTACATCACATGGTGTGTAGGACACAGAGCAATTGGCAAACGTGAGTGTTCTACGTCCATTGGTGTCTTTCTGGTAGCTAAGTAATCCAAACGAGGCAGTGCTTTCCTGGTTCAAATAAAATGTCAATGATTTTGCAAATTCTTTGATTTCTAGCACAGCATTCATGGTTGGATACTGGCTTTCATAGCTCACAGCATAGAAATATTTTGGTCTTTCATTCATTTGAAAGCGTATTTTCAACACCATGTCTGCTTTAAGGCCACTGCTATCTGTTGCTGTAAGAGTAAAAAGATTTTGACCAGTGGCCTCATCACGTGATACAGCAATACTGATTGTCTGCTTAGATTGGTCATAATGGATCCAAGACGGTAAGTGAAGACTGCTAGATGATGTAAGGGTGACGTCAAGGTCTTTCGTCGTTCCGTCTTCAGTGTCTAAAAACAGATCCTGGGGAAGTATCATTGTTGAAACCCCACATTGATTTATCAGTAAGTCCCAAGTAGGGGACTTTGGAACCGGGGCATTTAGAGGGCCCTCACATTGTTCAGCTATAAAAAGTGTGGCATTGTCAAGGCGGTAAAATGGTTGGAAGATCCGAGCAAAAGTATCAACCAATTGGTCATTACGCTTGACTGTTCTGAAAAACACTCTTCCTTCGTTTCCACCGCATGTGTTTGCAAGATTTGCGGGTGACCATGTGATTAACAATGATGTCGCTGTTGCACCATAAGTGATGATGTTTGTAATATTAGATGAATAAAATGAATTAATAGCTGATACTATAAACCGTTGAGTGAGTAATGTATTGATGTTGCCAGACACTAAAGACATTCCCAATCTAATCGAATAGAACACCTGGGGTGTTTCACCAATGATAACCAATCTTGCGTTCGCCTCTGTCCATAAACCATTGGTATCTGTTGCTCTTATGGTTAAATCATAGTAGCTACCAGCTATTGTTCGCTGCCTCGCAGCATCATACGTCACCACACCACTTAATCGTGTAGATTGTATCATTTGTATCCAGGAGACTGTGTTTGTTATTCCAACGCCATTTATACTGGTAAGAGAATATGCAAGAGATGTGCCATCTTCTTCGTCTCTGAATGAAGACTTTGGAATTGTGTATTGGAATGTTGTGCAAACATATGCATATATGGGCCCTATAGGGTCTGCTGGAGTGGGCGTAGTATTAGGTTGACCACAAGGTCCAGCCAAAAAGTCTGAAGTGGCAACAAGTCTGATATCCGGACTTAAAGCTTCTAACAGTTTTGCTTCAAGGGATAATTTACTTTTAGTTGCAGATTTAATCGATCTTATAGCACTGAAATCACAAGGATCATAAGATAAGCGACAACTTGTTATTTTCACGCCATAAAAAGAAGACTCATGAGTGACGATTTCAATAATTCTGAGATTATTCTGCTGTGAATGTGTTGAGTTGCCATAGTAGTACTCGTCCAAGGTCTTTAGTAGATAACTATAGATCACAGAATGTTCTTCAGCGTTATTATTTTCCCATGTAAACGAATAAGTTATTGAATAACTGAAATTCGTTGGTACAAACATTGTTGTTGATATGTTAACGTTGGTACTACTAGTCAAGCCCCGTTTTGATGTTGCTGTTAATATGAAAACCTCCAAATCAGAAATCTCACTTTCGTGAATCATTTTATCTGTCAGCACAGCAATCAGCTGCCTCGTTCTGGAATCGAAATGTACCCAATGAGATTCAGTAATAGCTACTCCTCTTGAGTCCAATAATGATAATGATAAATGTGACGCATCTCCATCAATCTTATCTTCAAATGTTCCTGATTCAATCGTATAATTCAAATAACCGCATGACGGCATTCTGAGAAGAGGTGGAGCAGATACAAGAGAAGGCGGGGTCAATGCATCTTTACAGTTACCATCGTAAACCAATTCAATCGATGTCACTACTCCAATCATAGCTAAAGCATTTGCTAATAGCTGATTTGCGGATTTACCAGTGCTGATTAATTTACTTTCAAATGAAGCAAGGGTAGCTGTATCACATTCATCGCTAAGTAATAACGAATTTCTCCAATTAATTGTTACTACAAACCCGGAAGTTGATGTCACTTGCATAAATTCAATGGCTAGAGATGTAATGCTGTAGCGTAAATAAGACAAAAGACTATTTCTTACTGAAGAAAGTATGTCAACCTCGTTGCCAGTGAAGAATCTAGACAATCTCATTATCATAATCACGTGGTGATTGGTTGCTAACGGACGATCTCGTACTGATACACTTATAGACTGTTGAGCTGATAGTTGTTTGATGTCCGATGCACGAACAGTGAGGGTCGTTGATGATAAACCAGTTACTGTAGCAACAATATCAATTCTCCTTAACGCAGTGTTGTATTGTATAAAGAGCCCTCGAGTGAAAACTATAGGAATAATACATTGGAGATTCAAGTTGTATGCTCCTCCCTGTTCAACATCAAAAAACGAATTGTCTAATATGATATATCTGAAAGTAGAACGGGGGTCAGTTAACAGGTTTCCAATTGCTTCTTTGAATACAGGTGGATTATTAACGCTACATTCTCCAAAGTATTCACTTGAAAGTTCAATGTTACTAAATGATGATGACAGCGTATTTATAAACCCATCTTGCCAGCTAGATCCAGACCCAATTTTACGTTCCATGAAATCGAGGTTATAGACATTACATGGATCAGCTCCAATTGAACAATTAGAGAACCTCAAAGTATATATTCCATTTACAATATCTGATCTATCTGAAGTTGATTGAAATAAATCAATTGCAGTGTTAAGATACGACGATACAGTCATGCCTAAATCGAGTAAAGTCTGACGAAAGGGATTCGGTACTAATGGAGTAGCAGTGACAATAACATTGAATCCCGGTGGGTTGTATTTTCCTTTAATTCGAATGAAAATATTGCTTGATGCTGTATTTGAGGTTTTATCCTTGGCATTTAGTATAAACAACAACACTGTATCGGCTACTAACGATGCGTCTTCTGCTGTGAGTAAACAATAAATTGTTTGTTTGTCAACATCAAGCCAAATCCATGGCTCCGTAATTGTATTTCCTTCTCGATTTACAAGTGATAAACTTAGGCTTCTTGTATTCCCATCTTCAGCATCCTGGAATGTATTTTCTGGAACCTGATATTGTAGAAATCCACAGAAGCCAACCTCCAAGTTGATGCTACGGATGTTAACGGAAGGGGGCTGTCTTCCACATGGCCCGGAAAAGCTTTCTGTCGCACTGCTAACTTTTATGTACTCATTTTGAGCAGTTAGTTCTGAGGATAAACCACCTGTTAACGAATCAAAGATGACTGATTGAAACAAGGAGATCAGTTCCTGGCTACACCCTTCTTCTGGCATACCACAAGGGCTGATGACTAAACTTAGATCGTCATCGGTTTGACTCGCAGCCTCGCTTAACTGCCTCATATAAATTGATTTATAAAATTCATTTCCACCAATCATTGTTTTAAGTTGATTAAATATAATATTTTGTTTCTCTGCCATAAATAATGAAGTTTCTTTTAATAATTGTATTTTCATTGTGATATTGTAATGTCGAGCAGCCATCTTGGATTGAAATTGATATATTGGTGCTTGGGCCATCGTTTTACCGCCAAGAGAATCTTCCATAGTTGTTTCCATGGTGATTTTATTATTTGAATTAACCATAGAAAATATTTGATCATTTGGTATTATAGTAAATGTTTGTGCTTCAATATCATAACTAATAGGAGAAGTATGATCTAGTGAACCAAAGGAAGGGTTGAGAAAAGCAGATATCACTTTTATATTCCTAGCGTTGCCTTCTTCTTCATCTGTCACAAAGTCTTCTGGTATTTGATAAATGAAAGGTTGACAGTTAGGAACTATAGTTGGATTTATCATATAGTTGAAATTGAATTCTGGGTTTGTATTGTCAATATTGGCACATATGCCTACGCCTTGTTCTTTAAAAGATGAAGGTGACATTTCAGGTTGAAAATGTTCTTTGATTGCATCAGTTGGCTCGCTTTGACCAAGACCAAGTGTTAGTCTTCGTATAATCTTAACCATTCCTGCTACATCACACGGAGAATATGTCAATGACGTATTAGACCATGTGATCCTGAACTTCCCTCTTATTATTACTTGAAATGAATGAACTCGCAATGAATTAATGTCTGTGCTAGGAAAATATGAGATTAATTTATGTAATAGAATATTTGTCATTGAAGGTCTTGATAGTGTTTGATTGCTTGCTTCTAACGATCCCTTTATTTCATAACTTGAATTTTTAGTTGATTGAACACAAGTAATGAAGAATATATCATCGACATACTGTCCACTTGACTTTGACATCACACGTAGCGTAAAGGAGTTTCTTGAACCAATTGCAATATCATTTACGTATGGTATAATGAATAGAGTATTATCAACTAGATCTACCCATTGCAGTCTTCGATCAACATTGTTTAATAATTGGTACGTCATTGAATCAATTTCGCTAGTGATAGAATAATATGAAGGGAGAATTTGATATTTCATCAATGTTCCACTGACAACGCGAAGTGATCCAATTGGTCGTTTAATCAAAGGCCGATCACATGATCCTGATAGCGTTACACTTAAGCTAGGTGAGTCAATTTGTAGAGATGCCGCCAAAAGAGATTGAAATTGTTGATTAATTGTTCCATCTTCGTTGATCATTTTACCTGACATGTCGCTCAACTGACTTGCACCGCATGGATTGACATTAGCGATACCATCAAATGTAAACGCTATGTAAGAACCGGACACATCTGATGATACTAACTCCTCAATTAAAACCCGTGATGAATCAATTCCAAGGTACTGGCTAACAACTGATACAAAAGAACTTGCAAAGTCAAATGTAGACATACGAAAGGCTCTCGATTGTGAAATACGAGCCTTATAGCCAGCATTAAGCGTACCAGCGCTAGCCATTTCAAGTGTAAACGAATGAAAGGCAAATGATCCAGTACTACCGAAACCATATAGAGTAAACGCAAATGTAGTTTGTTGTGTGGGTGAAGCGACACCTACGATTGATGGACTTTCACTCAGGAATGATTTGGACAGCGATATCCAATCATATTGACTGTTCAAAGGGGTGCCATCCCCCAGTCTCAATTCTAATCTCACCGTTGATGATGGGGCGTTTTGAGGCATAGTAAATGCTGTTCCTGGAATTGCAGTATCGAACACTTTACCGATATCAACAATGATGCTTGAAGGAAAAGCTCCTTTGATCGGCACAAATTGCTGGAAAAACGAGCACTCTTGATTTGAAACTGTCGAGTACGAAGAGAGGCGAAATGTAGACGGCAGCAAAGGGTTGCCAGCTATATTCACAGGATTTAATCGTGTTTGAAGTAAAACAAAATCGTCTACGATGCATGAAGTACCAGCCAGTGACTTAATTGTGAATGTCAAATCGAATGTTAGTAGGCCTTCAAGCCTTTCCAAAGTGGTTTTCTCAATTATGAACTCTCTGTAATGACGATTAATTGATTTACTAATACTAGTAAGTAGCATCAACACAATTTGCGCATGTGCAATTGTATAATAATCAACCACATTATCTGATTTATACGTAAATAATAAAAGCTGATTAGCAGATGGTGGCGCTTGGTTAATTTTAATGTGTAACACTTGCTGAATAATGTTTCCTCTTGAATTTGTAGCAGATAAATGATATTCGTAACCTCCAGCTTTTTGGTTGTCATAAACATCTTTTGTCACATAACCAACAATACGTAATTCATCTTCTATTAAATATATCCATTGGTATCTACCAACTGCTGTATCTGTCTGTGTTAATAATTCTAATTTTAACTCATCCCCATAGCCATCAATATCATCGTAAAATGCTTCTTTAGGAATGGTGTAATTTAGAACATAAACATCCGTTAAGAAGATCGTTGGTAGATGATATCGAATTTGCAGACCACCAGAAGTAGATGTGGTTCCACTAAAAAAATAAAACATTTTAACATTGAATACAAGTGTGTATGTGTATGTAGGTACCTTTATTTATTCAGACAGGATTAATCTCTCTCAGCAAAAATGCACCATGTAAATTACTGCTATCAATAAATGCCCTGAAACTAAACATTTATAACTTACAATAATAATGTATAAATAAAAATAGTAACTGACTATAGAATATGTACAATTGAATTTAAAAATATCAACTTTAATGATTGACGAATAATCTGAAACTATTTAACTAGTGATACTATTAAAAACATTACAGTCATGAGAAAAGAAGCCTTCTTCCTTGGTTCTAATTTCGATTCTAATAGAAATAGAAATGAGTCAGAGACAGCTTCAGTAGAGTTATCGGTTCAGAAAGTCTAGAGCAGGTAAAAATTCGAATGACCAATTTACCATTACAATAAGATATAGGCATGGATTGCTTTAAGACTTACTTTACCAGCAGGTCTCTTGCGGTCATGGCTATATCAATTACAATTATTAAAGGAATTGGATACCTGTCAACAAATTATTTTAAATATCGAAAGAAGGGACACGCAAATGAGTTGCTAAAGTTCGTCTTCGCCTTCTTCAAGGTATCACTAAACAATTATAAACAATTAAAAAAGTCTTACTTGATTGTGATGTGTACTGATTCATCATGGCCGACGTAACCGGAGATGACGTACCATCCAACTATCGTGTTCCCTAATATGGTACTCATTTTTCCATTGTTGACGTCGGTCTTTATACTTTGAATAACATCTGAGTTTGCTTGTAACGTCCCGCATGACACAAACCAATTGACAAGAGTGCTCTGTGCTAAGATCCCACCACTTGTATCTCCGACACCTGACGCAATGACACTGCCATTGAACAAGTCGGTAAAGAATCCAATCCCTTGACCTTGGCTTACACTGACGTTAGATAACAGAATGCCAGCGTATGAGGCAATTGCAGACTTCAGAGTGGAAATTTGATTTTCTGATAAATTAGGATATGATGTGTCTAATATAACAGTTGATTGAGATACCGGAAGTGTTGATTGACAAACGTAAGATGCACTCGAATCCAAAATGGAACGTTTTTCTCTTTTTTGTAATACAGTGATGATGTATCTAAATAGTTGTTGTTGTTGGCCTTCATTCTCAACAAGGTCGTATACATGAACCCCATGACTGTTGATTGGTGCAAAACCAGATAAACGTTCGCCATCTTCTGACTGTCTGATCCATTGGATGTTTTCACCAGTGTTGACATTAATCAATCTATAATCAGATTTAATCTTCACATCCAATTTGATATTAAGTTGTTCACCCTCTTTCACGTAAAAGCTTTCAGTTTTGATATCACCCACAGTTTTTGTTTCATGACGACAAATTATACATTGTATTTGATAATAGAAGATTATCAAGAGAACATATTTGAAAAAAACGATTTTAAAATTCAACATAATTATTTGCTATAATCAATTGTAACACAATATATTTCCAGACATTATTACAATATTCTCAGTTAATCAGTTATCAAATGGTATAGCTGTCCATTCAATTACACCAATACAATAACACTGTCGTATTAGGTGAACTACTTAAATCTAACTAAAGAATTCTTTAAAGTCAAATACCTGCCCTGAATAATTTTACACAAATAAATAAGTGTTACCACATTTTCTAAGAGTCTGTTTCGATTACTTTGGGATGCGTTGTCAATACCATGAATGAACGCTGTTATACATTCTTATTCATGTCATACAAACTTATACATTCTTCCTTCAACACAATAAATACTTGTGTTTTCAAATGGTCAGCGGTGATCTTTGACAATAGAATTCAAAATAGCTATATGGTATAGCCACATGCAAATGTTGCCGTTCATGATAGCTGCGCTATTTTTATATTATACTAGAAGTTTAATAGTTCAAACGTTCCATCTTTTCAACCGAACGTGTAAACAGTGCACAAGTTGAACAATCTCTCTTTCTAGTTTATATGTCAAGTTTTTAAAATAAGTTACATGTAATGTAATATCTACTGTAGTAATCATCAATAAGAGGTTATATGAAGACAGCACAAGGAGGCTGTGTTGATTACACATTCCATTCATTACAAAAATATCAATGCTCAATTGTTCATATATATTTTAGTGAGCTCTATTCATGTGCATTTCTACAGATCTTAAAGAAAAAACATTTGTTTACGTTGTAATATTCCTAGTTGCAACTGTTTTAATAACTACAAAACCCAAAAAGAAATTTAACCAAACAAGAATCGACTGACCGCAGCTGGCAATTTCCAATCGAAAAAAAACACATTTCACCGGTCTTCTTGAAACAACTCCTCTGTTTAAAAGACAACCTCTTTCATCCCAGTTGAATAAGGATGATAGAGAGGATGGTGAAGTCTCATTAATCATCTTTCTTGTGGTGAAAATATTTTAAGATCTCGTGTTAAACACGTCGACAGAACGCGAAAGTTCTACATGACCTGTAGGTTGCAGAAAGCGTTTGTAGACACCTGATGCTCACACTTCCAACTTTCAAGAGTTGTTTACATTTTTAATGTACTGCAATTATACGTTATGTCAGCTTAAAAAGACATATATATATATATATGTCTTAACCGTCTGAACAGCGTCTTTACGCGAAACTCAGAGTAACGGACCGAACTCGTAATCTTTGAGTCATAATTTCTATATATATATATATAAATATATTTATTATTTGTCTTTACTGAATGTAATAATGCTCAATGCTATACAGCAGAGCGTGTAATATAGTAGTTGAAAATTAGGCATTCATTTTGCTACTTAAATTTTCACGCCTAAGCAATCATCAGGCAATTTATTAAAAAAAGCTATCATCAGGCTTTTTTAATAAATTGCCTGATGATCGCTTAGGCGTGAAACTTTAAGTAGCAAAATGAATGTCTAATTTTGATTATTTTCAACTATATATGTATCTATAATATATGATGATGATGATGCTTACGCAATCATCAGCCAAAATATGGAATATTTATATTTATATTTATCTTTTAACATTTTTATTAATATATATGATATCATCACAACATTTTCGTTATTTTTCAGCGACATTTTGTTTCTGCTCTCAGTTCGTTTTACAGGAAACCCAAAGCAGAACCCTGATCTCTGAGGGCTCTGAGCAAACGGAAACTTTTAACAAAAAGGAGATGCAAACCCATTACGTTTTCGCTTTCAAAATACAAAATTTCGCTTCTGATGCCAAGTGCAACAATTATCAGATTTTGAAAGCAGAGGGTATATTTCATAATAACCAAGCAATTGTTCAAAATAAAATAGATATTATTTATTCATGATGTTCAAAGACTCCATCAATTCTACATAGCCTCGTTTTGTTGCTATGGACGAATGATCGATAGATGTCATGATCTTTTAGCGCTCACTCGTCGTAATGAAAATTTTTACATTATGATGTCACTTAACTTTCATTCTCCGTTTTTCAAGATTTGAAATTCTCATTTTCTCAAATGCTTAGTTTTCAAAAACTACTTTTCCGTTTGTCGAAAAAACTTGGCAACGTAATCAAGTCACTTATTACAGCAACTTAATGTAAAATTTTTGATTTTCAATTTTTTATGATTTGACCCTATTCCATAAAAAGCGATCAGATATTTATAAAAGCTGGTACAGGCAACGTTTGAAGCTCGAGGTTTTGCTTTTGAACAAAATGTTTTGCCAATTCATGATACTATTTTCGCGCGCTTTGTTCAAATTTCTCGAGTCTGGGTTTGACGGAACGAAAATATTTCCATAAAAACATTTGACTGGTACCTGTCCAAAGGGAGCCAAGAGAGGCACATCAAAAATGTTCCAACTCTTGTGAATAGCTGGCATTAACAGTCCCATAACATTTCTAATTTGTTATCCGGTTGACTTCTGTTACAAAATTAAATCTGAGAGTTCATTTATGTAATGTCCTTATGAGTTGTGTAATGATATCCAGCCTAAACTATTAGTGATAAACGTGTATCTCGACATCACATTGTGTTATTGGTTTAGAGGCCAGATAGTTATTTTAAGTATATGTTTAGTATTAAGTCAAATAAATTGTAATTAATTCTACCAGTTATAAATATATATATAGCACAAATAAATATGCAACACCTGCAAACTGGACCGCACGGAGAGATATTTTCGCTCCATCTCGCCCTTCTCATGAGGTTATATTTCCCGATTGCATGTAACTTGCACGGATCAATACGAAGCAAACGAGGCTAATTATTTAATCATGGCATTTCATTCGGATACATGTAAACAAATAAGCAAGGGAGATAGCTATAACATTAAACAAGATTTAACTTTTATATTATAATCATAATTAGCGCATTTTATTGATGTAGCTACATTATAATTACTATTTAGTAATGAATTTGAAGCTATATGAATAGAACATCGAGTATGCACACCCTTGAACAAAGTCATCAGTTTTGAATCGTCTTGTGCAACACGTCCTTTTGCAGCTCAATAAATCTACCAAAAGTAAACTGTTTCGGATTTCAGAAGATTGACGAACACATGAGTAAATTTATAAAGCACCGCGTTCAACCTACTGAGTCATTATGTATACATTTTGAAGAGCATAACATGGTACACAGCAGAGGACGGTGTACAGAAGCCGGAGTCAAACTCCGGCAGAATTATCATCATTTCAACAGGAGCCGGATTTGACTAAATTTTTTTTGCCAGTCAGAGAAGGAATCTGAGCTGGCGGAGTCTAGAATGATATACTGCTGATACTTAATCCATTTTCGGATTTTGTACAGGAGTTTATTTGAGATACTTTGGAGCCGGAGCCTGAGTGTACTTTTCTTGAATGAGTTGAACGCTTTTATAAAGACCTTTTTGGATTCTGAGTCAAACGATTCTGACTCGGTACACCTCTGATATGCAGTATGTTATCTTGGAATTTATGAAAGGCGAAACGAATAATTTGATCGAGATTGCGAATTCTACATTTCAAAACGTCCATCAAGGAGTACACGATTAGATTTGCAAATTTATAAACAGCTTTGGAGCTATAATACACGTATTTTATGAAACAAAGCAAAGGCTGTGTAGTCTACTAAAATTTCCTTAAATTTCATATAATTTTAGTACCAAAAGTTTCTAAAAGATTTCATTATACTCAGAGCTGTAAAATAGGCAAAAATATATTGAAAAATATAAGCATTTCATTAAGCTACAATAGAGTACACGAGTTTGCACTACGCAGCCATAACCTATGGTTTCCAGTCTGATCATGCAGAACGGGTGAAAACATTGCCGTATTGACATTTTCATAGGCCTTCGTGTATACATTACGAGTAAACTGAATTGCTATAAAAGAATTGTGTATTCTGTTGGAGAAAATATTTTGGTTTCTTTAATATTTTCGAAGAAGTACTAAATATTTTCTTGACATTTTTGAAAGTTTCTTACAAAAAAACTACGTGTAACTCAATCGAACTTTATTGTTGTTTCTTTTTACAAAATAAACGTTTCTTTGATAATCAGTTTAATTTTAATCGACTGGTATATATAATCCTCAAATATCTTTAGTAAATAAATAACAGGTTGATATGCGGTGGAATGTGAACAACTGCGGAAATTAAAAATTAAAATTCAGTTTATGACAACATCATTGATTTCTGAATTGAATCGTCGAAATGGACGCTGACAAAAATTAAAAATAAAGCTTCTTTCTAATTGCATACGCATTTTCAGGTATCAGTAAAATCGCAGAATGATAAAAGTAATCTAATTTAAGAATAATGATTTACATTAAAATAAATATAAAAGAAGGAAATACAGTGTTTCAAACGATAAAAAGTAATAGAGATGCAAGTTCCCATATATTCTATATGCTAACTTATTAGATGCTTAGATGTCTTTATCTCGTGATAATCTACAAACAATATTTTAATTTATTGCAATCGTCTTAAACATAAAAGTAAACAAACATAGTAAAATTTACATACATCCTCGATTGTTTAAGATATAACTGAGATATTTCAAGTCAATCCAGAATTCCATTAGTAGATTTAGATAAGCACGACTTTCAAACATTACAGTGGCTTAATTAGATGTTGAGTGGTTGTACTATATGATAATATGATCAGAATGGGTGAATATAGATGCATTTAAATATCTATATCAAAATGGGACTATTGGTTATGCTGATTTTATGGTGAGTAACGACTACGAATATTCATATTATACAACTTCTAAACATCGCAGTTGTTCTTAACTGGAATGGATATAGATATCAGGATGGGGGCGTGTCTCTAGTTAAGGAAAGGAGTGAATTATTTTGATAAACATCATTAATTGGGCAAAATAAGAATTCTGATAAATTAAAATTATTTGTAAGGGATGATAATCGGAGTCATCGGGCGTTATTTTATAAAGTAATGATCGGTAATGCAGCTATATAGACTAAAGTAACAGCTGTACCGCGGCAGTAAATAAGCATTTGTCGCCTGTTTCCAGTCCTGTTTATAACTATATTCCCAAATGGCCCAACAAATAATAAAGCGGGCGTGTTTCGTTGGAAAAGCGCAAAGAGCATTTTTGTGATTAATATATAGGGGTTAGAATGGTTGTATGGTGGACCTGTCTAATTGTCAACCTCACCTCGAAGTTCAAAGACCCTGAGATTACGGACGACCCTATTCATCATCATAATCATCATCATTCAATTTATTTAAATTCGTTTCAACTGTTAATTAAATACAGTTGCCATAGATTGTTTTATGAAATCTATACTCTATAGATTGTCAATGTGGAAATAAAGTTAAAGATAAGACGTTGTCTTCGTTACTCAGAGTTTCACGCGATATCGCTCATCACACGGTTGTTTCTATACTTCTCTGTCATTTAGGCAGAAGCACTCAATGGATGTAAAACCATCAATACTCAAAATGGATTTGATTGTGATACGGGATTGTGATTCCGCCATATTTTATATGACCATTACTGTATTGTCTCTTTTCAGTTTTGCTGCCTCGATCACAGCACAAGACATCCCTATCACAGTAAGGACATTACCCCAATTGAATATAACCAATCAATACACATTCAATTATACGTTACCAGTAGATACATTTAACGACCACACAGATGGCAATACGAGGTCGCTTAACCTCTTTCTGCTGCAATCAGATGGTAACCCCGTTGATAGTGACTCATGGATTCATCTACAAAAGTCAACATTGAGTATTATTGGTTATATAACACCGTCAGTATTCACCAATCAACCCGCAAGTGGATTTTACTCATTCAGAGTACTTGCATTAGATACAGACGGACATTCGGCTGATGCTGGATTAATCGTCCGAATTTTAACGCCGTACGTACGTGGTCATTACATCGTTACGTATAGGTTGATCTCGTTTAATCCACTCGTTGTAAATTCGTTGAGTAATTCTGAGCTACTTATGATTCTTCATGGTCGTATGGCGCCATATTATAATTTACAAGAGAGTGACTTCGTACCAGAGGGTTTAAGCTATGTGCCTAGCACAGGACAATCAACAATATCTTATAATTTTACAACAAAATATTTCCAAGGAGACACGTGCAACCTGGATAAGATTGTTTCGTTTCGAAGAATGTTATTACACAATACACAAAAGTTAACCGTATTCAGACCATTGATGGAGATTGTTGGCACAAGAGAACAATTCTTAGGTCCTTGTAGTGGACTTACGGCTGATATACCACAGATTGGTAATACAATATCTAGTTATACAGCAAATATTGGTCGGCCTTTTACATTTTTAATTCCACGCTCAAGTTTCACACTACCTCAGGGTAATACAATGCCGTTAACATTAAGCATTCTATTTAGTAATGGCAGTGCAGTTCCTTCATTTTATTGGGTAGCTATTTCCGATCCAATATTATCAGCAACAACAACAGTTAAAGGTTATGTTAGTATCGAAGACGTGGGAAATAAACGAACATTTGATTTTATTATTCGAGCATCAACACCGTTACAAGAAACAGCTTCGCAGACATTTCGCTTAACTATCGATGGCAATGTACCAACTGTTAACTTTGTTAGCACGATCACAGCCCAGAATACATTAGGATTATCGTATAATGACATTACTATTCGATTATCCCAAGTACTCAGTTCATATCTCAATATTAATTTAGAGACGATAGCATTCACTAAAATAAGATCTGATACAGAGATAAGTGTGAGCTGGACATTTTTAGACCTGGGCACAACAACGTGCGATAATGCTAGAGTCTCTGGTTTGATCAGGCAAATGACAGATGATAGAATATCACCCACTCAACTATTTCAACAACAACTAGAATCTCTTGGTTTGAGATCATCAACAATCAGTATTCAAGCATCCGGAATATGTGATGTACCATTTATTCAAAGACCGTTCCCTGGTCCATACGACATGACATTTGGATCAATACAAACGTACACTATACCGAATGATATGTTTTATGATCCGACAGATGGCACTGATCTTACATTAACTTTATTACAAAATGGTAACGTTGTACCAACTACATCTTGGGTATATCTCGATGTGCAGAACAGAATGATTTACATTGTACCAATGACTGAGATCACACCGGCGACATCGAAGCAAATATTTCAACTACGTGCAACGGATAAAAGTGGATCCTATATCGATGAAAATATCATTATAAATATTATTGATAGTATCCCAACGTGGAATTTTCGATTCCAAGTAGTCGAATCGTCAACGCAACGTCCTGCGGCACAATACGCATATCAATTCCAACAGAAATTACTGTCATATTATAATGATGCCGTTGATTATTACGTCATTTTCCATCGCGTATCTTACAGTTCAATTCTTGGAAATCAGATATATTGGTCAAACGCAACATTTCAATCGACCACGTGTTCCTATTCGAATATTTACGATGTTTACATTCGTCTATACAATGCTCAAAGCAGGATTGTTAATGAGCAATTTCAAAATAGAATGAAGCCAGAATTTACTGTCACGCAAATCTTAGACGAGCATGTTGGGGCATGTGCTGATTGGGGGTCACGTCCACCCCAGTTGAATGTCCAGTTATTCATAGCGTTAGATACACAAAGGACAGTTTCATTCTGTAGTGTCAATAGTCTGGTATTACCTGTCAAACTATTCGAAGATGAAGTTGATGGAGATTTACGAACATTGACAAAATATCTGAGTTACGACAACGAGACAAGGATCCCTCGAGACAGTTGGATTGGTCTCGATTCAGTAGATAATACAATCTATGCGGTCCCCAATAACAAGGCCTGGGATCAAAAGCCGCCCACGTCTGCTATTTATGTCATCAAATTCAATGCAGAGGATTCAAGCCAACGGAAGGGACAAACGCAGTTACGTTACACGTTAGGCGGTACCAGACCTCCTCAGTATTACACCATTACGTTAACTATGAATATCTTTGGGATGATAAATAAGGCAGAGGCTGTTCAAACAGGGCGGATTTTAAATGAATTATTCACATCTATTGGACAACAACCAATCAAATCACTCTATCCTAAATCATACTCAGTTATAACACGCAATGGAAATGATGGTACGACCGCAATGGAGTGTGGCATATGTGGCATGCAAGAAGGCCAATGCAACAATGCCCTCATTTTATCAATTAGAGATGTATTTCTGATGCCTGGGACAGATACAATGCGTACTGGATTAGAGGCAGTCATCGCAGGAGCATTTCAAATAACTCAAATTACAGAACAGTATTTTGGGCCATGTTTTGATAACCCACCCGTCGTAGGCCGCAATATTCCTGGTTTAGCAATTGGTTTGCGTAGCATGCTCTCTACTACCATCTCCAGTGACACCTTTACAGATGTTGAAGATGGCAATGCAGACAACTTAAAATTAACTTTAACCACAGATAGTGGGCAAGCATTGACGCAGCAAAGTTGGATTCAATTTGACAGTACCACGCGTACAATTACAGGGCTGTTAACAGCAGACATGAATATAGCACAGTTGCCTGCAATAGCCTCATTTCGACTAACTGCAACAGATTCGGGCGAGAAATCTGTCGCCCAAACAATTCAAGTGGCTTTCAATAAAGCCTCGTTCACATCTTACTACAGGGTAACTATGGTGATGCAGCTACTATCAACCACAACAACAATTAACAATCTTCATACGGTTGCCTCTCTAATCGGTACTTACATGGATGACAATGGATCTGGTCTTCATATCGTTTCATATCAACAAAGTAGCAACCAAAACCAGTTCACCATCGTGTGGAGTAACAGCACTGTGCAGTGGGACCCTTGTGATTTCAATCAATACTACAGCTTCCGTTCTGCTCTGAAAACAAACGATGGAGCTTTTAAACAGTCATTCACAAATATCTTCAGCCCGCAATTCCGCTTGATATCAATCACGGATAGCTTGACAGGGCCTTGTGGTACAGACGCCCCACCAAGGGTACAGCAAACCATTGATAATGTCGATATTGATTCGTGTCGAACAATGTTATTCCCAATCCCAGCATCGACTTTTATTGATAACGAGGATGGTAATACGAGGTCACTGACGATCAACCTATTAAGAAGTAATGGTTTACCATTGGAGAACAATGATTGGCTTAGCTTTGATCAATCACAGCAACAGGTAACAGTCGTTGCATCGAGGTCGCTCAAATCGTTGACGTCTTCAGAGTTAAAATTTATCGTCAAGGCAACAGATCAATCTGGTCTTTCTGCTGAAACATCAATTCAATTTAACATCCTCGCCAGCGATACATCCCCCAGTCATACTGTACGGTTTAAATATCAGTTGAAAGGAACGACGGCTAACACTTTATATACTGATGTTTACAATAGCCTCAGGAGAGATCTCCTTGTTTACTTAGGTGAAGAAACCTGGTCGAGGACGATAGAGTATCAACAACTACCAACTGTATTAGATGATCTAACTGAGCAATCATTGGATTTACGTAATTGTTTACAAGATAATACTCGATGTGATAATACTTCCATAACAGCATTGATGGCATCGCTCCAAGGTGTTAATAATGCACCATCAACTGGACTACAAAATGCATTAAAAGATACATTTGACGTCACATCTGTTGAATCAATCTTCTCAGGTGTTTGCAAGCCTGAACCACCAACAGTAGCAAATACTATCCCAGTGTTGGACATAGCTTATTGTGGCTTCTTAGAATATCAAATACCATCAAATATATTTCACGACCCAGTAGATGGCTCCACGGATAATCTAGTACTAGAATTATTGAATAGCTTTGGTGGTCCGTTGGCTGCGGATTTCTTCGCCAGTATTACACAATCTACGCAAACGTTAACTGTTGTATTGAGTAACGAATTATTCGATTCGAACAATATTCCAGCCGAATTATTATGGGGTCTGAGAGCGACTAACAAAGCTGGTTTATCTATTACAACTGCACTCCGTCTGAAAGTGAATCAAAACAACTTTCAATATAGTTACTACTACAATATGAATCTAAGAATCGATGGGGCAAACCCAGGTGATATCCCCTCCAGTATTGTTGTAGCAAATTTCATGAAACTAACCCAAAAATATCTGACGGGTAGCGAGACATCAAATCAAATTCACATTATTAAACTCAATAGATTATTGCCACAGATGATCAATCTACAGTGGACTACCTGTGAATTAGGATATGAACCATGTGAACGTGATAAGATTCGTGATCTCGATGCAAAACTCATCAATCCATTGGGAACGAACACACAATATTCCGACGCACTCTCGTCACAGTTTACGGTTTTGTTTTTTCAAAATTTAAAATCTGGACCATGTGCTATTGCAAATTTGAAACCTCAAGTGAGAAAACTGGTTGGAGACAGAATTGTTGAGCCTTGTTCATTTTTCAAAACTGATTCACTGAAGAATTATTTCCAAGATGAAGAAGACGGAAGGAATCTGAATTTTAGAATAACGCAAATTAACCAAAGACCGGTGTCAGCAAATCCTTGGGTAAGACAAGTTCATTAGCTGGGGGGGTTACAGGGTCATAGACGGATATACATAATTTGTTATTTCTTGTAAGTCATTCTTCTTCGTTTAATAGTTGGTCCAAATACACATAATCCATTTCATATACCCCTATTGGATCCATCTTTATTGGATCTTATACCTGGACAATGCTTTCCCGTAGTTTTAATGATCTATTTGAGATTCAAATGTCTCACATTCTAATTTCAATCAACGTTCAATATGTTCCATCATAGACGATTAGCTCAACAGCAACTAGACTGTCTCTCCATGTTCCAATCCCCCTGAAGGTCAACTCATGCAGCCTTGATTTTTTCCTGGAACATCAATTGATAGAACCCTCTTCTGATAGCGGACGCAATAGTCAAGAGAGAATATTGCATTACGAGTAGCTGCAGTGTAACGTTGCGCATTGGCTATGAAGACCTTTCTCAAATGAAATCTGTTGGAATTGATATGCAGTGTTCGCGTCTGAAATATTTAACGTGCACATTTCATCATTTCTCTAGGTCACTCTTGTTATTGGATACCATATGCATTATTCCTTATAAAGAATAAATATATCCTATGATGCATATGTAGTAATGAATTTGCCTTCGATGGAAAGTCACCTGTCTATAGCGGTCACACAAATTAACAGTCCATCGGTATCTGTTATAATTTCCAAGGGGTGTTGTAAACATGTTTATTGGATGTGCCAAATAGTGAATGATAGTGAACCCTTCTTTCATCAGATATCAATTCAATTTAAACTCGATTATTTAAACAGTTATTCTAATTTTGCTGTGAGCGCCACATTATACGAGACCCAACTGGTCATTTGTTTTATCAGCATTTCTGTTTTTCACCCATTTGAGAATAAATCCCTAACGGCATATTATGTTGAGTTCCTATTCTAATTATAACGTTTTATTCTTGTTTGTTTTCAAGATCTGTGTCAATCACGTAACGTATGAAATCAACGCCGTCATCACGTTAGACGTTGTGAAGAACCAAAGGTACGATGGCTATAACATTACTGTGAGAGCAACAGACACGGCTGGCGCATTTGTTGAATCAAGTTTCATGATTACATTAACAACAGATATTCCACCGCAGGTCTTCTATCAGATACGCGTAACATTAACGGCAAGTGATCATAGCACACATGAATTTCAATCAATCTACGATCGTCTGGATGTTATTTCATCTATAAATACATTTTATAACACGAATGCAACAAATGTTATATCGTATAGCAGACAGAACACGCAAGTGATTATCACGTTGAGTTATTGTGGATTGCCAAACAGGTGTGATAACAACTTAGCGAATCAACATTTTGCAAGACTGGTCTCGAGTACAGGTGTACCTGATTCTCAATTCGCACAATCATTTCAACCAACGTTTAGTGTCAACTCAATCGCAACAATTAAAGATGAAAATTGTGATGGGCCTGTCAACCCACCACGCCCTACTGTCTCAGAATGGACGTGGACAATGTCCTACTGTGGCGGATTTCGGCGTCAAGTGCCTGCTGGTTTGTTCATTGACGAGGAGGAAGGTGATGCTAGGAGCCTTACTTTATTCCTTCGTACATCAACAAACCTCTTGATTACTCGATTCAACTGGATTCAATTTGATCAATCGACACAGACAACATTTGGTTTAGCTTCGAGATCTGAGGCATTGGCTCACAACACAGCAAATACTCTCTATACTTTAATTGCCAGAGATAGGACAGGGCTTGAAGCAGAATTGAAAGTCAGAATCATATTCGAAATACCGCAAGAGCCGACATATTTATTCAACATAGCATACGCAAAGACTTTTTCTACAACGGAACGAACAGTTGAAGAAAAAATATTATTTATGAATCAGTTAACATCATATTTTGGTGATCAAACAACAAACAGTTTTGGTTTAATTTCACAGCAGTTTAAGACAAACGATGAAAGAGAAACAAAGTTCTGTAACTGTTCAGTGTCGTATAATCCATGTGATATTGCGCAGTTATTGATTCTTCAAAATAGAATGTTTGGTTCTGACAATGTTCCAACAGGTGAATTCAAAGCAGGGATGCGTCCCCCTTTCAGTGTTACTTTGGGTTACCCAACCGTCTTAAGCCCCTGTGGGGTAACTACTAATCCCCCTATACTAAGGAACCCCATTGTTTTACTCAACATTTCTATATGTACTTATTACACCTTCAAAATTCCTGCTGACGTATTTTATGATTACGACCAAGGAGATACAAGGTCGCTACAATTAAAATTATTAAGGACAGGCTCAAATACCCCATTTACCAACTTTGAATGGATGACATTAGGCAGTAGTACACAGACAATAAAGGTTATTGCTACAGTTGAGAGCTTATTACTATCACCTAGCATTGGATTCCCAACTACTTTACAAGCAACAGACAATACACAATTAACGGCCAATGATGATTTCGATGTGAAATTATACGGACCAACTCAAGTACTCCAAGAATGTTCCTTCACGACAACATTGAAGAGTTCAACGTCATTAATAAATAGCATTACTGTAGATCTCCTTCAATCCTTCGCATCCTCTATTGCTAGCTATTTTGGTGTAACTAGAGAAGAGATTGCCTTCATTGGATATCAGCAGAGCCTCTCTGGCGATACATTTACTTTCACATGGAGTTACTGTTCACTAAAATACTCTTCTCTCACATCACTCCAATCAACTATGCAAGTGGATTACGATAGTCTTGTTCATAAGATTCTAAAACAATTGTATGAATCAGATCAAAGCACACTTAGAAGTTCTTTCAGATCTGCGTTTGGATTTCAATACACTTTGGATGTATTCACGCAAACGTTTAGTGGACGTTGCGAAAACTTTCCTCCGACACCACCATCTCCTGATTACACTCTCCATATAAACGTTACATCAAGTGGAAGCTACAGATTGCTGCTAGAGGAAACATTGTTTTATGATCGAGAAGATGGAAGCACAAGCAATCTCAAATTAATGATTACAAATGAACAGTTTCAAACTGTGAGAATCGATAGTTTTATAAATGTTGAAATCACGCAGCGTACATTATATATCGCTATGAGACGACAACAGCGACAAGAAAGCATCACCAAAGTCTATCGGTATTACCTCGTTGCAGAAGACTCTGGTGGCAAACGAGGTCACATTACATTACTCATCAAAAGACTGCCATTTGTGAATCATCTTTCGCCATTTTGGTTTACCTTTTATTTCAGTGTTACGCAGACAACAACGACAGCAACAACATATGCAAAACAGCTAGATGATATTATCCAATCAATAACATCGTATTATCAATACCAAAGTAGAAGTAGCGTCTCAGTAATTGATTATCTCTACAGCCAAAGTATCTCATCTTCATCACGGGTTCTGATGTGGCGCCCTTACCTCCAACAGACGTGTACATCTACAACGTATCAACGGACAAGAGAAGCAAGGACTGTAACAGGACAAGTTATCTCAGCCTTACAGCAGGCATTTCCTGGTAGCCTTCATCTTGATCGTATATACATTAATTCAACATGTGAAGATAATACCACCCCACCAAGCCCAGTTGATCCTGTCCCCACTTTGAATGTCAGCTACTGTTCCCTATTTAGTTATTCCCTTGCACTTACCACGTTCGTTGATCAAATCGATGGAAACATCAGAAATTTAAATTTACGCCTGTTAGATGAAAACCTCGTTCCTATAACATCCGCCTCGTCAATGCAGCTTGATCAATCAACGCTGTCATTGTATACAATAGCATCTGACAGTTGGTATAAATCAAATGAGATCACAAAGTTCTATTTGGAAGCTGCAAATAGTGCTGGTCTGCGATCTAGAACACCAGTCTCCGTCGTCTTGAGTCAGTCGCCGTTTATCAGCGATTGTCCATGTACTAGTTCATTCCGGACACTGCCGACCGAAGTAAGCAGCGTTGCCGATATTGATGTCGCAATTCAGTTTCTTAACCAATTGAAATCCTATTATCAAGATTCTATAATTCGAACAAAGCTAATTCGGTTTACACGTACATCATCAAGTGAATATTCTATTACTTGGAGTAACTGCTCATTTTCATTCGCAACACAGTATCAAGCCTTATTTGGGCTTCAAGAGAGTGACCGTACAGCCATTAATTCCATTTTTGATTTATTAATTAATAGAGCAGATGGATCAATTAATTCTAATATGATCACTTCATTTTCATCACGGTTAAGTGTTACAGATGTTTCAACTAGTTACGCTTGCATTGAAACACCGCCTGAGCCGCAGACCATATCAACAACAATCTTAGCTGAATTATGCACGACGTTTCAAGATCCAATTTCAAAGACACTATTTATAGACAAACAAGATGGCGATGCCAGCAATCTACATTTATCTTTACTTAATTTAGATGCAACACCATTGGCTAAAGATAGTTGGGTGAATTACAATGCTTTAACTCAAATCGTCTTTGGTACAGTTACTCTGAAAGTCAGGGTCGATGTGCCAACTAATGGATACCGATATCTTCTCATTGCAATCGATAAATCGGGTAGATCATCCAATTTGACATATATTATTAAAATGGCCAATCCATTACCGATATTCGAGATAAAGTTTGTGATGGGATTTATCAACCATCAGCCATTTGATACAACCACTGCTGTATTTTTTTCAAATATTACAACGAGGCTAACCTCTTATTTGAAACAAAATTCAATTGATAACCATGTATTTATTCATGAATATAATATAGCATCACATATAGTCTGGTCACCGTGTGGATATAAATGTACTCCAACATCTAGATCGAATCTATTAACATTATTGCAGCAAACAAACGGCTTCCCTGCACCATCACCAAACCTTTTAAGTGCACTCCGGCCATTATACACGGTTACATCGATTTCCGAAGAGACGAACAAGTGTGAATCATCCACCGGTATAGTGATTATCACAACAATTATAGTCAGGTTCAATGCTTCGATTTGTGGCTGGTTTGAGTATCAGCTCCCAAGCAACACATTCACTGACAACCAAGGGAGAGTGACGTCACAATTTAATGTTGATATGGTATTCACATTCGACGATATGGCCTTGCCTTCTGATTGGATAATACAATACAACAAAGCCAAGCAGACAATATCTGGTGTAGCGGTGGGCCAAGCTCTATCTCAAACATACACGTTCAAGCTAATTGGATCATCGATAACAACTGACCAAAGCGCATCAACAACGCTTCATTTGGCATTTCCTGGATACCCATTAATTAAGCCGGTTGTATGTTCCATCATTTTTGAATTTGAAATTAGTTACAATGAAGCATTATCTGATGCTTTTATTCTTATTGAAATACTCAAGAAAATTTCAGAAGTTCTAGAAACCTCGACACAACAACTACATATCGTTCAGTATAGTAAAACAGCATCTCAGTTAACAGTTGAATGGACAAACTGTACATTTTTTTATCTCTTACAACAAAGTCAAATATCAATCTACCATCAATATACAGCAGTACTGATTAATCGTGTTTTTAGTACCTACACATCTGACAGTGCAGTGCTACATCAACGCTTCTTAAATAAATTTCAAGGACAGTTGAAGTTAATCAGTGGTCGTACAAACGGGAATTGTACCCAACCACCACCAACTCCGCCAACAGTAAATGGTACAATCGTCATCACGGTTACTAACTGTGGAATGTTCCATCGCCAAGTATCACGGTATCTATTTTATAATTCAGATGGGACAGATGCAAGGTCAATGGTACTGCAGCTCATCTCATCTGATAATTCCGTCTTATCAAAGAAATCGTGGATTTCAATACGAAATAATCAGTATATTTTTGGTACACCAACATATTCAAATCAACTCATTCAGCCATCTGGTGGTTTCGTATTCCGTTTAAAAGCAACTAACATTCATGGATTAAGTATTACGACAAGTGTTACCGTGATTTTAAGCGGGCCCAAAGCAGTCACGCCCGTGTTTTCAATAACTGTGATTAGCAATATTGCGCCATGGAATCAGACATCTGATCATGACGTCATCATTCCAATTTTTAGGAAAGTTGGTAAATACATGGGAGATCCAAACGCTCGTCTCAGGCTCCTTGGTGATGTTATTTATGATTCTAGTTCAAGTGTTCTTACGATGACATTTACAAACTGCAGCAGTTGTGATCTGACCACTAATTTGAAACTCCTCCAAGTTGACACTGACGTAACATTTAAACAAAATATGTTGCCTGAATTTGCAGTAACTCTTGTTGAAGTATTCCCAACAGAGATCGATGAGTCAGAATGTGATGACATTGAGGTAAGACCAAAGAGAGCCCTCAACGTATCATTCTGTGAACGATTAATCTTAACGAGTCAACAGTTTTTTGATGGCATTTCATATCAACCAACAAATGACTATGTTATTGATATAGGGACGGCAACAAACAACCCCCTACCAATTGATTCCCCTATTTGGATTGACCCTACAACTGGGATCCTCTATGTAGTTCCCACGCCAGAAGCAAAACAGAGTCAACCTTTCGATGGAGTCGTTTATCAAATATCGATTAAACTGAAATTGAGTAACATTGTCATTGCAAGGCAATTATTGACGCTGACCATTATGGATGAACCTCCTCAGCCACGTGTAACCTTATCACTGCGCATGCGTACAGTTTTGAGCTCTTCGAATCAAAACATGATGTTTGTCAATACAATTTGGAATCACTTCTCATCCTACTTAACAGTTTCAAAGTTAACACATATCTCATTCACAAGAACATCGTCATCTCCTTTCATATTTGAACATAAATTTGGAAATTGTTCTCTTCCGTCGGTTTGTGAGGATCCACAGGTGTCATTATTAAAGAGCCTCCTTTTCAATACTGACTCTTCGATAAAACAAGAGGTAACAGCAATATTCGCTGCGTCATCCTACACCATCGAGAGTCTTTCAGTAAATTGCATCAGTTTCCCTCCAACAAAGCCACCAAATATCACTATCACGGTGCCGACATGCGGACTATTTCGCTATAAGTTACCGGCCTCCTTTTCAACAGATAATGAAGATGGAAACCTCTACTCCATGCAAGTAGAATTACGCCATCGAGATGGTAGAGCGTTAACACAAAATTCATGGATCCTACTGAACTCTGTAACTTACGAAATAGTCGCTCTCCCGCACGAGGGCTTTGTGAGATCGTATTCTGCTGGAGAGAGCATCGAGTACCACATTGTCGTTCGTGACAAGGATGGTAACGAGGTCTCCTCTTTTTTGAAAGTTTTCTTTAGGGCATCTATCACTTCTTATATACGCATATCAGCGACATTTGATAGTCTTCTAACTTCGTCTACTAACTATTTGGATTTACAAATTCAATTCTTACAGCAGCTCACAAGTTACCTTGGTTTCACGAGCACAACAACCGTGTCTCTGTCACGGTACCATGTCAATACGTTCTCATCTACGTCCATTTCATCTAATTCCTATTTTATCAAAGTCACAGACTGCAATGTTGGCCCGTCCGTTTGCTCAATTGAAGATCAAGTCATACAAACAATGATCGCCAAATTGGTATCGAGTACAGGCAATGTCAACGCTCGATTTGTATCTTCAATGGCTACCTCGTTCTCCATTCATAGCCTCTCTGTTGAAAGCAACTATCAACATGATACATCACCTACAGTCGTGACACCTTTCTCTAGTATCACCATGGCGACATGCAGTATGATAGTTCGTGATATTTCTGCTGGAACATTCTACGACATTGAAGATGGGGATGCCTATCATTTGAAACTGGAATTACTCACAAACAATAACAACAAGGTGTCTACCTCGTATTGGATACAACTGATTAATTACCAACTCTACTTTATACCAAATGGTAATGTCATATTGGGTGAGCATATCGTACATTTAAGAGCAACTGATAAATGTAATCAAACCGTGACTACATCAATTACGGTGACGTTGGTCTCAAACGAACCTTCGCAATATGGTTACACTGTTACAACCTCATTCTCCATAAGTGGACAGCAACGATCTGATGTTTATTACCTTGAATTAATCATGCGAATGATTAATAAATACTTGAAGAGTGAAACGTACTCACTTCGTATCATTACATACACAAAACTGGAAACCTCTATTTCAGTACAATGGGCAAATTGTCAAATCACAAATACTAATTGTAACGTCACTGTCATTAATTACATTTCATCGCTTATGTTAATCAATACCAATGTCATCCAGCCTCAATTCAAAGCACTATTTGCATCTACCTCGGTTTCATTAATCAGCATCATCGAACAGAGATCAGATGATTGCACAATACCAACCATAGTACCAGGTGACGATTTGGAGCTGACAGTGTCAATATGTTCCGTGTATGGTTTTCAAATACCAGAAAATGCCTTCCAGAATATACAAGGGGGTACTACAAGAAATCTGAAATTAACTTTATTAAACGTTGATAATACACCCGTAGGGTTAACTTCTTGGTTTCAGCTGAACACTACTTCTCAGCGATTTTATGGTTTGGTGAGATATACACCAGGTATTCAATTAATTAGACAATACAGCTACTTGCTAATGGCTAGAGGTAATAACATGGGCACTGCTACAGTGAAGCTAGGTGTGACTATCATAGGATCTGCACCAGCAAGTAATTACAAAGTGTCGATGAAAGGCAGAACTAATATTCCCAACACACTGCCTGATGTTTATCTAGAAACTGTATTATCATTACAACTTCGAGTATTCTTTACTGAACAGTATTTGAGTAACATAAAATTGCAGAGAGATACAAGATTTCCATACGTTGTCACATACGAATTTGGATTTTGCAGCATGAGAAATGAGCCCTGTGATTGTCAATTCATATCAACAATTAAGGATCGGATGCTCTCATTGGCATTACTCCAACAAAGAATGAGTCCACAATTCGAAGTTGAAAGTTTAGCTGAGATTACAAGGGGTAGCTGCGTTAATACTAATCCACCACAATTAGTTCAGGACTTAAAAATCATTGTTGCACAACCAGGTAAAACTTTCACTCAGATTATACAAGAAAATGCATTTTTTGACGTGGAAGATGGACGGACGAGAAATTTGAGTCTAACAATAAAAAGAAGTAATTCCCTAACAAATTCAAGATGGATATCCATTTCAACACAGCAATTACTAATCTGTGGTGTTCTGACATTACAAATGCATAGAGAAATATTTAAACAGCAAACGAATAATCGTTTGGAATACCATTTTATTGCTACGGATGCTTGTGGCAAAGAGGCAATCGATATATTTCAAATCGAAATGAGCTCAACATTGATACAAATAAATTATAAAGTATTCTTCACGTTCTCTGGTTACTATGGTGATTATTTAGCGAATTGTTCATTGGTAGATAATGTGATTTCAACCATTAGCACGTATTTATTGATTGACATTAATTTAATTTACATCGATAGCATTGCTGCCAGTAATGTATCTTCCAATGAAACGATTTTTGTTTGGGGGATTCACGAATGCAACCTTGAAACTATTTCAAAAATACGTGAATTGTTGATTTTAAGTAACGGGGAGCCCTACCCAGCCTTAGAAACGGCTTTAAGTAACAGTCACAGCCTCCTTGCCATTCGTGATACTTTTTATCAAGCTTGCCCTATACTACCCCCTACAGTAAAGCCACCAGACAATGAATTTCCATGGTGGATTGTTATCCTCATTCTTGTGTTGGTTGGGATATTCTTATTTCTATGGTTGCTATGGTTATGCGTCCCAAGATGCTGCCCCATATGGTGTTCTACTTGGTTACCTTTTTGTACAGTGTGTTGTTCAGGTAAATATTCATCTCTTAGGAAAGAGAATGAAAAAGATGAAGAGGATTCATTTGAAGAATGCACAATAGTAAGTGAAACCGGAAGTCAGGAAAGTATTTCACTACCACAATACAAAACAGATCCAAAATACATTAAAACCGGCATCACAGGAGACAGTGGCGCAAGTGACAGCAACGCAAAAATTAGAAAGTGGAGCAGTACTGATCATATCTCTATTGATTCTGGTATGGGACAATCAGATCGTTTTAATGGCCAAGATGATCAAAGGCCTCCATCAGCAAGACCACTCCCTTCCTATTCTAGGTCATCATCAAGAAAATCCAGTTTAAATGATGAGAAATATTTTTCTGATAATGAAATACACACAGGCGAACAATCATGGCGGAAAATGAACAGCAGGCGAAGATCTTACGACGGTGGTAGTGAGAGAAATCTAGAGGAGGCCCAGTTCCAAAGGAGAGCATCACTTGGTCAAGTCTCAAAGAATAACTTCAATCATGAGTACGAATCAACCAAAGACGTGAAACCATCTGTGAAGATATCAACGTATCACGATCCAAGATCATCAGCAATCTATGGCCAGCAGACTTCGGGTAGTGGCATGCGCGTTAATGTGCGTCAACCGATTGCCCTTAAAATAAAGAAAGACGCACTACGCCAATCTTTAGATTACAGTAATGATTATTACGATGATTATCAACAAAGGCACCAAAGGAGCAGAAGCAGTGGCACGTTGCAAATAGACGGACCAATTCATCACAGAAGACGGAACAGATCATTAGATTCAATACTAGATAGACCCATTACGTTGGGAATAGATCAAAGGTTGGTAGCAACAAGAGCAAAACGTAGTAAGTCAGTTGATTCGTTGCAACGCCGTCACAGAAGTACGTCTGACGTAATGCCAATAAGATTAACGCAACACCGTAGTAACAGTCTACATCCAGGGAGGCGTGATAGAAGGTCTAGGGCTTATTCTGAAGACGAGACGATTACTATTAGCCCACGAAGCATTAACCTACGCCTAGATGGTCCTCCATATCTGAGTCACAATCACCGTGGACGAGATCATAAACACCATGATACATCTATGCAATTACAAATTAATGATAAAGATTTATCACAACTATTAACAGGCCAAGGCGTTCGTATTAACACACGGAAAAGCAGAAGAAGAGAGCGGGAGTCCGACAACTACGCCACTAGCACAGACACACCCTCATCTGACTCTATATATTATTACTTAAACAACAACAGAGCAACCGAAAGAGGTCAAATCTCCACGAGTGGGCATAGAAATGGACGCACTTCTGGATCATTCGATTCTCGAGCACGGCGTTCTAGAAGTTATGAGATGCAATCAACTGGTTACAGAAGAAGTCGCCGTGATGGTTACTATAGCAACCGTGGTTACCAAGACGACTCTTATGCGTGACATGTGTGATATAAACGCCGTCAACATAGTCAGCATCACAATAAATAATTCCTTTTTTCAACAACATTAAAAAACGTTCATACATCTTACAGTACCTTAAAACATAACTCAATTATCTTTTCTCTTTCTATTTTATAGAATTTTGTATCTTTCCCATCCAACAATGATATGCTGCTGTGCATATTTCATATCTAAAATATTTATAAATCCAATTATATATACATATTGATGTTTCTTCAATTCAACTCTTTGTTTGGTCATAAATGTGCACTAATTACAGCTGCTGCGTCAACAGTAACAAAAACTGCTTCTTTAAACATAACAGAAATGATTATATTTTCTACCATCGATGGGGCATTTGTCAATATGAAGTCAGAAATTGTTCTGTTTGACAATAAATAAAATTCTATGATTTGCCCTCCGGTTAAATGCATGATAGTGAGACTCCCTTGAGATGTCTCTACTGATTTATTTAATACATACAACTTTTACAATTCAAACATATTTCAAGCTGATCACTTCTAGGTCGTTAAGTTCATAGGCCACGCCCTTTCTCTTTGTGGCTTTTACTGGCCAGTGCGTTCTAACATCATGTTCTCGTGTGACATAACATCTCACAGCAATGAGGTGAAAAACGATTATAGCCACTCGATAACTTCGTGAAATATTCCGCTGTTAGAGGCTGATGTAGATCTACAGAAGAGCGTTGGTGTTTGAGTTGGTGTTTAAGTTGATGTGTAGATAAGCCGTTGACTTCGCAGTGTGGTTGATACGCTTCTTGATGGTATGGGTCACCTTTTCATTACAAAAGAACAGGAAAGTTTTATAGGACGATGAGTTGCGCGTATATCAAGACCGGTGAAAATGCGTGTACGAGCGCGTGTATATTGTAAAGATTGCAGAGTATGTGTGCATGCGTGAATGCGAATAGATAAAGAATAACTATCTAAAATTAATACTGAACTGCCGATGATCAGCTGGTAAGAACACATATAGATAGGCTTACGATCAAACTCAATTATCCATACTTAATCGATTGAAGTGCAGTCAATTTCTCTGTATCTGCTGTCATGGTTCAGTCGTTGATTGACCAGAGAAATATTACAGCTATTTAAATCAAGCCAATTTAATTAAAAACCAAAACAAATGTTACTTACCTTGACATGCGTGAGAGTGACGACATTCTCCCGTTGCCATAGCATTAGCTGTATCATTCCAATCAATCACCGATCGATCCTGTTGATTGCAGTCACTGAAATAAGAATGCATAATTATAAAAGTTTACATATAGACGAATGTATGTAAGTGGTTTATGCTTGCATTAGGAGACACACTGATATGTTGCTATACAGTGAAACCTGTGTATAAAGGTCATCCTATAGAGCAACCACCTGTCTATAGCGGCCTCTTTGTCATAGTGTCACAAGTTTTCATTTCTATTAAATATTTGATCTCTTCTTAGTCGTCAGTTTTACTCACTTGGTTTCTCCTTCACATTCTCGAAAGCCTTTTGCGAATGGATTGCTGGCGATTTTCAATCGAGTAACCTGTCATTCGAAAATATCAATCAGATCACACACTGCATCATTTGCGTGAGTCATGATGAGAATATTTGCAGTGTGACGATCGAAATAATGAGTAGTTTCGATCATTCATTAGTAACGACCGTGCAACTCGTGTGTAGCTCAGTGGTCTCTCAGTACAGGTAGATTGGCGAAGTAATAGATATGCTATCGCTTACAGCAGGCATTAGATATTTTATAAAAGTGCCTCGTCAATCTCCGTCAACCCACAACTCCTCCGCTAATTCCTTTATGCTCCTTTCATCCGTATTCGAGCATAGTTACCATTAGCTTCATGATTGACATATACGCGTGAAACCGGTAATTGCCTGTAAAGTAATTATCTGTCTGGAATTCATTTGAAAACTTCTGAAATTGAATTGGAAGTTCTGAAATTCACTTGAACAAAGGTGTAGAACAGCGCCATTGACGGGGCTTTCGATAAAGGGCGTTACTGTCTACATTTCACACTCAGTCAGAGTCAGTCATATTCTAGCATCCAAATGAGTTTTGATAACTATAGCGACAACAAACACACATTTCAATGTTCACCATTTAGATCTTACAGGCCAACAATCTAACTGGAGTATAATTGTTCAACTGTACGACTCCATTTACATATGCTCTGATACCGTATAGTTATATACTTTGTCTCATTTATTTCTCATAGGGAATCTGCATTGGGTCATATCTTCCATTTACCCTTCTATAGGGTGTTGCAATATATTTTCTATTTTTACCATGTGATTTTGATAAGCAGTTACAGCGATGAAACTCGTTTCTGGAAATGAAAATGATCTCGAATGTTCTCTTCCAATAGCATTGAACTGATGATCAGATGGTGTATTAAGATCATTAGAGGCTACAACATGCAACCGAGGCATGTATTTATGCATTGAATTGAGAATAATCTAGAAGAAAACAACAACAAAAAATAGATGTAAAATACTAGACCACATGTATCGTCATATTCATTTCTATTGTTGTTTCGACCTTGATCTGATGTATATTGACATGCGCAGTACAGACAAATAAAAATGTTTACTCACGTGTCCATTCTTATCCATGACATTGTTGGTTAATTTCAGTTTATCAAATGAGACCCCCTGTTTCATCCAATGAAAGCCAGTGTTAGGTGATTCAGGATGAACATGAACTCTTCCAGGGAGACCAGGGTCGGCTTGCCCTGCATCCGACCATTGTGAGTTATGAAACGCATACCGATATCGTTTGTTATCCATCGGGACGAAATCGAGAATCAACATATATCTAGTCAGAGGTTCTAGACCACGTAGACGGACTTGAAATGTCGGGAACATTCTCCTTTAATATAAATAATAAACACATTGAACTACTCGTGTATTGGATCTTCTTATTAAAAAGATCATGAAAAACAATAATAACGCTCAACACGAGAGTCAAACTCATTTTGAAAAATGATTTACAATCATATGTTGGTAAAGAATAGCAAAGATCAACTCCAAAAGATTTGAAGGAAATAAATAGAACGAATAAAAATTCGACTTCATTATACTTAGTAGCTTTATTTGTCGCTACTAAGTATAATGAAGTCGAAATTAAGAACCTCTCAAAGAAGAAAAATTCAAAAAACATAAATTCCCAATTTTAAACTCCCCTTTGATATGAATAATGAATGTACGTCACAAAAGACGCACCATTATTACTTTAAGATTTGTTATTTTCAAAAATTACAAATAATAGACAAATAGTGTTATTTATACTCGATGATATTTGAAATCTTGATTAATGACGTGTTAATATCATCAAAATGTAAAATAGATTAAACTTTATCGAAAGAATTAAATCACAGCACCCTAAAGATGATTTATGAAATATAGACTCTGAAATACCCGCAGAAATGAGATGTCACCTTCTTTTGCGTGAGTACTCAAGGATACATGTAAAGTATATTCAACTGCATTTTTGGTAAACGAGAACACAATTTATAAGACATATAGGCTCGAATTGCTAAAGATTTAAGAAGAAACTGTAAACACATTTGAATAAAAATTTGTAAGTCAAATAGTAAATCAATAGTTTATTTCATTTTCTGTGAGTAGCTTATACTATTGTTGGTACTTGGACCCCAGGGGTGTGGAGGCCAGGCCATCGATTAACTAGTAAATAAACATCAAGGAGGCATTCAATTTTACTGTGTATACGTATCAAGTTCCTACGATCTAGTTTTAACGATGATCTCAAAATAAACGCGTGAAACTCCGAGCTACGGAAAAGGACCTGAATTAGAATCCATGTTGGTTCAACATTTGACAAATAATAGCCATTTTTAATGAATTTTATAATTCCGTATCATGCAGATTACCAAGAGGATTACCAGTGCGAGATTTGCGGTTGAAAATTGGTTTTAGAAATGACGTTTTCGATTACTTTTATTCTATTCCAAATGATGACAGGGCCAGTCAATACATTAAGTGAAGAATAATCCAATGCGTAAAGATATCTTATTGAGATTCAATCCGTATGAGATATAAGCACTGAATAGAATCACGCATTATCCTTGCAACACATCAAACTCTTTTCATAATCCAACGTCAAACCTCAAAAGATTAAATCAAAGTATTAATCGTAATACAAAATAATCATTATAAATACCAGTAACTACTTTCTTCTCCATACAAACAGATCTCAAATTTCACTTCTTATTACTATAATAGTAGTATATCAATTACATAATTTATATATGAATATTTGGAACCGAGTCTATGGAATCCAATATATGATATTTTCAGAATAGATTCACTGATTCACATAACAGTTACAATATATAAAGCCATGTTTCGTTTGTGAAAATGCTTTTAGTTTCGTAAACAAGTCCAAAGGAGTATAGTAGAGTTTCTTCAAGGCGTTGTACTATCGATTTTTGCACTATCAAATTATTCATATTTATTACATTTACATTCAGTCTTAATCAGGGCAATTAGTCTATAAATAGTTTATTTGTTTGCCATCTGGTTTCGCACAAAATTACTCCCCATCCCCATTTATTACCCAGTACCCATATCCCAGCCCCATTTTCGAGAAGATTGTACATGTGCAACAGTTTTTAAAATATAAAATGATTTAACAAACATAATATGATAAGTAACGTAAGTGATAATATTAAGTAGATCAAATTCGTAATGATAAATTAATCCGTGTGGATTTGCACTTCTCCGTCAAGTAAATCAAGATGTAAATATTGTACGTGGTTGGTAATCTCTCTGTAGTTCAATATTTTAAGCCATGATAAGCCACTTATTAAAAGCTATGTAGAAATAAGCAAATATATAGCGCTACCTACTTAGCGAAGGCCAGAGAGTGAAAGTTCGGTTATAGCAAAGACAAAACAAGAGAAAAAAGGTTTCGTAAACTTGACATGTGCTATAGATGCCTGCCGAGCTGAGAGACACATGAACAGGCTGAATTTATCAAAGCGTAATATCTACCTTTGACAATAATATTTTCTTTCTAGCACGTTACATTATCGTGCAGCCTCAGTACGGGACAGAAAACATGGTTCTTATCATTCGAAATTTTAAATTATTAAACGGTTGAAGCCTTCAGATAATTTCAAGTGGCTAACTTCAAGTTTTAATTTGTACCAAAAAATATTCAAGGTTGATTTTCCAGCTCTCGCTATCATGTTGGCAATTTTCAAACTGATGAAAACAGGGCGTGGATTAAAAAAGGGGTCACGTTAAGCTTTTCTCGGAATGTGTTCAAGAGGCACGTAGACCATGGGTACCGAAAGCATAACAGAAGTTCTTGTGGTCCAACCACCCCCCCCCCCCCCTTTTCGATCATATTCGTGATGTCCCATCGCTTACCGTCCCGCTTTCGTTACAATCATTTCAGTGCCAAGGACATTGAATTGTTGCCATAACGACCGTAGCTCCAAAGAAACATTGATTGCTGCTAATGAGGAAGACCAGGCACGTGATCGGCTGTTTCTGTGACTGATTAAGTCTGCAGGTGTGCCATCAACATAATACCGTGGTGAGTGAAATGGTTTCTCGATGACGTGAGATTTAACATAATCAAATGGAAATCCCTTCCAATCCTTCGCACCTAATTACAAGAGACAGATCGTAAAATAATATAGTCAAGTTTTTATTGGAATGTATAAACATTTAAATCAATTTGTAAAGCGATTTTAATCTGATTTGAAAATAAAATCCGATAGTTTTGTTTTAAATTAAGTGTCTAAAAACTATTCTTAAGAAGTTTCGAGTAGATAATTGTATTGATGTAACGGAACAAACGCAAACAGACAGATCGATAGATCGCGAACAGTTTAAATTTTGAAATGACTCTGTTTTGTGAATTACATTTGATTTTAATGACTTTTTTTTAGATAAACAACACAATTAGGATCAAGAAGTAGAGAGCTACGGATCATCGATACGTCTGACAGAGGAATTAAAAAAGAAAATATGCCGTGATGTATAAAAGCTATCAATGAAAGTTATAAGCAATCTTGCATGTGGTTACCAATTAACACAACAAGTCTGATGATGATAGAATAAGAATCTCTGTGGTACATCTGTCGTCTATATCCACGTGCAGTGATGACATACGTAGTGTGACACACAGTGTCATAGGATACCACAATGATGATGACATAGTCGTCAGACATCACAGCAAACAACTCAACGAACTGATTGCTTGACAAACACTTTTCACGGCTATTTCACATTTTCAATAAACAATATCATTCGACACATACAAATAAAGTCTGAGCTTGGTAGAATCTATTATTTGATTACAGGATATGAAACAAGGCTATTGTTTGATACTGTAGCTAACGAACAACGGAAACGTAGTTCTATACTGCATAACGCACATGGGTACCTCCCCTAGGCTATTTGATAACAGTGAATCAATACCAAAATCACTGCCAACGTGTTCATCGTTTAATATACTTGACATGGAGATATTTCATTAATATTGAACAGGCTTAAACGTTATCACACATTGCTATGATATCTCTATTAAAGAGTTTATGACCAAAAATGAGCTTTAAATCGTTTGTTAATGTCATCATCGCATTGTGCTAGACTAGCCTTAACAGCATTCCTGTATTATAATCGGCCAGTACTAATTCTACAGTCGATATATATGTAAACTATTATATTAGTAGCATATGTGTGAGCTGTAATGTGTTCAAGTAACTGTCGGCAAAGAAGACAAAGATCTAATAAACAGTTTTGCAATGTCATCATTGAAGTAAAACCAAAAAATATTACCGCTGCTTCAGAGTACTAACCAGCATATTGCCGCACTATAGGTGATCACTTATTATCGAAGCTGGTTAATTATACTATTAATTATAATGTTTAACTTTAAAAAATAACAACCTCGGATGTGCTATTCTATAGTAAATTAAAACATCGTAGCGTACTCCTTCTCTGTAATAGGTTGCGCTAAACATAAGATCGCCATATACTGTACTTTAGTACGAAATCCTAATTGTATACATCGTACTCCCAGTTGGACAGGTATTCCACAAAACAAATCAAACATATATTTATAGCTAACATCAATAATGCATAACTAATTGGAGCTCCGTGATTCTTACATTGTTGATGTTTTCTTTCTTGAAATAAACCATTTTCTTTTTTCCTTTTTGATTCGATCGAATCATGCATAGGTGTACATTGCAATGGTTTCGTATCCTTCTCTAATAATTTTTCGATAGTAAAGCTACTTGATCGCTTCTTTGCAGCCATCCTGATCTCTTACGCATAAATCCCCTTCAGACTATAGTGATGTTCAGACATCAATCAACTCAAAGGAACAAATGTAGAATCTGTGCATAGTTCTGTGTAATCTGGGACGGTTACCGGATGTCGGCAGTAGATTAACAAGCGGTAAAAAGGTTGACTTAACAACAGGAAACCGCTGACCAACTATGTGATTTGATAGTTCGATGCAGAGTAGTTATCTTTATTTGGGTCGTTAAAACCGTCTCCGATCATCGCTGATATGTGTAAAGAATGAATTGTGAATGTAAGTGGGACTTACAGTGTATCAGTTGTAGTATTTTGTCTTTGTAATATCATCAGTATTTTGATGGAAGGCGTGTGCAAATTGTTGATTAATACAGTAAGCCTATCAGTGGACGTATAGGCCTCGTACTATAGTACAAACGGTCAAATGAAAGTAGGGTCCGTGCCAGCCATATGAATGGAAAGCAAGGGTAGACGATAAAAACTTGATAAGTAGAAGTAGAAGCCTTCTTACGTAATTAATTTAGTATATAAAATGCACTGAATCTAATTGCAAGATAAATGTATCATTCACAAGCAATCTGATGGCTCTTGCAAGGGTCATCAAAGGTGAGAGATGCACGTTCAAACATTTCAACAATCTATTTGTCAAGATAAAAGAATGAATGATAGTGTTGATGTGTAATATTGTTTGACCTGACATGAGACCTCAATCAGGTGTTAAGAGTAAAATAAAATTATATTATGACCATTAACGGAAATGAAATCAAACAGTTTGAAGAGACACTGTGTCAATACGGATGTCATTAGATATTCGACGGATCTAGAAGAATAACTGTTTACTTTGGACGTCTTCGGCGTATACCCTTACCAGCCAAATTTATTATCAAGCATAGGCTATCTAATGACTAATATTTGAATAATTGAATGATATTTTATAATGAGCTTTATGCATTCATGATATTCTAGCTAGACCAACCATCAAAGGTTCTGTAATCTGTGTATAATAGGTCCACCACAATACATACATATCTATATAGGCTACACACCAGCCGCTACAGAGACTGAGGCGACGAAGTCCATTACAGTCACGTGAACAAACTTGATGACAATGATGTAAGCGTGTGGTAACCATGGTGGCAACAGTGTCAATTCCAGGTACAATGGATAATGATAAATGAGCTATCACAAAAATGGTCGCAGTAATAAGGCTTAAAGCATGATTAAATTCCATTCTGGATTTGCAGATTGAGTACATTATGAATATATTATGGAATAACAATTAATCTATCATTGCATGAGGATTGCCATTAGGCCGCACCCGGGACCACACCCACCCAGTTGGGTACAGAACGTCTCATTAGTGTTTATTGCTATCCTTTCCCGTATGCTGTGTCTCTGCCGAGTAATAGACGATAATCAATCAACAGCGCAATCAACGGGCTAAGTCTTGGTGATCTATCGATATAAAATTCAAAGTTAAAAAGTCCCAAGTTTCAATTGTGCTAAAAATGTGTAATTCAAAAGTGTAATGGCAATGCAGTACTAAATTCGATCTCATAACATTTAAATATTCGACACAACGAAGTCAACTAACAATACAATCTTGATTCTGGTAATGGACGGCAATGACATGAAAAGTACACGGCGGTGAAGTTCAGCTAGCTACTGTATGCAAGATCCAACTGTCGTAGATTGCAATAATCAAGAATCAAGGCCGCGGCTTAGGGAAATATCAAGCATGGACGATCAACAATAATACTGTAACAATTGTTATCTGCATTTTCCAAAATGCTCAAAGGCGCTTCACAATTATTAAAAACCACAAATTTTACTTACAATTTTATATTTTTATTTTTTTGTAATTCTAATTAATTATGTCATGCTTTACTTTTAATTAAATTACATTAATGGACATACTTTCCTTAAACAATTTTCTTTAACTAACACCAACATCCACAGTTAAAAGGAAGCGGGGTGCTTACAGTTGCGTTCCCCATAAATTGAACCCCGCTTTATAGTATACAACACCCTCCGCCTCGGCAGCCCCTTGTCAAAATGTTTTGAAATGCAGATTAAAACAGTAATTACAGAATAATTACATTACATTCAATGAAATGTAGCTGTTTCTCAATAAACTAATTAGACCAAGCTGAACAACTGTTTATTGATAATTACTCACCGCATGCTTGTTTAAGAACCGCTCCAATTTCGAAAACAAAGCTTAGCAACCATTGTAGAACGACCAAATAAGGATAAACAAAAGATCTACGATATCAATCATCAAGGTGAAAGACAATATCACTTAAACATCAAATTTACCTCTCTGACAAAGTACACCAGTTGATCTACAGTTTCAATTTTTTGACTCTTGAGTTCATTTTGATTTGAATAACAACGATTTTGGATTCGGTCTCATTTCCATGTTCTAAAAACGAGTTCTATCCATAATGACCAGGATTTATTGTGAACATGTTCACTTGCCCTAGTCTTCCTCGATCCAGATGTTTATAGATGTTTATCAGAAAGATCACGAAACAATAGGACCTTGTAGAGTTATGTCGCTCAGTATGTCAACATATTATTAGCAAGTTGTTCAGACCAATGTGGCCTATAACACAACAATAGTAATATGGATCTGCAATTCTAGCCGCTGTGTATGTGCTAGACAAAACCAAACTTCGTTTAATCAAACGTATTACCACATAATAGAGTCTGCTTGAGTATATCAATGCTTATACGAACTTCAAATAGGATTTGTAATATTGTTTATCTATTGTGGAAGACCATTTTCTTTCAATGACGGCTGAATTATCATTTCATTGGCAAGCAAAAGATTAATGCCTCCATGCGGAGATTGCGTTTAAAGATCTAACAATCCTGCAACACACAAGTCTCGTCTCCTTAGTTAAATATGGATTTAATCGACATATTCCTATCTCGGTGATTAAAACCCGATTAAAATGGATAGCAAACGGAATAGTAGTCTGCAAGTACCTAGGAGAAATCGTGTTTCCTTCTTTCGTCGCGAAAAGTCGAAAGAAGACAGCAATACCTCAAAACAAGACCTTAAGGAGAGAAACCACTCTCGGAGAAACAGAAGCGAAACTATCGACGGTATGATAATATGATTAAATGGACCTTTCTTTCTTATGATCTTATGATGATACTAGTTACAATTTCTGGTCTTTAAATCTCGAGCCTACATTAATCTAACAGTCATCCAGCTAGATTATGTGACCCTTGCATAGAAAAAAGCAAATAGGGCCTACTCACGTTTGAATAAAACATGTCCTAATGACCGCTTGTAAATTACTGCCCCTGAAACAATTAACTTCTTCTGCTCACAATCTATTGGAAAATAACTAAGGCACTACGAATTTGTCCGAGCTACCCCCTCCCCCTACATTGCGGCCTTGTGGGGACGAAACGTTCCTATAATGTGACTGCCTATACTCTACTACTACTACTACCCCAGATTGAAAATATTGCAATTTGCGCGTCTGAGATTTAATGACGTTTAGTTGAAATCCTACGTAGGAAAATCTGCTGCGCGCCTGAGATCTCAGGCACGCACAACAAACTTTTCAGTCTGGCACTACCCTTCCCATCCTATAGCATCCATAAAGGTATGGACAAATAAAAATTTGCGCCACACTATTTTTTTACATAAGATTCTCCAAATAAACCATCACCTTTTCTTGCTCATGAATTCTGAGCCGTGAATTAATTTTGATTGTTGATTTTGATTATGTATGCATGTACTGTATTGTTAAAATGTAGGGATTGTAGGCCTATCCTCTATCTATCTATCCAGACATCACATGAATGCATTACAATATCAATTTCAGAATTCAATAATGGAGAACTTGACCTCAAGGGATTGCTTGACAAGCACAAAACACCACTGAAGGTAATCCCATCAATGAGCATTCCTACTTAATTTGTCTTTGATTTTAGAAATATGTCAAATTTGCCATGACAGACGACAGAGACTGTCTTATGTTGTCATCTTCTAGATGGAGATTAATAATCTATCCAATTTTTGGTGGGGTGGCGTCATTCCCTTACTATATATTTTCCAGTTGAGCGTCATTCCCTTAGGCTACTATTGTTATGAAAAATGAAGTTCAATGTTTTCCTGCTGATTACTGTGTTTTGATGGGGTGGTGTCGCTCCCTTAGGCCTACTATATATTTTCCAGTTGAGCGTCATTCCCTTACTATTATTATGAAAAATGAAGTTCAATGTTTTCCTGCTGATTACTGTGTTTTGATGGGGTGGCGTCGCTCCCTTAGGCCTACTATATATTTTCCAGTTGAGCGTCATTCCCTTACTATTATTATGAAAAATGAAGTTCAATGTTTTCCTGCTGATTACTGTGTTTTGATGGGGTGGCATTACTCCCTTAGACCTACTATATATTTTCCAGTTGAGCGTCATTCCCTTACTATTGTTATGAAAAATGAAGTTCAATGTTTTCCTGCTGATTACTGTGTTTTGATGGGGTGGCGTCGTTCCCTTAGGCCTACTATATATTTTCCAGTTGAGCGTCATTCCCTTAGGCTACTATTGTTATGAAAAATGAAGTTCAATGTTTTCCTGCTGATTACTGTGTTTTGATGGGGTGGCGTCGTTCCCTTAGGCCTACTATATATTTTCCAGTTGAACGTCATTCCCTTACTATTATTATGAAAAATGAAGTTCAATGTTTTCCTGCTGATTACTGTGTTTTGATGGGGTGGCATTGCTCCCTTAGACCTACTATATATTTTCCAGTTGAGCGTCATTCCCTTACTATTATTATGAAAAATGAAGTTCAATGTTTTCCTGCTGATTACTGTGTTTTGATGGGGTGGCGTTGCTCCCTTAGGCCTACTATATATTTTCCAGTTGAGCGTCATTCCCTTACTATTATTATGAAAAATGAAGTTCAATGTTTTCCTGCTGATTACTGTGTTTTGATGGGGTGGCGTCGCTCCCTTAGACCTACTATATATTTTCCAGTTGAGCGTCATTCCCTTACTATTGTTATGAAAAATGAAGTTCAATGTTTTCCTGCTGATTACTGTGTTTTGATGGGGTGGCGTCGTTCCCTTAGGCCTACTATATATTTTCCAGTTGAGCGTCATTCCCTTACTATTGTTATGAAAAATGAAGTTCAATGTTTTCCTGCTGATTATTGTGTTTTGATGGGGTGGCGTCGCTCCCTTAGGCCTACTATATATTTTCCAGTTGAGCGTCATTCCCTTACTATTGTTATGAAAAATGAAGTTCAATGTTTTCCTGCTGATTACTGTGTTTTGATGGGGTGGCGTCGCTCCCTTAGGCCTACTATATATTTTCCAGTTGAGCGTCATTCCCTTACTATTATTATGAAAAATGAAGTTCAATGTTTTCCTGCTGATTACTGTGTTTTGATGGGGTGGTGTCGCTCCCTTAGGCCTACTATATATTTTCCAGTTGAGCGTCATTCCCTTAGGCTACTATTGTTATGAAAAATGAAGTTCAATGTTTTCCTGCTGATTACTGTGTTTTGATGGGGTGGCGTCGCTCCCTTAGACCTACTATATATTTTCCAGTTGAGCGTCATTCCCTTACTATTGTTATGAAAAATGAAGTTCAATGTTTTCCTGCTGATTACTGTGTTTTGATGGGGTGGCGTCGCTCCCTTAGGCCTACTATATATTTTCCAGTTGAGCGTCATTCCCTTACTATTGTTATGAAAAATGAAGTTCAATGTTTTCCTGCTGATTACTGTGTTTTGATGGGGTGGCGTCGCTCCCTTAGGCCTACTATATATTTTCCAGTTGAGCGTCATTCCCTTACTATTGTTATGAAAAGTGAAGTTCAATGTTTTCCTGCTGATTGTCAAGTTTTCGCTAGTTAAAATTATTTTAAAGGGGCATTATTGACCGATGATAATTGTTTTGAAAAAAATACATTTTTTTCAAAACCTCATTTTCAAACACCAGTTGCAATGAAACCTGGCAACCGGAATATATCACGAGAAGTGTTTCGAAGGCAGTAAAACTACAAAGAAGTGTTTTGTGATTTGCTAAGACCGTTTACCAAATATGCAATATGGAATATAGCATTTTGTTAAAAGAAAGCATAATGTAGATAATTGTGCGCATTTGATACTGTTTTTTTTTTGTTTACAAATCTATGAATGTGATATTTCTTGCAAAAAAGAAACATTTCGAATCTAGCTTCAATTTGCCAACATCAAATCAACGGCTTATATTTCTGTATTTCAATTACACTGACATTACTGAACCTTGATCGATACAAAATAAAAAAATCATATGTGATTTCTTGGTGTTTGGATATTATGTTTTGCTACGAAATTGATTCCAACTGAATTTAATTAATAACTGTTGCCCAGTCATTCGTTTTTCTGCGTTTTGTACCGCAATGTTTTTGGCGAGAAATATTCTGATAAAATTTCAGACTTGTTTGCTTGGAATGATGATTTTGAGGACATATATATCTGTCGTATTTGAAACCCTGATTGTCATCATCTTTATATTCAACTTGTATTGCTTTGCTTGTGTATTTCAAAAAATGTTACAATTTTAGAAGTTGCGTTTCAGAATTCACGACTCAAATATCATCAACTCACTGAAATAACATGAATTTAATCAAAAAGCTACGAGATCAGATTTCAAAAAATTCCATACAAAGTCTGCCGATTTTGTTTGACCCTTTAAATTTAGCTGAAAATGAAATATTTTAATTGGGACTGTAACCATTCAACTGCCCCTTCCCCCTGCTAATAAAATCCCGAAAACATCACTGGATCTAAATAGATCAATTATCGTCATCATCATCATCATGGATCTTTTAAAATCTTTGTTAGAAGTTTGGAGTCTTGATTTCTGTTCTGTTCTTTGATTGTTTGCTATTAGTAGGCCTAAAGTAGATTCAAGATAAAACAGAGTTGAAAAAGTTACAAACGATATACAACAACAAAATCTTGACCAATGTGGCTGACTAGTAGATTATTGTCATAGACTGTTTGGATAAACGTTTGTTTGCTCATAACATGGCATATTTGTGTTTCTTCCTTTGTAGCCTAAAGAATCTGACAAGCAGACATCAAGGCTCATCCCCATCCTATCAGCTGCTTTACAGAATAGCGCATGTCTTGCCTATTTCATTGAATACCTACAGCTAAAGTTAGCAAAAAGTATTCTTGATTTCTGGTTAGCTGTAGAATCATTCAAAGCTGTTGCCAAACAGAGGATAAAACATAAATCCTTTACATCAACTAACCCTAAAGACCGTGCATTGCAACTCAAATCATCACTGGAATTGGAGATGACATGTACAGATCTAGAGGCGTTATGCATGTCAAAGAAAGATAGATCTGGCTCATCAGATAGAATAACAAAAAAGGGGGTTCAACGCGGGACCAGAAATGGGAATCATTTGACACAGATCCAATTCCGTGATGAGTGGCGTCCTTTTAACACAGATGTGTCAGAAAGATTACAGACAGAACCAAAACAAAATACCAAATCTGATGAAAAAACCAAAGAAGAACCTACGGTTAAGACTGGTATGACTGGACATATATTATAATATACAATCAACTCTGTTTATATCCCTACATAATTAAGATATTATCTAATTTCCACTTTCTGTACGTCCTCTCGTGTTTTACCTCTCCTAATATCCCGCATTGTCACCCTATCATCTGCACCGGAGAGGGGAATCTAAGCAAGTTTCATATCCAACTGTATTATCAATTATATGCCTTCCTTTATAAGTTTAGCTAGCCTCCGCTCATACCTAAATCTTTTTTTGATAATTATTGTTAATTGTAATAAATATTTGTCAATTATCAGGTGTTCTTGGTGATGCTGTTGGTATTTACGAGCGTTTTCTATCTCTTGATGCCCCTTTTGCAGTCACATTGCCGATTGGGGTGAGGCAGAAAACTGAAGGTAACTAGTTAACAACTTATTTGAATATGCATTTGACAATCAATATGGTGTTTGATTTGTATTTATCCTTTGATAACACAATGTTGATGGCTTGTATTTGTTTTTTTATAAAGAAATCCTTTGTGAAAATCCAGACGACGTTGACCCAGATTGTTTTGCTGCTGCACAGACGCATGCTTTCTTGGAGCTAGAAAAGTAAGATTCCTGTTTTCTTCAATAAAAATGCTCACGAAATGTTGCGAGTGTTCAACTTGCTACTTGTGTTCTATCCCAGTTTAAGTGTTCTAATTTATTTTTTCAAATATTTTAAGTTGAATACTATTTGAATACTAGTTTAATAGTAAAATAGTTGAAGTTTCTTTCATTTTTGCATATGTGTGTGTGTGTTGATCTGAATGTACAGAGAAGGTTTTTTTGTAAAGCCTTGTGAGACTAAAAGCTTGATTCCAAGCAAACAATAGTTTTTGAGTTCAATCCTGTCATCCTCTATCCCTTCAAGCTGCTGTGTACACTCATGGAAGCAACTCATGTCCAACAGGCCTTAATTAACCAAACATCTCATTAACTTCAGAAAGTGCATCAATCAGCAAGCACATATTGACATTTTGTTATTGATATTCTTTGTTTTAAAAACTTGATGATGATGATGATGATTATGCTCGTTTTCAGGCATTATTCAAAGTTTCTATGTTCTAGTCTCGGTCGTAAATTCCAAATGAATGTGATTCACACAAACACAATCACATTAATGGATATTGTATATGACACAATGGCACTGTTCTATTTTACAGAGGTGAGACAAAATATATTATGGAAATCGAAAGTGTTCCAATGATGTGAACAAATTGTTACCTTAATATTTGCCCATGTTTTATTTAATCAACAAACATTGTGAGTTGTGACCTTTTTGAGGTGGTTGATTTGCTGATTGAGTACTTTGATAGGAATTTCCAACTGGTAGAACCAGTGTAACCTGTTTAAATGCAATTTGAATTTATAAGTGAAATTCCAACTTATCTGCAACCTAGCTTTGAAACCCTCAATGTATTTAGTTGTCGATTCCCTGCCTGTTTATTAATTTTGGAATAATGCAATGAAAATCATTGTCAATTTCAAGTTGAGTGGGTTAGACATACAGTGAGACCATGTAAGAGTCAACCAGCTATTAGCTGTATTACAGTAGTATTGATTATAGTGGCCACTTCGCTGGCATTGGATAGTATTCGAGGGGGAGATAAAATAGAGGAAATTCCAGGACCTTGACTGAGAGTCTCTTATCCCGTATCCCAAATTCAGATGGAAGAATTTGAAATTGTATTTAAATATATAATCAGAACAAAAATCAGTTGTTGTATTTCTTTGAAGGGTAAGTCTGAACAATAGTTAATGTTAAATGTATAAATCAACCCTTTCTATAAAGACCATATGTGTATAGTAAAGTAAGTAATGTAGATGGTGTCGCCCTACCGAAGGCTCCCGTACCATTCCTCTTTTTTCGCTGAGAGCAATGATTTTAGACGCTCTTTGTTGATCTCAGCCGCGACACTGCAGATCAATTTCAACAGATTTCATGGCAGACAGGTCTCGATTGTCAATGCGCAACGATGCGCCACAGCTACTCGCAATGCAATTCCCTCTGGGCCATTCCATCCGCCATCCTCAGATGGTACTCATTTGATGTTTCGGATAAAGTCAAGGCTGAGTTGACCTTCGGGGGATTTGAACCACAGTTGATCAGATATAATCCGATCTGTAGTTCGGCTGCTCTGCCATCTGAGCTAATCCTCCTTATGTATAGTGGTCAACTTATTCTTTGGTGGATGTTATATGCAGGTTTTCATTTGCAGTAATACTGTAGCTTCTGATTAATCCTTATGTGTGTATCATTTTATTATGAGTTGTAGACTGTAGTTTTATAATTTCAGTTCATGGAAATACAAGGTGGACATTCTATACTTGAATTTTGGCTTACTGTTGAGAATTTTGAAAGAGAATTGGAAAAAAGGTTGACAAATGGTCTTTATGATTTAGATGAGTGTCTAGAAGACGCAATGACAATCTATGGAAAGTATGTTGTTTTAATAAGTACAAACCTAGTAGGTATCATTTATGAAATCATGTTGAGTTTTGACCCCTGGCCTCTGCTAATCGTTTTAAACTTAATGTCAAATCCAGCTCCTACATGATTTAGTCTTCCTTGTCTAAATACATTCCTTGTTAATTAGCTGCTGTCTATATTATTCATCCACCCTTTCAAGCTATCAGTGCTATAAACGTTTGAGGGTATAAAAGAGTAGCATAGTACCGTCAAGGCCCGACAAACGTACGAATCGTAGATTCCGTAAGGTTAAAGCAAATTCAGAATAAAATTGAAATTTTTAATGATTTATTGGTCAAACATCAACAACAAAATTCGTAAGAAAATGTTGAAATGCTTCTTGGATTCCAGACGGCTGAACCTTTACGTTGATTGCGGGCAATTGGACATATTGATTAATCTACCTGTTTGTATCCTATTTGGAGTTGAGATATATCGCCTGATGATCGCCTTCTGATGTGAAACTTGAACTAGCGTAATTCTAGCAAGTTTCATTTTTGACTCTCATTCTATTGTATCCTATTTAACTTGGTATTGTACTCTTGGATTTTTCAAATATATTTTTTTCATAGACCTATATGTTTCTTTATTCATTTCATTTTATATGACGCCTTCTATAAACTTGATTATTCGATTATTTTTATTTTAGATACTTTTCAATGCGATCAAGTTCTCGTCTCATTGTCGATGATAAGCTTCGTATTGTACTTGAAAACAATATTTGCCGTGACGATGGTCCGCAACCAAATTGTTTCTGTATTCCAATGGCGTATGCATGGACAGCATTAAGAGAGGTTAGTTTTATAAATGATAAAGTTTAACCCGCTTAAGTGCAAGTCAAAATTGTCAACGGTTTTCATTGCAGTTACCCAAATTTTCACTTATCCGAAATTGTTTAACAAAGAAATAACTACAAAATAGTCAATAGAGTTTTATATTAGCGGGGATTTCACTTATCCAAATGACATAAGCGGGTAACAGTGTATAAACAAAATTATATTGGGATTTGAATATACTTCAAATTGCCAGCAGCAAACTATAGCTGACTTATAAAAGACGTACTTTTCTATTGTAGATGAATGACATTATCATCTTTTATTTTCCATGTATGACAATTTGTTATCACCTTTTATCGCATGTCATGTGCTCATTTATTGATTTAATACAATCTACTGTAGCTCAGTCAGATTGACCACTATAGACAGGTGACATTGATTTTACTTGAAAACATATGCAGATTTTATCTTCCGGTTTTCCCTGAAATATAAGGCAAAAGTCCATGGAAAACTCTGAGGGAGCTTATATGATCTGCTACATGAAGTGCAAGATGATGAATATTTACATTGAGTTGTGCTACCACATGCCTGTAGTGGTCACTCTAGCAATGTCTAAAATGGTAGACTATTTCCTGTTGAATCAATCCTGTATATAAAGCCACCTGCATATAATGATGAATTTACCTACCTCTCGTAACTAGCTGCTATTTATGGGTTTCACTGTGCTCAGAACAGCACCAGTACCAAAGTTACATAAAGTAACATACTAACTTGCTTTAGCATTACTCTAAAATTGCAGACTGTATTCATGCATGCTGTATCATATATATTTTTCGTTTACTCTAGATATATTTTCCACGATTTGTCAAGTCTGAAATATATGCCCGATATCAGAAAGATTTAGAAAGAGGCTCAGAAGGTCTGCTTGATGATAATGACAGTGTGACATCATCTGAAGCAACTGCGTCTATCAATGCCGTCATGACAGAAAGTGCATCTCAGTGGGATCTTCTGGACATGGATTCTGAGGCAATTTGGCAACGTGGCGGCACAGGGTAAGAAATGGTATCATTGATGCAGGGCTGTAGTTAATCACAGCGTAGACAACACTGAATTTCCTTCAATGGTCAGGGTACGACAAAAGTGCTGGACCCCTCCAATCCTAGATTCCAGAAAATTAATACAACTTGATGAAACCAGAAGAAAATTGATGTTTTAATAAATTATATGCTGTACTCCATAAAAAAATTGTTTTATTTTTTATTGACGTTTTTTATATAGACAGCGCTTTAGAATATTTATAGTTTTAGTACCCTCTAAACTGATGCATTATTATTATTATTATTATTATTATTATTACAAATTGAATTTGCATAGGTAATAATTAAGGTAATAATAATTCTTGTTTTTGTTCATTGCAGCCGTCTAGCATTGGGTCATGTTGATAAATTTGGTACATTTCATTCTGAATCTGAACCGGAACCTCATCCTAAATCAAACCCACCGCGTGGTGCAAAAGGTGAGTTGATATTTAAATCAAACAAACAATAATTTCAATCTAAAAATACCTGAGAAAATTCAAATATGATCTTGAATGCTCAATGTTTGTTGAATGGTATCTAATTGCAGGCTATGTTATTTTTCTCAGGTTCAAAATTTCGTTCTGCGTTGAAACGGTTTATAGCCAATGAACCAGAGGAATATGTAAGTAAAATACTGCAACAATAATATCTACCATAGCCTATACTATAGTGGCCCCTGTTTTCAGTAGCTATACAATCGTTAAATTACAAGGATATAACTTCAAATCCTAGATACAGACGTTTATAGGATATCGTCATCAATCCCTTTATTTTCGTTGGTTCATGCTACTATGCACCATTGTGACAACAACTGTTGATGAACAATGGGCAGAGCGCTTTAATCTGTTGCAACGGAAGCCCAAACTCAGCTGGAGGCTATGATTATATTCACTCTAATCACACATTGTTATAATATTAACCCAGTAGCCACTGTCAGATTATTTTGCCTGTGACACAGCAATGAAGTGAGGCATTTACAAAAGTGTTTGTTGCCCATCTAGATCACCATAGAATATGTTAGGAGGATGTCCGCATGTTCTTGCATGGGACGTGTAATTTGTGAACATTATTTTACACGTTTCAATACCTTAATTATGTAATTATGTTTGTTTGGCCATCTAGGTCGCCATAGGGTGTGTTAGGAGACTAGGTGTCAGGAGGATTAGCTCAGATGGCAGAGAGACCGAACTTCAGATCGGATCATATCTGATCGACTGTGGTTCAAATCCCGCTAAGGTCAAATGAGTACCATCTGAAGATGGCAGATGGAATGGTCCAGAGGGAATTGCATTGTGAGTAGCTGCGGCGCATCGTTGCGCATTGACAATCGAGACATATCTGCCGTGAAATCTGTTGAAATTGATCTGCAGTGTCGCGGCTGAGATCAACAAAGAGCGTTTAAAATCATTGCCCTCAGCGAAAAAAGCCAGTCATCTAGAAATAGAGCAGTGGTACGGATGCCTTCGGTAAGGCGACACCGTCTACATTACTTTATTTAGGAGACTAGCAGTTCCCATATTCTTATTTGGGACCCTCTAGTTTTTAACATTATTTTTCACCTTGAATAAATTTATTTCATTAATATTGCTAACCTGTTATTTTGTTTTGTATTGTTTCAATTCAGGATGAAGAACAATTAGCAATGGAAACAGCTCAGAAAATAATTGAAGATATTAGAAAAATAAACAATTTATCATAAAGAAAATAACTAATTATTGTAAATTCAAAATCAATGATCAGAGGATGCTTTTCTTCCTGGAAATTTTCAATTCAATATATATATATATATAGTTATAAAATGTAGATAAATTATAAATTGATTTCTAATATTTGTTGTTAATAAGTTGAGTGATCAAATCATATTTTATTATCAAGATTGATTGTCTTATTATTCCAGATTAATTGTCAATTTAATTGACCAAATTTGGGTCCAAAATATTTTGAATTTGAAATTATATATAATTGAGTAGAATTGAGTATTTGTTTGAACTAGAATCTTTTCATGGATTAACCATGCTACTATCGTATAGTCATCAAATAGCTGTCTACTTCTATCAAGCTTCTAGTTTACATCGCATCATACATTGTAAACGAGCGACATTCGACCTTTGACTAAGGCCACTTGCCTTCAGCGGTCAGTTATGCCCAAATTCTTGCTAGTGGTTATGTCATTGCTCGACAAAAGCACTTCATGGAAATTGCCATAATATTTCCAACTCTGAATCCTAGTTTGTTCCACTAGCAAGCACAACAATCATCTTGAAAGCTGAATGAATATTTAAGAAAACTGATACCGAAAATTTGGGTTTGTCTTTTCAATTAAAACTGTTTTGCAAATTTTTAACATCCATATCTATTTTTGCGTATTGACATATTTCAGATGGTGACATATATTTTTAAGACCCTGTTCCGTCAAAATCGTTACCTACTTTGAAATGCAATCTGGTGGAAAAACCATGCAAGTAGCAAATTTTGTAAATCCACATTGTAGAAGATAAGTGTATACTTTAATCATCACATGTCTATATATTATTTGGTTACATTTTATATTTTTATCAATAAAGACACACACATATATATACATATATATTCGTAATTACAATACCATATTTACATATTTTACCTGCGTATTGTATTGACATAACTTTGTTTATATACATTATGCATTCCGTGAAATTTCCTTTAGAAGGAGATCATCATCGCTGTTTGATCTGCAATCAAAAATTAAGCAAGAGATTATCATAATGCCAAACCTCAGAACTGAAGGCCGGGATGAAATGAGGCTAACGCCAAACATGCAGAACGTTGCAAGAAAGAACAACTCACGTCATACACCTCTTTCCAGCCGGTAGTCCAGTGTGCAATGCAAAAGTATTTGATAATTTTAACTATTTTACATTAAATATTTGCACTCAATTACACAATCAGTGGAGACTATTAAATTGTAGAATACCAGTGAAAATAAATAAATATGACGTGGTGATAATTATTCTAACATTTGAAACAAGTCGTAGTTTTTAACAGCACATCTGTTTGGGAAAAACTTTCTACAATACAATTTACAAACCTTCTTAATTATAAATTCTCTCTTAGGACTGTTTTCTTCGTCTCTTATTTCCTCGTTGCCTTCAGACCTATATAATTAAATCATATATTATAATTAAAGTTATACAAGTATAGTTGAGATCTGATACAACAGACAGCTGTAAGGGGTAGGTAAATTGAGCATTGCGTGCATGTGGTCTTTATATACATGGTTGATTTAATCGATAATATTGTTTAGGCATACCAAGAGTGACCACTACATATAGTTGGTTGCACTGTAGAGGTGACCGTTATAACAGGTTTGACTATGACTATAATGAGGGTTAGATAAGAAGCAAACACTCTCAATTATAGATTAAAGTTATTATTAGTAATATAAATATTCTTAGCATAAATCGCAGGTACGTTGTTTTTCGAAGGACAACACATGAATGAATATTGATTTGGAATGACAACTGTAATAGAGCGATATATGGCTGCAAAACATATGGGTGACAGTTAAAATGATGTTGGCTCTAGAGCGTACCTAGCTCGATGTTTTCTTTTCTTTTGTGATTTTTCCTCGCGAAAATGACTAGCCAATGGATTATACTTTATTTTTAACTGAATCAACTACAAATATAAAATGGGATTTAAATTGTTGAGGGTTTTAACTGATTCATCTACAAATAAAAAAAGGAATTTAAATTGTTGAGATTCAAATATTTATATACAAGGTTATTATTAGACTTTTACTCAAAAATTACTTTCAATATTACAGTCACTAAAATTGAACACTTCTCTCTTATCGTACTTCTACATTTAAAAATCATTCCAACTCGAAAGGTGAATAGTGATTATCTGATGACTCTTTCCCGTACCTCGTCAAAGCCATGGAGAGGCCGGCTTGTGTAATGCAAGGTATATAGAAGAACAAGTGTAATGTATAATATAATAATTGATTGTATATAGATGACTCTATAGTTCTCATTACGTCGGGTTTTACAGATAAATACTATAATTTTACTGTATTACCATTTCTTTGGAATGCCCTCTAAAGATCCCTTTGTGAAACTCCCGAATTATTAAAATCCCAGATGTATCTCCTGTTTGTTTCTACCTCTGGGTTTTGATAAGTTGTCACAGCGACAAATTTTGTTTCTGGAAATGTGAATGTTTTGAAAGTAACTCCTTCAATTGGAAATTCAGCCTTCGATTTGACAATATGAAGCCTTGGTTGATATCTGTACATCGCAGATAGAGTAATCTAAATAACGATAGAAAGGTAAATGAAGTTCGTATTAAGATTGTTAGGGATTATGTTTCTTTCGCTCTGCCAAAAGATTCATCGCAGACCTAATTACCTCGACAAAAATCAATTCCTGAAAACAATCACAATAACAATAGCGAATAAGGCAAAATAAATAAAAACAATAAGAATTACGTACAATGATAAATGCGAAAATTGTCAGCGTAATGCAATAACCAGAAATCTAGGAGCAGTTTGAATAGGAGTACAGATTGGATCAAAAGATAGATATAATAGGCCTAGATAGATTATTGTCAACAATGATATGATACACAATTGCCACGGGCAAATGTAATTGGAAGTACAACTTCCACTGGAAAGCCCGGGGGTAGCTTCAAATGGTTGGCCCATGATACGGGGACGTGCCAATTATTGAGGGTACTTTTTCATGGTCTTTGAAAATTTTTAAGGTATCTATTTCAGAATTTTCAAAATATTCGGGGTATTGTTTTCAATGAGCAAAAAATGTTGATGAAAACCCACGAAAATGTAAGCAACTTTCAAATATGCGTCGATAAAAAAGTATTTGGGGTATACATTTTGGTCTGAATAAAGTATTTGAGGTATCAATTTAGGAAAAACAAAATTTTGGGGGGCAAATTTCTGAATTCATATTGGCAGCCCCCCCGTCCCTAAAATTTCTTTGAGTTCCCACCCCCCCCTCCCCCCAGACTGGAAATGGTAGCAGTCAGTCTACAATTTATGAGGCTTCGAAGTTGATTAAGTTAATAGATACACTGTTTGGAATTACCGTTTCATTCTTTTTGGTGCTTTCATCGTAATAGTTGCTCAATCTCAAATGATGAAAATTTAGTGTGTTTAAATGCATCCAAAACTTGCCAATATTTGGTGAATTAGGATGCTCAAATAACTTGGAACGGTTATTTGGTGTTAATCTATAGTCAACCTTGTGACTCTTCCATTGGCAATATTTATAGCTATGGCGTTTCTCATCAAGTCGAACCATTTCAATATAAACATTATATGTTTCTTTCGGTTCAAGTGAATACACGTTATACTCCAATCGAGGAAACAATCTCCTAAATAAAAAAGAATTGTTATTTGTAATGTGTAGAAAACGCGGACTTCACGGAGCGGTCAATACAATTTAGAATTGACCGCTGTTCGAGCAATTCGATTTTCGAATTGACCTGTTGATTGGTCAATTGACCGTCTACATTACTTTTTCTTTGTTGATTGGTCATGACTAAATTATGATGATGATGATGATGATCGGCTATAGAGTTATCAAGAGCATGATGTCGAGACACGATCAAAAGTATTTTAAGAATATTTCTGTACAAATTTTGTACATTCGATTCGAAACTTATCGAAAGTGATCAATCCAAAACAAATGTTTGACTAATAAATAGAAGCAATTAATTAAAGGGATTAATTAAACTCACCTTCCATTTTTAACGATGATCATTTCGTTCGCACATTCATCAAACTCTTGCCATAAGTCTTGATTTACCAAATCCACTTGTGCAGACATTACAGGCAAATTTGATTCGGTTTCTTCCATATTAAATTCAGTTTCTCGATGCTGATGATAATCCTCATAAGTAACATTCGAAGCAGGATGATGATGTTGATAATTTGAAGCATATTTTGGTAATATTGATGGATGTCGTGGTATGACAGTATTATTTACAAATTCAATCGAAGGTAATGAACTGGAATTATTCCTGTTACGATTGAGGTAAATATTATTTCGATTAAATTCAACATTTAAATCAATGCATCTCCCGTTCATCAAATGTGCATCGTCATTGGTAACGCAGTAACATCCTTCCATGATTATTAAACCAGTCCTTCGATGATAGCCTAAAACCAGTTGAATAATATTATTTATTCAACAACGGCATATTCGAATGAGGAAAGATAATATCATTAACACCTCTCTATTGTATTGACATCCTACTTCTCGTGAGATACACAATGGTGCCTTTGTAATTCGGTGTGTTTGTAAGACGGCAATGGTGAATGCATGGACGGTCATATTAAATGAAGCGTTGAGCTTTATAACAATGAAACCAACAAGTTAAATTCCATTAGCTTCGGATGCGCTATAGTTGTGCGCAAGTGCTCAAATGAAGATTAAAACGATAAACTAGGAAAAATGGATCTACGAAATCAAATTGCAATCTCTGGAGTCCCTTTGTCAATTTCATATTTTTAATTGTTAATACCAGTCCCAAAGATTAAAAGGAAATAATTCTATTAAATTTACTTTGTTATCCTATCTCAGAACAATGAGATTTCTTATTGGGACTCCGAAGAGGCTGAACTGAAACCGACTGAAACACCAAACAGAGATTTTCATACGTCACGCCCCTATATACGAGATGCTGGGGCTGCGTTCGAAACCCCCTTCACATTTGTAATGGTCGGCAACGGATGAGCAAAAGTAAGCAAATTACAGAAACTTAAAATTTCAGCTTTTTATTTTATTTTGATTCTTAACGTTTCGGGTATCTTCTATACTAAATTATCCATTTTCAAGGGTAAGAAAATTTTAAATGTTCCACAAATATATACTGAAGTTATTGTAACTGACATATTCTTTGAAATTAGATTAAAAAGAGAATTTTAACCTTTGGAATTTGGATTTGATTTCAAGTCTCTTATGAAAAGCATATGTAAAGTACAATGTGTACATATGTTCAAATGAAGACTTAAATCTGAAGACTCATCAAAAATTCTTAGATACAACATATGAATATAATTAAGTCATTACATTTTCTGTAAGTAATTCCCAATCATAGTTGTTTTACAGAAATATAAATTTATTCATTCACATTTTATATACGAGGCATGCAGTTTCATTAGCATTCACACTGACGTACTTGAAATCGATTGGTTACTTCATCGATATGGTTTGATTGCCAGCATTTCTCTTTGCCTGCCAATTGCAGAAGATGCCGGACAGTGTGTTTAATCCTCTCGCCATCTCTGTGATCGTTACTGAATGAATATATATTGGATTATTGGAAGTTCAATTGTAACTGATTGATTTTTAAGTATATTTATCATAATTATTCGGGAGTTGATTAAGACTTGACTTGCCCAGTCTTAATGTTTCTCTCGTGGTTATTGTGATTTATTTTTGATATCCATATTTGTAAATCATTTGTATATGAGGTGGGAGGATCGGATCAACATGAGGATCTTTAGAAGAACAGAAAACACCTATACATATGGTCCGATATATATATATATATAACGAAGGCCGCCTTTAATATCCCGTTATAGATTTCGATTGCCTACATTTCCAACAATTAAAGTATCCTCCAAAATTTGGCTGATCGAAGAGGCTCTTTGAGTCAGTCAGACATGATTGGAGGCATCTGATAAAGGAAGGTCACGAAACGCTTATAAAAGGTTTGGGGCAATATTAAATATCACCATCGGAATTCAGAAGTATGAGTTTTGTTGATACATTTAAAAAATAAATGGTTCAAAAACTACGTTACTGAATTGAACAGTTTTTGAATGATGTATTATGAAAAATAGTTAACAACAGCTATACATATTTGCATCCCACAAGGTTCTTAGTTGTATAATATCTTTTCAATTAATTTTTATCAGCTTCTAAAATAAAAAGGTGTATATTTAATATTGTGTTTATATTTGATATCTTCATCAACGAGTTACAACATCTATGTAATAATAGCATTACTGTATTAAATAGTACTCTGCTTCGACATTAATGGTCTATATATTTCAACCATATTGTTATCAGTGCATAAAATATGTATATAGTATGTACATCAATTAATTTCATTTGATATATGTCTAGCAATATAAAATATTTTCTAATAATATGAATGTTCGTTGAAGTTGTTTACTTTAGACAAATAAGATGGCTGAGGTAGAAACGTATTTGCAATAGCAGGCCACTCCCATGGTGCATCAGGTATCAATTGGCTACCATAGTGATTGAAATTGTATGATGCGTCATCAATGTATTTGCTCGGTAGTTCTAGTTTATTTGAATAATTTTCATCAAAATCAGTGATGTTGTATGCATATCTTGTATTTTGACCAAATTGATTATCTAATTCTGGAATGTAATTACACAAAATGATATGTTAATTAATTGTAATACGAACAAGTGGAATATCAATAGCAGAATTCTGATCTCTATATTATTAGTAAACATTAATAATAATACTAATACAAATTAATTATATTGAGTGTATTATACTGCTGAACGATATAGGAAAACAGAGAAAGCATGACATAGATAGAAAACAAAGCAAGACCAAGAAAGTCTTTTTCGTAGTTCGTATAGTTTCATATCGTAATGATTTGGGGCCATGGTAATGTTTAAATAATAAACGTTCAATTTATATGTTGCCGAATGTATTACAATTTAATATTATAATTATTATAATATAACTATTGTGTATGTCAATTGCAAGAACTCATGACGATTAATTTCCAATGCCATCAATCAAAGTAAATTCTAGTTTGCGGAGTGGAAAATAGGAAGACGTGATGCAATCTAACAAAATTATTTACACAAACCTTTTAAAGTTAAATGATCTGTTTCAATGTCTTTCTCTGTCTTTACTTTCTTAAATTCCTTCTCGGTGTCATTTTTATGTATCGAACTAAATTTAAATAAAGAGCATGCATGAATTTACTATCAAAAAGTATTAATTTCTTTTTTCATATTCAAGCTGATAATTTAATATAACAATGTTGCACACTGTGTGTGGACAGGCCCGTTATCACCCACTGTCTTAAACAATTCAAATGGTTCTGTTAAGAGCTGTAAGCAAGCCAATCTCATTGATCTAGTAATGTATGCATAATATATGTTACAGCAAAATACTGAAATACATACCTTTCTGGAGTTATCCTTTTTCTCTTTTTAGATTTCTTGTTTATGTTATCCTCGCGGAAACGGCTAGCGCATGGATTGTGTTTGACTTTTAGCTGAATCACCTGAAAATGAATATATATTATTATTATCCGAGCTTCACGATACATTCTTACTCACTTTACTTATTTAATAGAGCTCTAGTATATTTACGATAAAAGCACTATATATACGATATACTTAAGCAAGTGAAGTGTAGACAGCTTCACCTTACTATTTATCAATTATTAATCAAATATAAAGTAAAAAAAAAACTGTAAAAGCAGAAAAACTTATAGTACTGTATATACCTGTGAGTTTTGGTATGATGTTACAGCGATGAATTTTGTTTCTGGAAAGGTGAATGTTTTGAAAGTAACTCCTTCAATTGGAAACTCGGCCTTTGATTTGACGATATGAAGCCTTGGTTGATACTTGTGCATTGCAGATAGCGTGATCTAAGAAAGGAATGAAAATTTCAAAATATACCTTTGTAAATCAACCAAACTATAAGTGACCGCTTTATACAGATGCAGGTGGAATTTCAATTGAAACTACTTACATTTTGCTTGACACTTTCATCGTAATAGTTGCTCAATCTCATACTTTCAAAATCAACAGCATTTTCCATCCAAAATGCACCGGTATTTGGCGAATCAGGGTGTTCAATTAACTTTGCGTTTAAATTCAATTTATTACTGGCTAAATTACTCCATTCTTCATTTCTGAACCGATAACGCTTCTCATCAATTTGTGTCATTTCTATCAAAACGTTGTATTTTTCTTTTGGGTCAAGAGCAGAAATAGTGTACTCTAATTGAGGGAAACTTTTTCTGAAAATTAAAAGAAAAGTATAACTATCTACATCGTTATGTTAGAACTAAATTGCTTAACATCAAATATAGAACGCCCTTTGCGAGATCTAATAAATATCCCGTAACTTATTTAACTTTGCATTTTTAATTTGAGATTCGTATTATTTATTCCACTTACCGTCCCTTTTTAACGATGATCATTTCATTAACGCATTTATCAAACTGTTCCCATAAACTTTGACTTTCTAAATTCACTTCTGCAGACATCGGCTTATAGCATTCAGTTTCACTGATTCCCATATTCATTTCATCGTACATAAATGATTCTTTTTCTGTGGTATTAGAAGCAGTAGACGGGTATGTTGAGGTATCTGTAGGCAGTGGTTGATGATAAAGTCTTGGTGCGGTATAAGAGCCACATGCATCTGAAGGCATTGGAAGATGATACAGTCGTTGACATTGAGAATAAATACGGCCGTGATAATCTGCACTTAGATCGATGCTATAGCCACTTCCTTCTTCCAAGAAAACATCGTCGTTTGAATCGTAACTGCAGCGTAAATTATTCATGTTGATTATAAGATTGAAATGTTGATCTATCCACTGAAGAAATGTTTGATATAATTCATTAAAGGTCTTGCTCTATTTATATAAACATTCTGCGAAGGATTCTATATTATGTTCTCATCAACGCCTAGATATTGTTACTATTGTATTTGCATGGAATGGAGACAGGCACCTTACGCCTATTGTTTTTCCATGTATTGTTATCATATGTATGACTAGCACTGCAAAGTCATCTATTGTTACCATTGTGGAATTAACACATATCTTTAGAAATATATATAGTAAAATGATGTAAAATAATGTAGACTCTCAGAATATGAGCACAAAAGTCTAGCAAGAAATTCGTAGTATATTACCTATAGAGTTTTTAAATAGTAAAGTCCATTTAGTATTCCTTTTAGTCTCAGCTTGTAACGTAGTACATGAAGCTGAATCACCATCGTTTAAAGTGAATTTGACCTTGTCACTCCATTCATGGCTTTACCGACCGTATCGCGTTGTAAGATACAACACTTCAGAACATAAGAATATATAAATCTCGGGGGTAACTTCAAATGGTTGGTATATGGGGACGTGCCAATTATCGAAGGTACCTTTTCATGGTCTTCAAAAATTTTATAGTATCTATTTCAAAGTTTTAAAAAAATGTTGATATAAGAATAAGCTGTAATCAATTTTCAAATATGCGTATGATGAAAATATATCTGGGTGTATACGTTTTAGCCTAAGTAAAATATTTAAGATACATTATCAATTTTGTAGATAAAAAAGGTATTATGCAGAAACAAAATTAATCGCTATAACAACGTATTAAAACTCATAGGTTGAAATTAAAGATCAACAATTTAGAGATAAGATACTTGTTTAGCATGATGTTTAGTTAGATCATTTCGAAAGGGGAAGCTATAATTACTGATGAAATTGTTTCTTAAAATTTCAATAGGTGTTCAAAGCGACCATCTATTTTCTTGTCACAGGTTGTGATATTTTTATTCATTTTTAGATTACGCTATCTACGATGCACATATATCTACCAAGGCTTCATATTGTCAATCAAATGCTGAATTTCCAATTACTCAGCCAAGAAGCTGCCTTCAAATAATAACATGTAATGCATTTGAGTTTGTTTCATTAGTTCCATTTCTAAAGTTATATGTTATTTCCGTAGTTCAAATTGATAAACAAAAATATAGAACAATCAGATGACCTTATGATGCTATATCAATATATCTGAGAACAATATAATTATCATATATAACAAAAGAAGTGAGGTGTCTATTTTACAACAGAGGAACACAGCTAAAGTGTGGGTGTTATGATTAAAAACATGTAGTCAATACCTTTTTCAGAAGCTAGATAGAAATTGTGATCATATAATCTTGAAAAAACAGTTATACTACACATGAAATAAGAGACAAAGATCATCATGAAATATAATCGTACTTTTGAAAGGATTGCCATTAATTGCTAATTGAAAAGTCCAACCAATAAGTTGCCTTTAATACCATCTAAATTATAGCAATAGCATAGTGATTTTACTTAAAGGGTTCATACATAATAATACGTACAGTACTATACAACTAATTTAATAAATAACTAAGTATAAACAAATAAGTCAAATGCTACACAATTTGATACTAGTTTCACGCTTTATGCGATCCTCAGAAGGTTAAAAACTATATGTTAACTAAGAGTTAAATAATTAAATAGAAATAAGATGTATTTACATGCGTAGTATATAATAATAAATTCAAGCAAAAAATTAATTATAGTGAGTCTAAACTCAGATACACATTGTAAATGGAAGTGCTCAATATTGGGTAGAACAGTGCATTATAGAATAAACGACAAAGATGATGCACTCGCACGACTTTCACGCTCGATATTCTCAGACAGCAAATTAGATTACCGTCTGAAGAACGTTACATTCGAGTAAAGGAAGAGTATTTTGCTTCATCTTTGTCTTTTATTCCATTTGTAGTATAAATTAACATTTTCAAAATTATATGATAATAATAATTTGTATATAATTTCTAAAAAAGATATCCATTGCATGTTTTAATCAGAACAACGACACTTTAGTTAAATTAGTGTCCCTCTGCATTGTAAAATAGACACCTCACTTCTTTTGTTATATATGATAATTATATTGTTCTCAGATATATTGATATAGCATCATAAGGTCATCTAATTGTTCTATATTTTTGTTTATCAATTTGAACTACGGAAATAACATATAACTTTAGAAATGGAACTAATGACACAAACTCATAATACATGCACATTTTAATATTTGAAGGCAGCTTCTTTGCTAAGCCAATGTGATGATACTGTATATAAATTATCTTTATGTATGTATGTATGTATGTATCTTATTTTGTCAACAATGGTGACAGGCAAATACAGGGAAACTTATGCCTCCCCCTTATGTAAAGCCATTAAAAAAATTAAAACAGGTTATTAAGATAAAAGTTTTACAAACAAAATTGCTACTCAAATATTTACAAGGCATTTAGAACTATCTAGGTAAGTTAAAAAGGTTGCAACTAGGCTTGCTAAATGGGCTTTACTATTTAAAAACTCTATTTAATATACTACGAATTCCTTGCTAGACTTTAATATTAAATTGCGCTCATATTCTGAGAGTCTATATTACTTTATATCATTTTACTATATATATTTCTAAAGATATGTGTTAATTCCACAATGGTAACAATAGATGACTTTGCAATGCTAGTCATACATACGATAACAATACATGGAAAAACAATAGGCGTAAGGTGCCTGTCTCCATTCCATGCAAATACAATAGTAACAATATCTAGGCGTTGATGAGAACATAATATAGAATCCTTCGCAGAATGTTTATATAAATAGAGCAAGACCTTTAATGAATTATATCAAACATTTCTTCAGTGGATAGATCAACATTTCAATCTTATAATCAACATGAATAATTTACGCTGCAGTTACGATTCAAACGACGATGTTTTCTTGGAAGAAGGAAGTGGCTATAACATCGATCTAAGTGCAGATTATCACGGCCGTATTTATTCTCCATGTCAAAGACTGTATCATCTTCCAATGCCTTCAGATGCATGTGGCTCTTATACCGCACCAAGACTTTATCATCAACCACTGCTTACAGATACTTCAACATACCCGTCTACTGATTCTAATACCACAGAAAAAGAATCATTTATGTACGATGAAATAAATATGGGAATCAGTGAAACTGAATGCTATAAGCTGATGTCTGCAGAAGTGAATTTAGAAAGTCAAAGTTTATGGGAACAGTTTGATGAATGCGTTAATGAAATGATCATCGTTAAAAAGGGACGGTAAGTGGAATAAATAATACGAATCTCAAATTAAAAATGCAAAAGTTTAATAAGTTACGGGATATTTATTAGATCTCGCAAAGGGCGTTCTATATTTGATGTTAAGCAATTTAGTTCTAACATTACGATGTATATAAAGTTATACTTTTCTTTTATTTCCAGGAAAATGTTCCCTCAATTGGAGTACACTATTTCTGCTCTTGACCCAAAAGAAAAATACAACGTTTTGATAGAAATGACACAAATTGATGAGAAGCGTTATCGGTTCAGAAATGAAGAATGGAATAGTTTGGCCTACAGTAATTTAAATTCAAATTTCGGTGTAAAGTTGATCGAACACCCTGATTCGCCAAACACTGGTGCATTTTGGATGGAAAATGCTGTTAGCTTTGAGCGTATGAGATTGAGCAACTATCACGATGAAAATGTAAAGAATACCGTAAGTCTGATAAAATATCCATATTCTCTCGATTAAGAATTTAAACCTGTTCAAGGTGACCATTTATTTTCTGGTCAATCAACACAGGTTAATTTTTATACTTTTCATTTTTTAGATTACGATATCAGCAATGCACAGATATCTACCAAAGCTTCATATCGTCAAATCAAATTCTGAATTTCCAATTGAAGGAGTTACTTTCAAAACATTCGTCTTTCCAGAAACAAAATTCATTGCTGTAACAACATACCAAAACTCACAGGTATATACTTGATACTATATTAGAGTGCGGCTTGGATATAATATTACTTTACGATTAAGCTCTTTATAGAGTCCACCTGGCTATACCTCTCTATAGCTAGAAAACAATAATATATTTTCTGCTTTTACAGTTTTTTTTACTTTATATTTGATTAATAATTAATAAATAGTAAGGTGAAGCTGTCTACACTTCACTTGCTTAAGTATATCGTATATATAGTGCTTTTATCGTAAATATACTAGAGCTCTATTAAATAAGTAAAGTGAGTAAGAATGTACGAAGTCGTGAAACTCGGATAATAATAATATATATTCATTTTCAGGTGATTCAGCTAAAAGTCAAACACAATCCATGCGCTAGCCGTTTCCGCGAGGATAACATAAACAAGAAATCTAAAAAGAGAAAAAGGATAACTCCAGAAAGGTATGTATTTCAGTATTTTGCTGTAACATATATTATGCATACATTACTAGATCAATGAGATTGGCTTGCTTACAGCTCTTAACAGAACCATTTGAATTGTTCAAGACAGTGGGTGATAACGGGCCTGTCCACACACAGTGTGCAACATTGTTATATTAAATTATCAGCTTGAATATGAAAACAGAAATTAATACTTTTTGATAGTAAATTCATGCATGCTCTTTATTTAAATTTAGTTCGATACATAAAAATGACACCGAGAAGGAATTTAAGAAAGTAAAGACAGAGAAAGACATTGAAACAGATCATTTAACTTTAAAAGGTTTGTGTAAATAATTTTGTTAGATTGCATCACGTCTTCCTATTTTCCACTCCGCAAACTAGAATTTACTTTGATTGATGGCATTGGAAATTAATCGTCATGAGTTCTTGCAATTGACATACACAATAGTTATATTATAATAATTATAATATTAAATTGTAATATATTCGGCAACATATAAATTAAACGTTTATTATTTAAACGTTACTATGGCCGCAAATCATTACGATATGAAACTCCGAATTACGAAAACAACTTTTGGGTCTTGCTTTGTTTTCTATCTATGTCATGCTTTCTCTGTTTTATCTATATCGTTCAGCAGTATAATACACTCAATATAATTAATTTGTATTAGTATTATTATTAATGTTTACTAATAATATAGAGATCAGAATTCTGCTATTGATATTCCACTTGTTCGTATTACAATTAATTAACATATCATTTTGTGTAATTACATTCCAGAATTAGATAATCAATTTGGTCAAAATACAAGATATGCATACAACATCACTGATTTTGATGAAAATTATTCAAATAAACTAGAACTACCGAGCAAATACATTGATGACGCATCATACAATTTCAATCACTATGGTAGCCAATTGATACCTGATGCACCATGGGAGTGGCCTGCTATTGCAAATACGTTTCTACCTCAGCCATCTTATTTGTCTAAAGTAAACAACTTCAACGAACATTCATATTATTAGAAAATATTTTATATTGTTAGACATATATCAAATGAAATTAATTGATGTACATACTATATACATATTTTATACACTGATAACAATATGGTTGAAATATATAGACTACCTTACCTACATACATTACCTACAGTCGAAGCAGAGTACTAATACAGTAATGCTATTATCACATAGATGTTGTAACTTGTTGATGAAGATATCAAATATATTAACACACAACATTGAATATACACTTTTTTATTTTAGTAACTGATAAAAATACATTGAAAAGATATTATACAACTAAGAACCTTGTGGGACGCAAATAGGTAGCTGTTGTTAACTATTTTTCATAATACACTATTCAAAAACTGTTCGATTCAGTAATGTAATTTTTGAACCATTAATGAAATTATTTATTAAATTCAATAACAAAACTCACACTTCCGATGGTAAAAACTATTTAATATCGCCCCAGTCTTTTTTACAAGCGATTCTTGACCTTTCTTTGTCAGCCTTGTTAGCTCATTGTAGTCCTCGCGTAGGCTAACTCCGTTACCCTGTGTGACTCTGTATGACTATACGTTAGACTTTCAGCACAACATTTGTCGCGACTCTCACTTTCATGGGATAGAGGGTCTCTTGTCTAGCCCCAGCAAAACATGGTCTTTTATGTACGACCAGAATAAAAGATGGACCGAAAGAGCTTGTTTGACTATAAGGATATATACAAATTAATTATATTTAAGATATTTTGATAAGTCTTCAGATTTAATAGTTTGAACAATTGCACATATTTTTTTTTACATTTTTACTTTTCATGAGAGACGTAAAATCAAATCCAAATTCTGAATAGTATTAGTACAGAAGATTCCAGAAACGTTGAAAATCAAAATAAAATTTGAAAACTGAAATTCTAATCAGATATCATTGTAAAATTTCTTTAATCTGCTACATTGTTGGCGACCACTACAAATATCAAGGGGCTTTGACACAGACTTTTTGGCCTTTCTTTGTTACAAACATGCAATTCTATTCGGACACGTTGGGTAAATCAAAACAGCGATCCATTAGATGGAATATTTACTGAAAAGTAGTTGGCTGTTTCCTTTCGAAATGTATCAACTCGACGTGTAGCAATCTCTCGATCAGTGATACTGTTTTTGTCTATATTGTAATTATGTTTGTAACTATTTTAATTTTATTATGTATGAGCCCTTTGAAAAAAACTCAAACGGCTTAAAGGCTTCTCAATAAATGATGATGATGATGATGATGATGATGATGATGATGATGGATGATAATCGAAGTATATGTTCTATGAATGAAGATTAATTGGAATTAATACTGAAATAGCATAATGATACATGCTCTAATTCAATAAAACAGAATTTACATCGTATTATATTACTTTGGATAAAAATAATCTGTTGAGTACATGTTTGGCTGGTCTATATTTCTAAACCTTGTTCTAAACATTTTGTGTTAATTCCGTGGCTATTTTGATAAACAGAGATACAGAAATATGCTGTAACAATAGATGACACTGCAATGCTACCAATATATCTGAGAACAATGGAACAGATAACAATAGGCGTAATTAAGGTGTTTTACTATACAAAACACTGCAGAGGAACACCTTCGAAATAGGCGTGTCTCGATGAATGAACTCACAATGTATTTATTACTTTTTTTAAATATTTTCTACATATCCCATAACTTAATCATACAATTAATTTGAGGTAACGTTTTAAATTACTTTCAACATTATAAATCAAAAAGGGTACGATCCAGTCTCATTTTAAATTACGCTTAATTAAGTTATCTAATTATAACACATGCGAATAATGCATGATCCTCAAAGCTAGACACGTATAAACATATAAAGATAATTTTTACTGAAAATTAATCAATATAATCAGTAACTAATTAATGTACCATTTTGGAAGCTCTAAAGCGATATAGAGCCTTTACAATATAGATGGTTGGTTGTTTGGTTGTTGGCATTCGACGTGCAAATTGAAATATATTCAGCGAAATTTCGATCAAGTCTCTGGATTAAGACAATAGTAGTGGTCTTGAAAATAAAAACAATATATGCTTGGAAATAGCTATTAAAAGTTTTGAAGTTGAATATTTGGTCTAACAGGAACATTCTTGATTAAACTTATTAATTTTTTGTTTTCATAATGATATTTTAGTACATAAAAGCCTCCATAGTATAACTATTAGTTTGAAATATACGCTTCAAAATATACTTCATTATTTTGGATTGGGGTAGTATTACTGTACCGATGTACCATATCCAATTATACTCTTGTAGTCCTTGGACGGATTTAGTATTACTGTCGTACAGTCGTACCAAGTACAAATGGGGGGTATGTGTGTACCGATGGTAGTTATAACTAGACGAGAAAGAGAATGTCTACCGCATGAATCGAACGCGTTATTTGTTTGACGTGGCTGATTAAGTTGTTATAATGATATCTTGGATAAAAAAATAACTTTTTTGGTTATGATTACAATGAGAATTTTGAGTTTAATTAAATCAATAATTATGGTTTTAAATTTGACCCAGCATCGTCTCTGATATTTAAATTACAATTGCGGATTTAAAGAAGTGATGACAGGTTTCCAAGGGCAATTCAAAGTTCATAATTAACATAAAAATGTTTACAATGATGTCGAGAAGATTTCCCGCTAGTTGTTTTACTTTTATTGAGTAGCACGCAAGCAGCAAATTTACTCCGCAGTTTTTATTTTTTTGTATAAGTATGTAAATTATTAATTTATTTCTAAAATATACGCTTATGCTTCTCAGTGAAATTTAAATATAACTTGGTATGTTCGAATCTAAGGTCTCTTATACACAAACCATTTTCATAAAGCATCAAATTAATTAATATGACTTAACTGTACATGATAGCTGCGTGTAAGTTGAGTACTATACATTTGATATCAGTCCAGAGATACATTTCTAAAGATATGTGTTAATTCCCAGAAGCAGAAGAATGGAACAATAGATGACTTTGCAGTGCTAGTCATACATATGAGAACAATACATGGAAAGACAATAGGCGTAAGGTGCCTGTCTCCATTCCATGCAAATACAATAGTAACAATATCTAGGCGTTGATGAGAACATAATATAGAATCCTTCGCAGAATGTTTATATAAATAGAGCAAGACCTTTAATGAATTATATCAAACATTTCTTCAGTGGATAGATCAACATTTCAATCTTATAATCAACATGAATAATTTACGCTGCAGTTACGATTCAAACGACGATGTTTTCTTGGAAGAAGGAAGTGGCTATAACATCGATCTAAGTGCAGATTATCACGGCCGTATTTATTCTCAATGTCAACGACTGTATCATCTTCCAATGCCTTCAGATGCATGTGGCTCTTATACCGCACCAAGACTTTATCATCAACCACTGCCTACAGATACCTCAACATACCCGTCTACTGCTTCTAATACCACAGAAAAAGAATCATTTATGTACGATGAAATGAATATGGGAATCAGTGAAACTGAATGCTATAAGCCGATGTCTGCAGAAGTGAATTTAGAAAGTCGAAGTTTATGGGAACAGTTTGATAAATGCGTTAATGAAATGATCATCGTTAAAAAGGGACGGTAAGTGGAATAAATAATACGAATCTCAAATTAAAAATGCAAAAGTTTAATAAGTTACGGGATATTTATTAGATCTCGCAAAGGGCGTTCTATATTTGATGTTAAGCAATTTAGTTCTAACATAACGATGTAGATAGTTATACTTTTCTTTTATTTCCAGGAAAATGTTCCCTCAATTGGAGTACACTATTTCTGCTCTTGACCCAAAAGAAAAATACAACGTTTTGATAGAAATGACACAAATTGATGAGAAGCGTTATCGGTTCAGAAATGAAGAATGGAATAGTTTGGCCTACAGTAATTTAAATTCAAATTTCGGTGTAAAGTTGATCGAACACCCTGATTCGCCAAACACTGGTGCATTTTGGATGGAAAATGCTGTTAGTTTTGAACGTATGAGATTGAGCAACTATTACGATGAAGATGTAAAGAATACTGTAAGTCTGATAAAATATCCATATTCTCTCGATTAAGAATTTAAACCTGTTCAAGGTGACCATTTATATTCTGGTCAATCAACACAGGTTAATTTTTATACTTTTCATTTTTTAGATTACGATATTAGCAATGCACAGATATCTACCAAAGCTTCATATCGTCAAATCAAATTCTGAATTTCCAATTGAAGGAGTTACTTTCAAAACATTCGCCTTTCCAGAAACAAAATTCATCGCTGTAACAACATACCAAAACTCACAGGTATATACTTGATACTATATTAGAGTGCGGCTTGGATATAATATTACTTTACGATCAACCTCTTTATAGAGTCCACCTGGCTATAGTGACCAACTCTTGAAAATATCGTTATTTTGGTTTTTCTGCATTCTTATGCGGTCCTAGCTTATATTTTAATAATTAACGGAGTAAACTCATAATCTTCGATTCACTATTTATGAATAATAATAATTTATTGACTACTGAACTAAAGTCAACATCACCTATTATTCTTATTATATTTGATTAATAATTTGTATAATTATTTTCAGGTGATTCAGTTAAAAGTCAAACACAATCCATGCGCTAGCCGTTTCCGCGAAGATAACATAAACAACAAATCTAAAAAGAGAAAAAGGATAACTCTAGAAAGGTATGTATATATTAATAAGTTAGCTAGTTGTTTCTCGTTTCATTGGGTAGGCCTAATAATATACGCTAGCATGACTGCAATGTTGCATGGTATTGTCAATAAAACTGTTGTATCCAGGGCAACAGTAGTTTGCATAGTATGCTATTCCCTGTTATACCAATTGGCTTGAAATAGTTTAAATTACTTCTAGCTATTTACACTGTTTAGACACGTAGATGAAAATTCGAAACTTAAATAAGATTTAATGGGATTAACAGACAAAATTGAAAAATACAACTAAACTATTATCTATTTCAGATTGATGGACACAAATCAAATCAAGGAAGAAAACAATTATAAGAAAATTAAAATGGAGGAATTTGATCTATCAGAAATGGCTTTAAAAGGTATGTCATTGTTTCTATATAACTAAAATATTTCTTGTTATTTGAATTAATGGATTGACGCTAAATGTTTGCCAAGCTCAATTTGAGGCAGCGGTTCAAGCAGTCACAATAATAATTGAAATATTCTTTTTGTAATAATTTCATATCATGATGGTAATTTGCGATAAAAATTTCCATCATGATATTAATGTCAAGTAGCCTACATATCTATTTTTTACTTGTAATAATTTCATTCTAAAAATCATTGATTTTTCTGCAGTCGTGAATAACTGACTATGTTTTTACTGTTTGGAATGTTTTGCAGTGGCTAGGCTACCCCAGCCAGTTCCTATTCCGACATATTCTTCATAAATTATGATAATTTATTTTACCATTCATCGATGACACTACTAACTGCACATTAGACATATCTTTGCATAATTAATTAATAATTAATTTTGTGTAATTACTTTCCAGAATTAGATAATCAATTTGGTCAAAATACAAGATATGCATACAACATCATTGATTTTGATGAGAATTATTCAAATAAACTAGAACTACCGAGCAAATACATTGATGAAACACCATATAATTACAATCACTATGGTAACCAATTGATACCTGATGCATCACGGGAATGGCCTTCTAATGCAAACATGTTTCTACCTCAGCCATCTTATTTGTCTCAAGTAAATAATTACAACGAACCTTCATATTTTCAGATCTCATTACCTAGTCCTTAGAAATTAGACAATTTCTGCTAGACAATTATTAATTATGAAATTATTTGTGTAAATATGTATAAAAATATGGGTATGTTGTAAAGAGCAAATAAATAGTCATGTGATATATAGATATAAAAAATAGAATTATCTACTTGGATAATATATCAATTTTCAAAAGAATCAAGTTAATACATTTTTGATGTTATCAGACAGCTATGACCTTCTTCAATTATATTTAGGGAGTTGGGGAACGGTTAGGATTTTCGATAGAGTGAAACAGCAAATATTTTAACCGAGAAATAAATATTTTATATAAAAACAACTTTTTCAAATGAAATTGGTAAAAGTACAACACCAACAAATTTTATTTTGCTATATAGAAGAAATTATTTGTCTTCTTAAGTTCATAAAGTACATTTTCAGAAAAACTAAACAGATGATTTCTACAAAATTTGTAGAATTGGGCGACTATATGACATGCATGAAACGCCAATTTAATTATTAAATTCAAGTGAAGTTAATTTGGCAATGCAATGCTGAGCCCTGAATATGAATAATTTAAAATATGATATGCATTCTTCTTAGTCATTTTAAATATTTATAAAATTAAGAACAATGAATATGATTGCTAATTGATTGTTTAAATCGCATTTACTCAAGACTGCAGTGTATTCAAATTTCTCAAATTAACAAGTGTGTTATGATTTACTTCACGGTTTTTTATTACATGTTTTATGACTGCATGAGGATCGCATAACGTCGTAAATCATATGTTGCTACCTCTTTTGGATAAAACACCCAATTTTACAGGTCTCCCATTATTTTATACAATTTAACACTTTTTGGATGTAAAAATGTCAGCATACTTACATCATGATCGAAAAATCAAAAAGCTCACATTTATATTTAGCAAATACCTTATTTTATGTGACATTTTTGAATTTCTTGTAATTGTTGTATTCTTGCTTTGATTGGCGGGTGATTGGAAACCTTCAACTCGTTGCCTTGGCTATCATACAATTCATTTACTTCATTATGATGAAGATGTTTAAGTATTAGATTTATATTTTGTCTCTTTCTTAAATAATCAATTCCTCCATTGCATAAACTCTCATCAAGTTCACCAGCAAAATAATCCGCTTGAAATTCTTGTTTTTGGCGAATTGCTCGATAGCATTTAAAAAATAAAATTGACGAAATTCCAGTAATTAAAAGGGTGTAAACTTTATTACTTTTTTTAAATAAATAGAATGCAAGTTGACAAGTGGACCAAAACCAAAACGATGAAAAACATGATAGATTAAGCCAATGTTTATGCACCAAATGACCAAGCTCATGAGCCATTGTAAATTTAATATTTTCATTTGAGGGAATAAGTTCTTTAGCTAAGAGCATTCCTTCATTTGATTTCCAATCAATTGCTTTACCTTTAAATAACAAATTACATAGTTCTGCATCATTTTCAGATTTGAACAAAAATGTTCTAGGTAATCCGACATTGGCTGTTCTTTGAACTCCTCCGCCAGCATTAACAGCGGAAAAGCCACGGTTTATAAACAAAACTGTTTTCAGTTTCTTCAACCTCGACGGATGATATTTTTCAATAATAGTTTCTACTTCGTTCCATGCATCAACTAATTCTAAGGGTACCTCTTTCTTTGAATCAAATAAGTTTTGGCAAAAAATAACAGGAAAGTGATGTGGGATTGATATGTAACCAAAAACACAAGCCGTTGCCACAGATGTATATTGTTGTACACGGTTCCGAAACTTGAACATTTTCCATTTCATTGCCAAGAGCTTGCTGAAATCATTGGACTAATTTCAAATCATTCATCGCTCCTTGCAAAGACACCAAATAGGAAAATAAATCCTGTGAATGTCTCTACAAGTTTCGTAAGAAATGGAAGTGGAAATCTAAAATGTTGCTATTACCTCGTATCCGAGAGCCTCACAAGCCCGCGAAATCAATTTCTGTCATGGCGGACCAAAGTGGACTTTGTTGCTTCTGATTTCAAATTATTCAAACATCACTTTTATGGGCAGTGTATGATGTGAATAGTTTTTTTTAACACGTATACAAATGGAAAAGCCTCGTCATGTATCACCGCGTCTGCGTTGCCTAAAAAAAACGCCTTCAAAATGGAAAGAAAAGCTAAGAGAAGTAAGAATGCTGAAGCCTGAAAGCTGAACTTGTTTTTATTGTAACGCCTAACGGCAGTCTCTTTTGAACTCTCACATGGCCGCTCTTCAACAATACTATACTCGTTTTTGAACTACAACACTCCTTTGACAGACAGTTTCGTTTTATAAAGGGTAACCGCAGTAATGTATGTATGTAATATTTATTGGGATAATCGACAACAAAAACCAAGAAAATTAAGCTGCAAGCATTAATGGCATTAGGAAAATTGAAAACACAAGACACTACTGTAGAAGTAACGATCTATTGAAAGGATTCCTATTTATATTGAAGCTGATGACGTGTAAATTTAACGTGTAAATGGGTCATTGAACTCATTTCTGGTTAATTTGATATTTGAATAATCATTTAAAAATTTAAATATCCAATAGTTATAAGTCCTATATAAGCTGTACTTCTCGCCTGACAGCATATCACGTGCTACTGTGATGTGTGTACTAAGATAATGTTCTTGATATGTTTTGTGTTACCATTAACTTATAGTGAAGCCGTAAAAAATTGAGAAGTTGAAAAAAATACAAAAGATTCAACAGACCAGCAAATTAATAAATCACAGCATTGATGAATTAGTTTTAAGTAGTCAATGATGGTTTACGTTATTGAATTAATTATCAATAACTTACGAATTCTGCGATGAGCGATCTAAAATTATTGGACCATGGCAAACCAAATGGGGTGAATCAGCCACCTAGCGTTCTTGTGACATCGGTTTTAATTATTAATATGGTTTTATCAACTCGGGCTGAAAAAGAAAATATTGCTTTGTGAACACAAAATGTAAAATAGCAAGGCGTATGCCAATCTCGCGTCAGGATGACCTACACAGTGATATTAGGGAGGTTTAGATTTAGTATCAGTACTGGTTCAAGTTCATGTTTAGGCCTACTCGATAGGAAGACTGGGTTATACCAGTACTCGTTCTTTCAAAACAAGACGTTAATTCAATAAAGTAAAACCTCAGTTTCTGTTTTCCCAGGTAAAAACAAAATCCAGACATTTGTTCAGGATTCTTTGTATGCTATGTAGAAATCAAAACATGTACTCCGTTGTTCATGTTTCGCGCGGAAAGGTGCTCTGAAGCGAGGAGGTCAGTACAGGTTTCAGAGCAGAGGGGCTTCCCCCAATGCGCAGAAGTGATGCGCAACTAGAAAGCTGTATGCCAGTGCCTACTTGTAGCTGTACCTGTACTAAATCTTAACCTCCCTAATCAACTACACGGAACACAACTTTCGATGTATTTTCATCAGAATGAATTCATAAGAATTTTTGGTATGTTCTTTCAAAGTTGTAATTGCACATATATTTTTGTTAGATTTCACGAAGGGGTGATGAGAAAGTGCAGATTTCATTTGCTGTAACAATTTTTTAAATTGTTTTTCCCTTTAGAATTGTATGTTACGACTTAGAAATAATAGAACAAAATTACTTCAAAGTATTCGAGAGGGATCTACAAGTTCTGAAGGCAAAGAGTCAATTGAGGATATTCTACGTCAGGAAGCATTTGCGATGGAAGAAGATAATATTGATGATACATTTTGCTTTGAAGCAATTAATTTGAAAAGATCTTTTTTGATGCAGGTTTGTTCTACATTTGTGACTTTCGTTTAGTTCCACATTTTATAGGCCTACTCCCGGTACTTTTGTTTCGCGATCTGGACCAAACAAGCATGCATTTTAGGGACCTTAGTGTAATGAAACTCAGCCTTTGAGGTATTGCGTTTAATCCCTGGCAGAATCACTATTGATTAGCGTCAGGAAGGGCATCCGGCCATTAAACTCACACACTTCAAAAACACTAACTAGCTAACCATCCCTTTGAAACACGCTACAGCTGGTTTACCCAGTTTTTGTTAAAATGATCCAATTCCAGAAAAAAATTTGTTTGATACTTCGAAATGTAGTTTATTTTGCAATTAAAAACAAGAACTCCTAAAAATATGACTTTAATTTGTGCAGTAACAAATGGCTGACAAATGGGCTCATGACTGGCAGCTCAGAATTGCTTACGCAAAATGTATAACAAGATTCTTTGGAAATTTGAATATAATGGAACATTCATATTTCCTTTCAGACCACGCCCTACAATGTACATCCAAAATGTGCAACCTCAGACTTATTCTAACTTCATACTTGAAGTTTTCAAGCCATTGTTCAGCTATAGTGGCAAAGGAAAATACTAGAGCATACTCAATTTTATGTTTCACATTCAATTGTTCTATAAATTCATGAATGCATTCATTACATATGTACAGCCATTGCTTGAAACAGATTCACCGCTATAAAGTAAAGTAATTTGGACGGTGAAGCCCTACCGAAGGCACTCGTACCACTCCTCTATTCCTAGGGGAGTGGCTCTTTTCGCTAAGAGCAATGATGTTAAACGCTCCTTAGATCTCAGCCGCGACACTGCAGATTAATCTCAACAGATTTCATGGCAGATAGGCCTCGATTGTCATCGCGCAACGATGCGCCGCAGCTACTCACAATGCAATTCCCTCTAGCCATTCCATCCGCCATCCTTTGATGGTACTCATTTGATGTCCGCTATGGACCACCGCTATGGAGTCCGGCACTAATCAAAGAACATAGATCTCGTTGAAGAGGTACAATGCCCTTTACTAAGATAGTGTGTCAGCGCTGTCATATTAAATTTAGCGGTTATCATCATCGCCTACAACTGTTAAACATTGATTCTCTAGAATCTAGGAGAATTAAAGCTGGTTTTCACATATTATTTAAAATTGTAAACAGAATAGTTGACGTTCCAACCACTTTATGTGAGTTTAGAAACATCAATCGTCAACTTCGTGGTCACAGTAAGCAAATAATACCTTGTTCTGTACCTTTAAATAAGACCTTAGCTAATTCTTCATTTTTTCGTGTTATCCCATCTGTGGCACTCCCTTTCGGAAAATATTGCATTAATATCTTCATTTTCAAGTTTTAAAAATAATCTGGACCATTTGGATTTTCAATCAATTATAGACTGTAATCATAAGGCTGTATGTAGGTGAAAAAAAAATTATTTCATTTTTCCTTTGTTTGCGTATGTATCATTAGATAATTTACAAATATACATCAATCAATCAATCAATTGTGAATTCCCGTGGGTGTTATGTTGTTCATCAAAGTCTGTTAATGTGATCAGCAGAAATCAATGATTGTTAAAGAATTATCATATTCATTTAAAAACATTTTTCTTAATTAGAATCTAAATGATACGGATGAAGATATTGATGAGATGTTATATGTCATGGATCAAATAAGAAAGGAACTCATAACAGAAGGTCAGTCAATATAATTTATATTCCTTCCTCATATAATCTACAACTCTATATGATAATTGATTCAAGATTGTCAAACTGTTGAAGATGGATCAATATTCTCTCTTTTTCATTCCCATGCAAACAAGCTTATAGCTCATGTGGTTGTATATACAGTAAATTGCAAAGTAAAAGAAAATTGGACGCACACACACATACACCAACAAAGTGATTTTCCTGAAATACTGACTTCCTTGAACATTACAGACAGTGTAGGCTAATATCAAACCTTGCTTGATGTCACAATTTTTGGCAGCACCAAGACAGTGATATCACACTGTTTTTAATTATGCTATACTATTAATGTATGCTAATGTATGCTAATGTATTGTAAACGATATATTTTATGTTCCATCGTAGGGGTGAGATGATAACAAAATGTATTGATGTTCGATGCCGATTAGTTAATCGTTGATTAGTCGTAATAATTGACCGATTAATCAATTTTTCCAATTAGCTCCCATTCAAATAAATTAATACAAAAAAAGCAGGAGACAACATGTACATCATAATATTATAATGATAAAACAATTTGATATTTTAATATTAATTGATAGTCATTGACCGAATGTCAAGATGGAAATCGAACGAAATCAAGCAACTCGATTAGTCGAATATGGTCTAACTCTGGTCAATTATAAATTGTATTGACGTCTTTGTGATTTCTAACAGTTTTGGCATAAGGACGTGACTGTGGACAATTGAATTTTTGATGCATCAAAATACATTAAAATTCATGTTATAGTTAATTGACCTGTTGATCATTGACTGAACTGGTTGTTGATCTCAGGTTTGATGAATGTTGGCATAGTGACGTCAGCCATTATCACCTCGCCTCTGCTGCCCCCTGATCAATAACTGCTACAGTGAAACCTGTATATAACGGCCAGCTATGAGAAGTAGATAAATTGACCATTATAGACAGGTGGCCTTTATATACAGGTCTGGCTCAATAGAAAAATACTATTTTATACATTGCAAGAGTGACCACTATAACCAGGTGGCCGCTGTATAGAGGTAACCGTTATAACAGGTTTGACTGTAATTATTATATTAATTTGAATTAGCTGGATTATGTCTGTCCGTCTTTATTATACAAAATTTCTCATTTTTACTTACTTCTGAACAGAAACAAATATTTTGAGTCAATATGAAGACATTGTTCAATTTGATGAAAACCGCCTTCTGGCAACTATCTCTTGTTTACAAACTGATAAAGTCCTTTGTCCAATTTGTCAACGGTAGGTTATATTTGTTAGTCTGATAATAATAATATAATTATTTGTATAGCGCTAAGACTATAAAAATATAGGATCTAAATCTTAACCAGGGCTTTATCTAATTTTCAAGATACTTAAACATTCACTACACTCTTCATACAAACACAATGAATTTGCTGGCCTCTATCTGCTTTCCTAGCAAAACAATATTTACTCTTTTTAAAACAAAATTGCAATAACAATCAAAATCCAGTTTCATGCTTGTTAAAGAGTAGCCTGCGTACCAGCCCGAGGTTTATTTGTAAAACCATAGGGTCTGTGAACTAATGTGTGATTCTCAGCCCATTGAAAATAGCACCTATATAAATTTTGTAAATTATTCACACTCCAATTCACACACTGTCACAAACATCAATTGTCATAAAATCACAACTCTTCGTCAAACACGTCATAGTTATCAGCCGGGACAATGATCTTAATAATAATACGACGTAATGCATAAATTATATTCCAAACTCATGGGAACTTGTTGGGCTGAAAATCACACATTAGTTCACAGACCCTATGGTTTCAGAAAAACCTCAGGGCTGGTACGCAGGCTAGTTAAAGAGTCGAATCATTTGTTATGCGATTTTTATTAAAATGGTTTTCTTTTGTTTGGAAAAAGGCCTAAATTTTTATGAACGCATGGATTTTTTCACAGGCGTAAATCCGTCCCAGATTTAAAATTATCTACAGTATTAATAATAATAATAATAATAATAATAGATTTTTAAAGCGCCATTTTTATTTTTATAGAGTATTATGAATTTGGTCTGATGTAATCTATTTCATTATTTAAGTAAACAATTGATACATTAGGCTATGATTTTGCTCTCAAGTTTATTTTTAAAGGGCTCCTTGTAACTGGTAATATTTATCTACAGTTTGTCAAGTTAGTATAGACAGTCACATTATAGGAATGTGCCGTCCCTCTTACGCCTTACATATTTGCTACACAAAGAACGCCACAAATCACGGTCAGACATAGCTGACGAAGAAACTTGTAAATAAGACAATTCACAATACAAAACATTATGAAAAGATACTACTCTCCCACAGCCCCGTTGAAACATCTCCTTTGGTTGCCAGTGAAGAATGTCATGCAGCGGTCGAGGGGCATACGTTTTTGATCTTTCGATGTGACCTGAAAAAGACATCTGGCGTTGGTGAGCAATAGCAGAGGCTGAAGGGGAAAGTTTTCTAAGTATCGGAAGCGTTTTAGAAGCGTATAATAGAACAGGTTCTATCGTGTGTCTGAACAGTCTTAACTTAGCGTCAGTGTTGAAATCGGACGCCCAGAATTTCTTTAGACCTCTAATGACTGCCCAAGCCTGGCCTCTACGTTGGGTTAAATCATCTGAAGAAGACGGAAGTACAGAACCTAGGTACTTGAACGAATCTACACGTTCTATGTCACCATTTGATGTAGCAAGGTGCGCCTGTTTTATGCCTAAAGCAATAAATTGTCACGTTAGTTAATCTCAAACCTATTGTGACTGTCTACTATTAGGTCGGCTACTAATTCTGATGTGGCACTTTCTGTGAATGTTGTGAATTAAAATTTGTTGCCATGGTTTGATTAAAAAATCATTTAATGTATAACATCAATTCAATTTGTACTTAAAGATTTACAGAAAGTTCTTTATTGTTTTGAATTTTTCAATAATTTATAGACATGAAAAATGTTCAAGGTCCATTAAACACCAAGTAGCATATTCATCCTGCAAATATGCAATCCTATATTCGGGCAGGCTAGAGCAAATAAAGATGCAATGGGATATTTGCACCTACGTCGTTGTAGCCTAGCAATGATGGGAAGATTAGCTGTCAGAGCAACAGGACTTCAGACCTGGTCATATATGTGATTAACTGTGGTTCAAATCCCCAAAGGTTAACTCAGTCTCGACTTTATCTAAAACATCAAATGAGTACCATCTCCTGATGGTGGATGGAATGGCCCAGAGGGAATTGCTTTGTGAGTAGTTGCGGTGCACCGTTGCGCATTGACAATGGTTGCCTATCTGCCATGAAATCTGTTAAAATTGATCTGCAGTGTTGCGGGTGAGATTTATAAAGAGCATTCACAATCGTTGTTCTTAGCGAAAAGAGCCACTCATCTAGAAATAGAAGAATGGTTTGGGTGCCTTCGGTAGGGCGATAATTCGGTCTCAATTACTTTTATTTTGCAATGATGTATTCTATTGTTACCAATTTATTTTTGTTTTTAATTTCAGAAATTTCCTGATGCAAGCTGGCTGTGTCTTACATTGTGAATGTGGCATGCACGTGAATACACAGGTAATAATAACAACGTTATTACGTTTCAGTGCCTGCACGATATCAGATAAATTATGAATTCACTGACGATTTATTTATTTGTTTTAGGGTGACGGTATAACCTTAGAACATCTCAAAAAACAATTAGATTTTGTTTGCTCTTCTCACAAGTAAGTAATTATAAGTATTTACAAACAGACACTTCTATTAATATGAAGATGTGGGTTAGCTAGGATGGCCCTGCACATGATCAATCTGAAATCCCTTGAATCTCTCATTTCTAACATTTAATCCGTTGAACTGTTTATTTTATTTAAAATATTATCGTATTCTACAGTAAATTGAGTAGTTACCATCAATATGTTTTACTGAACTCCAAGATATGGATAAAGATTTAAAAACTTTTTAAGCAATACGACTTACTAACATTAAAAATGGTCAATAGAGCGGATACTTGATTCAAAAGGTGCTATAGAGTTTCAGAAGGCCGTGGAGGTGTATCGATCCCAAAATATTTAAAAATTTTATCAGGGTCCGACAAAAGTGGGGATCCTAGATCTCAGAAGGCTGAAGCAAATTCAGAAGCAAATTGATAAATTTCTGATTTGTAGGCCAAACCTCAACAAAAAATTCAAAAGAAAATGTTAAAAATATTCAGGAAGATTCCAGAAGGCTAAACCTTTCGTCAGATTGGATGCGTTTAATTCTAAAGATAGATTTCCTTTGATATAAAGATCAAATTATGTTGTGATTGTATTGCAGCCAAAACTGTCGTCATCAATGTTGTTTTTCACTTGTTGACAATGGTCAATCTGATCTCAAAACAATGGTTGCATCGTGCCATGTAAGTGTTGATTAAATATCTAACAGTTATTGATTGAATGCAAGGTGAGTGAATATTGGCTGATAATGTCAAATCTTTGCAAGATCTTAATCAGCGATAAGCTCTCAAAATGGCATGCTGGTAGTTTTTCAAAGGGGGGATTAGCTCAGATGGCAGAGCAATCAAAGTTCATATCTGATCATATCTGATTGACTGTGGTCCAAATCCCCCCAAGGTCAACTCAACCTTGACTTTATCCAAAACATCAACTGAGATTCATCAAAGGATGTCGGGTGGAATGGTATGAAATTGTATAACACCTGATGTAGCGACCACCTCTATTTAATGGCCACCTGACTGTTTTTCTTTTAAATGTTAATGTTCTATTCATCTATTCCTGTATGGTAAGGTCACCCGCTGATAGGGGCCAATTTCTCTAAAGTATTAAACTTTGTGTTATCCATCATTAGTCTTGCTGTATATATTTTTATAGGCAGTGATTGGCATTATGAATATATTTGATTTGATTTCTGTGAAAAATCTTTAACTGCAGTCAAACTTGCATAATATCCCTTAATTCCCTGAGCTTTCCTGGGTTCCATATTCCATTTCCCATATGGGTATAAGTTTTACCACGCTTGCTCACACTTTTCCACTGTATCAAAGGGGGTATCAATCAAGTAAGTTCTACTGTGTTAATAATAAATGCAAAGTTAATTTGATATAATAGTGAGTATAATAATATAATCCTTGCAAGATTATAAAAACACAAATCAAATTTGGAGACTCTAATTTTCTTCATGAAATCCTTTTAATTTCAAATCAAAGGCCTTAAGTGAATGAAGAATTGAAGGCTGTACAAGAAATAAAAAATCCAAGGTTATATATATATATATATATATATAATAATAATAATGGAGTCAAAGACTACGCATTCATTTTCTGTAACTTAAAGTTTCTCGCTTTATGCGATCATCAGACAGATACTATACTATAGTATCTGTCTGATGATCGCATAAAGCGAGAAACTTTAAGTTACAGAAAATGAATGCGTAGTCTTTGACTCCATTATTATTATTATTCACGCTCTGTCAAATGACATCGAGCACTATATCAACTGCTGTTAGATACCATATCATCATTATTATTATTACATTATATATATATATATATATATATAATACTTGATCTAAGGTTCAAGAATTTTGATTGGTTTGAAAGAACGACTGTTAGGACCTGACATTCAGCACATTTTAACACAAATGACCTCCTAAATCCAGTTCCGTATTTTATTATTGTAATGGTCAGACCATATATAACACTCAATCGCTCCTATTTCATTACGTTGAACTTTATGCACTGAGGCTTAAATCACTTGTCTCCTTGAGACTTGAACCTCATTCACAGATGAATTGCCTGCATGCCAATTCAATGCAAAATATGTGACTGGAATGTTAAACTATTACACAATATTGTAGTGTGTTTTCCTCATGACTTGTGTTTTATTTATGTTGTGTCAAAGATGTGTGATTTCATGGAGATTGTCATTTGAGAACACAACCCATCATTCCTAAGCAACAATACAGCAGCATTTATTCATTATCTTGGTGCGTGCATATTGCTTCCAAGGAAACAGAAAAATGACGAAGATACAAGTTAATAATGGCCGCCCACAACTGTAAGTTTTTTTCACTTTTTTTTATTTAAATAGAACTTTATTGTATTGAATGGAATAACAATATATAATTTGTTTTTAATCAATTCATTCAAGTACTATATAGTATTAATATAAATTTTCTTCTTCTTCAAAATTAAATTAAATTTATTGAATTGTAATAAATTCTTGTTATTGTAAATATATATGAAAAAAATCTTTGAGAGATTTGATAAGAAGTTTTCTAATCCTCTAGGCTCTAAGCAAAGAATGCGTGTTTCAGAAGCCATATATTTTATGTTGAAGGGCTCTGATAGTGTTCTAGATAAACTACTTCGAAGTAACATAATTTCCTACCTTCGAAGAAAGACGTATAATTTTTATAAAACTAAATGTTCTTAGTATAACGAGAGACTTTTGCAAGCAAACATTTTTGTATTGTGATAGTAGCTTTTAGCAATGCTGAAAAAGATATAAAATCTGTGATTATTTAGGCGCTGATTCATGTGTTTAATAGTTCTTTATCATTATTATAATAATTATTATCAATTTGTCCAATTGTATCTGGATTATTTGATCCATTTTAATAACCAGCGGAATGTCCATATTTACGCGGATCTGATTTTGCATAAATCTTTGTTAGAGCATCAACATAAACAGCCTGTACAGCAGAATATTCGGGCCTTTCAAATGTAATAATTTTATGGCCTAACTTTTCCAATCCTTTTAAAATTCTGTCTGCGATTGGTCTTTTTGTCTCAGTCACAACGACATCTGGAATTAATTGATGATGCAGCCTCGCTCTGCCAATCGCATGACCTAACTCATCACCAAACCAAAATTTATGCATGATAGCCTAAATGAGAAATCGGTTTGAAATATTTTAATTATCTCTGGTTATCAGGAGGGTTATTTGGTTACCATAGGTTTTAGAAACAAACCTTGGGACTTTTACGCAGGCTAGAGAGTTGCAAGAGACAAATACAAATGACGTACAAATAATTCCGTATTTTTAAATTAAACGTATGTGCAAGTAGTATACAGTAATAGTAAATATATAGGTAATAGCTACTACCTATTGATTAGGACGATAAATCAATTTGCATTCTTCAGGCGTAGCGGGACGTGAGTTTCTATTCCTTTCTTTCTTTCTTTTGTTGTTATTGCCACTCTGGCACTCCCTATGGTGTCTATTATCACGTTTTCACGAGCTCAGAAGCCTACACATAGATGGTATGACCCTTGGTGTGACTTGATAATCCGCAAAAGATATCAACAGACTATCAACAGACTAGAACTACTTGAACCATATTCCAATTAACCCATCCTTGTGCTATAAATTGGATTATCTTTTTTACAAATGTTTCTTTATGTGATATAATTTTGTCATATTATTAACTCATATCAATTTATATAAGATTATCGGATTAAACTGTTTAAGATATCCGGCTTTTATTCTTTTAAATAGAGATCACTTTATATGAAGCAATAAACACTTGACCTATTTTGCTGTCACGGAACGATACCTCCAAGACTTGTATTACTTAGTTTCGGATCATGGTCGCATTTGCACATACAAATCCTCAAGGCTTAACACTGATGGCAAGCTGAAGGCTACCGATATAAAATACCGTTATTCGTGTTATACTCCTTCGCTCTAAAATGGAGTAAATAGGGAAATATTATTTATGTAGGTGAGATTTCCATCAGAACCGCTGATTTCCCTGTATTTTATTTATTACCTTTAAAACAAAGGAAAAGAAATATAATCACTGTTTTTGTTATTGCTTCAATAATTTTTCTAATATCTGTTCTCTTTTAGCCGAACTATCATGAAACCTATCGGTCACTGCGAACAATTTGAAAACTATGTACACGTGGTCTCCCATTTAATCACATGTGCTACCCTCCTTTACAGTTATGTCTCTGTTTGATGTCAACTTACGAATGCTGTTGCTGTGATGATCCTTGTGCCTCCTGATGCCCCAACAACCATTTTAACATCTCCATGTTTATCGACAATTATACAAGGGGCCATGGAGGATAGGGGACGTTTGCCGGCACGTATGAAATTGGTTGCTGTTGGTGGGAAACCGAATCGATTAGAGAAACCAGGTGTACTGAAGTCATCCATTTCGTTGTTGTAAATAATACCAGTCCGCCTTGATCTGTACGATGAACCGAACCTAAAACGTAGTGGCACAAATACTAGTTATATTTCGATATGTGATTAGAAATTAATCATCTCTCCTTATTTAACGGACTGAAAAGACTGCTACGGTTTTTGTGTGTTTCTCTACGATGACAGCCCTTGTGTGCTTTTATAGTTCAGATGTTTTACGTATATACTCTGACTGCCAGATATATATGTACCCATCACAGACGGAGCGAAACCTGTAGATAAATTGACCACCATGTGCAGGTGGTATTTGTATACAGGGTTGAGAACTTCTAAGATTGACCACTATATACCAGCTATGTAGACAGATGGCCACTGTGTAGAGATTACTGCTATAACAGGTTTAGACTGTAGCATATATTCATTCAATTGGATCAAACTAATTTATTTTTACCATTCATTAATTGTGCTTGTAAGAGAGACTGCGTCTCCATCTGGTGCGTAGATGCTGATGTGTGTTGTCCCTTTATCATTGAACGAGGCTTGGTCTGCGCCGTAATATGAAATATTATGTGTCTCATCATCTGTGATTTTCTGTCGCAATGCATTCGTGTATTTGAAACTTGTCATTTCTTCCATGTGCTGTAGATTGAACAATGACAAATGAAGATAATAATATAAGCAACTTGTTAAATATCTCAAATATTACATCAACTTCTAATCAGTTGTTAATTATTGAAGTATCTTTTTGTGGAAATAATTCTATATAATGTCATGTGATCATAGCACTGTGTCTGCGTGGTGTATATGTGGCGGAGTTCAGTTCAAGAGAGGTTTATCAAGAATTGCCTTTTGATCCAGTCTCCCTCGCACAAATCATAAAAACCTCTGAATTTCCTCCAATCTTGCGGAATGTAGGATTCCTGCTTTTCTCTGACCCTGCCCATGCATGATTTGATTAATGTTTTTTTAGAGTGGGCTATGGTAACAGAGAGATTACTAATCAAATACACAGTATAGTGTGATCTGTTTCTTGATGTTACCATTCGGTCGACCATGAACTAGGTCATCTTTTCTCAACTCCACAAATAAATGCGTTTTAATTATATTCTTACCTTTTCCACTTTATCTTTATCCATGAATGCTGGATCTCCCATTTTTGTTCGATCAGCGTATGCAAATTTAAATGCTTCTATGATTCGATGGTACGTCAAAATGTCTTTCTTTGGATCGCGAAGGTCATCTGGAGTGAAACTGTACCCTAAACATATACGGATCGACAATTTATTATCAAGAATCGTCATTTTCATCTTATTCTCATTGCTACTTCTTTGTCTTTGGAAACAGTGTGATTTTAACAGGATTTTCACGGTAGTACTAGTGTCCTGAGGTACAATACAAACTCTATATTGAAGAAAAGTCCATGTACTCAGTGTACTCAATTCTTCACAGGATAGTTATCGAACAATCAAAATAAATGTTGTGGATAACTACGATGCTAGTTTAATCCGAAGATCTTCTACGTTTGTAGCCTCTGTTCATCATATTATATATACAATACAAGCAGCATATTCACGTGACCGCCTTGCTTTATCATTAATTTTATTAGCGTTTGACGGGGGTTTAAGCATTGTCTTTTTTTATTTTACATACCTTTCAAGATGTTAAGTATCTCTGCTATAGATGGGCCTCCAGAAGGCGTTGGTAAACTATACAATGTATAATCTCCAAAGTCATCCATCAAGACTTTCCTCCTTTTTATTTTGTAATTGGCAAGATCATCTAGCGTACATATCCCACCTGCATCTTGTATGTCTTTGACGATATCTTCTGCTAATGGTCCCGTATAGTAATCTTCTGGATTATCAGCAACGGCCTGCAGAGTGACAGCTAGACTTGGGCTCTTTATTGTTGATCCTAGTTCTGCTGCTTTGCCAGTCTTAAAGAACAGATCACTGTCGTAAAAAGCAAAAGGATTTGATTTAGTTCAAGTTAAAAAGCTACTTATTGATGGTAGCAGTTAGGAAGTGTCCTGGGCAGCCTTAATTTCCCCACCCTATTTAAGTTCTATTTCTAATGCAGTTATTTTCGCTCTACTTTTATATCTTCTTTGATTTTGTGTAGACGATCGTGGTTTGGCTTATAATAGCAGCTGTCTCGGAACCCATCAAATAGGGCCTGCAAGGTTTTTGCCACGGTTTGATCGCGAAAAAAAATCATGACCGTATTTAGCGGTAACAAAAACCAGGACCCAAATTGATCTTAAAAATTTTATATCAATGTTTTGGTGAGGGAATTCAAAAATTCCCTAATAGCCTCGTACTCGGCATCGTACTCACTTACTTGAGTCCCAGGTCTTTCTCGATCACAGCCCTTGTCATATGCATAGCCTCGTACAAACGCAAAGGCAATTGGAATCCATGCATTGAAAGATTGATGGCTGGTTGCACTAGTTGTTTCCATGGTAATTTGCCATATTTCTTCCATGCCTCATGTAAACCTTTTACTTCGCCTGGAATAGCAACTGCCAAGCCACCTAGACAACACAACAGAAATAATCACGTGTCACGTGTTAACGAAATGTACGATCTCGCATCCAGCGCACAGCTGCTAAAACTCTCGATATTTATACCACGTCATTTCATAGTAAGGATACAACAGAATTATGTAGTTACCAACCAAACAGTTGATGGTTCGGAAAATGAATAAGATACAAAAATTACGGAAATAATCGGAAAAAAGAAAAACCAGATTATAATATCGTTCGAAGATACGACCCTAAAACTAACGTAATCAAGTTATGAAACTGGTTCTTCCAATCTTGACTTTCTCAAGTCTCACTTCTGTGTTATGCCGATCTTGATGGATTGGGAAGTGAAAATGAAAACGAGGCAGCGAAAAGGAAGCCGCATTTGAGCCAGTCAACTTCCCACACTGAAAATATGCAAATCGGATTAAGATAACAGATCAAATCATACCTATTCTTGATTTATTGAAATCATCAACAAACATATCCTCTCTTGCTTTGCCAGGAGCAACAGCTCTGTAATCAAATGATTCCACTGTCCTATCTTTTCTGCTGTAAACCAGCATAAATCCCCCACCGCCGATCCCCGTCGAATGCATACTGTATAAACCGAGACAAAAAGAAACAGCCACAGCGGAATCGACTGCTGTTCCGTTGCGCTTTAAAATATCCACTCCTGTTGAAGAAAAATCGAAAAATGGCAGATGAATACGGCACTCTCGATTGCAGATAACTACGTGGGATGCTAATGAAATTCCCGTTTATTTACAATATGCCGTTTTGGAGCTGTGTTTCTCCGCGGTATATGGTAATTTGCATTTTAAAATAGAACCCAGAATTATTTTTGATGTATTGCAATTCTGATTTTTTTCGCGGGCGTGTTCAAATTCGCGAGCCTGGGTTTGACTTTTGACGGAACGAAAATGGCTCCCATAAAATCATGTGACTGGCATTTGTCCAATGGGAGCCGAGAGCGGCATATAAAAGATTGTCCCAACTCTTGTAAATGGATGGCTTTGATCATAAGGGTAATGAAGTTTACCTAATGTGAAACGTGTCTGTGTATCTGATTTGCTGCCTGTGAGAGATTGGATCTGAGACCCTGCGGGAAATGTCCAAACCCTAATCATTACACTATAAGATTACAGTCATAAACATATGAGTGCTACTAGCTTGTGATTTGGTTGGATAACACAGTGCCGCTCAATAATGACGTCATACCTATCTCTGAACATGAAACTGAATCAGCAGCCACTGCTCCGTGTTGATATAGTTCTGCTACGTCAGCTGATTTTGACAAGCCATGAAAATGTTTTTTATGTTTGAAACAGTAAAGGGTTATAGCCACAGCAACTGCAACGGCTGCTAGCACTGTCATTGTTGTTAATGATATCAAAACCACTTGTTTCTTAGTAAATCTGAGAAAAATTGTACGAAACATAGTATTATCACCGTTATCGCGTTTGTTGGGAAGTTCTTAGTTGTTAGTACATAGCAACTATAGAAGAGCTATATAGAAAGACTTAGTTAAGTTGGGCACGTATTACACGTATTACATCGTTTACTGGCTAGAACCAGTTAGCCGGCACTTACAAGAGCTCATTGGTTGTAGTCTTCTATATAGGGGGTCTAAAGGTCGAGCTATACGGTCGTCGCACTTTTCACATTCAGAAGAAGTTCTTGGCTATTGGTTTGAGAGGATGGCACATTCGTATAATGTGACCGTCTATACTACACCACGGCTATTCGATTAAACATTTTCTTTATACAGATTGTTGGCTGAACCTAACATAACATTTCTGTCCATAACTTACAGTGACTTTGCTTGCGCCCTTATAGACGACTTCTCTGATTTCGATGTCATGACTGTTACTGTGAATGGACGTTGATGTTAAGTGTTATTTATGATGGAGGTCTCTGAAAGTAAACACAAATAATGTATATACCGTAAAATATTGTTTACAAATCAAGAGATGAAGATGTACATTCATGTGAACCAACATGGTTTTGCATGTACATTAAACTTACCAGATGTATGTATATGTATGTATTTTATTTGCCAAAACTGACATTGATAATGATGATATATTAAGATATTGATAATAAACGTACAAAATAAACGCCGACAATCGAATATAGATCGACTTTCTGCGACTTTGCTACCAAACCGGGAAATCAGACGTTCGCACTGAACATGCCCAATACCCTTACACTCTATAATTTTAAATGTATGATAATATCAACGGTACGCGTTATTCATCATTTTCTACTTCAGGGTTTTTCACGTTGTGTTATTTTCCTGAGAATCATCGGAGATTGCTCGATCATGCCCCCTCGCGACAAGGTGAACGATAACGATACATGAGTACCCGAGATCGGACGGGAGCGCGATGTTGATATAAGTAATTATATTCGCTCAAGAAAATCACTAAGATACATATCATCGTAATAGTTGCTTCACTGTATTATTTGAAAGTTGTATATAAAGTGGTCTACATGGATGAACCCAAAGAAAAATTCCATTTTCTCTACTTGCCCACTGTCCAGTATGGGGAATGCCACAATATTATACTTATATTAACTCACTTATAGCCTATATGCAGTTTTTTCCCAGTTGATAAGATCCTCGCCTGCCTTTTGATTGCACTCCTTCTTAGGATCAGCCCATTATTAGCTATCTAACCCTCGTAGGCTTTAGGCTCATAATAGCATCCCCCTTCTACTATATTCTCTGAGGTCAGAAATATCGGAATATAGAATTTCATTGTCTGAGCAATATATATATATATATCCATCCATCAACAAACAAATTTGAGTCTTACCATTTCATAAGATAGTGTCCTTGTATGTTTAATTATAATAACGTTCTTATTTCTTTTCTTTTATGTATTTCTAGATGTATTTAATACGTTATTTTGCATTTAATCTCCACTTTTGTTGCAATCCAATACGAGATTATTCATGCGTGATTTTGATATGAACTTTTGACCCCAGACCCTTGTTTCTTGTGGCAGGTGTTGCGATGCTTTTGACCATGACGAATAATAGTACACGAAAATGTTTCAAAGCAACTTGCGTCACTCCGTTTTGATTATATTTGAAGGACCGTATATTATAGGCGCTCTCAGCTATCTAATTAGACTGTATCTGTATCTATTGTAGCAAGTTGAACTGAAATGCATGTCTCAAAGTTTGAACATCCCAAACGAATATTCTACTTTGAAATGTTTTGTTCTTCTAATTCCAGCCGTAACCATAGAGGCCGTAACACCGGCAGAAACAATAACCAATTTGCAATCAATACCAGGCCTCTTGTTTTGCACCCTTTGGAGAATGCTAGGCTATATTCCGTTCTAAGAATATTGTTTTGCAAGCGACCAATTTGCAAGTATTTTGTACAACGCTCTCTAGCATACATGCTTTTCTCCATAATTGTAATGTATATGCTTGCATGCATTATTAACATTGCTATTAACGATGTTTCTCTGGTTTAAAATAAATTGGAAAGTTGATCGACTTCTTTCTCTTTATACCCAACAAGACTTCCAAACCTGTTAAAAGTTGAGAAAAATAATATATATGTCTTATAGTTATATTTACATCCAAACAAACGCGTTAAATTAGAATGCTGAGAACAGAATTGTAAATGAATTGGCTACTTGATTGTGCTGATTTACTTGTGCCTATATATGGGATAGACGCGTGACAGTCGATGTTTGCTTGGTATACACTTATCATGTGTAGAGATCACCGCCGAATTCTTTAAGTTCAATTTTAGATTGTCAATGTATATAACTCTGACATTAGGACGGAGAGAGTTCCACTCACGAAGAATGTTAGCTCTAAATGAACACCAATTGTCTTTAGAATCAGAAAAGCTGTCATAAAACTTGCATGTATTCAGGGTCCGATAATAGTAGGAATCCTACAATCCTAGATCAAAGGAGGCTAGAAAAAAACCCAGAAGAAAATTGGTAATTTCATGGTTTATCGGTCAAACATCTACAACAAAAAATTGAGAAGAAATTGTTGAAATGCCTCTATAGGATTCCAGAAAGCTGAATCTTTTGTCGACCCTGCTTGTATGACCGGGTTGATGGACATGACGATTGTTCAGACTTTCTGAAATACCATCAAGGACATGAGTTTTGTTTTCACTATTCACATCCAATGTGTCTCTGATGTGTCCTCCCTACCGAAGGCGCCTGATCTATTATATTAACCACTGCACATTCATGATTGTCAAGGCGCATTCATGTGCCGCACATTTTTATCCGCCTTGGACTGTTTTATGGCCTAATCACGGAGATGGCTCTCATTGCTGTGCAGTTACGTGGTTAACATTTGGAGGGTGGGGGGTCGGACGGACGAAAATTATAACGAGAAATAGTTTTCTTGCTAAAAAAAAATGTTAAATAAAATTTGATACGCATATAATTCTAATCTATTGGTGAGTTGACCACCGTTACTACATTGTTCTCTTAGAGCTGTCATGCATACAAAAATCATATACAATTGTCCAGCTGAATTGTATGACGAAAATTATCTATTTTACCCGATTTGTTATTACTCGGAGTTATAACTTAATTAGTAGTTTTGTTAAATTCTAACGATTTCTAATTCACAATTACAAAATACCGTATGCAGTAACCTTCGACTTATACAGTCCTGGGCGTGGCTTCTATTTTGAATGGTCCCGTGATAAACCTGGCTACCTGATGAGTGATTAGTTCCAACAATAATATTGCTAACTGATAAATCTTTTGGAAAATGATTAGATCTATATAAATCGCTAACTTATCTTTTCATCAATACGTTATTTGTTCATCAGCTGATCGTAAAACGACGGGGTGATTAAACGTAGTATAATCCTCAAAACAAAAAGAAGACTTTAAAAACAGTTAAATTAAATCTAGCATGTATAAAAACACCGACAATATATTAGCAAATGAGATTATAATAATAATTCAAGGATATCCTTGTAACATCTCTGGACGTTTAAGAATTGTACAGAAATATAAAATGTTAGTTGAATATTACATAAGAACGATCGCCATCTGACGGGTAGCGGAATGAATCTATTGATCAGAAAAAAAATGTTCCTGAAATTGATCGCATCATTAACCAGCGATCATTTGATTTGAAAAACAAAGAATCTTAATCCTTTGTTCAATAACATGCATATCAACTGATGTTACAGAGAACAACGGGTTTTTTGCTTGCTTGCTATTCAATTTTTTGTTCTTGGTACAATACGAGAAGAATCCCGCCCGTCGCTCTTAGCTGTTTGCCTAGCCTATTTTATCCGATCGTCATTTCTGGGCAGACAACGGCCCAGCCATCACCCAATTTCTGTGTCACTTGTACTATTTTATGCATCTAATTGTTTTTTAAATTAATAAATATGGCTGGAGGATACAGTGCGCTAGTTGGAAGGTGAGAATTGTTATTTACACATGGATGAAAACTACATTTAATTTTGCGTGGAAATATTAAACAGTATTGTCCTGTTATTTTACTGAATACCAGGGTTTAGTTTTAAGCTTTGATTTACAAATCTGCTCCAACTGTCTTATAAACTAAACAACTGTTACATACTGTGTGCGCGTCTTTTCAGAACACAAGCTCAGTCTTATCATTTCGATACGGATTTCCTATTTGTAGTTTGTAATTTCGTTTGAAACGTTATAATTTCATTGAAACATTTTCACGTATACTCGAAGATGAGCGCGTCCCCGCCTTCAAAATGAATTCATTAAATTTTTATGAAGCGTCTTCGAAACACAGTTAGGTAGTATATTCTTTTACAATAACATTTTAATTAAGTCGATATTATATGTTTCAGGTTAACAACTGTCATGTACATATAATTTTAGTCTTTTCTAAATGTGTGTACTTCTAATCTAATTTAATCTCTTAAACTTTTCACGTTTTATTTTATGTAACTAATTAAAGCGGCAACATGAAAGAAATCCTGGGCAATGATCTAACATTAATCTTTCAATATAGATCCTATATCCCCCCACTTGATTAATATGTTTACTGTACAGTCCGAAGTTTAGGAAAGAGCTGACTGAACGTTGTGAGTTTTGTGAGAGACAAGATTACAGATTAAACGATCAATAAACTTACTAGACCACATAAGTGAGAAAGGTCATCACGACTAGGCCTACATGGGAAAATAAAGAGCTCTAAAAAATCCACAAATATATCTACTATTAACACAAGTGTAAATATTTGAAAACAATGAAAATTATTAAAGGGGGCATCTCCCTGTTTCCCCCATATCGCTTTAAAATCTACACCAATTTACATGACTCAATAAATGGTTACCGCTTGCAGATTTATCATCCTGTCCTTGAGGTTGAATTGTGCAATCAGGGCCAAAGTAATTTCTTTATGAACCCTAGTTGCAAGGAATTCACAAAACTTGGTTTTGTGCGGGAAATGCACTTATTTTGTAACAGAGTTTAGTACCAACTCCTGAAGATTCCCCGCGCGGACCATCCTGTTCAACTAGGTTATGAACTTAAGATTTCTGTTAAATCTGACAGGGAATTTGCTAAAGTGAGTAATAACTTTTTTTTCTCCCCCTCCAGACATCCCTGACCACTCAGAATACGATTCGCAGACAAATATTGAGAAAAAACAAATGAAGGCACCATATTCAATATTAGGCCTACCCGTTTTATGTATCTGGAATAAATATTTTAGATTTTAACTAATTAGTGAGTCCATTTGAGCTTGCTCTATAATACCCCCATAATAATGCAAAATGTACAGCCTTCTGGAATCCTAGAAGCATTTTGACATTTTCTTTATGAACGTTTTGTTGATGTTTCACCAGTAAATCATTAAAAACATCAATTTTCTTCTGAATTTGCTCTGACCTAGTAGTAGTATAGACAGTCACATTATAGGAATGTGCCGTCCCTCTTACGCCTTACATATTTGCTACATAAAGAACGCCACAAAACACGGTCAGACATAGCTGACAAAGAAACTTTTAAATAACACAATTCACGATACAAAACATTATGAAAAGATACTACTCTACCATAGCCCCGTCGAAGCATCTCCTTCGGTTGCCAATGAAGGATGTCATGCAGCGGTTGAGGGGCATACGTCTTTGATCTTTCGATGTGACCTAAAAAAGACATCTGACGTTGGTGAGCAATAGCAGAGGCAGAAGGGGAAAGTTTCCTAAGTTTAGCAGTAGACAGTAAGTTGGGCCAATGTACTCCTAAAGCATGCCGAAGCATGGCGTCATAAGCTGAGTCAAGTCGGGTCAATAGTGAGGTTGATAGAACCCACGTTTCAGAAGCATATAATAGAACAGGTTCTATCGTGTGTCTGAACAGTCTTAACTTAACGTCAGTGTTGACATCGGACGCCCAGAATTTATTCAGACCTCTAAGGGCTGCCCAAGCCTGGCCTCTACGTTGTGTTAAATCATCTGAAGAAGATGGAAGTACAGAACCTAGGTACTTGAACGAATCTACACGTTCTATGTCACCATTAGATGTAACAAGATGTGCCTGTTTTATGCCTAAAGCAATAAATTTCGTCTTAGTCGTGTTAATTGTCAAGCCTACCGTTTTACCAACCCGTTCAACTTCATCAAGAAGCTGTTGTGCTTCAGATATGCTATTTGTTAAGATAGCAATATCGTCAACGAATGAGAGGTCCGATACGCTGCGCTCTGGATGACGTGAAGACCTACGACGATCAAGGATAAAACCGGAAGAGTCAGGACATGAAATACGAAAAACATAATCGATAAATAGTGTAAATAAAAAAGGGGACAATGTGTCACCCTGTAGTACGCCACAAGCTGTCGGGAAATCATCAGTATCACCATAGTGAGTTCTAACAAAAGCCGAAGTAGAAGAATAAAAGGACATAATAGCATCGATAAGAACAATAGGTACATTATAGAAATCTAATATTTCTGGGATTCTGCATCTTAACACAGAGTCAAAGGCCTTTTTGAAGTCAATAAAAATTGCAACAATGTCTTTTTGATGAGTCCTACAGCCTTCTAACAATATCCTAGCTGATAGAATTTGGCCTAAGGTTGACCGGCTATTCCTGCCACCATTTTGATTGTATCTTAAATATGGGTCAATTACTGACGCCAGCCTTTTATGTAGAATCTTATTATTAGCTTTTCCTGCAGTACAACTTAAAGTGATACCCCTCTGTTGGTCTAGGTTTCTAGACGTGTTCTTGTTGACGGTGATGACAGCAGATCTTCGCCATTGACCCGGTACTTGTTGCTCCCCTGACAAAACGGCATTTATGATGGTAAGTAGCTCATTTTGTACAAGAGGTTCTCGAAGTGCCAGGGTGGGGATTCCATCTGGTCCAGGAGACGCAAGGGGTTTCATAGAAAATAGAATAGAGCATAATTCGTCATTAGTAACAGGAGAAGTATTATAATTGGACATATCAGGAGGGGAGAAGTTAGGCGGTGGAGCTAATTTATTTAACGATAGTAGACAGGATGGGGGATTATATAAATCATAAAAATAATTACGAATCATACTGTTTGCCTCGACAGAATCATACGCTTCAACTAATAAGGGCTTGTGGGATGGGTTCTTAAGACGCCTTATCTCTTTCCATGCTATACAATGCTTATTACTATTACTAGCCGTTTTTACCGCTAAAATTATAGCGTTTAATTCACGCTCGATTAGGGCGTTATGAGCGGCAGCGAGATCTATTGTTTTTTGATCAACAATAGATTGTAAAAGACTGATATTGTGTATAGTAGGAGAACAATCACGTAATTGTTTTTTAGCAAGTTTCAATTCATATCTTACCTGTGTGATCATTGCGTCACTGTCCCAAGAGACGCGTGACCATTGTCTTTTCTTCCGCGGCAAAACGGTCTCGGCTGCTTTGATGATGGCTCTGACCTGGACATGACATTAAGCGAAGTAAAACATGCTATCGGCTTTGTACAATTTCAGAGATTAAGCAAGAGGGATTTATGAGATAGTTTGACTGTAAATGTCTCTGTCACAGGATATCCAAGTTGCTTGCATAACTTTGTTCTCACTGCACACATATTCATTGTTTTGTATGGGAGAAAAAACCTGACCTTGAACCACTATTCAATTTTCCTAAATCAGGTGGAAGCAATGTAGGCTATATGTGTGGTAGGATCAAACCCAATCATCTGTGTTAATTTTCAGAAACATTGAACTATTGATATTTTTCTTGGAGTTATTACTCAAGAGTGCCATTGAGGATACAGTAGAGGATTTTAAGTTTACGTCATACATCTGCAAAATGGCTACTGTAGGGCTCCTAGAGGGGGGCTTCTTTCCACTACCATATTGACGTTGATGTATGAAGGCTGACATAAACAGACAGACAGACGGCTAGACAATATTCTATTTTTGAGCAGTGCCTTTTGCTTTTTTTGTAGATCTAGAAAGAAATATTTAACAATTGCTGCTGTTGTTTTAGTTATCTTGATACTTTTAATTGTCATTATTTATTTTGCTACAAAGAAGAGTGATGATGATGATCATAGGAAGGGAGGTAGAAAAGAAAGAATGGGATTAAACTTTGCAACGGCAGCTGTCGTGGCTGATTCAGAAACATGCTCAAATATTGGTAAAGATATGCTCATGAGAAATGGTAGTGCAGTTGATGCTGCAATTGCGGCATTGTTTTGCACCGGTGTTATTCATCTGCAATCGTCTGGCATCGGTGGGGGTGGGTTTATGGTTGGCTACTCGCGTGCTACGAAAACACCATTTACAATTGATTACAGAGAAGTTGCACCTGGTGCTTCTACGGCAGACATGTACCTCAAAAATGGCACATCTTCAACCCATGGTATGTCGTATTCAACATGTTATCAGTCATTGTATGTGTAACAATGATAAATGTAACTGTGTAATACACAGGTATGAGAGAGTTCCTCGGAAAAGCTGATTTCCTCGTTTTCCATCAGCTCTGAAACAAAGCAAATTCACCTAAAACATTGGTTTTGCGATTGTTTTAGCATTTTTCAAAGGATTTTCCTCTTTTCTTACTGAGCTCTACTCTCATGCCTGAATACATGGTAGTGACGAGTTTAACTGTAGTACAAACTCTATTATAACTATACTGAACTAAGACTAACTTACTAACTTGATCTGAAGTAAAATTTTGCAAATTAAAGTGAACCGTATTAACTTATTGTTTCATTAGAGAAAAGCATGATGCACTCAAAGTCTTACAAATCTGGCAAGATATGGAGCCTGCAAATGGTCTAGCGGTTTCAAGTCTTGAAACATTAAGATTGAAATTTTAGGCTTCAAAAAGTAAATTTTACCCTGTGCATCTGAGGGTTCTTCTATTCGTGTGGCAGAGATATGACAAGACAATTCCTTGTCAATGTTTAGCAGAGCCTTACAATTCCAAAAATAATAATATATGATATCTCATATTGAGTAAAATATCTGTCTGAAAATTGCAGTGAAATGCGTGAAACTTAAGTAACAGTAAAGAATGTGTATTCTTTGACTCTTTCACCATATATTATTATTAAACTGGAACACAATTGAAACTGTTTCAAACTGATGTCACATTCTATGTCAATGTAAGGGGTGTATGTGTTTTAGGTCTTCTTGCAGTTGGTGTTCCTGGAGAAGTAAAAGGAATGGCTCATGCGCACAAAATGCATGGTAAATTACCATGGGGTGTGCTATTAGAACCATCAATTAAATTACTTGAGAATGGATTCCCAATATCAAATGCATTAGCAAAAAACATGAAGTTGTCACGTGCAAAGATTCTGGCTGATCCTGGTTTAACGTAAGGCTGTTCTCTTTCAGGAGCAATGTTGTTTAATTTGTCAACATGTTATTAGAATGATTTGTTCTATTATGTAATTCATCTGTTGAATGTTAAATTATAATTTTAGGCTTGTCGGGGATGGTTTCATTTTTAGATTCTGTATGCCTTTTATAAAACGCTTAGTTTGACGTTATTATATGCACACTAGTTAATATCGCTGTTCTTCTGCCTGCAGCCAAAAATCATGAGAATGAGTGGATTGTAATGTTAGCGTTAAACAATTATCAAACACTTTTGAGCGCAGCATTGAGAATGATCAGACCAAGGGTTCTATTATCTACCAAAGCCGTAGGCTAATAGAGCCTTGTGGGCTGATAATTCTCAATGTCACACGAGATAACGAGTTTGATAATTTTTTTATTTATCACATAAATTATGCAAGGAAATAAAAGTTTAAACACAGCAACACTCATTTAAAAGTTTAATTTTTTCCCGACAAGTTATAAAGCTGTTGATTAAAAGCTGCAATAGATTGTTTAGGTATCCTTGATGTAGTTTTTGTATTCTGTTCTATTTTATCACATTCTCTAATTCTGCTTCAGATAATGTAACAAATCTTTCGTTTATCTTATTCTGCTATTTTCATATTAGTAAGCAAACCCCCAAAAATTATAAACAAATTTCGACGTCAGGAAACTAATGTGATGATTGACGTTGATGTGACGTAAAAGGTGAGGAAAAGTATGTCTGATCAAAGCCTTTATTGCATCATGACTTCACATCGAACCTATTATCATGAGTTACCGTTTCACAGCATTGAACATTAGGAATTATCTGCAATCTGTTAGCTAAGATCATAATGCAGTTCGAATTCTCAATTAGTTAATAATAGATAGCCTATTAAACTGCTCGTGTAAAGTTGATGAAAAAAATTTTTCCATATCACACTCATGAATTCCAATTAGTAAATCTTGAAATGTTCAGGAACTTTTTTCCAGTTCATGAACTATTTAAAAGGCTCATGAACTTTGCAGGAGCAGGTATTCTTCGTTGTTAATTTAATTTGCCAAGTAGGCTATTGACATTGAGCTGCATAGATTCCTAGATGGAATATTGACTGCCGTTTCTTTGTTATGATTTAGAGAGCTTCTCACAGAGGGAAATGGTACTTTGCTAACAGAAGGGAAAATAATACGTGATCCTAAACTTGCAGCAACATACAAAATTATTCAAGCGAATGCCAGTGACTTTTATTATGGAGAGCTCTCAAAGAACATTAGTGCTGATTTCATGAACAATTCTGGTATTATTACAAAAGCTGATTTAAATAATTATAAACTTCAACTCAGAGCTCCTTTAGCGTCAATGTTTGGTGAATTGAAAGTTAACGTAATGCCACCTCCTTCTGGTGGTGTTGTTGTGGCAATGATTCTTAACATATTAGAAGGTAAATTGTTTGTTTCAATTGGATTAATTAATCTAGTTCAAACTTCATAAATATTTTATTTACAATGTGTTTGCTTTTTGAGAAACTGCCCATAATGTAAAGCTGCTAATGAAAAAAGCTGGCTTTGTACTAAGAAATAGCAAGGAGCTGAAACATTCAAGTTCCTTTTAGAAATAGTTCCTGGAATGCTTATTTTATAAAACAGCTTAAATTGATGAATAACTAAATCCTGCCGGCTACTAATTATTAAATCTGCGTGGGTGATATTTTTGCGGTTTCTGTTTAGGTTTGAGTAGTATAGACTGACTGGGTAGATAGCGTATTTGGGCTACCGGTATACATTGAAGGTGGCAAGATGATGTTGATGTCTTTTGCCGCCTTCGAACAGATCAGGATGATAGTATCAGAACAGATAGTATATTGATGATGATTGATTACATCGTTTTAGAAATTGGATTAAATCCTAATTACGACAATGAAGATGAAATCGAGATTGAAAATTTACATAAAATGATTGAAGCCATGAAGTTTTCTTATGCGAGAAGAGGATTTTTGGGTGATTCAAGTTTTTTGCCTCCAAATATAACAGAGGTGAGTTATCCATCTTGTGATGATGCTATGTTCTATACTCAAATAATCAAATGATCAAATAAATATCTATCTATCTATTAAAGCCCATCCATGCTTATATCTTAAATTAAATAAATGAATAAATATATAAATATAATAAAAGGAGTCAAAGACTACACATTCATAATTGTTACTAATAGTTTCATGCATACGCAATCATCAGACAAATAAACTAAACATTTTTTTATAAATATATTAAAATTAATTGTGGTGGTTAGAGCATTGGACCCTGTACCGAAAGGTTGAATCCCTGGCAGAAAAAGCTCTATCGGTTGGCATCAGGAAGGGCATTTGGCCATTAAACTCACACTCTCCAAAAACACTAACTAGCTAAATAACCAATTACCCCGATGAAAAAGCTACAAGCTTACCCGGTTTGTGGTAGCATAAAAATAATAAATCCATCGAGATGTCATGAATTTGGGTACAGTCAAACCTTTTATGACATTGATCTACACAGCGGTCATCTGTCTATAGTGTTCAGCTTGGCAATGTCTAAAATATTATTTTCTACTGAATCAACCCTGTACAATGTTCAACTTTTCTACATCTCGTAGCTGGTTGTTATCTACAGGTTTCGCTGTATTTACACGATCAAAAAGTGCAGTTATTTGGAATAGTAAAGTTGGAAGATATTCGCAAGCTGTCAGCAATAACTTATTTTATATATTCCTAGATTGTCAATGTCATGTTAAACAAAACAGTTGCACAGATGATAGTAAAAAACAAATTCAACCCTGATAAAACATTCAATGCTAGCTACTACGGAGGATATTATGGGCCTGATGATTTTGGTACTACTCATGTTTCTGTTCTTGATAAAGATGGTAACGCTGTTTCTGCAACAAGTTCCATTAACTACTGGTATGTATCAAACATGAGAAGTTTCAGACTCTTAACGAATTTGAAATCCATTACAATCGATAAATATATTCTAGATTTCAGACTATTTTTTGAATTTTAATCCTCACCTGTGATGTATAAAGAATGATCATCATCTAGCAGGTAGTCATGTGTTCCTGATTTGATTGCTCACATCTTACTGCTTAATCTAGAGGCAAAATATTGTAAAGAAATTAAACACAAAGCGTTTGAGTTTGAATAAGTTTACCATACCTTCAATAATCTCTTTCCACTTTGTGATTTCCAAAGTGCAACATCTTGATGAGTACAGAGCTCCAGAATTCAGTTGATAGCCTTCAAAGTTTCAGTCTCTGGAGGCTAGCACAAATTCAGAAAGAAAATAAGGAAATAGTTGTATTCAAGTTTCTATAATCTGAAGAATAATTGTGTTTTCTTTCTAATATCTTTAAATTTTAGACTATATTGTATTCTTATGACGTTAACCCTGGACAACCCACTATGTCATTTTAGGTTTGGTTCTGGCTATCGATCAATGACAACAGGTATCATCTACAATAACGAGATGGATGATTTCTCAACGCCAGGAGTATCAAACTTATTTGGTTATCCACCAACTAGTTCTAATTTTATTGAACCTGGCAAACGTCCACTGTCATCCATGTCTCCTGTCATTTTAACTGACAAGGATGGTGACGTTGTTTCTGTTATTGGTGGCGCAGGAGGGTCTAAGATCATTTCAGCTGTTGCCACGGTAATTATAACTTGTTACAACATACAAAGATTCAAAGAAGTGTGTCTTGAAATCGCTCTACAGTGAAATTTATGCGTATAAATTAAATGTTAGTTAACCATTGGAACTGCATCAACTGGTCACTATAGACAGGCGGTCTCTGTATACAGGTGACTGATATGAGGTTTGATTAGATTGCAATTATTGCAGTAGTGCTAGTTGTGTAGGTTGAGATATGATAATGTTTGTGCTTCAAGAAGGTCCTTGTGCTGATGTGGCAACCGGTTTGGTTATTTTTCAGTTCTGTTGTTCTATTTTAGGAGATTTTGAATAATTGCTTCACAATATTGTTTTGATTTTAATTTTCTGCCTTCTTTTGAACAGGTACTGGCCAGAGTATTAATTATGCATGAGGATTTAGATAAAGCAGTCGAGGCAAAACGTATTCACAATCAACTTGTGCCAAACCTTTCTCAATATGAAGCAAGTAAACCATTTGATGCAGATATTCTAAATGGGTTGAAAAAATTAGGACATACAGTTGGTCCAACAGGATTCATTTCTGTTGTCCAAGCAATTTTAAAGGAGAATAACAAAATATTTGCTCATAGCGATTTACGAAAAGGAGGCAAGGCAGCTGGTTACTAGTAATAATGATGAACGACATTCTTACCCCCAGCGAAGAACAGTTCATAAACTCATGAGCTGTTCCATGAGCCATTTATAGAGTTCATGAACAGTTCATCAACTGTGTTTTGCAGGGGTAATGTTTTTTTTATATTTAAAGCACACTTAGTATATATGCTGTACATTTCATTTAGTGTATTTATACCATAATTTATTCATTGACTATTGATTTTTATAAATTATTAATTTTCAATTGGTTTGGTAACGTTTTGATTTTTTTATACATTTTACATATTTTGCAATTACATGCAGCGTATAACACATTTATATATCACAGTGAAACAATCATATCTTATAAAAAATAGTCATCAAAATCATTCTCATTTTATTATTATCCTCCATTCTGTAATACAATCATCGGTATCTATTAAACTATTCACTACTTCTTAAATATCATATACTACATATCTCTATACTGTATTAAATTCATGGTGGATGTTCTCAATAAATTTTCAACATTTAAAAAATGTGTTATTTTTGATGCAATGTTACTATTAAGGGATTACATCAGCCTCGTTTACGATATGGATTTCTCGTTTGTTGTTAGTGAACTCGCGGGTCTAAATTTCGATGGCCCACAAACAAGAGTGATTTAATCTTTTAATAATCATGTCATATAACCTTTGTCTGGAACATCAGTTGTCTCTCATCAATTTAACTACAACAATGATTTGTTTTCTAATTTAATGGGTCGTTGATTTTTCATTAAATTCAATTTGAATGAAATTCTTACGAATATCATTTCAAACTTTAAAGCGAAGAATTCCACATAACTGTTTCTCAATCATGTTTGCAATATTAGTAATATATAGTAAAAGTTACATCTGAATATAGCAAATCCCAAGCTGTTACTTTTTTGAATTTTCAATTACAGATTATACATTTAATTTGATTTTGTGAAAAAATATTTAATCTGTCGCAGCTACCGTAGTCGCCATTTTCAAAACATGTGTTCTAGCTGTTTGGTTAAAGCCGTGCGGGTATAGACCTATACCCGCATGCTTTTAGTGGTTGCCATGGAATCTCATGGGTGATCTTGACATAACTGCTAAACACGTGGTACAAATCCACCAATCATGACTAAGTTTTTTTCAAGTGATTATTAATACAAATTAAACGTTAAATTTAATCAAGAAGTATGCTTGCCTAACACTTGGACTATGGAGAGCAGCTAATAATTCTTATGTGAAATTACTTCGATTCTTGTAAAACAACTTCGGATAAATGCAATGAATTTACCTCTGTACTGAGGTCACCTCTATCTAAAGGTCATCATTCAGGAATCTGTCAAGTACTTGCATTAATGTAAATTTTTCCTTCTTTAAATAGAGATTAACATATCCATGAGTACAATTTATTGATTCAAGACTCGAAATAAATTAGAACCATTTTTCAATAAATCGATTTTCATATAATACAAAAATATACTTGAATAATAACTAATTAATTAATAATAAATGAATAATAACTAATTACATAATCTCAAATGATGTATTTTGTTTCATTGATCTCGGAGAAGAAGATATGACAAAGCATCAAAGAATTTACTTCGATCTTCAGATTTGAGTTCAATAACTAGAAGAAACAAACAGTTCACAAATTAATCGTCTGAAATAATAATTTGAAAAGGGACAAGATACAGAAGTGTTGTGGTCTTTTTGTTTTATTTTTATATACCTCTCTCTGTGCAATGCAATTAATTTGACATTTTACAAACATTTTTATGTATAGGAGATAAGATGATGACAAAGATTATTTGTTTCTGAAATAACTGATAATTTGATCATGCAAATGTTGGGAGCACACACTCAACACCAGATCATACCACTATGAATGAAATAGATTCGTAATGGGATAGAGCAACAACGGTTTCCGTTGGAAAATTTCTCTTTCAAATAAATTATTGATGGTGATGTATATCAACTGAAAACATTGTTTGGCGAAAGTTTGAAGTCCGATAAGAAATGACGGTGATGTCTATGTTTTTAGAATTGGTCAGAGAAAACATTGAAGTCTAAAAAGTATTATAACATTGATAAATCTGTCATTTTTTTTTTCATGTATTTCTTAACTTACAAAACAATGTTTTCAGTTGATATACATCAGAATTAATCATATATTTGAAAAAGTTTTCAGTAGAAATCCTCCCCATTATGTAGATGATTGCTTTATTACGATGTTCCATCCATATGATACTGTAATGCCACACCATCAGCATGATTACATTGTGATTAGAAGACGAATTACAACTTACTTGTAGAATCGAATAAATCATGAGATGATCGCGATTTTGCTTTGGCGGCAGCATGTTCAAATGCAGCACCAAAGAAACTGTAAAACAAAATATAATCGTGTAATAAATAATAATAATAATTATAATAATAATAATAATAATAATATGTAATAAATCCATACTTTTTAGATGACTCTTCGGCCAATGGTGGAATACCGATAACTAAACAAGTACCTAAACACAATGTAACAACATCAAATATTCATCATCAGATTTGTACAGTTTTTGTCCTCGATCATGAATGCATCAACAACATAACGAATACAATCTATGTTTTGCTTTGATAGCAACTATAACCAGAGAGGGGGTAATTAATAACAAGATTAAATGTCAGGTGCCATTTTTGTCCATGCCAAAATTAAATAGTTTTTATCCTTATAATTCCTTAAATTATTAGGAGAGTTGCCCCCCGTCCCTTGTGGTGCCTCATCTAAAAAATTATTTTACAGGAGTTTACGCTTTGTTATGTTTGCTAAATCCCTGAAGTTGTGTTACTTGTATACACATCATTAGAACACAATTAGAACATTTGCATCGCGACTAGAACAGTTTATTCCAGCAGCTGATAAATGGCAAAAGTTACCACACCCACCTTTTTCCTCATTGTATGGAGTTGAGAGAACAAATGGTAAAGTGACAGCTCTTTTATTTTTGGTCTAAACAAGAAAATGTAATTATTTAATAATATCCTAATCAACATTATGAATTGTGAAGTGATGATAATTGTTTGCGTACCATAACTGCATAGGCATTGAGTGTGAATCGCGCCAAATTCGAGACAGCACCTGGTTTATTAAACAATTTAGCACTTGGCGTGCCCTGAAGAGGAATTAGGTGGAAAATAATTATAAAAAATTTTGGAGAGACAAAGATCTAATAGATCCCGTCTGCGCAATTTTACTTTCATAAATAATAGTCACCCTGATGTCTGCCCCAGTGAAAAACAGTTCATGAACTTATCATGGCAATTCATGAAACTGTTCAGAAAAAGTTCATGAAGAAGCATGAACAAGGGATGAACAAGTTCAGAAAAATTCGGTAATTGAATGTTCATGAACAGTTCATAAACTCATGAACTATTTTTCACAGAGGTGGTGAATTTCAGTACCATCTCAGTACATAATACCATCCAGGTATGTTTGTGGAAGGTTTTCAGCAGCAATTCAATACATCCAATGAATGAGCTTCATGGATTATTTATGAACAGTTTATTAAAACAGAACATGCCATTCAAAGTTCATGAACATACTTGGCAAGGGAAATATGTGATTGATCATCGTACCTCTCTGATATGGGAATATAGAAATGGTCCAGCACACACTATTTGATGCATATCAATAAGTGATCGTATTTGTTCAACAATTGCCGTCATCTGAAAACAAACAAGCGATAATTGATAGCTAACAGCATATTAGAAATCCAGTAGCCTTAAAACTAAATAATAGGACTGGGATCTATAGCAGGCCAGTGGGGCCTCAATTTCATATAATAATATTAGTCATTGAAATCTCTGGTTATTATGTCTACCAGACAAAATAATGCAGCCTCAACAGATGTGAAACATGTTGTTTCTCCACCGAGAGACTTATCTGTGACTTATCTGTGACTTTTATGATACAGTATATCACCAATCCACCTGACGTCTCCTTTTACTGAATTTGGTTCTACTTTGTTACCATCAAGAATGAAATTACGAATAATAATAATAATAATAACTAATAATAATGATTAAAAGTAATGATTAACAATCAAACTTCACACGCTTGAATTTGATACCTTCAACAAAGTTTTACAAATAATTCTTTATAACATTGTATGTATAGCTGTATCTAACAGATGTATAGCTTCATAACATTTACCGGGCATTAATTACCTGCAGTTTTGAAGCGTCAATACCATTTGCTAGCTGCAACGTGTTTTCTCTAAAATGAAATATAAATGAAATACGCTGCATGTCAAATGGAGTCAACTGCATTCGATACGTTAATTTAGGCAGGTACAAGAACACTTTACAACTGCTGAAATCCCTTCGCTCTTGTAAGCAATTTTCTGTCTATTTATCTTCCTCTCCGAACAACAGTTCATGAACTTTTCATGAATGTTAAATGGCCCCATTTCCGTGAACTATTTCATGAACTGTTCATGGCAATCAATGAACTGTTCATAAAATGTTTATGAACAAGTTCATGAAAATGGTTATCGAGCCAATTAACATTCATGAAGTTGTGATCTGTTTTTTGCAGGGGTTTGCACACAAAGGCCTTAACTGTGTATATCGTCAACTAGCTGAACATCATTTAAAAACATGATCTCCTGTTTATACATCATGGAATAATTGTGATTTTACATCAACCAACATTTTTCTCAAGATAATGTTCCATCGCTATACATTTGCCTGGTCTATGCTGGATACATTTGAAATAGTTTCTACACGTTATATATAAATGTTTAAGAACTTTTTTGCAGTTTTATTACTTTGTCAAAATACTTTGATACTGGATTGTTCTGTGAATATTTTTTATAATAATAATTGGACATCGATCGTAAATTTAACATGATATATTATCCTAGTCTACCATCCAGCAATTAGCAAATACTAATTAGCCAATTAATTGACAATGCTTACTGTTCCAATGTGTCCATGGCAACAAGAAATCTGTCTGTTTGTTCGTCTTCTGTATCCTTAACATGTAAAAACGAAAGAGTCAATTAAGAGTTACGTAAACAGAAATACCTGTGCAAAAGACTGACATGGCCATAGGTAACAGGTGATTTGTACTTGGTTTATCTTCTGTTAATTCAAAATGACAATTTTTATGTCTCCTAGACTTGACTCAAAATCCAACGGATTGCAAGTAACTTTCAGGCTCAATCCAACTCAGTGTGACATTATTCAGTACACGCTAGACTGCCTTAATAACTAAACACATAAATCTTACCCAAGATTCTAGGACAGCACTTGCAGCAAGAAACACATCGCAAGCACATATCTAAAACAAATATTTAAAAAATAATTAGTTTAAATAAAACAGATGTACATATTGAATAAAGTTGATTATCCTGAAGAGATAATTCTGTGATTTGAATGTTTGAAAAAATATTTTATAAATGAAGATTAATTCATAGTTTCCCTTGCGAAAAATGTGCTGAGTTCATGAACTGTTCATGAACTCTATGAAAATTCACCAACTTTTCATGAAAGCCAAATGGACTGTTATCCCAGATTTCATTTGTCATTTAATTGGTTTTTACCTTTGTCTTGTAACCGTAACTTGCATTGAAAGAGCCATACACCATGTCATCTAATCTATAATGAATATAAATGTACATCAATATCATAAGCTCTATACAGTGGAACCCGCTTATTTGCAGCCTGGCTTTAGAACTCCATAGACTATTTGTCTGTGTTAAACAATTTCTGATAAATGCAATGGCACCCCTTGCTAATTTTGACTTACACTTACGCAGGTTATACTGTAGTAACTTTCTTTGTGTAAATATAATCAGCTGATGTTCATACCAAGAACTAACGTCAGTCAGTAGCAACATAATCTAGTTTAAATAACAGTGACTACTGATTGAGACGAAGAGCAGACAAACATCATGCATTCTCAGCAGCTATAATAATCAGAGCAACAATTTTAAGTGTAAATTACTGAATTCCAGGGGCATCACTTCAGATCATTTTTCAATAGATTTCATGCCAGAGAGGACTTGATTGTCAATGCGCATCGGTACATAACATTTCTCTTCCTATGCAATTCCATTATGGACCATTCCATTCGAAGATAGTGTTATGTTAAGATACTGTCAAGACTGATTTGAAATTTGGGGGACTAGAACCATATTCTGCTAGATCTGCAGTCCACATGCTCTGCCATCTGAGACAACCCCCCCCCCCCCCCTATGACACATAATAAATGGTTGTTGTTCAGTGTTGGGATCTAGAAACTAGTTACTATATCTCTAGTACTGTATAGGTATATATAGACATAATCACACGTATAGATCATTCTTCTTTCTTGTTGTTATAAAAGAGATAAACGATATCAGTTATGTTGAATCTTGTGTATTCTATGACCCTTTCCATATGAGAACTTAACATTCAGCAAGATCATAAAAAGGTATTTGATTCGACTAACCCAAATTTAAGTGCAGATTCTTCAATCCAGCCTTTGACGTTGCCTTTCAGTTCGATATCCATTGACATATACTTCTGCTGACTTTGTGTGATAGGCAGTCTTTAAATGCATAAAATGAAAAACCATAAATAGTCACACCTGCACTAATGACCACCTGTATATAGTGGTCACTTTAGTACAGTGCAGCTAGGTTTGTATCACTGCCTTGGTGCAACCAAAAATAAGTGGAAGTAAGCAGGGTTGTACTGTGATATTTGAAAGCATCCTATTGAATTAACCTCTCTTTACATAGAACTCTCATGTTGGTCAATTCACCAATATCTCATTTCTCTGCCTGTTTTCTACAAATTTCATAGTTCAGCAATAGGTTGTTAAATATTATAATTTATAAAGTGCTAAATCAGTAGCATTATAAAATGCAGTGTACACAAAACAATAGGTAAAGTCAATCTGTTAACCACCTTGACATAGCGGCCACCTTTCTATTGAGACCACTTCAATTATATAATATTACATTTTTGCAGTTGATAAATCTGTAACTTGATCTGTAAGAACAAATGCTTATTAACAATGCACATTAACACATTTACATACCATTGAATACTACAATTAATATGTGTGCACAGACGAGAACATATAAAAAAGGTATTACTCTATTGAACCAGCCAAGCATATAAACACCGTATGTCTACAATGGTTATTTTATTTATATTTGATGGAGGGCTGTTAAATATGGCTTTTGATGAAATAAGGTCACACTCAGCAGAAGAAAACTAGTTCTTATCTCCAAAGTAACATTAGCGAAATTACAACAAAATTATTAAAACAAAAATTAAATTGACCAGATAAATCAGCTGGTAGATTACTTCCGAATTTCGCAGTGTCAGCGTTAAAGGCGAAGAAGTAAATTAATTTCATTGATACAGCAATTACTCACCCCATGTCTGCAAGAAATTCATGCAAACGTTTCCGTCCTTTCACGGTCCATAAACGAAAGCTGTAGCAATTATAAGATAACAATGATTATGATAACATATAAATAATTATTAAAAAAAAAATTAAATAAGATAAAATAATTGATATAAAATCTAGCACAATTTCCATAAAATAAAATAATTATTGTAACACTCCGAACATGATCAAACAAACAAACAAACAAACAAATGTGAGTAGAATTAGATTGATAAATTAATCTCACCCGCAAGCTGTATACTGAGAATGACAAAGACTTTCATATAGCGACCAATGTCGATATAAAATTAAACGTAATCTAAATTGGTAATTAAGGATTGCAGCGAATAAAAAATTAGGATATTAACAATCAATTAAAATTATATATTATTCATCTTTTCAAGACTTGAATGAAAAAGATGTGTGATACACCTCTTGATAATGGTCATCTTTGAATTAAATCTGGCTGCTCATGATAGGTAAAATGGAAATAATTTCTATAAGTTTTCTCACTGCAGATAAACGAGACAGCGTATATCAATTAGAACATTTCAGTGGTTGTTGGACCTTGTTGGACCTCGAGTGGTTGTTGGACCTTGTCGGACCTTGAGTGGTTGTTGAAAAGGATACTCGTTTTCAAATGATATCTTCATACTATTAATTGACGGTGCATGATCACCGTGTGAAATGTTATGACGTAATACATGATTCTGCAACGTGCTAGCGTCAGAAACGTATTTATCTCTGAAATGGAAACAACAAATGTTTAAGCTTCAATTCCTGGCAGGAGGACTAATCTTTGGCAAAGGGAAGGCCATATAAAATATACCAACCTGAATTAAACGCAACAACCCTTATTGAAATGGGTTACCCAATGTGTAAAAATTGAGTGGGAAAATATTAAGATGACTTAAAAAGAACGGTTAATATAAACTGAACTACTGCATATATGATAGTTCAAATTGATTGGTTGATAAGTAATCATTCATTAAAGCTACAACTTGTAAAACTTCTATCAAACAGTAAATGTTTGAAGGAATTTTTTGATTGTTTGAGAGACCTCTAGTCTACAATCAGATCACACAAATGTAGTTAACAAAAATTATTATCCTCATTTGTGTTGATGTTGAATACCATATAACGAGTTTTAATAGTATTCTGTTCATCGAATATTAATCCCGCAGTCTGTTACGTTCTTATGAGGTCAGCAATAGGAAACAGAAAACACAACTATTTTTCATATGACAATACGAAACATCAATCACAATACATTATTAATTATCACATGGCATCACAAGCACTCAGAACAATAACTGAAATACAACATGACATCATAGCCCTGATGAAAGAAAGGTTCATGAGTTCATGAACTGTTCAATAACCCACAAGGAAATGTTCAGCAATTGTTCATGAACACACAAGGAAATGCTCATGAACTGTTCGTCAATTGCTCATGAACCCACCAAAAAATTTTCATGAACTGTTCATGAACCAAAAATTCATTAACTCATGAGTTCTGTTCACAGAGAATATCAGAGGCATCATAAGAACAACAGTTGATGCAGAGACATGATTGAGCGCAGGAATATATGACACAATAAACAATATCATAACCAAACCCTACACAACAATAATTACCTGTCAATCATTTCACCCAGAAATTGTTCTGTTAAACCAACAATGGCAAACCTAAAAAAATAAATCTTGATAATAAATTATTAGGACAAAAACAGATGTGTGTCGATTTCCTTTCCTTTGTATATATACTGCAATACTATAGATACAATTGCATGAGCTATCAACTTGTTTTTGTGTGGATTCGAAGGAAGGAGTGAACATCAGTCACATTTATATGAATCAAGTTGAAATTACATTGGTAATTTTTTAAATCGAAGTTATATACACATGAAATACATTCCGAAACTGACGAGGAATCAATTTGAGGCCTCCCGCAGCACATGCATGCACTCTACCACTGAGCTACCAGTATGTGTATTTAAATATAGTCATACCATAATAAGTTATTGTTATCTTTACTCATTTTCCATGCTAATTCATAGAGAATCAATGACGCCTGAAATAATAATTGATTAAATGATATAATGAGAAACCTTCAAAAAAGACCACCTGTACTCAGAGGTCACATCTCAAGAATTGAAAAAAAACACAGGCTCAAACTAAGCATTTGTAAATCTTTATGACTAGTTCCTAAACTTGCAGCATTCAATGCCTCTTTATTCAAATTGGAGAGCATTTAGTACATCTACGATTTTAAAGTAGTTAACTTCCAATTATTGTAAAGTTGTTGAGGATGCAGGATTGTAGGAAACATAGTCTTATGACTACCCTTGCAAAAAACCGTTGAGGAGTTTATGAAGAGTTCATGAACGCTAAATGGCCCCAATGTTCACAAAATTTTCATGAGCAGTTCATAAAAATTGGAGCCATTTAACGTCCATGACATGTTCATGAATTGTTCCTGAGCTGTTCATGATTTCCTGAACTGTTTTTCACAATGGTACTGACACTAAAACCATGAAAAAATGTGAACTTTTACAGTTTTCATAACACTTTCATTTACTTTTTGCATTTTCAAGGTTTTGGTGCTGGTAGTGTATGGTAATGTACATATCTGTAGTCTTTCATTTGGTCCTTATAAGCGGTTAAATACATCCACAAGGATTGCTGCCTTGAATGACGAACAAAGACTTATGTTTGGGGTTAAATGCGTTGAAAATATCAACTTGAAGAGTTCACTTTTCAAGCTACCTGTTACTATTTTTATGTAAAATTCAAAATGACTAACTAAGACCTACCGCGGTTCCTCTACAAGAGTATTCGTAATAATCAAAAAGTATCTTCTCTCTAAAATAAAGAATAAAACAAAATGGAAATGACAAATTATAAGAAGTGACCTAGAGACCGAACTTAACAAAGATATTTAACATATCACTAGTGTCCATACCTCTCCTGCTCCCATTTCCGCTTCTTCATTCTTTTCACAAATTGTTCTTCCTTCAATAAAGACACCACATACAATGATCTACATAAATTGACCACTAGAGACAGGTGGTCTTTATATACAGGGTTAATCCAATTGAATAATGATTATGTATAATTAAAATGGCCACTATAGACAGGTGGTTGCTATATAGAGGTAGTCACTATTAAAGATTTGACTGTAATTATCTACCGAGATAATAAAAAAAACATAATTTGACCTTATTACTAGACCTGGATTATCTAACTTTGAATTCCTGCACAATTAGTTTATTATTTAAGTCTTGATTAGAAAGTTGAGGTAAAGTATCTCTCACCCGATTAGATTTTGATCGTTTTGCAGGACGTGAATCTTCGTCAACATCTGATGAATTTGATTGGTCAGATTCTGAATTCTCATTGTTTGAATCCTGAGAAAATAATTTTATTCCTTTACAACATATCAACACAAATATTGTATAGTCTACATTTTATAATTGATGATACTGACCACTATAGACAGGTAGCCATTATTTTCAAGACTAATTCAATAGAATGAGGCTTTGCGTATATCACTGAACTGACCATTGTTGACAGGTGGATTTTCTAATAAGCTTGACTGTGTTCTAGTTATGCATCATTACGCGAAATATAGTGTGTAAGCATTCAACATTCAATGTTCTGATTTTAATAAACTTTCCATGAACACATCACGATTCAAGAACTAATGAAATGAGCTTATTGTGTGACTATATAGCAACATTTCATCAACTAGTTTCACAGAGCGTATGTACTATGTGAACAGTATTACTTGAACTTCATAAAAAAATTAACAGCCTTGTTATTATAAAATGTCCATCCAAAGTTCATGAACTGTTCATGAGAAAAGTCCACAAGACTTCCTAAAGTGATAAACTGAGTTTGACATATAGTTAAACTAATGTATATTTTAACCTCATCATCTTCTTCGTAGAGTTTATCAAAATCAGGAATATCATCAAAAGTGTCGCCCTCTCGTATCAGAATTTTGACTTGATCTTGGTTGTAGACATTGTCAAGATCCAATGGTCGATGACTACAGAAAAAAAATCACAACAAAATGAAAATTTATAATGGATGTAGGCAAATATAGTTAAACTAGAAACAAATTCTGCACCTTCTAAATAACAGATGTTTTCTTGGAATTTTGAATGTTGATATTGAAAATGAAGGCTAAACAATTAACTCATGTTGAAACAGTATATTAACTGATTCATGAACGTGAAATTGCCCAAAAGTTCATGAACTGAACTGTTCATGAACTTTTGGGCAATTTCACGTTCATGAACCAGTTCATGAACCAGTTCATGAAGTGTTCATGAACTCTTTGTGATTGTTCATGAACTGTTCATGAACTGTTCATGAACTGTTCATGAACCAACAAAAATGTTCATGAACTGTTCATGAAATTTGTGAATTATTCAATGAACTGTGCATGAACTCATGGATTTTTTTCTTTTGGATTTATCATTTTTCCACAAACCGGGTAAGCTTACAGTTTTTTTCACCGGGTTGGTTGGTTAATTTGTTAGTATTTAGAAGATTGTGTGCGTTTAATAGCCGGATTGCCCTTCCTGACGCCAACCTATAGTGCTACGGACAGGGATTGAACCTGAGACCCTGCGGGCCGTGGTCCAACGCCCTAGCCACTACACCAAGGCCGCACTTGCAAACGAAACCAACGGAGGATATTTTTAAAATTGTATCCTCACTCACATGTGGCCTTAAAAATATCAGATGAGTTATAAAACAGTTATAACTCAAATACGCAATTTGAAAACCAACCGAGAAAGCAGCTGAAAACTGAACAGATACACACACAGACACATACTTTCCCATTTATAGTGTATGTGTATATGTAGGCTATAGATAGATTAATAATAATAATAAATAATAAATGTGTATTTATATAGCACCCTTTTGAGAAAAATCTCCACAACGGCGCTGTACATATCTACCAAAAAATTAAAATTAAAATAAATCTTATGTAATTTGCGGTGTAATCACAAATAAGATGAAAAAGAAAGTCACTGGGGAAAATTAATGGAAAATAAAAATTTAAGTGATGTATACCTGTCGACAACATAGAACATCACATCTTCTTCTGCCTTCAGAAAACTTACCAGATCAACAGTGCCACCACAATTGATCATAAAATAATGTTTTATCTGAAATACAAAAATAAAATTAAGTAAATCCTATAAAACCTGTTCATAACAACCATTTGTATATAATAATAACATTGACCACTATACAACAGGTTATCGCTATAGAAAATCTAAATGAAATCAAATCGCCCATTATGCACAGGTGGCTGCTGTAACAGGTGTTTCGTTTGAAAAATTCAAGGAATTAACCTGTCCCCAGATGAGCATGGAAATTGTTATTAAAATGTTAAAATTTGTAAGTACAATCAGGGTCCGACAAAAGTGGGGATCCTGGGATCTTAGATCCCGGAAGGCTAGAGCAAATTCAGAAGAAAATTGATAATTTTCTGATTTTTAGGCCAAACCTCAACAAAAAATTCAGAAGAAAATGGGCAATATTTTCAAGATTCCGGAAGGCTAAACCTTTTATCGGACACTGAGTACAATAGTTAGTATTTCTGTATCTGTCTTATCTTTCTATCACCATCATCATTTATTCAGCATACAATCATGTTAAAATGTTGTTACCAAAACTTAAATTTGTCCCACGACACGACGGGTAACATGTTGAATTGTTTAATTCAAAATTGTCATTATACAAATAATAAGTTCCATTCATTCTTCTAACCCTGTTTCTTCTCTTCATAACATTATGTTTATAACTGTACAGTGTAACCTGTATATAACTGCCATCTTTAAGATGTAGATTAATTGACCACTATAGACAGGTGGCCTTTATATACAGGGTTGATCCAATAGCTAGAGTAACCATTATAGACAGGTGGCCTCCATATATAGGTGAGCTCTATAACAGGCATGACTGTATTGTTTCCTTTCTTACCTCCTCGCAATGTTCGTTATAAATTTTAATAAGATCATTCTTTCCTTTGACTGGTAGAATAACATATTGTTGATTGTCTCGTTCAAACAACCACTATTAATAAACAAAACAAGGAATGAATGTCATGAGAATCGCGCTCTTTTGTAAAGGATCTTTTGAAGAGGCAAAATTATCATGTGGGTGTTACGCGCTTAGAATCATGTGCGTGTTTAAAATTCCGATTATCGTTCGTATTGTTTCTGTGCCAGCCATGAGTGTTAAATTATGTTAAGCCTGTTTCAAAATTGAGCTTGTAGCTGCCGTAGGTAAATGTTACCCCTTTAACAATGAGGAAAAAGTCATGCATCATGCAGGATTTCTGTATTAAGAGGTTGTTAGCACAGAAAATAGACCAAATTAAGTAATGCATTAATTGAAGTGATCACTATGATTGCGACCACGGAGCTGTTACTTGTATACTCAAATGATTAATTAGCTCACCTAGCCATCAAATGATTAACCACATCGCTCACCTTTATAATCTTACAACCACAAAGCGCATCAACGTCTAACCCAACAAGAATGCAGATTCGCTATAAAAACCAATTAAATTGATTACATTACCATATAAAAATGTGGTAATTGTTTCAATGTACCTATACGGACATCTATAAATCCTATAATTACGCAGAGACACGGGGGAGGGAGTTAGGCTATTGAAATTTGTTAAAGATTAGGTGATCTTTAGAACCAGATTGAAAATATTGAAATTTGGGAGCTTGGGATTTAATTAAATTTAGTTGAGATCTCAGACTTGCACAACAAACTTTTCAGTTTGGCCTTAATTAAACGGGGGATTTTGCAAGAGACATATTTACTGACTTCGAAGAACTGTGAGCGAACATGCCTCATGAATCCAAGCCAGATGGTGGTCCACTGAGTTCTGACCTCGTTCAGACGACCAAGGAATCTGACTAGCCTACCTGACTGAATGAATGATTTGATACCTGCATATTGCATTTCGAATATCATGTGATCTAAGCCAGTAAGTAACGCGCAAGATAAAAAATTAAGTAAGTCGCATAGGCCTAGAGCGTAGAGCCTAGACCAAATTTCCAAAACAGGACAATAATAAATAGTTCATTTTGGGGTTTGATTTCGGAACCATTACATTAAATTTCATCTAAAAATATATTTCAGTTTACCCAATGTAATATACCTGGTCTGTTAACGTCTCGTATATTTCTTCTCTGACACGTTCCACAAACATAATTGAAGATTTAAATCGAAATCATTGTGAAATAAAAATTAGAAGTAAACAATCGAGCACATCTTTCTTTTGGCGGGAAACGACTAACCTCAATCTCATAAGAAAGTTCGTAACAAGCGAGGTGAAATCAAAAGAGGGCATTTTCTCATTGAAAACAAACGAAAGTTATGAATACTTAAGTGGTTTCTTCTAAGTCGTCAAAGAAATATATGGCTTCTTATCCAAAATTGAGCTTACAACGGTATCAAAATTATATATATATATACTGTAATGTATTAAAAATATGGTATTGACTTATTTTGGTTTGGCGTATTGGGTGAATTGCGTGAAATGTAACGATGGCGAGCGAAGATATTATTAGGGAGCGGTTCCCTTTACACTGGAATGTATGGCATGAAAATGTTCAACAATTACGTGAACAAATAGTCTCTAAACTAGTAAGATACATTCAATTATGAACTTAAAATTGTTAAATAATTGTTGAATATTGACATATAATCATAGTGATTGACTTTCTCAGTGTTTCTGTCTGGAATTTTTTAGTGGGCAGTGCCGCGATGGCATACAATATAGGTTAGGCCTATATTGCCATTTGCTATAATCCTACCTACTTAGGCCCCAGTAGCAGTAATGTAATTGTGTGGAAGGACCCTTACGGGTCCTTCGATAGGATACTCTCGTAATCCATAGTCCAGTTCCGAAGCATATCTCTCTATTAAACACGATTAACCAACTTTATTTGAATAAAAACTTCGTTTGACTGCCATGTTTTCAATTAAATTTATGCTTGCGTTCAAAAAATCAGTAATGTAACTTCATTATAAGAATGTCACACTGCAATATATGCCCACAAAGTTATGACCTGATAAGTATTTAGTAAAATGACTGTTCACAGACTGGGTTGACCTGATATAGCTTGATTGAAGTGATCACGATGTATTTATGTATTTATTGATGCAGAGCACACGATCCCCGGGACACGATCTCTGGAATGCTAGCTGGTGATGTCACTGTCCCCTAATCTTATCAGCCCCACCACCCCATAGAATTGTTGTCTTTTCAGGGAGGCTTTAAGCAGGATTGTCAAGAATAAAATTAACGTTGAATTAAACAAACGCAAAAAAAGAAAGAAACAGCACAGATCTTTTCCCATCCGTCAGGAAGCTCTTCGAACCCCAGAAAGTATTTTACTGTCAATAGTTAGTGTCAAACATGCAGGTCAGTAGGCAAAACTCTCTAGTGAAAAGCCCATTTTCTCATAACCGCCTTTGCAGCAAGAAATCACTATCGGCCTAACAGAACGATTCCATACTTAGGCAGAAACAATCTCGTCCAATGGTGATTGAAAGCATTACTTCCTTGTGCATAAAATAATTAAGCTGGACGAATTTAACGGAGCATAACACAGTAAATAAGAAACAACAATAGGTGCAATCAGCAGGCAAACGTAATAGACATTAGACAATCATAATAGCGGCACGAACGATCATTCACGAATACAACTTTGAATAAGACAACAATGAGGATAACAATTAACAACCATTGTGTAAATGTGACAGCGCTACAACTACGTGCCCTGAGGCACAACATACCAGCGAGCGGACAAAATCGCAAGACTGTAAAAAAGTGTAAAAGACAAAAGAGTAAAACAAAGGGTATTACAGAAAAGGTTGAGTTTAAAAATTCATATAAAATAAAATACTTGATTGATCTTGATAAAAACAGAACCACGATGCTAATAAGTAGTGGAACATTCTAGCGACACAAACATAATCTTTGTAAAGCGCGCAGGAGAAACTATCGGCTGAAATTTGGGTCTCCAATATCCTTGGTTGAATTTTGACTCCGTATGCGCGGATCTGGGCTGGAGGTCGCGGCCGCTTCGCGACCGCTTGCCTGAGCTCGGGGCTCCGCATCTCGCTTCGCTCGGGCCTCCAGTTCCACGATGCCGTATTGACGGAATTCGTAGTCATTTTCTTACCGGTTAGGGGTTTGAGTTACACGACTACGCTTGAATTCGATGCAATACGCTTCGTGGAGCGAAGTCATTTTGACTACGCTAGCAAGCGTATTTTTTTCGACTTCAGAACAGTTTTCACAACGCAACGCATGGTGGAACTCAATCAATACGAAACATCGTATTCGTGACCATAGCAATTGCTACGTAGTCATGGACACAATGGAATTAAACACACGTTGTCGTATTTTACTCCTTCCGTATAGTTCAAACGTATTGTATTGTTTTGCCGTGTAACAGCTTCGTAAACGGTACGCATTCCACCACGAAAACACTTTTCAATACAGATAAAAACCAATAAGGTACCGTGGAACTGGGACCTTAGGCCTACTGAATGTTATTGGTAATAACACGATAAATAACATGCAAAGCATCCGGTATGGCTAGGTCAGCAACTGATCCAATTTGACTTCAGGGGCGCCATAAATCTAATTTCAACAAAAATTGGGAAAAAAATAATTGCAAAAGTAATTGCAATTAAGCAAAACACAATAGCAATTGAGAAGCTTGTAACTTTAAGCACCCAATGAGAGAGTAACTATAATCGTCTAAAAAGTGACAATTACAAGCAACATTGTTACTTTTGTAATCGTTATTAACTGATCAACACCCCTGGCCAATTGCTTGTTATCTTCAACGTATGTGTTTGATTATTATGTATAATAGTGAATGTTCCTGTTTGCTTACCGTTTTAATGTAAGCCTACATCCTACATAGCTGTTACATAGATATATTTGTTAATTCAAAGCAGATTTTATATTAATTTTTATATGACAGTATCCCCCTGATCTAGCAATTGTATTTCAGTGCTCATGTGATCTAAAGAAGAGATGAACTTCAAATAATAAAATTTCAGTAAACCGTGACACTCAATCACATATGTTTTCATAATCTTCAACATAAGCTTATACCTTTTATGGTTCTGCCATGTAGCTCTGTAATTATTCATTTTTAGTGTGATTTAGAAACGTTGGATCCAAGGGGCAGGACTCCATTGAACCTTGCAGCTACGCGTGGTGCCCTCCATTGTGTTGAAGTATTAATTGAGGCTGGTGCTGACCCAACAATATCAAATAAAGAAGGTTGGGATGGTAAGTTATTGTCTTCAGGACCTTATTTACATCGTCATTTCATTTTTTCTATTCATTGTCCCCGGCTCCCCTGTGAAAAGGTAAGCAGAGTTCATTAACTGTTCATGATCTTTGCATACTTTCACGGACTGTTCAAGAACGTTAAACAAGCCCAATTTTCATGAACTTTTTCCACAGGGGCTCTTCAAGAAAGCGGCAATCTGAGTACGTTTGCTCAAACTTTGAATGATTAGATGATATGTAGGCTTATGAATAATAATAATTTGTCCATTGTAATTATAGCTATATGATAAGAGACAAAGATGAGGCAAGGCCTTTTTCCGTTACTCAGCATTTCACGCGTTTAATTGTGATCTTCAGACGGTAATACCGTAATAATGTAATTATAGTCATATAATTATATGTTAAATAAAGATCATTGACATACTAGATGTTTTGATTAACATAAGTAATAGTTTTATAATATAATAAATAACATAAGTTAGGTGAATAATGTATAAGCTGATTAATGCCTTACATCATTCTATTTTAAGATAATAGATCGGAAACATTAAATATAGAGAATTACGTTATACTAAAAATAAACTACGCACATGTAAGCGTAAATCAAAAGTAAACAAACTTCGTAAACATAAAATTGTGCTTATTGAGACAATTTAATAGTTAGTTTTGTGCATATTATATCAATTCTATATATGTTTTGATGAGCTTGTCAGATATAAAATTGCTGAATCATTATTCTAAATGTAAATAAATAGGCATAGACCACAAATGTAAATCAGTAGAAGGTTCAACGTTTGAAACGATAGTTATTAAACAGCGATCAAAGAGATTTGTACAAAGGTACACTTTATTGTTTACAAATATATTATTAGTTTTTGTTACGAAGAGATTGTAGTTTAATGCGTACAGTCTTCGACGTTTTCCTTTTATTCAAGAGAAGACCAGGGAGAATAATCAAAGGATTTTTATACTTGGCAAAACAGTTTCAAACAAGACGTCGATAACGAACGATAGAAAGTTTAAGAAACCAATATGAACTTCGCCGATGATGCCGAAGCCATAAGAAGAAAATGGGAAAGAAAATCCAAGTTATTCAGCTTAGAAGTTCAAGCCCATCACAAGTTAGCGCATAATGACAATGCATCGATGAAAAGATGGCAAATTATGCAAGAGAAAATAATGAATACATTCATTGAATACGAAGCAATTACAAAAACATACCTGACACATTTAGAAGACAACAACGCGTTGAGCGAAGAAGTCGAAAATGATGTCGATTCGCGTACAAGTGAATTTCAAATAACTCACGACGAAATACATGACGATTGTTTCAAAAATATACGAGAAATACAAAGACAAGAAATGATCTTTGAAACCGAAAAGTTGGAATTAATATTGCAGCGTGAACAAGCGGAGACAAGATTGTCAACAAGGAGTAAAAATACCACGCCTGCGAGCCATCATGAAATAGCCTCGCAAGAAGAAGATGACGTAATGGTTACCGATGCAAACAACGACGCCGACGATAACGACCAAGTAGAAAATGAAGACAATACCTGTCAATCAGAGGGGCAAGTATCAACAGCAAAAGAATCACCGGTATCAAGCAACTACAACATGGAGATGATATCAACAAAAGAAATACCTGTATCAAGCAACTACAACATGGAGATGATATCAACAAAAGAAATACCTGCATCAAGCAACTACAACATGGAGATGATAAAAGAAATATCAAAGTCAGTTGCAGAAGCTGTCGCTATAGCAACCATTACAGCTGTCAACTCAAAAGGAGAAAAGAAACATAAAGGAAATTCTGTAAGACTGGCAGGGTTTACCCCGAATAATTGGAATGGGGAGTATATTGCATTTCCCACATTTCAGAAGAGATTTACTTCTGCAATGAAACAAGCAGGCGTGAATGATGATGACGTAAAGATTCAGTGGCTGGAAAAGACAATCCCTGAGTCTTATCACACAATTATAGAAGGAAGATCATCTATAGAAGAAGCATGGAAGGCCATAAAATTAGTAGTAACAGATTACAAAATAGCGGATGAAATGACATGGAACTTTCGAAAATTAAAACCGCTAATAGACAAAGATACTGAGACAATTCAAACATTTGTCACTACAATGAGAACGCATATTATGTACCTAGTAGATTTTGGCAAGCAAGAACGACTCAAGGATGAAGAATTCATCAGAGATCTTAAAAGGAAAGCTGGGAGAGAACTAGAAGAACAGATCGATGATCAACTATCAACTGAGAATAGATTGGCAAAAAAGATGGGCCTCCAAGAGGAAAAATTATCAGCCGAATATATCCTGGAGTTCCTGGAAAGAAGAATCCAAACATCTCACACCAAGAAATCAGAGAAGAGGCAACTCCAACAAAGGAATACAAGAAACAACGACCACCAAAGAAAATCAGATACAACTCAAAAGACAGCAAAGATGAATGCGTCAAATGTATCCAAAAATGATGAATGCAAATTGGACTGTGAAGGACCAAGTCACACTTTAGAAGAGTGCCCTGTATTTCAAGCTGAAGATGTACCAACTAGGTCTGATTATTGCAAGTCTAAAGGGTTTTGTTTTAGATGTTTGAAGGCAGACCACATGATGAGAAATTGCAAAGCTACAAACACATGTGAAAGTTGTGGAAGAAATCACCATACGTTGTTACATCGACCTTCAACATCCAACACCAAAAGAAATGAAGACAACAATCGAAGAACAACATCATCCATCAAGGGCATAGCCACAGCAAAAGGAGAAGAATCTGTTCGGTTGCCAGTGGTCAAAATATGGGTAAAAACAGGATTCAAGAATGCTGACGGTACACCAATACTCAAACATGCACTATGTCTCATTGATGGGGGAGCTGACACAACATTGGTAAGAAGATCATTTGCTGACGCACTTGGGATCGAGGGAGAAGACACCACAATCAACTATGAAGTCGTCGGAGGTAATTGTCACACTGAAAGAACAAAGACTTTTCAATTAACAATTGGTAGTCTTCAACCTATACAGCAAGCAGGTACAATAAATGCATATGGAATACAGAAACCATGTGGAGCAGCATCGCCACTAAAGAAAGAATTCTTCAAAGAACACAGTCATCTGTCACATTTGGAAAATGTAATTGATCAAAAAGGAGGAAATATCGACATTCTCATTGGGCGGGATCAACAGAAACTACATAAAGAGCTACACAAGATTGAACCAAAGGAAGATGATGTCAATGGCCCAATTGGAATTGAATACCCACTGGGATGGACAATTGTTGGAGTTACAGAAAAATTAAGTAAAAGAATGACAAACACAAAGAATGTATCATCTGTCCAAATATGTGCAACCAATGACGACGAAGAAGCAGCCAAAGTGAAGAAGATGATCACATGTGATTTGGTTGGTGTCAACGCAACAAAGAAATGCGTCTGCAGCAATAAAGAGATAGATGAAGCACGTTTTATTGATAAAGCCAAGAACACAAAGCTGAATGATGAAGGTCATGTGGAAGTTCAGTTACCATGGAAACCTGGTTATCCAGATCTGTTAGAAAATAACTATCATGAAGTATTTTGCAATTTAAGAAGAAAAACCAACAAATTGATAGAGACTGGTGAATATGAACAATATGCAGCTGTTATTGAAGATGTAATCAACTCTGGATTTGTCAAAGAGGTCAAACACAATGAAGGGGAGGCGGCATTCTATATTGAGCATCTCATCGTTGAAAAGGAAAGTTCTTCAACCCCCAAAAGAATGGTATGGAACTCAGCAAGGAAATATCATGGCCATTCACTGTCCACTGCTCTAGAAAAAGGACCTGACCTACTCAACTCACTGTTCAAAATACTTATCAATTTTCGCGAAGATGAGATCGCCTTCACTGGAGACATAAAGAAAATGTTCAACATGATTGCAATTGGACCAGAAGACCGAAAGTACCATCGATTCCTGTGGATTGAAAAGAACAACATACAACCAAGAGTGTTTGAATGGCAACGTCTGGTATTTGGAGATCCACCAAGTCCTGATCTTTCACAAGCATCACTTCACTTCTTAGCAACAACATTTGAAGAAAAGTGGCCAATTGGTACAGAGATTCTGAGAAGAAATATTTACATGGATGACATAGCAGATTCAAGAGCAAACAATTCAGAAGTAGAAGAAGCAATTATCCAAACAACACAGATGCTTGAAATGGGAAATTTCAAAATCAAGAAATGGCATTCAAACAACAGCGAGATGGAGCAAAAAGTGAATGGCAGCCAAAAAGAAGCAACAGATGACTTGAATACCATGATACTTGGTCATCATTGGAATAAAGACATTGATGTTATTTCACTGAAATGCAAAAGCTTACCAAAAGATTGGCAGCTACAAGAAAACTTCACCAAAAGAAATCTACTTGGTCTAATCGCAAAGATCTGGGACCCCCTTGGTATGTTAGCACCGGCAGTTGTCAACCTGCGTATACCATTCCAAGGTCTTTGGCGAGCTGGCTACAATTGGGACACTGTCATCAGCAATGAAGAAAAGGAATATTGGAAGGACAACATTGAAAAAGTTGGAAACAAGTTGAATACAACAATCAACAGATGTATGAAGCCAAGAAATGCAATTGGTCAACCAGAACTCCATGCTTTTGCTGATGGTGGAGAAAAGGGCTTTGGCACTTGCTTGTTTCTGAGATGGAATTTGGGTGAAGGAAAGTTCAAAATAAACTTTGTAGCAGCAAAGGCATTGGTCACACCTGTCAAAGGCTGGACAATACCAAGAACTGAGCTGGTGGCATCATTGATAATGGTCCGTCTCACTCAGAATGTAATTTCAGCACTTCGGATGAAACCTTTGTCAATTCACTATTGGATAGACTCAAAAGTAGTTCTACATTGGATCAGGTCAACAACACAGCAAATGAAGGCATTTGTGGAAGCAAGAATTGCAGAGATTCAAGAATTGGCAAATATAGATGAATTTCACTATGTTCCCTCTAAACAAAATCCTGCTGATCCACTCACCAAGATGAACGACGCTGACCTTGAAAGATGGCACGAAGGACCAAAATTCCTACAAAAAGAAACACTTCCAAAATTTGAAACTGAGGAAATTTCTGAAGAGATTGAAGCCACAAGGGATCCAAAAGAAATTAAGCCACCAAGGAAATTGAAAAAGAAGACAAGGAAACCAATGAAAAGTGCCAATTCATTGTTCCTAATAACAGATACAAAGTTAATGGATAAAGAGACTGCTGAGGAGATTTTAAAGTTGGCAAATGAAGCAAAAGATTGGACTACAGCAGTTGAAAGCATCAAAGAACAACATGGCTGTGATGGAGCAGAGAAGATCTACCAAGCCCTTCAAGCAAATGAAAATTGGAAGCATGACAATTTGAAGAAGCTGTGTCCATTCTTTGATGGTGACGATAACCTATGTCGATTGGGTGGACGTCTGGATCATGCTAAAGAATTCAATCCAGGATTGGTTGCTCCAGTAATCCTTCCAAAAATGAACAAAAACGATGTAACTGGTATATCAAGCATACATCGAAGAATTATTAAAATGATTATTGAACATTTTCATCACAAAACAGGACATAGTGGCATTAGACGTGTAAGAGCTGCAATCGAACAAGAAGGATTGTGGATCGTAGGAGTTAACAAGTTGTTGAAGCAAACCAGCAAAGATTGCCTATTTTGCAGGACAAGAAAAAGACCACTATTGGAACAACAGATGGGTCAAATACCTAGCTTTCGTCTGGACTCAAAGTACCCAGCCTTTTGGACAACAGCTTTGGATTTCTTTGGTCCTTTAAAGACTATTCTACGCCGTGGAGTCGTAAAAGATGCACATGTGGTAGTATTTGTGTGTACAGTAAGCCGTGCTATACACTTGGAATATTGTTACAGTCAAGACGGAGGCGAAGGATTATCATCAGAGAAGTTTCTAATGGCCCTGCGAAGATTCATAAGCATAAGAGGGATACATCCAATCCAATTTTACAGTGACAGTGGACCAAATTTAGTAGGAGCATCATCAAAAGTAAAAAAGATCATTGAAGATTGGGATCTACAAATGTTGGAAAATGGTGTTGCTGGACAGGGTTTTACTTGGTTATGGAACTGTCCAACAGCATCACATCAAAACGGTGTTGTGGAAATTTTTGTCAAAGTAGTCCGAAAAGCATTAGATGCGATGACAGATTGCTACAACAAATCACTGAAACCTGATGAGTGGATCACAGCATTATCAGAGATAACATACCTTATCAACTCTAGACCGTTATGGCCAGGTTCATCAGCAGATCCAACAGATATGAATGAGATGATTACACCAAATTCGTTACTTTATGGCCACAACATGATTCTACCACAGCCAGTTGATGAAGCAAAGATACATCCTTGTGATCGCATGGCAGTCATTCAAAAGAGAGTTCAAATATTTTGGAACTATTGGAGATCAAACATGCCAAATATGATGTTGTGCAGAAGCAAATGGTTTTCAAAATCAAGAAATTTAGAAGTTGGTGACCTCGTTATTGTGAAAAAGACTAGTTTGAATGGGGCAGCCCCAAGAGCAATATGGCCAGTCGCCATAGTAACAGCTACATACCCTGGAAGAGATGGCCTAGTCAGAAAAGTTCAAATTAAAAGCAAGACAGGTAAATATGATAGACCAGTATCAAAACTGGTACTCATTGCAACAAAAGACGAAATTGCAGCAAGATCTATTGAAGAAACTAAAGAACTCATCACTGCAATTGAGAATTAATCAAATATATCGTTCAATGACTTTGTTTAAGATTTAAAGTAACCTCACTAGGGGGGAGTGTTTTGATTAACATAAGTAATAGTTTTATAATATAATAAATAACATAAGTTAGGTGAATAATGTATAAGCTGATTAATGCCTTACATCATTCTATTTTAAGATAATAGATCGGAAACATTAAATATAGAGAATTACGTTATACTAAAAATAAACTACGCACATGTAAGCGTAAATCAAAAGTAAACAAACTTCGTAAACATAAAATTGTGCTTATTGAGACAATTTAATAGTTAGTTTTGTGCATATTATATCAATTCTATATATGTTTTGATGAGCTTGTCAGATATAAAATTGCTGAATCATTATTCTAAATGTAAATAAATAGGCATAGACCACAAATGTAAATCAGTAGAAGGTTCAACGTTTGAAACGATAGTTATTAAACAGCGATCAAAGAGATTTGTACAAAGGTACACTTTATTGTTTACAAATATATTATTAGTTTTTGTTACGAAGAGATTGTAGTTTAATGCGTACAGTCTTCGACGTTTTCCTTTTATTCAAGAGAAGACCAGGGAGAATAATCAAAGGATTTTTATACTTGGCAAAACACTAGAAGCAATGTTGAAACTACATTTATTAAATATTGAAAGGGGTATTAATAATATTTTACACAATTTCATATTCCCTTAAGAAATTTAGATATTGTATGAGTATAGTCTCGTATGAGCAAAAGATTCTGGTAGAAGATGGATTAACGCCCAATAATAAGTTTATGAACTGATCATGACATGAGTTCTGGCGTGTGTGTACTGTTCAAGAACACCCAAACGAGTTCTTGAAAGATTAATCCGTTTAAAAATAATGAACAGTTTTTACTGTTTTACTGATAATCTTAATCTAATTTGAAATTGTGCTTGCCTGTCTGGTATCAGGTCCCAATGATTTTACACTCTGCGACCTGATTACCAGTAATTAATGTGATTTTGTTTTCATTTGGCTATAATGAAAACTTATTTTTCATATTGCAGCGCTACAAGAGGCTGTTGGTTGCGGGGATCCTCAAATCTTATCATTGTTAATGCAACATAAAGAATTTCAAAGATTGACCAAACGCAACGGGGGTGTTGTAGACATTCTTAACTCATTAGAACAAGTAAGTGTGTAGGTTAACTGTTGCTGTGTCTATTATGTCAGTGTGGTCTGAGAGCCTTCTGTCAGATAGTGTTGTGTGATTCAAATGTGACGTCATATTTACCAAGTCATTGTATAAATAAATGGTTGAGAAGCTAGTGCTGTCCGACAAAGTCCGGAAACCAGAAAACTAGGTTAGCAAAAGGGTAGGAAAGGTTAATCAAAAAACAGACAATATTTAATGGCAGTCACTTTTTCACTTGTGATTGTTGTTTGTAAATATCTTTGAATTAGTTTTGTGTTATATTATTCTATTATGTTATTTGCAAACCAATGCGAGTAATTTTGAGAGTGACGTAAGAACACCTTTATTATTTATCTTGTAATAATTTTTAATGTCCCACATAATTGTTATTTCGTAACATTGTACCAACTTAGTAAAATATATAAGCAATTTAATGTAAAATATTATTTTGTCTCAGAATCAGTTAGTGTAGACCAAATGATGAATTGTTGGCTAACTTACGTATCCGTTACACTTTTAACCACCTAATCAAACATTAACCACAGAATTTGAATATTTCCAAACATAAATGAATTATGTGGGGCAAATTTTAATCTGAAACTAGCAAATCCTGACCCTGATCTTTCAAGATTCTGTCACAAGCAGATAGTCCAGCTTTTGCATTGACATCCATTTTCAACAACTATCAAGATTTTTTGTGAGCTTCTGTTGTTGTTGTTGTTGTTGATGATGTACTTTAATGAAAATCAATGTTAGGCTACAGATAGATAGCAATTAGTCTTGACGTTTTTATCATGCTAGTTTTTGCTTTGTTGTAAACATTTGGAATTCTATCTTTAGACTGATGATTTTTATTTGGAAATGAAATGGGAATTTACTAGTTGGGGTAGGTACAGTTTTTGTTGATGTATTTTTTAAGTTTTGGTTTCTTCTCTAGGGTGGCTTGCCAATGGTTTAACAAGGCCCTGCGGTCAAAGATCCGAACACCTAACCACGTTACTATTTTTCAACTGTAGTTGGGTAATTTTGTAACCATTCTAAATAACACGCAACAACTATAACAACAATGATAATATATTTAAATTTTTATCAAAATATATTATCATTGTTGTTATAGTTGTTGCGTGTTATTTAGAATGGTTACAAAATTACCCAACTACAGTTTATCGTACAAAACACGAGATCATATAAAGGTTTTAATAAATCAATTAAGTCAGTATTTTTTAACTGATTATCTATAACATCTTAAACAGTTTCATACATACTCGAATTACTAATCAATAAAAATGAGTAAAATAATAATAATAATGATTTCTGATCTGTTTTTCATTATTCTGTTTTCAGTGCCTTTTATTTCGCGTATGTGCCCAAGTGACACATACAAAATCTACAAAAGTGGTGAGTCAGAGATAAGCACAATGATTCATCATCTTGTCATATTTGTTTCTAATCTCTTGATATGGTTCAATAGAGTAGCTTTAATAAACTATTGCTATAATGATGTTTACCTACGCAATGTAGGCCAACATCCCCTTGAATGCAAGTCAGATACTGACATTATAAGTGAATCTCCTGCTCATCTGCAATTTAGACATGCATTTTAATTTACGGGATTTATAATACCATAACGATAATATATCATTTGATTTAACTGCTAGGAGCTAACGTACGCGTCGACACTACTTTACTTGGATTTGATCAGATGAACTGGCAAAGAGGAAATCAAAGTTTCATTTTCAAAGCAGGAGGTTTGTAGTTTACTTTTTTTCTTATTCTTTAGATCTTATCTAACAAATTTTCAAGACTAACTAGTAACTACTTTAAAGTCTGACACTTTCGTTAAATTATCTTTTACTGCAGTTGATACCAGTTACTTCTACGAAATTGATCGTGATAAGAAATCTTATTGGAAAGAATCAATTAAGACAGGGTAAGTTTAAGATGGAAGTATTTAAAGCGTTGTGTATCAGTAGTGTTATTTGTATTTGTTAGGTTCTAGTTGTCAGTGTTCCTATCCAGTGGTGTTTTGATAGAGGGACTTAAAAAGGATTTTAATGTGTTTCTTCTAATCATCCTATTGATTGCGTTGTGTAAATGGTGGGTCAAATTAAGTTTATTGTACTTAGCTGGTCTCAAAAATGCATTATTGAGAGCTCCTTGGATATCATTACATTGAGAATTTCCCCTGGTATGCATGCTCCAAGCATATAGAAGAAATGCCCCTAATGGGACTGTTGTTACCCCTCTAATTAGATCCAAAAAACATCACTGTGTCTATCTCAGTGTTTCAACAACAACAACAACATGATCAGATATATACTATGTAATGAGAAATATACAACTTTAATTGTGTTAATATTTATAGATGTTTAAGTCTGTGTATTCTAGTGCAGTAAACCCTGTATATAACAGCCATGAGATGAGAGGTAGATAAACTGATCACTTTATGCAGGTGGCCTTTATATACTGGGTTGATTCAATAGAAAATTTATTTTAGGCATGGCAAGAGTAACCACTACAGACAGGTGGCCACTGTATAGAGGTGACTGCTATAACAGGTGTAACTATAATCGTGTTAGTCCTTAAAATCGATACAACATCTACCTTCCTATGTTTTCTTTTGCATTGATTTTCATGAGATATTCTTTTTGACAGAGCAAAGAATGTTAATATGGCATCTATGAAACCGCCACCAGAAATGGTGTCTGCCAGAATGACGTCACCAAATGTTGCAACTGTACTTGACACTGAAAAAATTGCGTTTTCGAGGTATTTATTTTCTGGACTTACAGTGCGCCTGATCTTGGATAAAATTAGCTTCCGAGCTGACCTAGATATCAAAATACTTTCAAATCCCCCAAAAACTATTTCTGCAATGTGACTTATTTTGAAACCCAAAATTTCTAAATTTGGATAAGAAAAAGCCATTGTCAGTGATTTGTGCTAGCCTTTTTCAGAAAACCATGTTCATTCGCATGATCCTGCACTTTGTGACTGCTAGATGATTCTGAAATGACCACTATAGACAGGTGGTCATGTTATACAGGTGACACTTTGAACTGATTCAATAGATATCGTCACAAATTGAAATAATTAAATGAGACAATATCTTAAATCTGATCCTTTGTGCCTCCAGACCTGGAATTTAAACAATTCTCACAACATTATGCCAACAGCCTACAACATTATGCCAACAGCCTACAACATTATGCCAACATCATTAGGCCTACAATAATTGAATACCATTGATTATTTCAGATTGAAAGCGGGATTTCTTGGTTGGGGTGGCGACAGAGTGGAGAGATTAGGTCAATATGAATGTAAAATCTATAGTGTATCTGGAGTTGATTTTGTTACAAGAACACGTACAGAGCATATGTCAGAGGATCAATGCACCCGGTTCAAAGGTATGTTAACCAAAATCATATTTAATCACTTTCAAAGTGCTGGTTTTCAGTCAGAAGGGATCAAAAGATCAGATTGATCCTGGAATAGATGTAGATCCAAATTTAATGCAAATACTTTAAATTTACGTCAAATATGAAACCTGACCAACAATCAAATACTCTTTTTTAGTTCATACTTTTGATTTTAAAACCAAAATATATGAGCGTTGCAAGCTCATTGTTTACATCGATAATTATTGGTGAGTAACAAAGATAATAGATGATAGCGAAGAGAATAATGTAGGCCTAATATTGATACACATACAGGGCCAAAGAAGTGGGAATCCTAGAATATTTGATTTTGGAAGGCAAGAAACAATTTGAAAGAAAATACATGTTATGATTTGGAGCTCAACTTCAACACAAAATTTTGAAGAAAATGTTAAAATGTTCTAGGATTTTGAAGGCTGAAATATTTTGTCGAGCAAATATTATATGAATATTTGCCCGACAAAATATTTTAGACAACTACACTATTAATAATTTGCTATGCATTAAATACTTAAATGATAAAATGAGTTTTGCGGTTTGATTTCCAGCTGATAAACAAGCCGCTCGGGAATCAATGCCATCCTTTCTGCATTACCTCGAAGAAGAAGAAGAGGAGCAAAACACAGAGGTATTAGGCTACTAATTGACTATCCATCACATTGTAAGTTGTTGGGTTGAATTGAAAAGACAGATTAAATATGCATTTATGTATCGGTCAATTAACATTACGGCTTCCAGACCTCTTGGAAGGTAACAGCTTGCAAATTTAGTTGTAGTGAAATATTGAATTTCAAAACTCAACTGTGTAGTTTGTAGTTGTGCATTGACACATTCAAAATAACACTAATACCTCAAATAGTCTCTAATAGTCCAATTATAAGTTATATGATAGATACTTAATACCAAGATATTATAATAGAACCAAGATAGTCTAACTCAGATTTGTGTTTTAAAGAGTTTTAAACAGGCCATGATATTACCTTACCTTTGTGAAAATCAACCACATAAAATGTATTTAACATCCTCAAGTATTGAATAATTCAAATTTAAAACAACATCTTTGTCCGACATCAATAACATTCTCAAAAGTCTATCTTTGTTGACCCAATATCGATCATTTCCAAACATTTTGATCACTTCTGCTACGGCAAAATCACTAAGAATTGGCCTCAAAAGCTATTTTAAGATCATCTCGTTTTGATGCGAAAAAATTTCGGGGTTAGATTATCATACAGGCAGATACAGCATAGAATGTTACAGCTATCACTAATGTACAGCCTTTAAAGATTGAAAATAACTAAACTAATTTATATTTACAGTATTTTGATAAGCCCACTTTATTTAGACGATATTTGAATGTTAGTAAGGTATTAGATTCAACTACTTCTTCTGGTAAACAGTTCCACCATTCAACTACTTGATAACAAGAAAAATGCTTAACAGTATTTTTTACAGGTATTCATTTGTGACGTAATTTAAGAAAGTGACCACGAGTTAGATTATTAGTTAGATTTTTATTAGTTAGTTATTGATGTCGGACAAAGATGTTGTTTTTAAATTTGAATTATTCAATACTTGAGGATGTTAAATACATTTTCTTTGGTTGATTTTCACAATGGTAAGATATTATTACGACCTGTTTAAAACTCTTTAAAACACAAATCTGAGTTAGACTATCTTGGTTCTATTATAATATCTTGTTAATACGCAAAGGCATCGTAAACTTGTTACTTGTGTAACAAACAATATCAATTAAACGTAACTACTTCTGAATTATTGTAGCAATACGATAAATGATCATCAATTGATTTTAATTTTCTTTTTTCTTTTTTCCCAGCAGGAGAGAGGGAATAATACTAATTCGAATAGTGTAAACATTATTGAATACTTTGATATTAAAAGCTTTCCAAAATCAGGTAAAACATCACTAGCTATTCATTTCAAATTTACTTATTCTATGAACTGGTGCCTTACTCATTTTGATTAGCCAATGCATTCCAAAATAAGATCACATCAACATGTACTTTTAATTGAAATGAATCGTAATCATTAAAATAGAAAATGTAAGATAAAAGTGATCTTATTGTTCAATTTTTATAAAGTAAAAATATCAATTTTCACTTCATAACGTCAAATCATAACTTTATATTAAAAAATGATATTACATGAATTGTAACTGCTCTATGTTCATTACATATTCATTGTAATAGAAACAAACATATTATTACACGTATTATCCTCCTGTTGTTAGATATTGGAGTGGCGAAAAAGATGTCTTCAAAATCACAGAAATTTAGCGCCACTTTAGGCCTCTGCGATGACTTTCCATTGTCATTAGAAGATCAAGTTCTTCCAATCATTAAACTGATGGTGAGCTGAAATATTGTACATACCTTGTCCTTGTCCAATATTCATATTGTAAAACTTGGTAATTATATAGTTGTCAACTGCAAGATGTAAGATATACATACACATGCAACTGTGGAATTGTGAGAAAAAAAAGTGAAAAATATTTTTAAGTAAGCTTCATGATCAAATAATGAATAGTGGTTCATGAAGATATTAATTTAAAAAAAGCTCATATATCTTAAATCATAAATGTACAGAAATGTGTTGTCTTTGCTGTTTCATTAGTGCCAGACACCATAAATGATTAGCTATTTATAATGATAAATCAACACAAAAAATCAAACAGTCATATTTACTACTAATAGTTCATGCATTTGACAATCACAATGCGTGAAACTAATTTGTAGCAAATTTGTATGTCAATTTTTTGCGTTGTTTTATCATTATATTATCAAAGCAATTTTTGCAATACATCGATTATAACAAAATTCTCAATTCAGAGTCAACTTGGATTTTACATTTTATATTTCAGATCTATTGTTCCATCAACCAATCACAACTTCGTTCTCGTTTGGAAGAACGTGCTAGTGATTGAGTGATGAACAATAAACAAGCAATAACAAAAAAGTAATGTAGACGGTGTCGCCAAGGGTTTTCTGCTGAAATTACGAAGACCCTCCTAATCCCCAAAAAGATTTGGGTGTGTGCTCCGGCTGAGTTAACCCTCTTTTCCATTGACATCAGAAGCAGCTTTATACAGTTATATATTGTCACTGAGCAGTGGTTATGGGAACAAAGAGTATTGACCACTATAGACACAGGGTCTCAATTATTAGAGAGGGGTAATTCCATGGATGTACTTTATATAATGATATTGTTGTTACGACGATAATGTGAAAATTATGAAGCGAATGAAACTGATACTTTTACTATTTTTTATTTCTTCTTTTGTGTTTCAGGCCAACAGCAATTCTCATTTTGCAAAGTTAAGAGATTTCATTACACTGCAACTCCCTGCTGGCTTTCCTGTGAAGATTGGTCAGTAGATTTAAAAAAATCAATTAAAAACTAATGAATTTTGAGTCGTTGCAATTGACTGATATGTAGCTTGGGTTGCAGGAAACCTACTGGTACATAATACCATTACCAAAACCATAAAAAAGGTGTGAAATAATTTCATGGCGTTTCAAGGCATTTTCACATTTTAAAATCGTGAATATGAATTTTTTCTTGGTTTTCAAACTTTTCATGGCTCAAACATTTTTTGTTTGCACTCTTTTACATTTTCATTGTCTTTTCACAACACTGTAGTCTTGGTAGTGATACAGTATATCATTGTAATTTTCATTATACCATTGTTAGTGATACTTATTTGCGTAGTTTGACATCTGTTTAGCTCTATGACTCAACAAGTGAGGTTCATGTTGTGTGAGAGACCAGTGCTTGAATTCTGATCAATGAAAACTTATTATTTGAATTTGTATGTAAATGTGCTCAATTGTCCACGAAATGAACACGTACCTGTGCTATATGGTGCATGTATTAGTGATCATTATATAATTATATTTAATTGTAGGCATATTGCACAAGCCGTAATGATATAAAATAGCTCATATGCTCAAATATACAAATTATTAAATTATTGTTCTATGCTTTTTGGCCTTTTGATATCACTCATCAATTAAAATTTTCTTACTTCTTTTGATAGAAATTCCTTTATTCAGGATAATGAATGCCCGTGTAACATTTTCCAATCTAAACGGTTGTTCTGAATTATCGCCTGGCGTTGTGACGTTTGAAGAACAAATGCAATTTCAACCCAATGTAGATGACCCAGCAGAAAGCAAAGTTATCACTAAATGCATGATAGATAAATCAATATTTGATATTCCAAATGATTTTATTGAACTTGGCACGCAGTACAATGTCATACAAGGTAAAACACTATCATAATTACCTATATGATGCACGCTTTAAGCTTTATTCTGTAATATAATACTAATTGAATGCTTTCAGATACCTATCAAGACGTCCGCAAGGCTCTCGATCCGGATGACATTCTCCAGCATTTTACTTTACATTTTATAACCTTGTATTTACGAATCATGTATCACTTTGTTCACAAAAACTCTTTGAATTACCATGGTTGATATTTTCTGCTGATGTAGTTTCCCCTGTGAAAAACAGTTCAGGAGCTCATAAACTCCTGAACTGATTGTTGGAGGGGTTTAGCTTTGTTTACTACAAAACCACCAAATGTAACACCATTATATTGCTACATATTTCTTTCTAGCTAGGGTTTTCACGCTGCTTTTTTAATTCTATTTTTCATTGGCTCATTTTGCGTTCTATCATTCTCTCTTGATCTCTCTTTTTGATATTATGTCACGTTTTTACTTTCCTTGAAAAGTCCACACATTCATGAACGTGAAATTGATCAAATATCCATGAACTGTTCAATAACCCTCCAGGAAATGTTTTCTTTTATGGGCTAACACTCTAGGTGGTGCGAGACACACAAAAACCCGAAACATACTTCACTACAGTGACTTGTAATCTTTAACACTAGTATTGTTGATATATCACTATGAACTCTCTCTTGCCTGCTCCGTATTGTATGAATATAGAAACACAACTGAAATTGAAATTATTATTATTATCATTGTATGCTAGATCACCGCGATGCAGAAGACGAACTTTTACAGTTGGCCATTCAACAAAGTTTAACAAATTCTGGTCAAGACCCACAAGAGAATGTAACTGTGTTTGAAGCATTAGGATTTACACCAAATTATGACCAAAGTGAAGAAGAAGGACTTCGAAGGTTAGTGAATAAGTATAACAATTATTTGCTGGTTTAGCTGTATTCACCCATAAAAGCATTCTATATACATCTTTAATATCTAAATTGACCAGTGATAGACTTCTAGCTAGGGAGGGTCCTTAAATATTGTGTAGAATTTCGCTGGTATATACTATACTAACCAATCAATTAGAGAACTGTGTATAACTGCCGCTTGAGACCAGAAGAAATTGTGCAAGGCAAGGAGTGGTCAGCGAAAACAAAAGATTGTAACTATAGTAAAGGTATTTCATAACCAACCAGTCTGGCCCAAGACAACCAATGACTAGAAAGTGTAAAGTGGTGTGACATGTGGCATGATGACAACGGTTACCAATTGACCAATTAAAACACAACACTAAATTAGGTCAACACATGATTTAACATGGACATATAATTTAACTAGTAAAATTACAATTTCAAACGATAATGCAGACAATTATCATTGGCAAATAGATGTTAATATGACAACAATAACTATTGTGAATAAGTTTCTACAATATGGACAAACTGGTTCTAATCATAACAATTTAACTGTCCCTTTAAACAACATTTCATCAAACCAGTTATGAAATTGAACATTTTTTGATGAATTTTTCACAAAGATGTAAATGGAAAATAAATATGGGGAGGTAGCGATTTATAGAGGGAATAAAAATATCAAATATGCAACATTGGTATTTTTATGCATCCCCCTTTTTATCTGGCATACAATGTAATGAGGTGGTTCAATTAATATTTAACTAGAGTTGTTAAGCAAAACAAATCTTTGATGAATTTGTTTGGACTATTATGTTCAGCCAACCTGTTGAATCCCCCCTGTTTAATTAGCAGTTCATGAACTTAATCAACATACTTTTTAATGGTCCATAGACCTTTTGTGATAGAGACCTGGAACAAAGATCATTTACGTTGTATATAAATGCTCAACAGTGAAACTTTAAATTATGTAAAATTAGAATCATTTTTTTAAATGCCTGTACTACATTGTTAAATTCTTTTTGTTATGTACTCTGATATTTAATTTCTAGAGCAATCCTAGCAAGTCTTGAAACAGACGTAGCAATAGCGCCAGTTCAACCTGTCACAATTTCAGACGATTACATGGATGAACAATTGTTGCTGGCATTAGAGGTATCGCAACAAGAAGTAACGGCTACAACTCAGCAGCAAAGAAGCGAAGAAGAAGAATTACAAAGAATCATACAATTATCATTAACAGAAAAATAATTTAAAAATCCCTGTATAATCACCCAAGATGTTAATTATGCTACATCTTTAAATCCAAATAATGATTAATTAATATTTATTATTGATATGTGTATGCTGTTGATTCATAACAGATTTATTTTTAAATTATATCCAGCTGTGAGTATTAGGCAATCATAACATTTTATTGGTACATTATCACCCATTGTTTTAAGTATTACCAGTAGGCAACTTTGATAATTTTAATTATTAGTTTACCAAATTGACATTTGTTGTTTTTTATTTTTAGATGCTTAATTTTATTTAGATTCTTTGTACAGTATCTCAAATGATCGCATCACCTGTTATATAAGGTCATGACCACAAAGACAGGTTTCTGAGTTTTGTTACAATTTCTATGGTAATTTGATTTGTGATGTAATATATATTTGGTCATAAAAAGCATACATGTCAATTAAATTACACAAGTAAGCTAATTAAATTATGACCAGGGTCAACCCTTAATTAAGCAAGTTTGTTTGGTTGACCCCACAGTTAACAAGTATTTGATAATCAATTAAAATACCAATCCAAACAGACAGAATCAGAATCATTTTGTAATATGTTGAAAATTATGTAGAACATAGATGGCGGATAATCGAGAATATGCGTATACATAGCAACAAAGTTTGAGGGTTATTTCCTTCTGGGTTGCAGGTTTCCCCACTTGTCTGGACCCACGCGACTGCCCCCTGTGACGTAATCCCAAAGCAGATGGCAGAAGACAGAAATTACTTAGCATTCTGAATTTGCAACAAACATTTGTATCGACTGCACGGATTTTTAAAACACATAACCTTTAGTGGTGTGTGTATCCTATAATCTAGAAATGGCTTGGCAGTATGCTTTATTTGCTATACCAGGCTCGTATATATGTATTTCAATTATATTACTTCGATTTCCAACTTTACTGCATCGCAAGAAAAATGTCAAAGTCCATGCTAAACACATTAGCCATCGCGGAGGTAAGATTATGAATGCATTCCTACCTTTGAAGGTAGTTTAATCATTATCTACATGATATGGAATGTTAGGAATGATATTTAAGCTAAAGCATAGCATATAAACATGACTGAGTTATGTCTCTTAGTTGATATATTGATGTTTTGCTCAGGCGCTTTTAGCTTGCGACGGACGGACGCGTTTTTGTACGCTCCATGAAACCATTGCTATTTAATTGTTATTTGTAACATGTAATAGATCACGACTTATTGCCTAAACATCAACTGTTGCACCATATCGATGAATTTAATGTTTTTAATAATCTAATTCTTTGTCGTGATTATTTGTAAATTATTTTACTGTAATGATTTCCTTGCATGTACCATGTCTGCAACAATTTGGAACCATCCTGGACAACGTCGTAACATTTTTGTCGTTATTACAAGCAGTTAACTTCAAACAACCACCGTTTCAGGCTCCCACGCACCGTGTCAGAGGGGCTTAGGGTATTTCTGTGTTTTGATTTGTGAAATTGGTTAAATCTGATTTTGTAAATTTTTTTCATTGTGATTCGTGAAAGTTTTCATTTTTGTCTGTGATGTCATCAAATGTACTTCTTTTTAATTCTAGGAGCCGGAGAGAAACTTGAAAACACTATGGAGGCATTCAAACGGTAAGCTATCTACAGAACTGCATTGATCATGTACCCCATCAGGATCTCAGAATAATTTCTCAGTTTGTTGGAATCACTAGTAGACCTATAGGTAAGGGTAGCCTACAACTTGATAATACTTCATAAAAACTGCTTAATGAAAACAGTGGCTACTAAACATTATTGTTCTTTGTGAGTTTCAAGTTTTGCAGTTGATTCTTTACACACTATTTTACATTTTTACTTTCACTCAAATTTCATAGATTTCAACATTTTCTGCATAATTGTCTATTCTGGCAGTTCAATTAGCGGATTGTTAATTATATAATAGGCCTACATGCTCGTATCTGATATCAGTAATTGACAGTTTAACAAATAATCTAACTTACTTTTTCAATGTTTTTCTTTTGGATTTTTACTGATTTATTAATATTTGATACAGTTAAACCTGTTATAACGGTCACCTCTATAAAGCGGCCACCTGTCTATAGTGGTCACTCTTTCAATGTCTAAAATAGTATTTTCTATTGAATCAAACTTGTATATAAAGGCCACCTGTCTTTAGTGGTCAATTTATCTATCTCTCATGGCTGGCCGTTATATACAGGTTTCACTGTATGAGTGATAGATGTAGTGATCTAAAGTTCTTGTCTGCTTCTATTTCATAACAATAAAAATTAATTTGTTTTTAGCGCTTGTGATTGCGGAACAGAGATGTTGGAAATAGATATCCAATGTACATCAGACAAAAAGGTGAGTCGACAGTTTGAAACATCTGCTGCAAAAAATAGTTCATGAACCTCGAATGGCCTAATTTTCATGGATTAATCATGAACTATTCATGAACTGTCTTTTGCAAGGGATTACATAGACGAAATACAAGCAGTACAGTTAAACTTGCTTAATATCCTCTCTCTCTGGTAGGCCTACGGATGAAAAACTTATGGGATGTTAGGCAAGGTAGGAATATGAGAATTAGTAAGGAAAATGGAAATTAGAAATTTGTTTTATGTGGGGATATAAAGCAATGTGGGACATTAAAAGAGGGGATATTAACCGAGTTCGACTGTATCTCATAATAATCAATTGTTGTGATTTATATAATTTTGAAAAGAAAAGAAACAAAGTCCAAGTTTACAGAGTAAATGATAGAAGATGTTGCAATAGTCGTAAACGTCTTGTAAAGGAAGAGCCCCAGTACTGTCGTTTCATCTATAGTGAATGTTCCTCTATAATTTATGGATTTGAAAATATATTTAAAATTGTTTTTTGTAATCCCAAATCATAATAAATCAACAGAATAGTACTTTAACAGATTTTGATTTTTGAATCAACTAAACATAGAAGTTTGAGTAAAATATAACACACTTGGTGATTAAAACACATCTTTGAACAGTAAATCAATAACACTCTGTGACTATCAAAAGCAAAATGAGATGCTATTCTATACTATGATAATTAATTCATTTTACTGTAATTTGAGAGAGATGTTTTCAATATACTTCACTATTTGATTCAGCAATATGATACAACATATATTGTGACTATTCATCATGTTTTTGTTTGTTGATGGCAGATTGTGGTAGCGCACAACAATAATTTAAAAAGAATGTGTGGTCAAAATGTTAATATTAGTGATTTAAATTACGAGGTAAGATTTCAATGATATAGGCTACACTACATTTCTAACAGAAATCACCTGCATATAGCAACCACCTGCATATAGCAACCACCTGCATATAGCAACCATGATCTCATAAATGATAGATTGATATTGAAAGCTTCTAAAATTCTTCAAAACTCATCAATATTCTATTCCTTTGTTTCATATGTGACATTTTTTGCCGTTACTTTTTTTTAGTTTATTAGCATAAATTATGTGATTATCTTCTGTAGGATCTACCTCCAATCCTGGGCAGTCTACCTCTTCAATTTGACAGTAGTAAGTAAATGTTATATTCTCTCAAGAAGAATAGTTTGATCTAATAAAACTTTTAGAATCAAAACGGTTCTCACATCCTGAAATTTACCACATTTTATTAGAAATTAATTAACAACGAAGAGTGTCATTTGATGACCTCTCTTTGGTGATTGATTGGTAAAGAATGCCTGAGTTTTGTCTTATATTTTATTTTATTTTAAGGTAATCTGAAATGTTGCCATCATTGATAAATATCTTGTGCAAAGTACAAAATAAGAAATTCATTTGACCACTTTCGCACTTTGATCTCTCATGCATTTTTCTCTTGATACTGCTCAACACTTAAGAGGGGGGCTAGCTCAGATGGCAGAGCAACTGAAATTCAGATCTGATCATCTCTGATCGACTGTGGCTCAAATCCCCTGAAGGTCAACTCAGCCTTGACTTTATCTAAAACATCAAAATGAGTACCATCTTCTGATGGCAGATGGATTGGTCTAGAGGGAATTGCATTGTGAGTAGCTTCGGCGCATCGTTGTGCATTGACAATCAAAGCAAATCTGCCATGAACTAGGTTGAAATTGATCTGCAGTCTTTCGGATGAGATCAGTAAAGAGTATGTACTCTCACTGCTCTTAGCGAAAATAGCCACTAAATAGCCACTCCTCTAGAAACAGAAGAGTGGTAAGCACACCTTCGATATGGCGATACCGTCTCAATTACTACTTACGTACATACTTGATGCAAATGAAAGTTTGTTCTAAAACATTTTGAGTTGAACGATGGCAACAAAAATTACGAAATTTCAAAGTTTTCCCCTGTGAACAGTTCATGAACATTAAATGGCCCAGTTTATCAACGACGATTCATGAATGTATACATTGGTATGATGGCTGATCAACATCATGTTTCTAATGTGTTTTACAAGATTGATTAAAAGCTGGAAATAAAACGAAAAATAACTACACTGCAAATTGAACATTGTGTTGCACAACACACATTAGGCATGTGGTTATGGCGTTAGACCTCGGCCCGCAGTGTTTTGGGTTCAATCCTTGGCAGACCCACTATTGATTGATGCCAGAAGGGTATCCACCTATTAAACTCACGCATATCCTAAAACGCACTAACTAAACATGCCAATGAAGAAATCTAAAAGCTTACCTGGTTTGTAGTAAATGAAAAATCCAACTTCTATTTCTGATTGAATCTTTTTGTTTGTTTGCTCAGTTGTGTTATTTGTCTTTGTTTTTTAGAGGCAATTTGTCACGATGAATCAAACTGTAAAAAATTTGTACTGCTGAGAGATTTATTTAAAGAATTTCCAACAATGCCAATTAATATTGACATAAAGACGTATAGTGATTTTGTTGTTGAAGAGGTAAATAGAGTTGAATCAGGTGAACAGTAAAGACGTGCGAATAATATCCGATCAGATGTCAGATGGGATTTGCATTGACTTCCAACATTAGGATCGGATCAGACTGACACAGTGCTGTCGGTTTAAATCGGATTTTGGTTATACTTTACATTTCTTTTGTAGTTTTCTTTGCTTTCAACAACATCTATATCAGGCTCATTTTTAATCTTGAAATTCGGACCGGATTTCAGTTCCCATTCGTGGTCAATTTTCTGAAAATCCAACGCACACCTCTAATCTTTTTGTGCCCAAACAGTGTGATAATAGGTAGTTTGTAATATCAAAAAATTGGTGATATAAATATTAACTCAGCTACTCTGTATTTATGGAGATTACTTGTCCTTACAACACGCTCTACTTCACTCACTTTCGAAGCTTTGGCCAAACAAACTAGCTCTTACAGCGAATGCATGTTTCAAACAGTGAAGAAAGATGTTACTGTTGAGTTGTATATAAGTAGATTTATATAGAGGGCTGATTTAATAATTAATTGAAGTTTCTGAAGTGATTACTATAAACATGAAAACTTTGTAGCATGTCTTGCCACTCGGAATTCAATCTCTCAAAGAAAAGTAAGTTTATCTGTAAAACTTTCATGTAATTTATCTGTTTTAAATTTAATTTCAGGTTAGAGATATGATCCATGAATTTGATCGAGTTGAGATTTCTCCTTGGGGGAATTTTTCATACAAGACAACTCAAGCACTCTACAAAATGGTTAGTTACATTTAATTCTCATTTGATATTTTTAAATATTGAACAAGTGTGCCTTAACGTTAGTTCTGAATCTAACAATCTAACAATCTAACAACATTTGTGATTTTATGTTGATCAGTACATATTACACTACAAAGACTTTAAACCATGCAAATGCCAGACAAATGTAAAAAGGGAAAACCACAAATTTTGTTGGCCATGAAAAAGTTAGAAAACATGAAAACATCCATATTCACAATGTTAAAATATGAATACCGGTCTGGCATGAAAATGTCATGAAAACTCTATGAAATTTCACACTTTTTTCATGGTTTTCGTGTCAGTAGTGTTCTACATTGTATTTATTATAGTTTTTATAATACTACTATATGTGCTTCAAATTTAATTAAAAATTTGAAATATTGGCAGGTGAACAGTGTTCAATACTTGTAAATAGTAGGGCAATATTAAAAGCCGTCTAATGAGCGCTATCAGGCGAAACTCTGAGTACGTCTATTCTTTGACTTTATTTCTATATTTTATGTATAATTATAAAATGTTTACTTTTTTTATTTTATAGGATCCTAATATACCGTTAATTTTTAGTATGAGAAGATATGTTTCAACTATAGTATCTTTCTATATTGGTTTGCTTCCATTTCTTCCTATCAAAGAAAGTTTTCTCGAAGTGTTGATGCCATCCCCGTTGCTAAGGTACATGAGTCAATATTAACCAATCAGCTGATCCAGTTTATTAACTTTGAATGTTTTTCCTTCTAGCTATATCTGATGTACCTACAAGAGTTATCAAACAATAATCTCCAATCATAAATTATTTATTCTTTGGCAATTAAATCAATCCTTGTGTTCTTTATAAAAATGTTTATTCATGATTCATCTCAGTGCTACAATTCTACCTTTATTTAGGGCTGAGTTCATTATGCCGCTATTCATTGAGTCTTTGATCAATAACTGTTTTAGTATGTTCAATGATTAACAAGTCAATTTTACAACATATAATTATAACATGAATTTTAATGTATTTGTTGCATGCAAAACGCAATTATCTGTTGCGTCTTTTCCTCAGAACGGTCAATAAAGCTTTATTTTCAATTAACCACTGTTCGACCAATCAAATTGCTCAATTTCCGTATTGACCAGTTGGTCTATGACTAATTATTTGTATCATAAAGCAAGATTGAAAGTGTTTTGCGAGGCTAAACCGTCAAGGTCAGAAACTCGTGACATTTTTCAGCTAAGGTGGTTTGTTACAGGCGTACATTCGTTGCACATTTTGATTGAAAAGTAACATGGAAGCAAATAAAAGTTGATTTGCTAACCAGGCCTATCTGCCAGTTTATCAGTTTAATGATGGCATGTTTTTCATTTATTTTCCATGACGTGAAACGTTTCTGAAAATTAGGCGATCTAACGTTCATGAATATCATAAATTTCTGAAGGGGGTATGTCAATATTATCTTCATAAATGACCGGCAACCTTGTTTGAATAAAAGTTTGAAATCATGTTTGAAGTTTCATCCACGATATTAACAAAAGCAATTTCCATCAAGGCTGCAGATCACTTTAATCTCTTTAACTATAGATAATCTTTAACTTTTCAATGATAAATAATTGTGTACTGATGAAAGCATAGACAAATGAATAGCATGACCTATTTTGATTAAGTAATTAGATGTATTTCCATAGAAATTATTGTTTAGATCAATTGTTAAATGTGTTCAATAAATAGATAAATAAAACATGACATCATAGTTATTTAGTTAAAAATAGAGCACTGCGTGAAGTTGTATAATTAGAAAAATGCCGATGTAAACTATTTAAATTGTATACTTATAGAAAATGATGTAAATGTATAATTATGTTTTGCTGAGACCATCAAATGTAAGTAATTATAGATTATGCTTAATAATGTAGTAAATTAGTATAAATAACACGCTGTTTCCTATTATTATTCAGTATGGGAATAACGTTCAAAACCACTTAGACTTAGACAATTATAATCAACATTACAGTAACTTGGTATTATTTCAATTGTGGGAATTATATGTACTATCAATGGATATGGATTGTGTTTGTTTGAGTCTTAACTGTATTTGACTCTGCCCGTACTCATTAGAAAATAAAGAAAAGTCGTAACGACGAAACAGTTTTGAACTAATAAGAGTTTAATTCAAGAAGAAGAAAGAGTTTTAAACTAATTAGAGTTTAATTCAAGAAGAAGAAAGAGTTTTAAACTATTTAGAGTTTAATTCAAGAATAAGAAAGATTTTGAACTATTTAGAGTTTAAAATATAAGAAAGAATTTCTAACTATAGGAGTTTGAAAACAAAGATTCGATGAGCAAGATTAATTACGAAGAATAATTTTGTGAATCATTAGAAATATGTACTTCGAGAAAGACAACGAAGACATAGCAAGAGAATGGGAAAGACAAACCCAAGAGTGTTTAAAGTTTGGCGAGACGTTTAAAATACTAACAAACATGAAGATGAATTGTGATGAAAAATTGAGAACATGGGAAGGTATGTTAACTGTACTTGAAATGACATTTGGAAATTTTGACGTGGCAACACGAAAGGCAACTCACTTACAACTGTTCAACACAGAAGTACTTGACGAATGCCAGGAATGCTTTGATGTATTGCATGAAATACTCCGCGATAATTGCTTTGAAAAGATTGCCGAAGTAAGTTTATCAGCAACTCAGAACAAGTCGAACAGCGGTATGACAGCAAAGCATGAAAACAATGTCACTACTTCAAAAAGCCATGATGAATGACATCGACGCTGTATCGAATACTGATCAGGATCAATCCAGATTTGGAATTATCACTGAATATAGTGATCAAGAGATGATTAGAAAAAGAAATGAGAAATATAAAGAAGATGAAGGAGGATCAAAGGTAGACGATGTATCAGTCCCAATAGAAAATTATGGCACATATATTATTGATGAAAAAGATGTTGACAACAATAATTATGAAACTGGAATAATCAACAAGAAGGATAAAGAGATTGGAAATGGATCAGAAGGTACAATTTATGAAAACATGAAACCAAGATTACACAACGAAATTGAACAAACTACAAAATATGTAAGGTGTAAATATATCAAAATGTTTTATGACAACATCAAAGTGACAGAGAGATATTGTATAAATTGCGTAGAAGTAGATGAAAAGGTATTATTTTATTACTTTGGACCAGATTAGGCATTTAGTACTGCAAGTGATACATAATATGACAAATATACAAGCCAATTACCTGAAGACAAAATGAAACAATCATGTTGAGAAAGATTATAACTATTATTATATTTAAGAAGAATAAGAAAGTAAATGTTAATCAAATATATCGTCCAGTCAACTTTGTTTGCATATCAAAGTTACCTTGACTAGGGGTGAGTGTTTTGATTAAGTAATTAGATGTATTTCCATAGAAATTATTGTTTAGATCAATTGTTAAATGTGTTCAATAAATAGATAAATAAAACATGACATCATAGTTATTTAGTTAAAAATAGAGCACTGCGTGAAGTTGTATAATTAGAAAAATGCCGATGTAAACTATTTAAATTGTATACTTATAGAAAATGATGTAAATGTATATTAATGTTTTGCTGAGACCATCAAATGTAAGTAATTATAGATTATGCTTAATAATGTAGTAAATTAGTATAAATAACACGCTGTTTCCTATTATTATTCAGTATGGAAATAACGTTCAAAACCCCTTAGACTTAGACAATTATAATCAACATTACAGTAACTTGGTATTATTTCAATTGTGGGAATTATATGTACTATTAATGGATATGGATTGTGTTTGTTTGAGTCTTAACTGTATTTGACTCTGCCCGTACTCATTAGAAAATAAAGAAAAGTCGTAACGACGAAACATGACCCTTGTGAGAAAAATGATTGTGTTTGTTAACAGTTCATGAACTTTACTGTCATTCATGAACTGTTTATGAACACGTTATAAACAATCCTAAAACGTTGAATGACCCGTTTTTATGGACTTTGTCGTGAATATTGGGCCATTTACATTCATGAACTGCTCATGAACATTTTATAAACAGTTCATAAACATGTCATAAACTTTTTCATGGGCAGTTCATTAAATTTGGATCATTTAACGTTAATTAACTGTTTTCAAATGGGAATGCTGACAATGAATTAAACCTTCGCATAGCCAACACACACACATGTGCTCTTTAACTGAGCTACTAAATAATTATGCAGTAATGATTGCGTGTTGTTTCTTTTTTAGGGAAAATCTTGGTTTCAAATTTAACTTCTTATTACGAATAATTGATTGGTATGTATAATTTCTTAAATTTATACGATTTGATGTGAATATATTCTGATATACTTAATATGATTATAGATTATTGTTATACTTTGCAAAACTGAATTAATATCAAGCATGGTTTACTAGGATTGGTTTTAATATGTAATGTGTAAACATTGTAGAAACATTTTTCTTTTTCAGTTTAACAATGAGCCCTATTCTCATCAAGCATTTACAGCGACGTGGAATCAAGGTATTCAAATTTAAAGTTAATATGTGATGCCAGCCAGGGCCGCCAAAAGGGAGGTTAAGCAGAGTAATTTCCCCAGGCCCAACCAGGGTATAGGACCAGCAAGATTTTGTTTCTGAAATTTGATTGCCAATATGAGATTATATTTGGAAAAAAGTTTTTAAATGGCGCGAGAGAAAATTCCAAAGGTTATATTTGAAAAAATCTCCTGGACAAGAAATGTTTCTTATTGGCCCTGATGGGAACAGGACTGATTCATTCACTATCCGCACTACAAATTACACTTCAAATCTTGAACTTTTATTCTGAATAAGTGATGATGATGATGCAATCCCGTAAGCCACATTTAACGAGTGCTGATGTTTACCCAAAGTGATGATTTATTTATTTTGAAAGCCATTTATGCAAAGCTGAGTTGTAGTTTTTCAAATTCTTTCAAAAATGGTTATGGTAGATATTGACAGAGTGACCATTATAGACAGGTGGCTGCTGTATAGAGGTGATCGTTATAATATGTATATATACTGTATACCCATGTAGAACAGTTTGTGAACTTTAAAAGGTCTCGATGTTCATTCACAACACATGCAAATGTTGATATAAAAACAGGCCATTCAACATTCATGAACTGTTTATAAGGTGTTCATGAACAGTTCATAGATGTCTGTAAATTTCATGAACAGTTTAACAGAATATTTTTATTTTATTATAATTCATTTGTAGGTTTACTTATGGGTGTTAAATTCAGAAGAAGACTTTCAACGTGCGTTTATAAAACTTGGTGTAGATGGGGTCATGACAGATTATCCAACGAAACTCAAATTATATCTTGAACAAAACAAAATATAAACATTTTAGGATTGATTTGAATTTAATAATAATATTTGTATAAAGTGAATTTTATGGGATTTAGTAATATAATGGCATTGTTTTATTTCTTATTAATTTAGCATACCCGAAAGAGGGGAATATTATTTACAAAATTTAATTAATTATTTACAATATTTAATTTTCATGAAATACACTATTCTCTGTTGGCATGTCACTATAAATTCATTAATCAATTTATGAACGACGAAATGAAACAAACTACATAAAAACAATTCAAATCTCATTTTCTTCCATGTTTGCAACTACTGTAGCTAATTATTTACAATATCAACAATATAAAGACAATTCAACTATTCTGTTTAATCCATCTATTTATATTTACAATACTTTTTTCAATTTCAATATCTCCAACTATGCCGTTATATTTCAATCCCACACTTTCACATCTTCTTCTATCTCATATTTTACCCAGCAAAGTGATCATGTTTCTCTCAATAAATAAACATTTCGTTTTGATCCAGCTGCAATTAATGGTTTCTCGCTTTGGCCATTGCTATCAACAGCATAAACAGCAGCACTAAGATCCACTAGTCTTCCAGTTGTCTGTCAATTAAAAAATGAAAAATACTTATAAAAACTCATGCAAGGATCGCCTATTGAAACTGTAAAAAAAAATACATTACAGAAACTTTTGCGTATTCTTTCATGTTTTCGAACAGAATGAAACAACCATTTGCCACACGAACGTCAAAATTTTAATTTAATAATTGATGAAAAGTACTTTCAATTGATTAAAGGTCACTTCAGTAAATACGGTTCATGGGTTCATGAACAATCAAGCCATTTAACCTCTAGTCATAACGTTAACAAGAAATTCAATTGCAATTTATTTGTTTATGCATTATGCCATTGTATATGATGAACATTGAACATGATATTTGTAACCAATCAAATGTTTGTTTTCATATTTACCTGTCCTGATGAAACATTGATCAGACGCATCATATTGACGTTCGTTCCACCACAGATGACAGTATCTCTGTTCTTCCATTGAACACTATACAACTGCAAATTAAACATCACTTAGTAATAATATGACATCTGTTCAATTTAAAAATTGCAAAAAAAGTTAGTTTACAATATTTAGGCACAACAACTTATGCCTCAATAGGAAAAGTGTCCCATCCCTATGAAATAAAAAACAATTCATGAACGTTAAATTGCCCAATTTTGTAACGCTAACAAACTTTTTATGGCAATTCCTTAATTGTTCATAAAAAGTTCAAAAATAAACTCATCAGCTGCTTTTTCGCAGGTAAAGCGTTTCAAACTTCGATTACCCTGCAACCCTTAACTACCTTGGTGTCATAGGTATGAAAATTTGAACAGATCAAATCGGATTTTTGTTGGTTTCCAATTGGATTTCTGATTGTCAGATCAGACGTTCAATTTCCTTGATATTGTTAGAAGCTGAGATATTATTAGATAATTATACGTTAGGATTATACATTGTTCAAATTTTGATTCTGTCAAGTCGCATCATATTCTCAAAGCAGAAAGAATCCAAACATTTTCTATTCTGTATTAAAGGTATTATATGGTATGATGAGATTTTTATCAATTTTACAAACATACCCAATCGGATTATATACAGAGTCCTATTTGCATATATCCAATCCAAATCACTTGAAGACACCTGCCAAACTATTATAGACGTCAAAACATTTCACAATTTTTAAAAATTGTTGCAGGGCAAACATTGTTCATCATAGGCTTCATAGTTGCATTCCATCATCTCTCTCACAATAAATACACTGATGGTTTTTAATTCCTACCATGCTTGGATTGTAGTCAGGTGGAAGAGTATCAATCAGATTTCCGCTTCCATAATCCCAGATTTGGAGAGTGTCTTTCTTTCGCCATGATCCAGATACAATTATCTGTGTTTCAGGTTCTATGTCCAAGGCGTCTCCACAGATGTGAGGTCCTGATATCCAACGGAATGAATGACGACCGCTCACCCTCATATCCCAAAACTAAATATAATCACAGTAAGAAATTAAACAAGAACATTGAAGAAACAGAGGAACAGGAAAGTTTTTACTTTTAGATCGCAAAGGGAGAGATTACAAAAACATTATGATTTAGGAGAATCTATTGAGTCGCACTGATATCGAAATTCCAAGTGGATTTTAAGCTTCCCGAAATCTTCAGAAATTTTTTTTTTTGAAAGTTTATAATTGATATTAATAGTTTAATGCCAATTCTTAATAAAGTCATAAAATTTTCCAATAGATAGCAATCAAATCACTTTATTGACAATTTGACAATGCGCTTTGCTCCAGCAAGAAAGTTGAATAATATAGGCTATATTTATTAAATTAAAAAAAAATACATAGAAATTACCTGAATGGTGTCATCCCATCCACCAGAAAGTAAAACATTTTCATCAACTGGATTAAAACGTAATGCAAAAACACGCATTTGATGGCCGTCCAAAACATCTGTGTTTGTACTGAAAGAAAAAGACAATCATTAAAAACACACATTTAAAAAACGGAAGATCCTTTGTCTAATGTTCTGTCACCAGAGACGTAATCATATCATTACCATAATGTGCTTGAAGTTTTGATATTACGTTAGTGAAATTGAGGCTGTATCAGTCTACATACTCTTGAGTTTTGGCTTTTACATCAATGATCGTAAATGCTCTTTACTGATCTCAGCCGCAACGCTGCAGATCAATTTCAACAGTTTCATAACAGGTAGGATTTGATTGGCAATGTACAATGATACAGATGGACCTGTATAAAGCAGCCAGCTATGAGAGGTAGACAAGTTGGCCACTACAGACAGGTGGCTTTTGCATACAGGTTTAATCCAATAGAAAATACTATCTTAGACATACTATTTATAAGCTGTTCATGAAGTTCATGAACTCAAAAAATTTTTCCCACAGGTAATTATTTAAAATCCATCCAGTTTAACAGATTTACCGCAGAAACTAACGCCATGGAAACATTACAAGTCATTAATAGATTTATAATTTAATAAATCCATTATGTTTTCTCAATGCTATTACACTATATTTTGATAAACTCTGCAATATTCAATTCATTCGTCAAATGAACACTAATAACAGGTGGTCATTGTACAGAGGTGAGATAGTTCTGGATTTGACTTACCTTGGTTCTAGCACATTAATTCTTTGTTTACTTTCCGATGAAAACATGTGAATCTTTCCATCGCTAGAACCAACAGCGTAATGTTTACCACTATTTGCAAATGCAGCACAAAGCATTTGACTTGGATCTTTGTAAATTGGTGTGAATGTCTTAGATGTGACGTGCCATTGACATACGCGGCCTGATGCATCTACAAAAGGTTTGGCAAAAAACAATCATTATCGAACCTACTTCACCAAAATTTCAAAGGCATTGAACTGATTTTTATCAGCTTATTTGATTATTGTTTGATTGCAGTATGTGCATACTCCTTGTCTTCCGTTACAGTATTAATTCATTATGATATGCTCTTCAACATTTTATTCAAATAATACCTACATGTAGCAATCAATGTATATGCATCACTAGGGGAATGCTGACCCTTTTTCCATTTGATCGCTGTAACAGGTAATGACGGAATTTTGATATCATTCAAACTGTAAATATGCTGCCATGTTTCCATTGAGAATACCTGAAAAACATTATGGGTAGACCGTAAATTATCACATTGCTTGGTTGATGTGATTCAAAGCAATGTTCTTGTTTACCCGGGATACCGTTAGTCTTTGTAGAATCATAACATTCTGTCCATTTGAGTTGTATATGGTAGTATAAAATTCCTGATTTCCAATATAGACATCAATTTCAACAAGTGTTTAACTTTAACGCTGTGACTATTTGACCGGCAGCCGGTCATTTAGCGCCAAGGCTATTTGACCGGCAGTCATCAGCGCATGAGCAAAGATGTATACGTCACACTATCTATGTTCGATATTTGCTGTGACTATTACCAATTTGACCGGCAGTCGCAGCCATTATGGATACCAACGCATGCGTATAATGAACGAACAGTAACTTATAAACATTTCGGGATATAAATAATGAAAATAAATTAAAACTTCGTCTCGACCAGGACTCGAACCAGCATACCCTGCACTCTAGTCAGACTCAATCCGAATGAGCTACGCCAACCGACGACAACTGATGAAACAGAAATGAATTTATACTCGACCGAGTGGTTATCACGTGACTTGACCCTAACCCTAACCCTAAACGGGTGGATCACGTGATCGGACCCTAAACCTAACCCTAATACTGGGACGAGTGAAACACGTGATCGAGTGAATGACGTAATTGATTGTCGGCGCACGCGCATTTGAATCCATAATGGCTGCGATTGCCGGTCAAATAGACACTTCGTAAAGCCCCGGCCAAATGACTTTTTATTTCGCCAACATTGTTGAATTCAACAAAATCCGATGAATGTTGAGAAAATAAAAAGTCATTTGGCCACCCTCAACTTTTCGGATTTTGTTGGCTGATGTTGAATTTCGATGTTGAATACATTCAAAAATTTCCTCAACATTCATAAGATTTTGTTGAGTTCTATTGTTCTCTACCGATGTTGGCGAAGTGGCCAAATGACATTTTATTTCCTCAACATTGTTGAGCTTTGTTGAAAATATGAACCTTCCTCTGATTGGTCAACAATGACGTAGCCTGTCTCAGGATTGGTGGGCTCGATTGACTAGCTTCCAAGCCTCAAAATATCATCCGCTGTTGACGAAAATGAACTCAACAAAATCCGATGAATGTTGGCGAAAATAAAAAGTCATTTGGCCACCCTCAAGATGTTGACGAAAATGGACTCAACAAAATCCGATGAATGTTGGCGAAATAAAAAAAGTCATTTGGCCAGGGCTTAACTTTAAATATGTATTCAAGCAGAAATATTCATTACTGAATAATGGAACCCCCATAATGCGGGCAACTCATTCTTAGAATACAAAAGTCAAAACATCCCCAACTGCAGAAAATAATTCAAAGTGGAATATATATATTCTGCGTCATTCTCACCTTGATATCTCCACTTGCTAAACCAACCGCTAAAAAATTTCCAACCTCATTGAAATTAAAGCACATCACCTCTGCTCGAAATTCCCTACAAGAAAAATGATGCCAAATATACACACTATATAGGCCTACAGACATACTGATCGATACCAGAGAAGGTTCCTCGGAACAGGAATGCAAGAACGGACTTTTGAAATTTTTGGGAGCAAGAAACAGAAATTTGTTAAAAATAGGCCCCGGAAAACGGGGATTCCAAATCAGAAAAAACGATAATTATACTCTCTTGGAACCACCCGCTACTTATGTTGAGTGTCAAATAGTTTGCTTTTTTCAACAAAAGTTATTCTGCAATATTGTAGGCTATTTCAAATTGTATTGGCATAAATAGTTTGTGCAATTGAAAATCAATCAGAATTACCAATCAAAATTATCAATTTTTCAAATTCTAAAAACTAAAGCTTTGAATGCAAACGCTGTGCTACTGCTAATGTGGTTGCCCCTTGTGGAGTATGGAATTCAAATTCTGCGCTACTAATAATTGCCCAAGATACAGCTTAAATACGAACTTAGCTAGTAGTTAGGCCTAGTTTATAGGCCTAGCATTAGGCCATTCCCGATTTATGCCTTCAATTACTTATTTGAAAGCTATTCCATTTGAATTTTACAAGATAACCAGTAGAATAACGAATTAATAAATACATAATTACACTACAAAATAATCTTTTGAAATTAAATTAATTATCATCAATCTCTGCACTCACAATATTTGTATAATTTTTAAATTCCCTTCAGCCATTGCTTTCCGGTTTTGAATTTGTTGTGGTAATTTTTCATCATCAGCTGCGTCCATAATTGTGAGACTTCCTTTTCTACCAAATACGCCAACATGTTTAACCGTAGCTATATCAACCATATCTATGATTTTATTAGTGAATTATCGAAGTTCAAGAAAAGAACAACCAAACTTTACCAAGATAAGAATCAATTTGCGATTGCTCAGCTGTAGTCTGACATCTTGAGCAAAGCATCTGGCAACGACCGCGTCTGCTTACAAGAGTCTCGGAATGAGGGATTTTAGCGGGAAAACTGCATAACACGTGCTCATTAGATTAAGCTCATTTAATTTTGCACTGTGCTAGTACTGCAAGAGTAATATTATGGCACCCAAGAGAAAACGAAAAGCACCGGCAAAGAAGGAAGTCGATACAAAGAAACCTGCTGAAGACGATGGAACTACACCTGACGAGGCCACGAAGGGCAATGCAAAGAAACACAAATCATCCGATGGTGCAGCAATCAAGATCCGCATTGAAAGATGGTGGGTGTTGAAAATAAATGTGATCGTCTATCCAAAGGGCTTTAGACATATTGATACAACTGGATGTATTAACTAGCATTCTACCTAAATTTAGTCAACAATGTGGGTAATGGTTCACCTGGTGGTCTTCAGGACTTCAGTTTTACCATGCTGCATCATGGAAAGAAGTGCATGCATATGTTGCATAATTGATATCGTATGTCATAGATAAGACACAACAAGGAGTAAATAAGAAATGTTACTGATAAGAGGGGGTGCTCTGTTGACTTCCGGCCGTGGAGAGAACTGAATTGATTTCTAGAAATGATGGGTCCCAATGCTTACCCTGTGAACACATGTCAAAAATCACTGTTATCCCTGGTAAAGAAATATTTTAAAAACACCTTATAGATACTGCCAAGTGCCAATGGAAGATAACCTGGAACGGTTAAAATTCAAAATGTTTTTATCTTTAAATGTGGCTGCGTAATTTGAGGATGAATAACGATAGCTAGCTAGATCAAGGAATCTTTCCCTTTAGGCAATAAATAGTAATGAGACGGTATTGCCCTACCAAAGGCGCCCGTACCACTCTTCTATATCTAGAGGAGTGGCTCGTTTAGATAACAGCAGTGATTTTAAACGCTCTTTGTTGATCTCAGCAGACACTGCAGATCAATTTCAACAGATTTCATGGCAGTTAGGCATTGATTATCGATGCGCCACAGCTACTCACAACACAATTCCCTCTGGACCATTCCATCTGCCATCCTTAGATGGTACTCATTTGATGTTTTTAGATAAAGTCAAGGCTGAGTTGACCTTCGGGGAATTTGAACCACAGTCGATCAGATATGATCAGATCCAGAGTTTGGTTTCTCTGGCATCTGAGCTAACCCCCTTTAGGCAAACCGATTAGCTAATAAGTTCCTAATGCATGTTAGTCAAGATGGGCAAATTGAATGTTTCATTGGACCCTCGTTTCAGATTCTCTCTGGACAGTTCTATTCGTTGGTGAAGTCATCAGATGTTTGGACTATTTCACAAAACACTTGTAATCAACTCATCTAATCTGCATCAAATCATAAATTTCTTTTCTTTATAGTAACAGCTGACAGGTCTACAAGCGAAACGCAAACACAATCTCAGAAGCTATCAGTTCTAAGTTTGAAGGTGCGGATATTGTTGTCAACGAATCAAAACCAAGACGACAATCATTTGAAATTTATTTAATAAAAGAAGATGGCTTAGGTAGGTTATATACAGTCAAACCTGTTATAACGGTCACCTCTGTACAGCAGCCACCTGTCTATAGTGGTCACCCTTGCAATGTCTAAAATAGTATTTTCTATTGAATCAAACCTGTATATAAAGGCCACCTGTCTATAGTGGTCAATTTATCTACCTCTAATAGCTGGCTGTTATATACAGGTTTCACTGTAATAGATTTAGTTACATACAACTTTTGAATTACTGAAATTTATTATGTGTGCATGTGTGAGATCCTTAAAATGCCTTGAAATTCAAAATAACATCAACAAGGTAATTTTCACCTGGCTCACAAAAAGCCAACATTGCTGAGTGGATTATAAAATATTAAAATGTTGACAATGATAAACATCAAATGTTACCTTACAGAGAAGTGAGTATTTTTAACTATTTGATATTTATCTGCAACTTGTTGTCTCGTATCATACAACTTTAAATTATTTCCGCAGAGGAACTTATTTGGACTGGGATTAAGAAAGGTCCACCAAGACGATTGAAGTTTCCTGAAGCAGATACTATCGTCAGTGTTATTGAAGAAAATATGTAAGAAATTCAAGTTTAATATTGTACCTGTATATAGCGACCACCCTCTTCATAATACGTGACAACAAGCCATTTCAATGACATAGGATACCGGTAGTCCTTTGAGCTATACAAGAATGAATAAATTTACCGGATATGGTCGTTAAATATTGCCTTTATTTTGGAAAGGATGTCACTATTCAACTAGGGCCTATCACACGATATGTTCCACTTTTAATCAAAATAGTTCTGTTTTGATGAATAAATGATTTGATTTTGATATATACTAATGGTGTTCCAATCATCAATGTCTTGCATTGTCTCAATCAGGTGAAACTAACATGGTGATGAATCCAGATAATTATGACGACGCAAGATTAAAAGTTTAATACCGTCTTTGTGTCTGATGGCAGTTTTTGGTTCATCAAAAGGTCGACTTACTAACTCTATTTTCAATAACATTGTATCATATTTTGTTTTGTTTTGTTATTTATATAATAAGATATATGTGAAATTGTTGATTTTGAAATTGTATAATACTGTCATAGATATATTTTTTAGATTCGTGTACTTCTGTAGATAACAACAAATGTGTACAAGGTGTTTCTAAGGCTAAATTCAAAATTTAGTGTTTTGTGATAAGAAAATAAACTAAATTAAAACACTTTCATTGTAATCTTGTTAAAGTTTGTCTATCAGTTGTCATGAAATGTACCATTGCCCATAATGTTGTTCCAAAATCATTATGTAAATCTTTTTAAATGTCAAAATTGATAGGATTTTATGCTACAAAAATTCAATTTTTCGGACATCAAAATGTTTGTTTTGTGTTGAGCATGAAATTCTAATTGCCAGTGATCTGCTTGTCTACATTCATGCAAACATCAAAATCTGAATTGGACATGGCATCTTTTTCGCTCTTGCTGAGTTTAACCTTGTTAATCAAATGTCTAAGTTCCTATTGTTTATGTCCAATTCAGGGCTGGGTAGGTTACTTGACAAAGTAACCGCTAGTGGCCACAGTCACTTGTACCATCAAAAGCTACTTCCCAAGAAACTATTTAGTTGGCTTTGAGCCTTTGAGGTCAGAAATTACAACCTGCTCATTAGCAGCAATGTAAAGTAACTTGAGCAGGGGAATCATGAGATGAGTTACTGCCCTGAAAAACACACAAATTACTCAACTTCAGAAGTAATAAGTTACAATTACTCAAAAAATAACATTTACTTAAACGAAGTTATCCCTCATTCAACGTTGTTGTCAACTAAATAGAACTAACCTGTTTAAGTTGGTGTAACGTGAATGTGGATTACTGATATACATTTGAAACTTTGCAAATACAAATTATACTACATAATAATCACAACATTTCATTTCCTTGTGTATCCATTCTGTCATGAACAAACAGCGTACTAATATACATGTAAATATGACACAAAGATAATTTATACAAGAAAATAACATGAAATTGATACATTGAATCTAAATTACAAAAACATTCATCCATTTAATTTGTGTAAATTGATCTACAAATCATTGATTTTCAATTGTATGTATGAAAGAATATCATCAAGGTAAAATGTATCGCAAATATAATTCAATATTAATATAATGATAATTGCTATACACGTATCAACTGTATTTCACTTGTGTGCATATTGTTAAATATTTCCATGGCAATAATTTTTGCGTCAACGAAGTATATTAATTCTACAGCTGTGAGATTGTCACTCATACAGATACCTCATAGCTTGTAATTTGATCACGAGAATAATCCATCTCTTGCTTGCCTGCAGTTCGAGATGTCTGTATATGATGGCTATTAGATGTCCACCCAGAATTTTGATTACCAGCCTAAAAAGTTGATGGATTTCAAGATACAATATTATTGTTGTAGCCTACTTCTATCGTACTAAAAAATGATCACCACAGGAATTTTGATCAATAGCAAATAGACAGAAATATGTGTTGTATGTCCACTTCCAGGAGTTCAGAGTGCAGTTCTTGCATGTTATTATTGCGCCTATATTAGTTGTGTTTTATAATGTGTTTACAATGCATATCCAAGCGTTCCATCTGCCTGAGTTCAATGATGTTATGTCAGTTTTAGTTCAGTATGTGCACTGAATTTTGAGTTGAAAACCAGAGGACTTTGAAACGGACTTTCGAAAACCTTGTCCTTCCAACACAAGTTGTTTACTCACCTATTTCTAAGGCAAAAAGTTTTCCCAGGTACAAGGGGACCCCAATCTATTAAGACGAGTTAAACACGCAGACAAGACAACAGTACCATTCTCCTCGTTGACAGAACGCAGGAAAACAATAAAGACAGGAAAATCGCGTAGGCATGTAACCCTCCTACCCGAGTAACATGCATTCTGTAAACAGGGCATGAGACCCTCTGGGTTCTAATCAAAGTGCTTGAAAATTGAGAAATCAAGGAATACTTTTACGCTAATAGGAATAATACGATTAATACTAATACGATTGATGAATTTACAATTTTACATTGTAGGCCTATGTTTGAAATTAAAATAAAAACTCACCCGATGGCTACTTTCTGTTACATTATCTAATTCTAACCGGACGTCTTTGAAAGCAACCAATTCTGTCTTTGATGATTGGCTTATTTGCCGTGTGGGCTTTGTCGTTTTACATTTTGGATTTTTATAATCAACATATCTAAAAATGTAATGCAATCAATGTATGTAAATTAAAATAGCTATTGTTTGGAAATTCAAAGTACTGCCACCCTAGAATTGTCCAGTTCAGCAATAATAAACAGGTCATAAAATGTAACCAGGCTATTTTGTGTCAATCAAGTAGGCCTTTTCATGACCTTGTTTCCGTATGAGGTATGTATATTCTAGATAATTACAACAGTTATCTATATCTCAACATAGCAAAGTATAGTCTTGGAAAAAACCAAAAATAATTATTAGAAAATTTACATAAAATTGTAACTTTTTCTGTTCATGAAATCATTATTTTTCATTTCCTGCATATTGCATTTCTGTTGAAAGTATTTCATAAACTGATTGATGCTTTAAATTATATTGTAGTATTACTGAAAATGATTAGTAAAGAATTCATCAAAAATTTCAAAGGTAAATTTCCAATGAAATGTTTTTAAAATCAAAATCCGACAATTGAACTATGGGTTATAAAGACAACAGGGATTTCTTTCTTGATGTAAAAATAGAAAAAATATTGTAAGAAAATAGATAGTATCATAGCAGGACTGTAGATAACTTAATTCAGAATAACAAATAGAGGAAATTTGGAAATACATCAATGTGATATGATATTGTTTCCAAACAATAGAAATCAACCGAATAAAATAATGTTGTATATAATCGCATGCAATGTTTGATTGATTTTTCTCTTGTTTCAAAACCTTTTCACATCAGACATTCCAGTAAGAGTAGGCTATTATGGATGCAGTAAAATTGGAAAAAACGTATTTGCAAAAAGACTTTCACAAATTTTAACAAACAAAAAAATGTTCAAAAGAATTCTGCAAAGTTCAAACTGGCTCTAGTCCGGAAATCCAGTAACAGTAGTCATTTCCCATCATGCAGTGCCCTACGAATTGCCTCTCATAAAACAGTGGATACGTTTTGATACAAAATTAAATTCTAAATCGTACCTTGGGAATTCTGGCCCACAGAGATGTAAACAAATATTACCCCATATTCCAAGATCAAACGGATTATGACCACCAGCAAATTTGCCAGTGACCTAAAATTGATTAAAAGGATATTGGATTAATTAATCAGGCTTCTACAGGAGGGAATGAGACCATGGACCCATCACAAGATTGAAGGTTGTTTGAATATAATGCATCTTCATTATAACTTCTATAATTTTGATTGTCTCATTTCTAAAGTCTGCTGTTTTGCAAGGCTTTTGGTTTTGCATCGAAATAGCCAACCATGACCAAATAAAGAAGAATGAGTTGAATTCAACTATTTCAAAATATATATAATCAACTATGCCAACATAGTTCAAATTTTTATTTACAATTATTTGGAGATTTCTGCTGTTTTCATCTCTGACATGATGTCCAAGTTGTTCTGGCTTGTGTGATCCCGCGCAGAACTTAGCCAATCAAGTCACTAGACCAGCATTCGAAATTATCTTGAGTTTACAATGTTGAATGAAAAATATATACTAGCATGAATCACCCACGTTACTGGGTTAATTTAAATAACACACTGCAGGTAGGCAATGATAAATTGACTATATATATATAATCCTCTCATTTCATACTGATGTCTGTTTGTATATAATACCCGCAATGATTCACCCAGGTTGCTGGGATAGTTTACAATTAGTTTGCGCCATTCATACCTGTTCATTTGTTGTGCGTCCTAACGCTAACAGACCCATATGAAAACCAGTCAAACCAAATACTGGTATGGCTGCTAATCCTGCAACAGCAATTATTGCAACACTAACAACGCAAGTCAAAGAAAAAATAATTAACATTTTGAAAGAAAACTTGCAAATCAAAATAAAGTAAATCAAACCGTAATTAAAAAGATTAACAATAAATAATTATAACTTCAATAAATAAATTGCTCTGTTAAAATTTACTTGTCAATAAAATTCATGTTGGTATATGTGATAAAAACCCACAGTAATTGGCCCAACAGTTTTGATTTAATCTAAAATCATCAGGCAAGGTAAAAAGAGAGAATTGAAGAGTTGCATGAATATTTATAAAAAAACTCTAATGTATTAGTCTATTGAATTCATCGGAACGGTAATGGATAACAACAATAGGCCTAAGATGATGATTTTAGATTGAATTGAAACTGTTGCGCCAATTACTGTGTGTTTTTATCGCATATACTTTAATTAATAAATTAACACAGAAATAAGTTAAAAAAATTGAAATTAATATGTAAAGTAACATATGGCAGACCTGGACACAAATTTTTATTTAGTAAATCACACTGTCATTTAACTGGAACTGCGAATGCCATATGCACCAGGGTTGTCTTGACACAATCATATTTGTTAGCGAGACATCAGGTGTGATACCTGACCAGCTGCGGCATCAGAAAGGTCACTGACTTTGTTCCTTGGGAGGTACAGAATGTGTGAATGTGTGTCAGGCAAGCCCCAATAAATGACTCAGATCAATAATTAATAATTTACATGAAAGGATACGGAAAACCGATGCTTTTGACTTCCCCATTTTCAGCTTTATTATTGAGAATAAATAGCACACAGAAAGCTATTACAGATATAATGTGAATTGAAAGTGAGAAAACAAACAGGAAGAAATAGCGATAATTCCTTTTTCCTATACAGTTATCCAACCAAGGACAGTGATGATCAAAATTCTGTAAAATAATCAAAAACAGAAGAATGGAGAAATTTAATTACTAGATTACATTAACATGATTTTTGTAGGACCCATTCTATTAACATGATCCTACAAAGTTGTCAAAGATTCCATAAGTCTGAAGAAAATTTAGAAGAAAATTGATTTTTTCATGATTTATAGGCCAAACTTTATCAAAACATTCAGAAGAAAAAGTTTTAGTTTTAGTATAGGATTTATTCAATAGAAAATATTGTTGTAGACATTGCCAGAGTGACCATTATAGACAGGTGGCTGCTGTATAGAGGTGACTGTTATTTCGGATTCATGAAGCCTACATGAAGAAATAACGTGTGCGTGGGTGGGCCGGGTAGTCTAGCGTAAAGTTTATTGATCTCAGTATAATTTAACTGATACAATCTCAGATTTAAAGTTGCATGCTTACTATCTTGAAACAAATTCAAACAATATAGTTGGTTGTTTATCTATTTATTTATTTATTTATTTAGTTATTTATTTATAATAATAACTAACCTCAACACAATAGTTGCATGCACTACAGTGGGAACATCTTGGCGGACGATAAAATTTACAAGTTTCACACCATTTCATTTTGACTGTTATACCGTTGATTTCAACATTTCTATACAAAGGTTGCCTGAAATCATCCTCCAGATCAAAATTATCAGGAGCTAAATAAATAAATAAAATCATCACTTAGCAATCCATCTACCATAAATTACCAAAAACAGAAATTGTACAACTTTAGGTCACATTAAATACAGGTTATATCCAATTTGTACCGCAATACATAACAGGAATTTTATCATTACAAAGATCAACAAGATTACTCAAATTTGTTTACATTTGTACATGCCAATCATTAATATCAAATTGACAATCATATCAAACAAAGCTTCTATGGTATATCATATTGGTATTTATGGGAATGGGATTGCGATATCGAGAGATCAAGAGCCTATGCGGTAAGAGCATACCAGGGCTGAATAGCAATCAGTTAATACCAGCAATGCGTAACAAGGAATTAACCTAACAATTACCACTACAATTAATACACTACTACAAAAGCACAAAGTTTTGACTTCATCTATTTTCTGAAAGCCATTTATGGTCCATACTTCCAAATTAATTTATTTCAGAAACCTACCTTCTTTAGATATAGTAGAATGACTTTGTAGGCTAGGTATGAATTTTACTTGATGAAAATATTTTGAAATTCTATATAGGCGGTCAAACTATAAAAAATCCCCTGATTTATTGTAGGATAATTTCCAATAAGAATTCTGCCTATAGAGTTTCTATAGAATTCTATTGGCATCCTATAGCAAGACATACTGTAAAAAAATTCCTATATATATTTTCTATATAGACGGAGCAACATATATCTAAAACAGCAGGTTTCTTTGGGCAATTTGAAAATCGCATAAAATGTTCATAAAAATACCATAAATACTTTCCCGTTTCTTGTTTTATTCAAATTTTATTGGGAATTTGTGGAGTTTACCAATGATAAATTTATAATTCATTTCATGGTCACAGCCCTCTTAATTCATACATTTTGTGTTTTATTCATGCTGCTATGGATTCACGCAAAATCATGGGAGAACAAAAGAATCAAAGACCATGAAGCTCACATGCAGCATTTTCTCAAATTGATAAGACAGCTTAGACCGTGAATCCTGAAATATAAATTGGATTTTTGGAAGCTTCACAATAAAATTTAAATAAAACAAGAAATAGGGAATTGTTTAGTATCATATTTTTATGAATACTTTTATGTGACTTTCAAGTTGCCTTGAGAAACCTGCTGTTTTAGTTCTGTGGCGCTTGGTCTATACGGTAGGATCCTACGCGAAATGTATGTAAGGGTTGTGTGCCCTCGTTTCCTGGAGCAGAACATGGCTCAGTAGAGGCTTTTGCCTAGATGACAACTAGATATTAATGTATTCTGTTAAACAAAAAACTATGAAACATATAAAATTACCTTTGGCATACACTCCTGGATCTTTAAATGTTGCTCGACCAAACATAAGAAGAACAACAAATGTTAGGATACCCTGATACACAGCAATACCAACAGAATATCTTTCAATCAAACGAGGACAGCTAGAGAAATATAAACATTTTAATTCAAGAACTTCAACAAATTTTATATTGAATTAACTTGTATGACGATGCCAATAAAAATAGTCTGGTATCATTATTTTTCTACAAGATGGGTTGATGAATATTTTATGTGTGAGTTTTGTGTTGTTTCTGATGCCAATATTAACAGGGTTATATTGTAAATCAACATTACAGTTCTCAGACAGAACACTGCAGATCAATTTCAACAGGTTTCATGGCAGATTGGTCTCGATTGTCAATGAGGAACAATGTGTGACATGCATATATAAAATAATATAATATACATCGTTGGCCTGTATTTTGTATGTAAAATCGTGAAAAGGCAATCTTAATTGCGGTATTGCGTGATCGATAGTTTCTGCATTATACAAAAACAAAAACATTGAAATAGTTTCACAGCATATTTGAGTTGGAATTATAACAAAAATTGTAAGAAAAATTCTCCTGGTGGTGAACCTTCCTCCAGGCCCCATTTCAAGAAATCAATACTTTTCTGCATATTTTTGATCATCCCAAACTTTTAATACTGGCAAACACAGTGAACACTATTTGACGCTCAAACTTAGCCTGTGCAGCTAAATATTACAATTTAAAAGCAGATAAGTCTGAAATTAATCAATTTCAAGAGCTGTAACTGATTGAATGTGACATTTGAAATTTTCAAATTGTTGTCCTTGAAAATTCCAAACACTGAGTGTGTGAACATACAATTAGTGTAGTTACTTATTACTAATGACAATGCTATTCTGTATCCTTCCACAGGTTATAATATAATCTGCCTAATATTAATAGCCAAATGGAAAAATATTTGAAGAGATTTAACATTGTTCATTACTCTACTAACATACTATATATTAATTACACTGATCACAATGCTATGCAGTATGAGAGCTAACGAGGAAGTAAGATTTTCAAGTAAGGTCTGTACGCAGGCTAGTTAATCTGGTGAGCTCTCTGGTGGCACCGTGGCTGTAGTGAAGCAGTCAGTGCATGATTTACACCTGTTTCGGATGTTTGGAATTCATTTCTTATCATCACCAAGTGTTATCAAGTAAATTTATCTTTTGTTTGATTACATATTTCATAACTTATATCTCAATTATTGATCTATTTATTCATTAAATTCCATCTTCACTTTCTGAACTGATGCGAGGAGGTCAGGTCAGTCTGATATTTGTTTGAGTAAAGTTAAATTAAGACAAAGTAGCTGCTTAGTAGTGTTGAGTCCAAACAATCCCAGTTATTAAAACGTTAATTTATGCTAATGATCTCTCAGTCTCAGATAACAATCAAAAGATTAAAAGATTTATCAGTCAATCAACACCAATTGGTTTGAAAACCACCTGCAAAATATAGGTTATACATATCAATAGAAGACGTGGTGTCTGGTACTATGTGCTCTCTTAAATTAAATTACAAATAGCAGTATGTATCTATGGTTCGATATAAGTAGGCCTAACAGGAAATAACTTAATCCTAGCTCAATGCTCAGTCAGGCTACACTAATGTTAAAACAGAAAGCTTGAACAACAACATTGCCAAATCCACGATGATGGACAAGTCAATAATATACCATGAGTCATGCGAGAATAATATTTATTTTTCAATTTGAAGGTAAATTCTATAGGCCCTAGCCTAATGGACTTGCCAAACAAAATTGAACAGGCCAAATGCCTCTTTGCTGGCGGTCAGAACAAATTCGTGAAATAATAAATATATAATTGAAGAGAAAATACTATAGTAAACCGGTAAGTTTAAATAAAGATCGCAGATCAAAATAAATGACAACAGCTGCGTAAATACCCTGTCATCGTAGAATCAATCAACAGTCTTTAAATCGTTTTTCTGAAAAAATACTTACACAAATACGAAGAACAAAGTTGTAGTCGCAACCAATAAGAAAAAAGCAGCATAAACTGGGATTTGCTGCGTTCCACATTTTCTTCTAAATCCTTTCCTATCACCCATTGTAACATTAATTCATATTTCATGACATAGCCTTCGTTTGGCACACCTTGCGTACAAATAATTACAGCATCCTACAAAATTTCATCACTCACAATTCCGCCATCATTGAAATGCTCGTCAAAATATGAACATGCGCAATGACTGAGCAATTTCGCCAATGTCAAAGTGACGTCATGAGGTTTCCCCTATCTGATTAGCAAAGACACTCGATTACAGGTGTTTATAGAAACAGTGATCTCTTATTGACAATCAAAATGATGCTCCCAAACCGATAGTAATCTGCCTCGCCTACTACCTGCACTAACTATTGAATATGATCAAAGAAAAAGGTTCCTACACCATGCAGCAACCACTTGTCAAAGCAACCACGTGGAAGTCATTTTTCCAATTTAATTACAAAAATCGATATTTATATTAATGAAATATATAACTAGCTCAGTAAATGTTTAATTTACCACTCCCTTTAAGTGTGAACCATATATTTACGTTCATATTGTGAAAGAATCAAATGAGAAGGCACAACGTGTAAATTACTACATGACTACATGGCCCCGCCAGAATGACCTGCGTTACCCTACTATTTGAAAGAAGTAGCTCTTTTCACCATCAGCGAAGGTGGTAAATGCTCACTGGTGGTGTTAGTCACAGCATTGCAAAAACAGTCTTGACAGAGTGGCAGATATGAATTAGTTGTTGAGGAGAATTTATCTTTGATGCTACAATATACAATATTGTTACTACGTAGTTGCCTGTTTCTGCCGTCTAGGTATATGTTTTATCTACACATAAGTATATTTACAATTGTGTTATTATAAAATTTGTTGTAGTCACAATTTCATTGTTTTTTGTATTAAAATAATTAATCTTCCCTTTCTCCTAAAATAGTTGTGATTGAGTTGAGTAAACGTTCGATTTCATCTTCAGTTTTGAAACGCTCATCCATATCCTCAATTATCTAGAGAATAAATTTAAAACATATTGATGAACTTAGGCCCATTTAGTTCTTCTATAGCATCGATCGTCATAATTATTAGCATAACTTGGTGGAACTGTTTACCAGAAGAAGTAGTTGAATCTAATACATTACTAACATTCAAATATCTTCTAAATAAAGTAGACGTATCAAAATACTGTAAATATAAATTAGTTTAGTTATTTTCAATTCTAGGCTGTTGTAGCTGTAACATTGTATCCTGTATCTGCCTGTATGTAATACATACAAATAAATCAAATCAAATCAAAAACTTTCTACGCAAAGGCGTGAAACTCATCAAAAATTCCTTACAACTTCGTAAATTTGAAAAATGTGTGCACATATTTATGCAAAATAAAAATGTGAGACTCTAGAAATTAGGAAAGAATTTGTTGAGTTCATAAACGTTAAGCTGCCTGTTTTTTGTGAACAGTATGTGGAAATTGGGTCATTTAACAATCTTATCGTAAACTGTTTTCACATGGGTTATCAGAAGACCGCCAAAGTATCATTAGGTATCAGTTGCTTTGTTTCTGCACCGTACATCATTGAAGGCCTCAATCGTATAAAGAAATAAACAAAAATATCTTATTTGCTGCTTTTAAAATTCATAAATTCAAAAGCAATGTTTATAACAGTAGGTACTGATACTAAAGTGAGTAAATTTCCTAAACACGGTGCTGACTTAAAGCCCAAGGAGGGTCCTATGATTCATTATACAATTCATTATTCTGAGACATTCATGACGGAGCTGATTCCATAGACAGGGTCCAACAAAGGTTCAACAAAAAAATCAGAAGAAAATGTTGTAATGCCTCTGGAAATTCAGAAGGCTGAGTCATTTGTCAGACCATGTCCATTGTCCATAGATACTTAGTATTATTGTGTAAGATTGATCACTCACAAGTTGCAATTCAACGACAGATGATGGTTGTATATTCAGGATTTGTAGCTTTTCTGATCTGTCAATAAACAAACAACAACATAGTGAGATTAAAAATACAGCAATTGTCATACGTTTAATAGCTTTCAATGAGAGGCTACACAACACATTTTATGACAAAGTGAGAAAGACATAGTAAACAACCAGTGATAAAATTGACTTTCATGATAGGCTACACAACACATTTTATGACAAAGTGAGAAAGACATAGTAAACAACCAGTGATAAAATTGACTTTCATGATAGGCTACACAACACATTTTATGACAAAGTGAGAAAGACATAGTAAACAACCAGTGATAAAATTGACTTTCATGATAGGCTACACAACACATTTTATGACAAAGTGAGAAAGACATAGTAAACAACCAGTGATAAAATTGACTTTCATGATAATCAACCAAATTTAGGGGTGCAAAGCATAACCATGACCAATAATATGATATTCGATTTGCATCCCTACAAGGGCCGTCCTTAGTATGGGGTATTGGGGATGTGACACCCCCCCCATCCATGGCGACTTGGTCAGTCAACCAATCTTCTTTGAAATGTCCCCAGTCGGCAGAAGAGAGAAGAAATGGCAACGGAGTATTGTGATGTTCGCTTTCTAAGAGTAGAAATAAGAGAGTTCTTTTAATTATTGTCCATTTATTTTTCTGCACACAAATCATGAATACCGTCGAGACAATTATCTTCAACTTTGGTATTTGATCAGGAGAGACAAGAGAAATTTTGGGCCCGATGGGATCTCTTGAAAACATGGCCCAAAAACCTTAGCCTCGCCACGCTCGGCAAGTATTGTGATGATGACTTTGAGTCAATGTAGACCTACAATTGAAACACGTATGACAAACCTTGGTGTGGCGGATTCAACTCCGAATATCGCATCTTAAAGTTGCTTCTAATTCACGGGGACATATCCGGATCAGACTCTGGTGAAGTGGGCAAATTTATTGCTCAAAACCCCCCTCAAAGAAAATTTCTCGGGACAGCCCTGAATCCTACCTACACACAGTCTTTTTACTCATTTTTGATTTACTGGTGAATTATGTAAGTCACATGGTAACGCAGTTGCATTATAAACAAGGGTCAACATGGTCCAGGAAATGTTATCCCCTTCCTGATTTTTAGATGAATTTTACACACAAGAGAGTACTTAGTTAAATCATATTAAACATTTCAAAGTTGCATAATTGTCACATTCTGCTGGTCTCCTTTTAAAACGAGTACAGTAGGCTAACTTACTTTGTCAAGTTGAAAGAGGCCATTGAAGTCATGAAAGTACTGATAATCTCAGCAGTCTAGAAATATAACTTTATTAGAAATCTTCAAAGAAATTCCATATATATGTAGGCTAGTTCATTTTTTAAAAAGGTAAAATATTTATAGATTGATGTATAGTCCTACTACGTTCTCAGTTTCTTTCTTTATGCCTTAGTATGTTCAAAGCTACATTCTTGTTTTTAATAAGAATAGGCCTACTGGCAATGGGCGACTACTATTAGAGTGATCTGCAGAGATTAAAATTTATCTCACATTTAATTTACTGTAAATTATTTAGTGAAGTTATATAGTTGACCAACTTTACATGTGTAGGAGAAATTGTAACTATGTACATCTAAGTAATGAATTGTTTTCTGATCTTTAGTAAAATTTCCATATGAATTATTTACCCATATTTAACGGAATAACCACAAATTTGAGTTCAGTTATACGTTGTCCATATGTGCAGAGAGCGATCTGATTGGCTGAGACCCTGAGAGGAACAATCGTGGCACGATGAAGTTCACAGCATCAATGACTCATATCCATGGCAATGGTAATCAAATAGGGGAAAACTCTTGTATCTTTGGTAGTTCACAGCCTGGGGCCGCAAAAATAACTATGGAAAAGTTTGTTTTGTTTCAATACAAAAAGGATAAACCAAAAATAAAATAGAAATAGAAATATCAATTTGTTGCCTGCTCAAAGCTGTTATATTTTAAATTAGTCAATTTGATTGCTGAAGGTGCGTATTCCAAAGACACAGATATTGTAGTAGTTGAAAGTTAACTCCTTCGTATAATAACTTCAGTTATACTTTACCTGATTTTGACATGGTTTACTTTCAAGATAATGCTGAGTCTAAATTAAAATGAAAAGTAAATCATTATTTTTAATTAACAACACAACGGCATGATGAATATATAAAATTCTTCAACAGTGCTAGATATAGAATCAGAGTTTACCTCGTAGGAAATTGTAGCGTGGTTATTTGGTTGTTTTACATTCCTTCCTCCTGTTTCTTTTAATAAAGCCAAAACCTTAAATTAACAAACAAAAAACATAACAATTCATTCTTTAACATCTTGATTAAGTTGAAACTACTAATCAGTCGTCTAAAAACGCCTGTGAAAATATAATCCTTACCTCAAAGTTTGATAAGTAGGCGCAATTGTCATTTACACTACATCAAAAAGAGAAACACTTTGAACAAATAGATAATTAGAGCTCAGACATAATGTTCATGAATTTATGAAAGTTAAATTGCCAAACATTTGGATCATGAATCCTCTTACCCCCTGAATTATACATTCAATATTCTGTCAAAAACGTGTCGAAACACTAGAATTAGATCAACGCATGTCATCAAACAAGGTGTTGAGTACTTTAACAGCGGCAAAACTCATTGTATTCTCTTCGTCGTGGATGATGATCAAGACGTTCTAAACTCCTTGCTCTATTTTGGTCGATCTCCTGTGAGTACAAAGCGTTTTACCGCTGTTCAAGTACTCAACACCTTTCTTGACACGTGTTGATCCAGTGTTTTAACACCTTTTTGACAGAAAAACTCCATCGAAGTCTAATAAAACCTTAACTAAACTCTACAATTCATGTTCAATTTTCAGTCATATATGGCCAACAAGGTGTCCCAAAGATAGGTGTCCGAAAGAAAAAGTTTTTTTTAGTCTAGACTTTGTTATTTTTCCATAGTGGGCTCCCATGTCATTTTAACAGAAGTCCCGACTTTCAAAAGAGCACCATTTTTTAAATATATGGTACTTTCAACATTAAATAACTCAGCCTATTAAAGTCCAAAACAAAAAACTATTGTCGCCATCTCTCCTATTGAGCTATTTAAAGAGAATATTTGCAAAAATGTTTGAAAAAGTAGGTCTACCAAAAATGTTACCGACATGCCTGAAATCCTTTGCAGACCGGATGTGAATCTGGGTGTGGATTATCATAAGTTCAAATTTTCAAAGAGTTTAAAAAATATTGGGAAATAGGCGCTAGAAATATTACTGTGACACTTTTTTCTGGAATTTTGAACCAAGATCTCGTTGAAAAGCGACCCTCTCTGAAAATTGGCATACCCGATTTCCATCAGCATCCAGGTCTCAGATCTCTTAGGCTACCCCAATTTTTGAATCTGATCTGCCCAATCCAATTGATTGCTCTGACAGTCTGACTCACTGATTTATCTGAAATCTACTTTATTCGCAGAAAGCATTCATTATCCCTGCACATTTAACATACGAAGTGGATATAGTCCCGCTAATCGGGTCTTTGGTTTATAAAAACTATTTACCTGGCAGTCAAATGCGCACGCGCACAACGTCAAGCGTCAAAGCGTGAAACATTAATATCATATTTTCATTTCTGTCACGGCATCTCGATGTAATCAGACATGAGAATTAAAACAGTGAAAATAAAAGCCTGAAATCCGCTAAAAGTCTGAAAATTCTCATGTCTGATGTAATGGTATTGAATTTGAAAATTCTTTCGTGAAAATTAAATGACATTGATCAATTTATAATCTGATATACATCTATATATATGCGATAAATACGAAGAAGCACTGTTTTAGATAGCCTATTTTCTTCGAAATTTTTGACATTTCTAGTGGAACAAAGTGAAAGCAGTGTTGCTTTGGCTAGGGCTAGGCTAGCCGTTGCCGCTATCATGATCGTGAAACTATGTTATTGCTGATGTTATAGACAAAACACAATTACAAATGGTTGATCCACGGTGTTTAGGCAAAATAGAATAATAATTTCATTCTGAAAATGTGAGATCTGATTTTAACTTGATGAATGCCTTGAATGTTTTCTTCGGCCATTGTGATAAATGCGACGTCGATTAAATAATTTTTCGTGTTTGCTAAATCAAGCATTTGCTATACTGACACAAATGTTGCATCGTTTTCACAAGGCATCCTATTTGCCTCAATGTCATTATCAAATAAATTTGAAATTTTTTAATAACTTATAAAATAGATATATACTTTAAAGTTTAAGAAAATTGAAAGTTATATTTACATAATAATTTCGAGACAGAAAAGGGTTCTGCGCATGCGTATTTGACTACCGGGACTCTTGCTTTTTTCAACCAAAGACACGGTTACCAGGACTCTATCCTATCCACAATTCCACGTCCTTTTTAATATAACGGCAAGGAAGGAAGTTGAAATAATCTTTAAGTATACTTACACCTCCATTGCAAACACTAACTTATGTCCGTAGTCTCAAAACAATATAGGCCTACATTGGTAACTACTAAGTAGCATGCATTAACTTTTTAAAAGATCTGAATGCTTATTGATCAGTCTCTTCTTCAGGAGGAGGTAAGTGCAGCATGAGAGATTATTTCATGTTGTTCTTGGGGACTGCCTAAAAGGGTGACCATGACCATGACCGTGACCGGTCACGTATGTCTAAAAGGGTGACCGATCGTGACTTTTAGAAAAAGGCAAAAAGAAGATAGAAATAAGACATTGGGCATAACAAACACAGCTTGGCCAATTTATATGGCTAAATGCAATCCAATCATTTACTTGTTAAAGAAATTTAAGAGTTGATTTTGTCGTGTTGAGTCAATAACAAACTGGGAATTTCTGATAGGCGTCTAAACCGATGACTAACCCATGCTGTGACGGGACAATAGAAAGTATGCTTAGAAGTGACAAAGTTTCAAACTGCGAACGTTAAACTTCAATGTTCAACGTTCGCACCTTCTTCTAAAAAAGTCCAAAACGAGACGGTAGTCTTGACGGCGGGCTAAACTTCCATGTTCACACATCAAATTTCTAAAGTTCAACGTTCACACTTTTCTGCCTTGAAATTCACAACGAGGCACAGCAACAAGGGAACGAGTTTATTCATAAAAATCATTAATGAATAAATATGATCGAAAGTGCTCTGCGAAATAAAAACAGCGAAAATAAAATAAAATAGTTTCAGCTTCAAATAGTCTGTAAAATAAAAATACTTCGCATATCACTATCAGTAAAGTATCGACCAAGAACAAGTGCTGTACAGGTGCAACTTGAGGTTCATTCCCGCTTAAAAATTCTAAGAAATAATGAACTTTAAAATAAACGTATTCGAAATTATTTGAATATTATTAAGTTTCTTCAGGAATGACGTCATGATTTTCTCGAGAAAGGGACAACCTTTCCCTACAGCGGTTTTTCTTCAATTTTGAAAAATTAATACATGTGTGACATAGCGTGTATGTAGTTCCGACAGGGGTCTATATAGCACTCCTTCCCCTCCTTCTAGTCTCACTGGATTTCTGATAAAGAAACGTGCATGCTGGGCGTGTATATTTACCATTGAATTGTATATTGTAGATACAGTATACCATTACTTTCGATAGTTCTTGAATAAGTGGAAATTACTCTAAGCGTCTACTATATATATATATATGTATCCACGAATTTGAGTGTATGGACCGATCTGTTGATTTAGCATGACTAATAAACTATAGGCAGTTATAAATTCTAATTGATAATTTCATGCATACAACTAATCTGAAATTTGAGCTTACTAATCATTTTGAAAAAACTACAATAATTTAATTGAAAAAACACTAATTAAGATGTATTTATTGTATAAATGAAACAAAGATTAGTCAAGTTTTACCATGACTCTGAGTTTCGCGCTTGTACGCTCTCCAGACGGAATTTATTCTAATGTAAAACATAACCAGTAACTCTCTTTATATACATGTATGAAAAATTATATTATTGATTTACACTTAGCTATATTGTATTCAATGTATTTACTTTGTATTTGTTTCCTTAAAGTTTCGCAGGTAATACTTATTTTCGTGGTGGCACTTCTTATTTATTGTATGATTATGTATATACGGTAGTATAGTTCTAGATATCGGTTTAAACTTTTAAAAAATACAAAGCATAATTCGGTATTTTGCCTACTAAAAACTGTTTAGTAAATGTTCTAAAGCTACGGCCACTCCACGACTTCAACTGGATAGGCAGGATCCATGCCTCCATGGATGATTTGCAGTAAAATAGCCATGAGTCAAATCCATTGGCAAATTGCAGTCTTTGCATGATGTAATTTTAAATCAGATTTCAAAGCATTCTCCGTATCTTGCGAGGAACGACATCGTACATCGTCTGCTTCGACTGATATAGCGAATGTTAGATCCAATTCTCGGGGGGGGGGGCAATTCCCACATGACTGCTAGACGCTCCACTCTTTTTAGTTCCATATTCCAGCTGAGAAAATGATACTTCTTTGAGTATCGCGTTTCAAGTTTTTGAACTTTTGGGTATCCTATTTTTGACTTCTTCAAAATTTTTTGAAAATTTTTTGGGTAGCATCAACAGACTTCACTTTTTTCCAAAGTGGTACACCCCGTTCCGACTAAAGAGCTGGAGTTACTCCCCTCTGGATCCAAGTTCGAAGTGGAAGGACAGTCCCATATTTTAAAGTTAGAATTTTTCAGGGATATAAAGATATCATTATATACTGATGAGCCGTGCACTCTTCATACCGAATGGCAGGGGACCTACGGTAGATCAATGGATTATTTTCAAAGCGAATAAGAAGAGTAATGTGACAGAAAAGGTAAATATTGAGTATACATTGTATCGCGACGGGAAAGTGATCACCGATGATGATGGTAAAGATTGTAGTTTAATTGCTTCAAGTAGTGAAGGGGTGTACCACTGCCGCGTCTCGTGCAGGGATTCAACTTTGGAATCATCGAAAGTAACAGTTAGTTCAAGGACAATGAGACGTGTTCTATGTGTTTTCTTTTTTTTAACGTTGTAATATTAAATAATTCTTATATTTGGTTCATATATCTATAAACATGTTACTGTAAATTATGTGTCTTCAAATTTGTTTTTTTCAGCCTATACCATAGGGGGACAGGGGGACTATAACACCCCCATTCGAGGATACCCAGTCGTGGAAAGGCATACTTGAATTTAGGCACACTTGATGGCATTGACTGGTGCATATTTTTATTGAAAGTACAGTAAAATCAATAACTATCTTCAAAACTTCGCGATGTTTTGCATCGTTATATTCATCCTAAAATGGCTCAAATTTTGACTCAAAATATTTATTACGGGGCTATGACATCCCACAGCCTATGTTAAGAGAAGTACTCCCCGGGTACTGACGTACTGACAGCATGAACTTTATACTCTATAAACCGTCTGAAGAGCGTATTTACGCGATCGTATTTACTTATTACGTATTACGCGATTTACGTATTAAACTTGTGATCTTTGATCTATTAATTTATACTGGGAAGCATTTACACGGAATAACATAATTAAGTTGATCAAATCGTTCTTCAAGTATCTATCCTGGAAAGTATATTTTTGTAAAATTATAGTGTTATTTATAAATCATTCTTATTCAAGTCCTGAATAAATGATGATGATGATGATGATGATATTGCTCTGCTTTCAGCATTTTGATGTTTTGCCCATGCATTTTATTTACTAACAAATAAACATTCAATCGAAAATCAATCCTGAATGAATGAAATCAGCCACAGCTTTTAATTGAGATGCATACATTTAATTTATCTGAAGCATACAGAGCACTTTCGCTGATACTTATTTTATTTTATTTTATTTTCGCTGTTTTTATTTTGCAGAGCACTTTCGATCATATTTATTTATTAATTATTTTTATGAATAAACTCGTTCCCTTGTTGTTGTGCCTCGTTGTGAATTTCAAGGCAGAAAAGTGTGAACGTTGAACTTTAGAAATTTGAGGTGTGAACGTTGAAGTTTAGCCCGCCGTCAAGACTACCGTCTCGTTTTGGACTTTTTTAGAAGAAGGTGCGAACGTTGAACATTGAAGTTTAACGTTCGCAGTTTGAAACTTTGTCACTTCTAAGCATACTTTCTATTGTCCCTTCACAGCGTGGGTTAGTCATCGGTTTAGACGCCTATCAGAAATTCCCAGTTTGTTATTGACTCAACACGACAAAATCAACTCTTAAATTTCTTTAACAAGTAAAGAATTGGATTGCATTTAGCCATATAAATTGGCCAAGCTGTGTTTGTTATGCCCAATGTCTTATTTCTATCTTCTTTTTGCCTTTTTCTAAAAGTCACGATCGGTCACCCTTTTAGACATACGTGACCGGTCACGGTCATGGTCATGGTCACCCTTTTAGGCAGTCCCTGTTCTTGGATTTTGGGAAATGAAAGTGAACTAAGTGAAAAGTTAAACATGCTATATATATCTTTGTGATAGATACATATATCTTATGAGTGAAGGGATAAACGATTTAAAACGTTTTCGGGATCAATGGATTAATGAATTGTCTTGTGAAAATGTTGATGAAAAGAGCAAAACAGCAAAGCACGATGAATCTGTTGATGTTGTCGAACTTGTCACAGCAGTCACCAAGTCAACTCAAAAAGCCGTCAATCCAATTCAACATAGAGAAAATGAAGACTTAAAATCAGTCTCAGATAGATTACACCACAATTATTCCTCTTCAAATATTCTACCTGAACCAGAATCTCATGAAAGTAAAGACAACTTAGACAAACCTAAGAAAAACCTAAAGAAACAAGAAAAAATCTATAATTCGTTTGGATCATCTTCAAATAGACGTAGAGCTACTAATTATAAAAAAGAAATATCATCTACTGCACACGCAAACAACGAAACAATCCCTGCATTTGAAATAATTAACTCTTGTTTCAGAAATGCAAATTATTCAGATGATGGGCCTACAGAAATCCTGGATGGTGTATGCTCAACTAAACAAACTGAAATTAAATCTGAAAATTATCTTGATTTACTAATTTCAGATATTGATGAAATAACAGGGTTGCCATTCTTTGATTTAGAATTACCCAAAGAAATTGCACTTCGTATTTTCTATTTCCTTTCAATAAAAGATTTAGTAAATTGTTGTTACGTTAATAAAAGTTGGAAATCATTAGCAGAAGATGATCTGCTTTGGTTTTACATTTGTAAGGAAATTGATATTGAGACGAACGTTCAAACATCTGCAGAAGGGTGCGATTGGAAAGATTTTGCTGCAAAAGCGACTTCAAAAAGGCGTACATTGGAACAAAATTGGAGAGAAAGAAAATGTGCTATGGTGCAACTCAATTACGAACAAGGTTTGGGTTTATTGAGTCTTTTTGAGTTGATTGAATTTTTGCCATATTAGACGAATACTGATTCAGAATAGTAAATTCTCAGAAACTATAATTTGAAAACATTGCAGGCTTGAGTGGATAATTTAAATTCATAAATGCTCATTGAGATACGCTATTTATAGATAGCTTGATTACAAGACAGAGAATAGATCTGGTTTTCATTCTCAATGTAAAATAGCTGAATATGTTCGTTAAAACCTAGCAATATATTTTCAATATTAATTAACCTGGGCTGTAGAAAAACATTCATGCATGAAGGATGTTTCGAGTCTGCGCAAGTGTGCATGTTATTGTGAGAGATTGTTCAAATGAATTTTACCAGAATTTGATGACAAAAATCTCTGGAATGCTTATGCTAACCTGATAGATGGAGGCTATTAAAATATAATCACCATAGCAATCATCATCATTACGGTACTACCATTTGATGAGTAGGCTACCGGTAATCGTTATTTGCTGGTATGAAACAATAAACAAAAGAAATATAGCAAAGTAGCACTAAATTCAGGATAGTGTTTTCACTTTCCATTCACTGACTTTTTTACTGGCTATAAATGTCAGACATGAGAATTTTCAGACTTTTAGCGGATTTCAGACTATTTTCACCGTTTTGAACTCTTGTTATTGCATTTTTCCCATTGAAATTCATTACAAATGGTCTAGATATCCTAAATTTCAGACTATTTTTTAAATTTGAATTCTCATGTCTGAAATGTTTAAAATAAAGCTGACAAAGATACGGTCAATCAAACTTGACCCATTTGGTCAAATATTGACAATTTTTACTCTTAAAAGAATTCCGAAAGCTTGAGGTGTTGTGAAATCGTTACTATTTGGTATTTTGATGTAAAATTTTGATTTTCTAATTTTATTCAACAAGTTTTGCTTATATCCGGAATTTCAACAAAATTGGAAAGGTTGAGGGTCAAAATGTGTGGTTTTCCATGAAATGGTAGTGATATTTGTAGCGGGTGGAATGTACGACATATTGATAGATACCACCACACATACATAGATGTTGATTAGATGTATTTGATAATAATAATAACTGTAGCTGGCCACCAACAGGGAGAGGATGAATGAGGGTTAATATGACCGTTGATAAACAGAGCCTCTATGAAGGTGGACCAGCCTTGCTAATGTAGATGTTGTCGCCACGAAGGGCAGATGTGAAGAGACTTGATATATTACATACAGTGATTTACATTACAAGGTATACGTGATTACAAACGGAAGCTTTACAGTTAACAAAGGAAATACATTATGTGTGAGACAATAAACATAAAACAATCCAATACATATTCAGAACGTCAATGATGCAAGTCTAATGATGAATAGCCATGGCTATTGTGATTGATTAATGGAAAACCCTTCTTTTGGTAGTGTGCAGCCGGCAGCTGCAAAAATAACTATGGAAAAGATTTAATTTGTTTAATACTACAAAGATAATAAACCGAAAAAAGAAGCAAAACTTAGACGGTCATAACCTGGTTTAAATTTCAGCTGCTGTAATTATGGAACCATTTACAAATAATTTGGTTGAAAAAGGACGAATTGATGGATGAACAGTTGGTTTTGGAAAAGTCTCTCTTTTATATAGTAAGATATGTTTGTACTGTTTTTTTATTAGGTGGTATTTTATGTGCTGCTTCACAATATGAAGGGCATGTCATTGCTGGATACTTGAATGGCACAGTGTTGCTATGGGATACAAAAAAAGACTGCAAGAGAACCGTTCTTAATAATGAATGCCATGGAAATAGCGTAGAAGAAAAATGTGAGAAGATTGTTATTGATACGGCATGCGACAATGATCTTTGTGCTGCGTCGTTTGCTAGTGGTAAGTTGTAGTAGGGAATTCTCTTCAAAATATAAACCATGATACAGTTAATGGAATTTATTGATAAGTTAATCACTTGATAAATTGAATGATAGGCTCCAAATCTCATTTGCTCAATTCCCTGATTAATTATTGTGTTAATACTAAATTATTTCCTGTGAGAAAATTAACTGAGTTCATGAACTATTCATGAACAGTTTATAGGCCTACATAGTTTATGAACTTTTTGTACATTCAATAAATAATAGGACGTTTTATGGACAGCTCATCAATTAGTTCATGGACAGTTCATGAATGTTAAAAGGCCTGTTTTTCATGAACTTTTTCATGAGCAGATAGTGAAGCTTTTGATGATATCAAGATTAGACAGCAAATTATTGCAGACATTGTTGAGCAGTTAATTGACTTTTTTTCTGAGGAAGAAATTGACACTGAAAATGGGCAGATCTGGACAAAAGATGTTTCAGGGGTAGTTTTTGTTTCATAACTTTGTTTGTATTTTACAGAACTATGGGATAAGTATCATACAGACCTTTGAGAGAACAATATTCATCAATTCATTTATGCTATTCTAAATGCCAATTATAAATTATGTAGGAACTGTGACGAAGGCATTGCGATTTGATGTGCCCTGTCACTGTCTTGATATTGCATTTTGAAATGCAGTACAGGGAAAGCTGTATAAAACAATCAGCTGCAAGAGGTGGATAAATTGCCACTACATGCAGGTTGCCTTTATACATACAGCTGATTCTATGGAAAATACTTAGTTAGGCAATGCAAGAGTGACCACTATAGACAGGTGACCACTGTATAGATTTGACATGTTTGACCATAGCTAGCTGTAGGCTAATTTCGTATTTGCTCAATTTCAGGTACAATCACAATTTGGCAGATGCTCACTGATTACAATAACCCATCGATTGTTCATGAAAGGAAACTACCAACAACGCAGCATTCCAAATTAAAACTCTGCAATGATTCTCTATACGGAACACCGATGTTAATGGCGTTAACAGATAAATCTATTTGTGTTGATGTTGCTGAGGGGGTTGGTTCATGGAAAAATATTTTCACAAAAACAAGCTGCTCAAAAGTAAGCTTTGATCTCCTAGTAGGAAAGAACTGACAACTATTATACTTGATCAGGGCGTCAAAAGTTTTGATCTTTCAGGAACGGTGATGCTCGGTTGTAAACCTTCTGGGATTGAATATATAGTGCTTCATAGTTTTGAAGAATTGATCTTGAAATTTTAGAAATTTGACTTAACTTTGAAGTAAGAATCATTGATTTTGAATAAGAAAATAATCATGATAAGAATGGAAACCTTCCTGCACTCTGGATCTTCAAGGATCCTGCACTTTGTGACAGCCTGTACTTGATCTTATGTACATAACCTACCAAAGCAAGAAAATGTAAATCCTTTTCATCCATCCAACTAAATCCTTTTCATCCATCCAACTAAAGCCTAAAGTTATGCATGCCCTGTAACAGTTGTTGATATTGTTTTAATAATTATTTTCTGATTGCATTTATTTGTAGATTTCGTTTGTTGATAGAATTTCAAAAGACAAGCTACTGATTGCAAATGCAGACTCCTTGGAAATTGTAGGTGTTGATTCCACTGTCGAATTAGAGCGCTCAATTGGGGCAATTATTAAGTCAACTGATATCAAACAAGGGACTGCCGCATGTGCATTACATTATAAAGGATTTCATGTCCTTGGTGGTTTTAGAGTGAGTTGCAAATAGAAATGTATTATGTTATGTTATGTTATGTTATGTTATGTTATGTTATGTTATGTTATGTTATGTTATGTTATGTTGTGTTGTACTGTGTTGTGTTATGTTATGCTATGCTATGTTATGTTGTGTTGTGTTATGTTATGTTGTGTTGTGTTGTGCTGTGTTGTGTTATGTTATGTTATGTTATGTTATGTTATGTTGTGTTATGTTATGTTATGTTATGTTATGATATGTTGTGTTGTGTTGTGTTGTGTTGTGTTGTGTTATGCAATGTTATGTTATGTTATGTTATGTTATGTTATGTTGTGTTGTGTTGTGCTGTGTTGTGTTATGTTATGTTATGTTATGTTATGTTATGTTATGTTATGTTATGTTATGTTATGTTATGTTATGTTATGTTATGTTATGTTATGTTATGTTATGTTATGTTATGTTATTTTATGTTGTGTTGTGTTGTGCTGTGTTGTGTTATGTTATGCTATGGTATGTTATGTTATGTTATGTTATGTTATGTTATGTTGTGTTGTGTTGTGTTGTGTTGTGTTGTGTTGTGTTGTGTTGGTCGTGCTATGTTATGTTATGTTATGCTATGCTATACTATGCTATGCTATGTGTGTTGTGTTGGGTTGTGTTGTGTTGTGTTGTGCTATGCTATGCTATGTCATGCTATGCTATCTTATGATGTTTAATTGTTTATACTGGAGCGTGTAACTAGTATACATATTTTCACAGTACTGATGTTAACACTGGAAAAGGCTGTAAATCCTGGGGGGAGTAGGGGTGTAACCCCCCATATAAAATATTTGACTCATATTTCAGGAAATTTTGAGACGAAAAATTGCAATACATGTTAGTGATGATTACTGAGTTTCATATATGTACTTCTTGTAAATTGCAAGGCTGACTGCAGAACTTGTTGATGACATGGGAGAATTTATTATCTAATTTAATTCGGTGCAAAATTTTGAAATAATCTTTTCAACGATTACTAAAACCAACTGTTTAAATTTTCTTTGACGTTTTTTTCTATCTTTATGTCATAGTTCAAACAGTATCAAGGGATTTAAAAATATGTTCGCATTATGTCACTTCCTTTTTTCCTGTCTTCTTGCTATTATACAGTAGATCAATTTGTAGTATCTATTTGTAAATGTTCAATGGGATACCAGCATATTATGTTTGCTTTCTAGATAAAGATATTTGATATTTCAAGCTGCAAGCTTTCACAAGTTCTTCTTGGCCCTCTTTGCTCTGTTTCATGTCTGAATTTGAAGAATAGTCCAGATAATTATATTGTTGCTGGATGTTCTGATTATAAGATACGTATTTTTGATATGAGAATAGAAAAACCTATATGTTCCTTTTACGGTCAAAGATCTCAGCTCACAACTATTCAAGTGAGTAACATGAATTTCCTTTCTATTCTCAGCTCTGCATTTAGCATTTAGCTATTTTATTATGTTTTTCCTCAAACATTTATAATTATATTCCTGAATTATAAATGTTTAATAAAAGGGTAGGCTACGGATCTAAGTTTTTGTTTTTATTTGTACATGCTTGAATATCTTTAATCTGCTTTATCTGCACCCATGGAAACTAATTGTGGAGTACCACAATGATCAGTATTTTGTATATTACTATTTTCAATTTACTTAAACGATATTGTTGATTGCCTGAAGAACATTGTCAACTCAAAACCTTGCTGATGAAGTTTTATTCAACTTAGCAGGGCTCAATAATTGGATAGGTCTATTGCTGGGACCGACAGCCGCAAATACATTTTGAGAATCAATAGAACTGCTGCAGGCACAGGTATCAAGAATGCACACATATCTGCATTTGGAATTTGTTGTATCTCATGATATACGAACATAACAGAACGATTATTGCAGATGTTTCTGAATTGCTAACTGGTATAAAGTCTAAGCATGTTTAGGTTGATGTTTTCTTTTAAAAGAGGAAACTTTGGTTGCAGACACAAACATATGTTGTAGACCCCACAACTTAATCTCATCTTGAGCTCAAATCAACTCAATATATGCTCTCTCTATAATCTATAACATTTATTATGCATAATGTATTTGTACAATCTGTATGAAGGTTGAGACATTTGTTAATGCTCTATAGATGTTAAATTTCAAACATTTAATACAAATCATCTTACATTACAGATGGATGATGTTAAAGTTGTTTCTGGTGCAATTAATGGTTCCGTATGTGTATGGGATAGACGAATGACAACAACACACCTTTGGGAGAATCAATTAAAACACCCGATTCGTCTTTGTCAATTTACAGATAAACATTTATTTATTGCTGCTGTACCATCAGATCAGAACCCTCAAGAAAGTATGTGGTATATTGATGATCTGATGCAACATAGAAGACTACGAGGATCTGTAAGTGTATTTGATTTCGATGTTGTTCATGGGACAGAGAACATTCCAGAAATCTGTCAATCAACATATGATGATATGACTGGTTATGATTACAACATAACACTTGTTACACCGTTTGATGATGTTTTGGCCGATAATTTACCACAAATGTAAAGCAGTTGTGTGAAGTTTTTCATGTCATTTGGATGTTGTCAGACCATGAGGAAGGCAGATTATGTTTTAGTAATGAGAAAATAGCCAACGTGTGAGACACAAATGTTCTTTGTACAGTAAGACTGAAATTGTTAATTAAAATGAACTCAGTACAAACATGTAGTAGCCTAAGTGATTATGCTGGCTATTTCTCAAATGGACTATATGAAAAAAATTATATGTCTGTGTCGCAGGCTGATGAGGCCAAAGCTGAGTAGTGTAATGTTTGTGGACAGGCAAACTATTCTGATTCCAATATTTGTGTGATAATTGATCAACAAGAGAATCAACAATGTCTCAAACAGACACTATAGCAATGCAAGCTTATTTATAACGCAAATCAATGACGAAAGAATTTTCTGCAAAATAATCTGTTCTTTTCTCCTCGTGATACAACATCTGAACATCAAAATAAATTAATACATTTTGTAATTACAGTATAAAATATTTAATGTACAGGTTCATTGTATTTTTAATTAACATCTCATTGAATTTATAAATAAAATATTCTTTTTAATTATTTAATATGTCTTGTAATCACAATTTAGATTTCCCGTTGTCATTTAAAGATAAAAATCTATACTGTATTTGTGTTGTGTCAAGCTTCTAAAATGGAGTTGTCAATACAATATGAATTATCATATTAATAAATATGTAGAAATTATCTGTGAACATTACAATATATTGCAAACTTGTAATGATTCGCTTGTAAATCCACCTCCGTGACCGTCTACTTCAACTAAATCAGGTACATTTTCACACATCGGACAACATCGATTTCTGATTGTTGAAGAGCGTAACCAGATTATTAGATTATAACGCTGACCAGCATCTATAGGCATTGCACCGTGGATTTGCTGGCCACGATGAATGACTCCTCCGCCAGTTATATGTGCACATTCTGTGGCATGACTTTCTTTCTCATCCTATTGAAAAAACGATATAAAACTGGATAGAATAACATTATAATCACATAACTAATTATTCTCCGCAGTAGACAAATATTCTTCTTCCATACAAACCTTTTTCATTCCACGGAAACATAATTGTCCATTTTCAAAATCTTTTCCCAAAGCCACATTTAACGTAACTTCAGCGTTGTCATAGTGATCATCTAAATCAACGTCTTCCCCAAATTTATAACTGACAACAAATGCTTTTTGAGAATCAAGTTTGTCCCCAGTCCATTCTGGGTACAGAACTTTAAAGATCGGATCAAGATACATTTTCCTCAGTGGATCAATGAAATTTGGATAAAACCCCAATTCATCTAAAAGAACCTAAGAGAGAACACAGAATCAATATGAATATAATATATACATTACTTAGTATTGTTATTGGTGGCTGCTAGCTATGACGACATGACGTGTTTGACAAAGAGAGTTGTGATTTTATGACAGTGTGGGAATAACTTACTAAATTTATTTTAGTGCTATTTTAACGGGGCAGAAAATCATAAGCTGCTTCACAGATCCTATAGTTACAGAAACAAACCTTAGATGACACACGTTTTGTGAACTGTTCATGAACAGCCTTTGAAAAGGTATGAAAAACACTTAAAACAGGCCATTCAACAACCATCAACTGTTCATGAACTGTTTATAGAGTGTGGTAAAGGGTATTTTCGTCAGACGTGAAATTAATATTTTAATTCCTGTGATACCATTAAGACCTTTTATTTATCTTTAATCTAATTGATCTTTCTCCAACCATACTAATTGTTTTCTTCATGTTTCAACGCAATGGTGGAACATTCCTTGTAAAGGATGGTTCTCGTAATAGATATACACAATTTGAATGTTTATTTGTGTCATTTGATTGGCATATAAACATTCGGCAAGGCACTGAAACATTAAGATGGGCCAGGCTTTGAAATCACAAGAGACCAAATGCAAAATTATTTTCTGTCATTCTTTAAAAGGCATTTTAACAGCCGTGAAACTTGGGTTGGGCTTTGTAGTATTATGTGAATAAGCTAGAACTTGAGACGAGAGAATAAACGTTGTTGATCACAGAACAGTATATTAGAATCTAAACTAAAACTATAAATGACACGATTATGTTTACAGGAAGTATATCAATATTGTAATGTAAATAAGTTGTAATAGCACATGCCCTTTCTGGGAGATTATAGAAATATACATGTAATGAATATTGATTATAAATTTAGTTTATTAGTTTTGTTTTTCTTTCTAGTGCTGCGTCTAGGTGGTGAATGTAATGATGCACTAGATGTATTTGTTGATGGTTCTTCCTCCTCTGGGGTGGTTGAAGCAGCAGCTGTAGTTGATGTTGATGGACCATAGTACCGGCGGAGTTGACGGCGGTTGCGCCAGTAGAGTCGACCAGATTCGGTTTTTAGGCGATAGCTGCGTCCTCGAGGATCAATAGAGACAATTTCTCCAATGCGATCCCAATGTTTGGTATTCTGATTTTGGATGCGGACAATATCACCAGGAATGAATGGATCAAGGCGGCGAGCATGAAGGTCATGTTGTTGTTTTGCTTTTTCTTTTAGCGTGCTTGCTTTCTTGTCTGCAATAATAATTAGTTGCTTGATGTCATCAGTGAATTGCGATGGATGAATTGGGATTCGTGACCGAAGAGGTTTGCCAAATAAACGCTGGGCTGGACTGATACCATCACTTCTTGGTGTATTACGGTATTCCAATAGAGCTTTGTAGAAGGCTTCTGTGTTGAGGTGTCCATTTGTTGTTACTTTGGCGACAATATTTTCCATAGCTTTGACAGCAGCTTCTGCATGTCCGTTGGCTTGATGATGGTATGGTGACGACGGGTCGTGAATTATGCCCCAATCTTTGCAGAATGCTGAAAATGCATGACTTGAAAACTGCGGTCCACCATCAGACGTTAAGCGAATAGGGACACCCATGCTACAGAACCAGCTGGATAGAATATCGACGACGGTGTCTGTATCGGTGCTCTTGCCACAGTGTACAACGTGAGGCCAACCAGAGTACTTATCGGTGATGACAAGGAATTCGTGGCCATGGTGTGAGAAAATGTCTGTTGCAATCGCTTCACCAGGACGAGTTGGTGGTGTGTCTTGAATAAGTGGCTCATGTGAGTTGGATGACAGTCTTTGGGCACATTCTTCGCATGACCGAATTCGATTTGTGACTTCGTTGGTCATATTTGGCCAAAAAATACATTGTCGAGCTCGTGCAAGAGTTCGAGTTAGACCAAGATGAGATGTGTGGAGTTCATTCAGCATAGTCGATCGAAGAGATTTTGGGATAAGAATGCGATCTTGGTAGAGGATGATTGATGATTCCAAGAGTGACAGATCGTGACGTAGTGACCAATAGGGGTGAATGCTGATGTCCAGTTTTTCCTTCTGTTGTGGGAAGCCATTAATGATCAGGTCAGCTAGCTTGAGATGTACTGCGTCATTTTCACCTGCAGATTTGACTTTGTTGAGAGTTGCGTCTGGTGGAAAGTTGGTAGCATCAGTTGATTGAAGACGAGTTTGGATGTGATTTACTTGGAAGCTTGAATCAGCATCTGTATCAATGTTGACATCGTCTGGACTTGGTTGATCAACTGGATGTCGTGAGAAGCAATCGACGACGGTGTGACTTGTACCAGCACGCCAGATAGCAGTGAATGAAAATGATGATAACTTTTCTTTGAGGCGAATGATTCTTGCACTTGGAATTTGGTGCAGACGCTTGTCATTGAGGATGGATATTAGTGGCTTGTGGTCGACAATTAGGTTAAATGATGACCCATGTAAAAACATTTTGCACTTCTGGGTTGCCCAAACGACTGCGGCCAATTCAATTTCAGTAGCAGAGTAGCGGGACTCTGCATCAGTGACAAAGCGTGAACCACATTGTAGGAGGCGCCAAGTTTTGTCATCTTGTTCGGACCATAGAGCATAGCCAAGTCCTTTAGATTGTGCAGCATCTGTTTCAAGTCGGAGTTGAGCTTGTGGATTGAAATGAGCAAGGATGCGTGGACTAGTTAGTTCATTGATGAGGCCTTTGAATGCATCTTGGTGGAGTTGATTCCAATAGAAAGATGTTGAAGGTGACAGTAGAGCTCGTAGTGGTGTTGCCAGTTGTGAAATTTCAGATGAAAATGATTCAAACTGTTGTACCAGACCAAGGAAAGAGCGTAGTTGCGTCAATGATGTTGGTTGTGGAAATTCTGTCAATGCAGTAACCAGGCGAGGATTTAACGTGTAACCAGTTGAAGTAATAACATACCCACACCATTCAGCAGATGATTGAGCAAAATGAAATTTCTTTTTATTCAAGGTGATACCATTATCAGAGCATCTCTTTAAGACGTCTTTGACTCGTTTGATGTGTGTGTCATAGTCTTTGTCGTAGATGATGACGTCTTCCACCACTTTCTGTAGGTTGTCAATGCCAGCCAATGCTTCATCTCCACGTCGGTTGTGCTCATCGCCAGCGCTGATAAGACCCATGACATTCCTTCTAAAGCGGTAACAGCCCCAGGGTGTGATGAATGTAGTGAGCGGTCTTGATTCAGTAGCCAGAGGTACTTGCCAGTAGCCATGACGGGCGTCCAAGGTAGTGAAGTATTTCATTCCAGGCGGGATGTTGGCGATCAGATCTCGTGGTGTGCGTGATGGATAACCAGGTCTTTTGACAAACCGATTTAGTGATGTGAGATCAACTGTGATTCTTGGCTCTGTAGAGTTCTTCTTTGGAACGACAACCATAGGGTGAATCCATTGTGGTGATTCGTTCAAAGGAACTTTTTCTATGATGTCCTTTGTGATCATCGAATCTAGTTGTGCTTGTACCAATTTCTGCCACTTAAACGGTATATTATACGCTTTGTATTGGCGAGTAGGTGTGGCGTCTTCGGTCAGCTCTATCTTCATTGCAGGGCCATCCATTTTCCGTAGTGGTCCTGTGTCAGTGAAAACAGAAGAGAATTCCTTTATAAGTTGTGTGGCGTCATCGTTGGAAGATTGCTGTGTTGGTAGATTGATGTGATGAGCTTCTTGGTCAGTGCTTGCCAATAGAGACACAGTGTTGACAGGAGTAGCTGCTGATAAGTCTGGCCAGTTTTCAGGAATAAGACCCAACGCAATGCATCCTTTTTTGCTTAGTAATGGTGCATTGACAGCGTCCACCACATGAATGTCAGCAGTGTATTGATTGTTGTTAAGTTTGATTGTCAGAGAACAGCGACCAAGTGTTGATAGAGGTGTTGAATTAGCTGTAAATAGTTGATCAGTAGCTGGCTTCAACTTTAATAAAAGGTCACAGTTTAATGCCTTTAAATGTTGAACACTTAGGACGTCACATGCAGCACCAGTGTCAGGTAGCCAATGAAGGTATGAGGGTCCATGTTCATGTGTAGTTAGTAGCTTGATTGTATCAGTTGTATTTGACAATGCATTAAGATATACATGGTTAGTATTTGGTTGATGTGATGATCTTTTTTTTGCTTTGCAAACTGATTGATAGTGTCCTAACTTGTCACAAAATCCACATATAGCTTCTTTTGCTGGGCATTCGGCTCTTGAATGCTTTTGCTTGCCACAAAAATAACATTTAGGTGTATGTTCATTAGAGCTGTTGTTGTCTTGACGACCAGTATTTGATTTTTCTGATTTCTTGTAAGGCTTCTTGCTTTTGATTGCTGAGACATTAATTGTTGAAGAGGTTGCTAACTTGTCTTGTGTTGTCTTACTTGCCTCGTGAGATGTACAAATGTCTAATGTTTTCTTTAATGTAAGCGTAGAAAATTTTTCTGCCAGGACTTTTTGTTGCGTGTCAACATCGCGGAGGCCACATATTAGACGGTCCCGCAGTCTTTCGTCCCGCATGTTTTGTGATATTCCTGTGTCTGCGTGACATGTTTCGCATGTTAACTCAGGGGAAAACCCACAGCTTTCATCAAGCGTGCGTAGAACGGCGTAGTATTGATCTATCGTCTCATCAGGAAGTTGGTCCCTGTTGTGAAATTCTTTTCGATCAAGCAGTGGATTTCGTTTATCTCGAAGATAATGACTAAATTTGTCTATTATTGCGTCTGTATCATCGATATCGTTGACCAAGATTACTTTGGCTGTCCACAACTTTGACCAATCGTCGTGAATTGCAGATCTTAGTATGCCTCTTCGAGCAGCGAGATTGCAGTCTGTTGACAAACGTGTCGCAGCAGCGTAACCTGAAAATCGTTCTTCCCAATCACGAAAATCGGCAATAGTTATCTTCGAAGGACTTTTTAATGTTGGTATGTCCATTCTTTTGGCTGAACCCGAGTGAGATTCGTTATTTCTGTGTTTTGAAGTTGCTTTAGCGACGGATTGCAGAGCGGCGGTAAAAGCTTGTTGTTGTTGCTGTAAAATGGCGTTAAACCATGGCGGAATATCTCCTGAAGGTAGATTAATAGAAGATGCCAAAGGTATTATTGGATCGTGAGAATCAGAATTATCAGAGAATTCTTCATCACCAGCAGTGCTTGTGGAAGCTTTTTCATTCTGACGTGTCTCCATTGGCATAATGTAAACAACACGAACAGTAAGATGAATGAAAAATATGAACCAATAAATATACCAAACGAAGACGAAGGTATAAATAACAAATCAACAATAACAATCCCAAAGTTCGAATAATCGCAGCGCCATGTAGTATTATGTGAATAAGCTAGAACTTGAGACGAGAGAATAAACGTTGTTGATCACAGAACAGTATATTAGAATCTAAACTAAAACTATAAATGACACGATTATGTTTACAGGAAGTATATCAATATTGTAATGTAAATAAGTTGTAATAGCACAGGCTTGAACCAGACTCCCTCCTTTACCAGATTACCACCCTGTTTATAAGGTGTTCATGGAAAGTTTGTTAACTCAATGAGTTTCTCATAGAAAAATATACATTGCATTACCCCATAGTTGTTCATTGTGTTTGGTCTTCCTTTGGGAGCGTCAGATGATTCAAAATGCTCGATTTCCTCAATCATTAATTTACAAAATTCAACTGTGAACACTGGTGAACGGTATACTTCATCAGCTAGAATATAAGACACTAATAAATATCATAACAATGTTGGATTAATTACATGCCAATCATCCGCAAGACAATGCAAGACAACTCCCTGAAGGAATACAACCATTTCAAAAACGTTTTAAAATTTTAAAGTCCCTTGCAAACTGTTTCGTGAGAGAGATTTGCCATTAAATATGTTGTGTCTAAGAATTGATTGAAATTTCATAATAGAATTTAGGTCAGAAATGACCACTAAAGAAAGGTGGTTTATTCACAGGGATGATTCACTTTAATATTGATATATCAGACCCAATTTTTAGAATGACCACTCCATGGTAGCGATGTATTACATGTCATGCATAGTGCCAAGAGGAAGGTCCGAGGTCACAGAAAGTATCCTACGATTATAAACAAGTAGGTTTGCACATGCAGCATCAATACATCAGGTACAGTGAAACCTGTGTATAAAGGTCACCCTTTATAGAAGCTACCTGTATATAGTGGTCACTTTGTAATATTACAAATGTTAATTTTTTACTTAATTTATCTTCTATAGAAAAGTTACCTCCCTGTAGTAGTGGTCAATATTCTCTAATATGATAACTGGTCATAATGACAGGTGTCACTGATTGTGTTACATCATATTACATGAAGCGTTTATCTGCTTAAATTTCACACATCAACTGACCTTTTGTTTTACCCAGAAGTTTTACCAGGCCATCCTTGTTACAATCAGAGTGTTTTGTTGCTGACACAAGCGCCAGGAACCGTGAGTCCAGAAATGCTTCCTTTGTGTAGAAGAAAGGAAAGGAACACAACATTTAATTAGGATATCATGTTCATGTTGAAGTTAAAGGACAGAAAAACCATCAGGCATATAAAAGTACAACTATTTTGTTTTGTTCAATCAATTTGGCATCTCAATTGCGTCTTATTATTGTTTAAAGATGTTTATTTTCAGTATTGTATGCAAATAAGCGTTATACACATCACCGTCACCGTGCATCACATACTTACACTTGAATAAGAAAAAGCTATCATTAAATTAAAAATTAGACAATAAATTAAATTGTAAATTAAATGATGTAGTGTAAAATATTGAATGTATGGTATATATTATTGCATCTCAATTGCGTCTTATGAATATCGAAAATGTGTATTACCCCATGTGAGACGGCCCCTATAACAAGTGAATCATATTTACAGTCCATTCTGCCCCCTGTTCCATTGTCATGATGGGTCACCACCACATGGTCACACTGTGCAGGTATCATTTCTAATTCTTCGTATTTCCGAATGATGATGTGTTTGTATCTAATAGGGGATTATTTTTATTGTAGTGACATACCTTGAGTGTGTATATGCTTGGATGACGAGGGGTGTAAAGCTGTTTGATGACTTTTGCTCTTTTGACGGATATAGCATCTGCTTCCTTGCGTCTCTCAATTTCATTTTTTACCTACATAACAATCAAAATAAATATTCCCAGGATCATTACTCAAGAAATCAAATTGTAGCACAGTGCAATGAAAAATAATGTGATTCTACTGCAAGACAAAATTAAGAGAAATGAATTGTACGGCAAATTGTATGCTTTAAAAAAAAACTCACCATTGCTTTCAATACAATATACTCATTTTCAGAATGACATCCTTTCTTGAATAATGTCTGTAAATGAATTTGTAGTATATCAATAAAAAAACGAAGAATTTAATTTTCTTTTTATGTTCAAATCAGTTATGTTTTTGATCCAGGGCAAGGACTGCATCGCTGCAGCATCAATCATTCTCCTCTGTCTGATATACACATGTGCGGTATAACACAGACACGCTATGTGCATAATCTATCGGAAAAATAATATTATAATTCTATCTAACTCTCCTGAAATCTAAATGATCGATGTCCTGCATCCTGGCAAAAATACATACATTGCATTAACTTTACAGTGCACATAAAATTTGCAAATAAATGTAATAAATATATCTAACCTATCTAGCTTATAATGCATAATGCTAAAATGATGAATCATTCGTAATATAGCCCATACCTCTTTGTAGAAATCATCAAAATGTTTATCGCTTAAAAAATCGACGTGTAAATCAAATTTCTTAATGAAGATATTGTGATTGAAGTAGCAGCTACACACATAATTCTTGGACATTTCCCAACAGCCTTTTATGATTTTTGTGATATTTTCCTAAAGTAAAACGACATAGACGTGAGCCTGAAGAGTACCAGCAAATCAACTCGTAACAAATTGCAATTGAATGAATATGCTACAATACAAAATGACAATGCAACTTGTACCAAGCTCGTTGAATGTTTACGTCCTCCCCGCCCTCTTCACATCGCCTCATTTGCGGTTTGCTTTATTGACATCCGCTATCATTCGGTGAATGGAATAGGAACGGACAATTATTCGGGAAAATCATTCTCATTTATGCTATATGCTTGAAATGGAATCACAAACTTTATAATGAAAATCTATATTAGATACATTGCAGTTTATATATTAAATGTTATAGTCGTTAAGTTCATTTGCAAATACAGTCAATCAGATTTATATCCGATTTCCTGTGTAGGCTAGCACCGTTATCTTGTCGACTAAATTCGGATTTGAAAACTCTTTCTTCCAAACGAGATTCCTACATTTTCAGTTTCTTATATATCATTTTTGACGAAGAAGATCTTTATCTGAGCATTATTTACTGCAGGGAAATAAGAATTATGACTTCAGCAAGGCTACAAAGAAGCACTGGAATTATCAGAAGAAAATCAAGAGCACAGCCTGATCTCTACCGTTTGACGATAGAATTATCGGGTGACAAACCCCGCACTGTTGACGATGACTTGTATCATATTTGTGCGCTGAGTGGAGTCCAAATGGATGTTGATGTATTCGATATTGTTATTGATTTACTTCGTTTAGATGTCAACCCAAATGTTCTTATGGATGTATTAAAAAAGATGTGTTCACATCGACCAGAGCCCCGTCGCAATACTGTTGCAAAAAGGACATCTAGTAAGGATAGAACGTCTGCAACTATACCACGTCATACGAGCGACACGGGCGGTGGATTTGGTAAGAAATCTTCAGGGGGAGATGCAACCGAACAAAAAACTACATCAAGGACAAAATCAATGAAGTAGACAGACATTGTTCCAAGAATTCATGAACATAGGGTTCTTGACACTAGAAACTATTTTGAGAACAAATTGAATCTATTTATAGCATGTGGTTAGAATTAAACGTGCCACTCCCTACTGGGAATTTATTAATTAATACGACCCTCGTAAAAGAACATTCGATGCGAGCATAATGTAATCATAGCATACCAATTAGCTTTAGCCGGAATTAATTTGTAGTATATTAGCTATTGGTAATAAGGCTAACAATTTCACTGTATTAATGTTGATATAGCAGCTTACACAGTGTAGAAATATACTATGGTAATTTTAATACTAGTACAGTAGGCCTATTGATATATTTCTGAGTATATATTACTGTTGACGGTGCTGCATTCGCGACATATAAAGCTACTTTGCTATAATAATTGGTTTGTAATGAAGATTTCGAATTTCTTATAGGATCAAATGTCTAAGCGTATATATTGATTCATATAATTTGCATTGAAAAATGATTACCACTTATGTGAGAGCAATGATTTTACATGCTCTATTACTGATCTCAGTCGCAACACTGCAGATTAATTTCAACAGATTTCATGGCAGACAGGTCTCGATTGTCAATGCGCAACGATGCGTCGCAGCTACTCGCAATGCAATTCCCTTTGGACCATTCCATTCGCCATCCTTAGATGGTACTCATGTGATGTTTTTAGATACGTCAAGGCTGCGTTGACCTTAGGGGATTTGAACCACAGTCGATCAGATATGATCCGATCTGAAGTTCGGTTGCTCTGCCATCTGAGCTAATCCTTCTATGTACACTTATCTACAGCCTCAAGTGAAGATCCCAGCACCAAAACTATAATGGTCTAAACTCTGAAAATGAAAGAGCTCTGGCATATACTGCTCATCTGTTGAAATTAAATTACAATGGCGCAAGCTTGGTCTCAGAAATTAGAGTTTTGCTGCCATTGATGTGTGAAGAGCCACGTCTTTGGAAGAGTGATAAAGGCGACTTCTGTAGGGTGATACGGTTTGATCTACTACTTTATCACATGTTACAGTTCTTAAATGCAAGCTAATATGTTCTTCGCCCGGTAGGCTATTCATTTTATTCGACCTGAATGCATCTGATATACATTTATACATTCAAATTATGTCTTAAACTTTTTGCATGAAAATACTGTATTTATTTACAACTGTGCTGTTATAGTGTTTTTACAAATTATATTTATATATCTCACAGATACAAACAGTTGTAATGTCAAAGTCTGTCATGTCTGTGTGTAGGTTAAATGCACTACTGATCAATTGTCATGTCTGTGTGTAGGTTAAATGCACGACTGATCAATCAAGCACCAGTAGATCATCATCTGTGTCAATAAAATTCCAATCATCTTGAAAATCACTGAAATTAAACATATAAAACATTTGAGAATTAACTCTTATCCTTAAATCTAGCTTTATTTGCATCTCGTAACACCTTACGTCATGTTCCAAACGACTATTCCAATTTTACAATCATATCATAAGATGATAATCGGCCAGGATACTAACAACCCTACTCTAGATCTGACAGGGTGTGCACAATAAAGGCTTAATAGATCTGTCATGAAAATTGATCTGCAGTGTTGCATCTGAGATCAATAATGAGCCTTTACCTTCACGATTCTGGAACCATAACACCCATTGGCCTAGAAAACTTTTTGTCTTCCGGAATCCTAAGTTGCAGTTGATTGAATAGAAAATCCTGGTTTAGGGATTGCTAGAGTGACCATTATAGACAGGTGGCTTTCGCATACAGGTGCCTGGTTTTGTTCGTAGTAGATTTGGTAGTAAGTAATATAAGGTATAAGGTAGGTATTGTTTACATCTGGGTTTACGATTGCATTAGCAATGCAATATACAAAATGCTTATTTGCAATGAAAGAAACACAACTTCATTCATTCATTATTGCATTGCACAGTTTTATATTAGTAGATAAAACACGCACAGCTTTCTTTGAACACGCATATAAGCTAAACATTCTGTGACAAGTTTCCAAGCTAGTATCCATCCACAGTCATTGTATTAATTTCCTTGGAAACATTTCTTGATGTGTTATTGTTGCATCTCGTTTCTTTTTCCATTTATTTAGTTTTGTGGACAAAGCAAAACCATTAAATGTATTTTTCATACAAGCAAGCAAAGGAAACTATAAATTTACACAACTTAGAGACCACAGTGAAACCTGTCTGTAACAGCCAGCTACAAGAAGTAGATAAATTAACCGTTATAGACAGGTTGCCTTTATATTGAGGTTTGATTCAATAGAAAATACAATTATAGACATTTCAAGGGTGACCATTATAGACAGGTGGCCGCAGTATAGAGGTGACTGTTATAATAGGTTTGACTGTAGTTAGAGTGCTTGCAGCATCTAACTAATTTACACTGTCTAGATTTAAATGTTGTCACACCTGAATTCGTCTAGCTCCATTTCTCTATCATCAAACTTTGAAGATTGATCAGGCCTATCCTGTGTTGAAAAATAAATGCAAACTATAAATACAAATTGATAAAGAAATGTTTATAATCCAACAGTGTAACGCAACCTTACATTCCATAGAAGGGCAATTCGATTAAATGACATTTATAGTTCTTATCTGGTTCTGAAGCCTATTATTGAAACTGTCAAAACCATTTGCAAGAAGGCAACATCTATTAAAGGGGCAACATTGAACGGCAGTTGCTACAAGCTTAATTTTGAACCATGCTTCAGAAGTTTCAGAAAGAGGAACAATACGACGGTAGGCCAAACTGCAATGTGTACATGCAATTCTAAGGCTGTAGAGTCCACAAGTCATTTTGCCCCTTCGTATCAACTATTTCGCCAACGTTGATTTTATCATTTCATGAGAACACACTCTAATATCGATAAATGTTACAGTCTAAATGTTACCGGTAGGTCAATGCTATCTTACCTTTGCTTGTTTGATTGGCTCAACAACTGATAAAATGAAATCAGAAGGCGGTTTATATGGAACAACAGCAAGGCAAGGTTTATTCCTGTTGAAGAAAGCAAATAAATTATTACTACTACTGTACCACGCAAAAGGCTAAAAATGTCATTAGCTCCTTGTGATATTTAAATGTTTTTCCACAAGTGACTTACTATGTAGGCCTACTGCTCATGTGAATAGAATGCTATACAACCACCATCTTACCAATTCTATATTGCATAAGTATAACTGGTAGGGCAATGTGAATAGGATTTATACAGTAATAAATACATAATACTGTCTGTTTATATATCACAATATTTCTATATTTCTATATTTCGATATTTGAAGTGATTTTTTATGGATAGTTTCAGATTTCGAAATTTGACTGAGTATTTGTAATTTATAATAATTAATGTGTTTTGGCTTCCTTTCAGCACATAAAATAAATTTTTTCTATGTAAATATAGCTACGTTAAATTATACATTTCAATCGACTCAATTGATGTGAAATAAATTAAATTTTTATTAAAGGAATGATTAAGATGTATTGATTAATGCTACATCGTTTCAATGCGTATTGTGTCTCATGTTCTCCTCCAGAGTTCATACTCCGTATTATACAGCGATAGTCAGCTTAGTCAATTGTTTAACTATAAGTGATCTGAAAGTTTTATCATAGAAGGTCCATTATGGACTACACTAATTGCTAGTACAGTAAAATAAATATCAAGAAAATGCGAAATAATAGACACTTAACTATTAGCGTTCATAAGGCAATTGAATCAATCTTAAATTAAAATGCCTAATGATCGCTAAGGTGTGAAACTTGAGGTATTGAAAGATGAATGTCTGATTTGTTTGTTGTTGTATTCTTGATATTTATCATATATATAAATAGATCATAAATAGATCTGCATTTATGGCATTGAGCCCTATTGAAGTAGAAATAAAAATATACAAATAATTTTAATTTTGATTTTAATTTACGCTACAAACACACATACATATGCCAGGGTCAAGATTTAGGAGGACCTATTCTTAACTCCTCAAAGCCACATTTAAGTATGCATACAGAATAAATAATAAATAATTCAAGAAGGTCATTGAATTAGATGACACCTAAGGATAAACACTTGCATGCATTTTATAATAATAAAAAAGAATGAACAACATACAGTAGTACTACAGTCCTTCTTAATCTCATTAAACTTTTCACAGACCTACACATGAAACGTTTAATAAGAGTAGCAGATTCTAGACTTACAACTCTTGAAATATTTTATCAGGTAGAATATGTGCCACTTTTCTGATCCCTTCGGTAGACGGATGAAATGATATTGTAGATTCTCTGCCAAGCAACATATAAGTAAATTTAATAACTCCATGATATGCTAATTGCGTTTAGTTTCAAGGTTATATCCTAATAGACAGCTTTTCCACTCACCCGTTGTATAATTTTTGCACTTGCTCTTTTTCTTTCTCATTGAATACACTAACATTTAATAAGTTTAACTAATAAAATGTGAATCATCAGGAAATTGAAGATAGAATAAATGGTTGTACAATGATTGGCTGTGGATTTTTCCCCGGCGCATGGTTTTATAAAGAAATATTAATAGTTGACCTTGACTGCAATTCGGCAGGGACAAAAATAATTCAAGGTATTACTCAATAAAACGTATTATACGATGACGTATTATGCGATATTGACTGCAGACAGTTCTGCCAATTTAGTTTTCTAACACTATTTTTATCTTTCTAATAAATAGCAACAAATCAAATTAGATGTGAATCATCTATTGTAAATTATAAATCCAATTTGGGATAAGAAAATTGACTCCAAATCGACATGCAAAATCAGATCAAACAACTGGAGCATTTGTAAAGAATATACAGTACTTACTTTGGTACATCGTTGAATGTAACATCGGGAGGGTCATCAGCTATACTCAAACAATCGACATGTGAGTTATTTGCACTTGAATCAAGATTTAAATCCTTGATGTGAGAAGCCATTGCTTGATCTTCTAGCCTTACTCTTTTACTTTTGCTTTCACTAGAAATGAAAAAATGAAATATTATTGAAAATCAAAATGGAATTTTATTTCTTCGTCTGAGAGATGTTCTATCATAGTTATAGGTGATTAATAAATTTCCAAAATTATCGGCGTTTGTTGTTAAATGATGAATTTAAAAGTTATGATCTAGCCGTGTCTGGACATGATTTGCGTATAGCGAAACATGACATGCAAGGATGGCCTGGGTCCAACAAAAATGGAAATTCTGAATTCAAAAAGGCTAGAGCAAGTTAGAAAATAATTGACATTGCTATGATCTATAGGTCAAACTTCAATAATGCAATTCAGAAGAACAGTTCGAAGTGATCAATAATCATGTACATTTAAACCTGTCATAAAGACCCCCTCTATAAAGACCACATCCATAAAGACTACTACCCAGAGCCATCTATTTACAAGAGTTGGGACACGCTTTTATGTGCCGCTATCGTCTCCTATTGGACAGATGCCATTCACGTGATCTTTTGGACGCCATTTTCGTACTTTCGGCACCAGGGTTCTTGTTCTTTTGGCGCCAGGTTTCCTGTTTTAAGCGAAGCGCGCAGAAAAATACAACTTTTATCAGTGAAAACAAACATAGGCTATTAAATTATTAATTGTTGTGTTAATAGGCATAATAGTAATCGAAATAAAAGTATTGTTTACTATTCCAACTGGGGACAAGAATTAGAAAAAGTTGTATTTGACTGCAAAGAATAAGCGTAATGGCGTAAGAGATACTCTTTTAACTCTACAAACTCCTTGTCCATTTAGCAATTCCAATAGCATTGATCTGATTTACTCTTGAGCAACATGCTGATGAGATCGATAACATAGTATACATTGAAGTAAATTTGTATTCTAATTTTGAGAGTCCAGCAAATAAATATGGAGATTGACAACTCATAAATGGTTATATTACTCTTGTTAAACGATTGCAAACCATTTCACAGAGTTCCAAAATGGCTGAAAAAACACAACATTCTCTTGCAAATGCGCACTGCTGTTGAAAACGTGCTCGGGTCCAGGCCAAACAACATAAATGGCATCAGTGTCCCAACTCTTGTAAATAGATGGCTCTGCTACTACCTATAGTCACCTCCTTACTGAATCAAAATTCTACTAGCTTGTCCCTGAATATAAAGACCTCCTACCCATAGAAGCCAATTTCATATTCAGATTTCAATGTAGCGCCTTCTTAACAATGAATTAATTAATTGTTAATGTGAAGGCACTGTCCTAATGCAGCTAATAGTCGTAATTAGTGATAAGATTAACACTGTAACAACAAAAAGGAACTCTCATAGACAGTGTCTTCAACTTACTATCCAAGAACACTTGTGCGCCGTTTGCATGCCAGTCTCCTGAAACAAGCAAGATACCAAAGAGGAATATAGCATACATATTGCAACATTGGATTGAAGTTGACAGGAGACAACTTGTCAGTAGGGATGCAAATTGAATACCGATTAATCGATTATCAATAGAATATCAAGTACAGTATTATCATCATTATTATTAGTTTTCAATTTAATTGAATAACTTTTATTCAAAACTATTGAAAACAATAGGCCTACAACAAACGTATACTTAGAATTGTCTGAATTAACTGAGTAAATAAATCAAAAATAAAATATAATATACTATACAATTATAACTTGGATAATTATTTGGATAAAATCATGAAACCAGCAATAGAAAATCCAATTTACGCGTTGCTATCATCATCATCATCATCATTTATTCAGAACCTTTAAGTTATACAAACTTTTTTTCAAAGGACTGATACATAGCTAAGTTGACAGGAAAACAGACATTAAGTAAAAAAACAGGCATAAATAACAGGAAAGAGTGGTAAGTGTAAAGTATACTAAGAACGTAAGTGCTTCTCAAGGAGACGTTTGAAAGTAGGCCTGCTTTGGACTTCCTTCATTGCAGACGGTAGATCGTTCCACTTATGCGCACCAGCGTCTTGAAATGAATTATTATTATTCGTAGTCTGAACTAAGAAGTTAAAAACACAAAAGTTGCCTACCTTGATTCTGAATAGTGAGTGACATCCATTGTGGACGAGTAGGTATTGAAAGGTCTTTTCTAGGTCACGATAGATATATACTGTTTACAAATAACCTACATAGAAAATACATACGGTACATAGCGTTTAAAAGTGATGTGATACAGAAAGATATATCGTTACATAATCAGCCAACCAGGCTGCATCAATCTATTTGTATCATTTTTGGGAAGGACAATGCAGCAGTGGAAATGGGTCATATCTCTTCGTATTTTTTAAGAGCTTATGAACTATAGATGATTAAATTGTATATTCCTTGTACCCCTGCACACATTTCCAACTTTAGATAGTTAAATTATTATTTTAATTACAGTAAATTCATTGCGATCCGAAAGCATGGACGATTCTCACTGATTACGGAGTACCTGGTAAGTCGCTTTTCGACAAGATCTAGGGAGCGCATTTGAATCGCTGCGCTATTGAAAAATAGTTTTTATGTTGTCAAATTAATAGTGTTTGATTGTTAATGAAATATATGATTGTGTTGTTCTATTTTGTAATTAGTTGATTGTAAAGTGTGGGACAATAGCAAATGAAATTTTATTCACACTGGTTGTATAACTTTTTGTATCTGTGGCCATCATGGCTGCAAAAGCGGTCCAGGAGTTCGTGAACAATTCATGATAATTTGGGGCCATTCAACATTCATGAACTGTTTTGACAGGGGAAGAGACAGACATTGCTTTTTCGATTTAATTGAAATAGAGAAATTTGGTTTAATTGATTATTATCTTCTTCTATTTGCTACGCATGTGGTCACAGTACAAGAATCAAACCTGCTATTCTTGACTTTGAATTAATCAAATTTTATACAGTCCTTGTTATTGATCTCAAGAGGTTCAACGTCAAGAACAGTACGGACAGAATAGTTGCCCACAGGCGCTTCACCGGATTTTTGATTTCTACGCAGGTGGAAAAACAAATATTTCAGCAAAGTAGTTAAGAGAAATAGAGAATTATTTTGATGCTAAAGGGGTTCCGACACAACTTCTCGCACGCAGCCTTGCCATTTTCTGCAAGCTGGCCTACATGAGCCATTACTGTTGAATAATATCAAGCATGCATAATATCTAGCCTATGAATTATCCATATTTAACTATCATACATACATCTCTATCTCTCTTTGGAATCAATATTCTACAAATTCTACCAAATTAACAATCAATTTGATAAGTAGGCCATTCGTGAAGGCACACGTCAGCCCATACGCTTGAATGGCAGTTGTAAGTAAACGAGCGAATAATTGATCTGAAACTTTGATTATTCACAGATAGTGTCAGATTGGGTCAGATTGTTTCAGAGCAGAGTATTTGTATTGTTCTTTCTGCTCTGCTGGCCTGACTGTTCAAGTGGTTCAGATTGGAGTGATGTAATTTTTCTAGAGATGAGCTGAATTGCTTTGATATTCCAGTAACTTATGGATATTAATAAGGATCAAAATGCACTCAGTTGAATTCCAATTTATAAAATTAATTTATTAACTGAAATTAGCAGATGTTCAAAACTCAAAAACATAGTGAAAAGCGAAATCAAAAGAAAGTTCAGCATATAATAGAACAGCCTCTTTGTTGCATCACCAAAACGAGTGTAAGAAAACAGACAAAATGGCTGCTCCATGCAGTCGAATTTCGAAATTTGGAATTTCGCTTTTCACAACAAAATGCTCTTCTAGAAGCATCCAATCAAATGTTTTTAGATACTTTATAAATAATTCATTAAATTCAAATGCATTACGTGTACGTAGTGGAATATTTCCATGCGTTGTGAGGTCATTCTCGAATGCAACGTTCAGCGAGACAGGTGAGTTCAAAACTCTAAAAAAGAGAATTAGAGAAGAGTGGATAGGATATGGGATGTCATGCTGCATTCACTTTGCCTCATAATCATAGGCCTACCCTGTATCGTGCATATTCAAGATTTGATACATTGTTCAATTGGTTACTGGAGCACATTATCATCGTAATTATAGCATATAGTGACCAGGGCAATTCCATAGCCTAAAAGATGAACCTTTGTAAATTTGTTGAAAATTTTCTAAATAAATATCTGGAAGAAAAACTAACACGCCCTGAAAATAGCTTTGTCACGCTATGAAATCAGTGAAAAATAAAACATGAATAATTTATACAAAATGATAAGAATAGAAATCAAAAACTATTGATCTCATGGAAGGAAGAACTATTGTCGATATAAATGAAAACTATTTGTCAATAATGCAAACTAAGCCAAAATTAAAGAGCCTTGTAAATTGTTTAAAAAAAATAAAAAAATGTAAAAAAATATAGGATCGCTGTAATAAAAATTACTTCCGTATTTATAGCATTTCCTGTAGAATACCATGGATGACATTGTTATTTTTTTGTGGTTGCTATAAATACGGGAGTTGCTAAAAATAGTCAAGATGCAATGCCAATTTCCGTTACACATCGCAAGTATTTCCGTTACAATCATGATTTATTTGTATATTTTTTCTCCAAAATGTTTTTAATTAAATAATGAAAACCACCCCTGAGATAATGTTTTCAGCATCTTGAGCCGACCACACTTTTTCCGGAAACCCTATTACTTCTATTCTTACTTGTAGAATATTATTTTTCGCCTGCTTGCACGCTTGCGGCTGAATATTTTGTGGCCCCCCGAAATCTTGTCTAAAATATCCCTTCTCTGCGAATTGGACAATGCTTTTGCTCCAGTCTGTGTAGTTGGATAGTGCCTCCAACATTCAATGTCTTTTCTTCAGGCTGCACTTTTCATCAGCTGTTTAAAATATATTTTCTGTCATTTTTTCTCCATTTTTGCTGAAATGGTTGTTTTCTGTGGCATTTGGTGCACTGAAGTCATAAATATATATATATAATTTATATATCAATTGCTGCTTTGCTCCAAAGTTTTGTAGTGCTGCCGTTCCAGAGATCTCAGCAAGATTTCCATTCTCTTAATACTGGCCTGTGCTACACATCAATATTCAAAACTAGCACCACATGAAAATTTTAAGTATGTTGACACTGATTAGGCTACTGTTTGATCTTATAGATTTTACTAACTTGAAGCATTTTTTATCAAAGAATTTAAAGAAGAAAGAAGTCAATGATGCTACCATAGCAACCAATCTTAAGATTCTTGAAGTTATTTATCAGCACCATCTGGATAACGTTGATGCAACAATTGTCCAACAACATGCTGAAAAGCGTAAGTAATTTATGTCTATGTGTTTGTTTGTTGTTTGTTGGTTTACACTTGTTTACGGATAGATAACCTGAATAATCATATGAATAAGCTTATTGCATTGCTACATCATCTTATTGATAAAAAGCCCTGGAGATCATGTAATGAATAATAAAGATTTATCATGCATGTATTTGACACATTTTTGAATTATTATTTTTGATTGGGTATAAGTTTTATAGCAGACTTGTTGAGGTTCACCGTTTTACACAGAATCTCACAATCTCTGAGCCTTCACGGACTTTCTTACAGCAAAATCTGAGCTTGAGCGCTTTTCCTTAGGCTACTGTCAAAAATGGCAAAAAGCATTCAAAATTAAATTCAAAGCTTATACCTGAACTTGTTGCATATACCTTCATTACCTTGTCAAGTTTTTTTCCAATTGATGAATCATAGTAGCTATTGAAAAATGCCATCATGGAATCCTTTCTGCTCAAACTTCACTGGCTCACTGGATATATGAGCAGTCTTATAGGTTAAACACTGTCCTATGTCCTACAGCATATATTGGTGCCTGGAATGAATTATTTCCCTTTGAAAGTGCCTGTACATTTTAGTTTTAAGGGGCACATCACACCCTCATTATTCAGAATAAAATGGATTTGGAATTTTCTTACAATAAATAACAGGAATCATTCAAAAAGATCTAGAATAGGCCTACTTGTTTGAAATACTGATTTTTGTGCATTTTCATTGTTCTTGTGATTTATTCAGAACTCGATAAGCTGAAAATATTTTATTCCTAAGACTGGTTGAAAGTTGATCCTGCAGCAGCTATAAGTCTATTGTTCTGAAATAGTGTGTCAACAGCTGGTGATCCCAGTCGACCCCATTCCATCAAGCCCTGTGTTGCCTACATACTTTTATTTTATTGTATTTTCTACTAGTTGCCCCTTCTGAATTATATCAACTAGCAAGCCATCTTTTTATACTCAGAGAAAAAGGTTAGTAGGAAAGGGATATGTTTGCCAGTTAGGCTGCCTTTTAATTAATTAACCAATATTTATCCCTCCTGGGTTCATCCATGAACTTTGATGTCTGTGTAACACCACTGCATGGGAAACTAATATATCTAGCCTACAGAGCAGATCTAGTAGTAACGTTTGCCGCAATTTTTTCAAGTCATTATCAGAGATACCACGTATGTTTTCATTAATTCGTTTTATTGTCTAATTATGTCATAATTCTTGATTGACATAAATAAATAGCTGTAGGCTACCAGCATTCATACTGTAGTCTGAACATACAGTAATTAATATTGACGATATTTACGCAAGCAGCTGGTATATAATGTCTTCATTTCTTTTTCTTCGTTCCATTCAACTTTACGTATATTCATATAGATCTTAACTAGCTCAATACAATGTGATTTTATTTCAGTTGGAGAAGAAGCTGTATGTCTGGCTGCACCGCTGTTTAGATTGGCTGCCGATGCTGGTGACGTTAACGGAAAATACTCATATGCACAGCTGTTAAGACTTGGTATGATGTAGCTTAAATTATATTCCTTATTTAATGCAACTTAGAATTTTTGGTGTGAAATAATAAGTTGTATACTATCTACCTTAGTTTATTCTATCATCTGCTGGCTTCCTTTGTTCTCCAGGATACATTTGCTCTATCGTAGTATAGACAGTCACACTATAGGAATGTGCCGTCCCTCTTTCACCTAATATATTTGCTGCATGAAGAACGCCGCAAATCATGGTCAGACAAAGCTGACAAAGAAACTTGTAAATAACACAATTCACAATTAAAAACATTATGAAAAGATATTACTCCTTCATAGCCCTTTCGAAGCATCTCCTTCGGTTGCCAGTGAAGGATGTCATACAGCGGTTGAGGGGCATACGTCTTTGATCTTTCGATGTGACCTAAAAAAGACATCTGACGTTGGTGAGCAATAGAAGAGGCAGAAGGGGAAAGTTTTCCAAGTTTAGCAGTAGACAGTAAGTTGGGTCAATGTATTCCTAAAGCATGCCAAAGCGTGGCGTCATAAGCTGAGCATACCTTAATTTGAACAGTTCATGAACTATTCATAAGCCTGGTGAACTACTATATTTACAAACCTTGTGGAACAACAGTTCATGAAATGTTGACCTTTTAACAATCATTGAATAATTTCACAGGGATATTTTCTACCAAATTGTGTACCACGCAGCAGTTAATTCAAAAAATTCAAATTTCTTTTTATTGTTCATCTTCTTTTCAAGGTCAAGGAGGATTAGATGCGGACCCGTTAAGAGCAGTGTCAATCTTTGATGAGTTGGCAAAGAAAGGACATCCCCATGCTCAAGTATGTAATTCTTTTTCTGGGGGTCATCCCCATGCTCAAGTTTATAATTCTTTTTCCGAGGGTCATCCCCATGCTCAAGTTTGTAATTCTTTTTCTGAGGGTATCTTCAGAGATTCAATATACGTCCAACTGTTTATATCCAAATTCCAAATGTACCTCCCTCAAGATTCAGAAACTGAAATAGCCTTTAGGAATCAGAGGGAGGCAACTGTTCATATACGGTATTGTTTTAGTGTATTAACTTTGAGAAGATTATGCTACAACATAAAAGAAAGCATTCAATCAAAGCCTTGAAGACCTTTTTCAAATGAATATCTCAAAAGTTCTGTGAAAATTTAAAATTGATTATAAAATTTATAGTTCTACCCAATGTTGCCTTGTTGCTTTTTGCAGGACTTCACTTTACTCTAACAAATGACGTGTTTGATGTATTCCTTTCAGTTTGCTTTGGCTGGTATGTACTATGCAGGCGTTGGTGTGAAACAAAACTATGAGACTGCATACACGCTATACCAGGTAAAAAACCATTTAACCATTTTGAATTTGAACGGCTACATGAAACTCTTTAATTTAGATCATTTTTGGAAGGGGTGTCTACACACACATCCCAATCAAACTATAAAACAGAAAAGATTGTGTTAGTTATATTTATATCACTAAAGAGCACACACAGCGCAATCCTAGATGTGATGCACTATTGTTTCAATAATAAATTACCAACCATCTGTTGTATCCCGTGATAATCCACACAATCATGATATCTTGACCTATAAAATAGAGTTTCCAAAACTGTTTGTCCATCCATCAGTTCGTCATTTTTTAACCAAATATTTTGTACATACTGTAGTATTATCATAACCGCTGATATTTAATCTAGGTTATCGCATACATTTCGTTTCTATTTGCGGCTTATCCTTTTCTAGTGAAATAAAGCAAATGTTTACCATGGCTTTCTTTTGCGGCTGCCAACTGCAAGCTAGCAAAAACAAGGGTGTCCCCCCATTTGATTTCCAAAGTAACGGCTATGCATCATTGATCATGCACAAGACTGAAAGAATATCTAAGTTAATTTAACTCTTCTCGAAGTAACCCAGCAACTTGGGAACCTTATTGCCAGTAAGTTATAATGCCAGTGCCACATATAACGCAGCAAGTAATTCAGTATGTGATTCATAGTAGGCCTAATTGACTTGTGTTCTGTCAACGTTCTACAACAATCTTGTCATCATCTAAAGCAAACCTCAAATCTGCAGAGATTTCAGATTGATGTTTGTTGAATTATTCGATTATTATTGATAGACTTAGAATTTAGACATTTCAATAAAAAGAGAAATATTCAGTCAATAGGATGCCACAATCACATCCCCCCCTCAATTGATAAATTAATGATAAATTAGTAACTATTTTTATTTTCCACCTTATAGGTTGCTGTTGAGAATGGTGTTTATCAAGGTGACAACTTTCTAGGTAACCATAATCATATTTTTAGTTACTCATTTCCAGGATAATAAAACTTCGCAAAGTCCTGAGTACTGACATGTCACATTAAATAATTGCATAACCAGGAATATGCCTTCAACTATCAGGCGGTTATTATAGGCCCTTCACCCAAGATTAAGCCAATCATCACAGAAAGAAAATTTAGTTTAATAGTTGCAGTAATTCAAGCAAAGCATCATATTATTACGATTCTTATATCACCTACGATATGTAAGTTGACTAGTAGAAGCTGCAAAAACATCATCCATGGAAATGTGTATGTGTATAAAGGGCCCCGAGAATACAATAAACTTAGAGCTATAATACTACATGAGGCGAGAACAAGAGATAAATTAAACAGCCTTCTTCTGCAAGTTGCAACAAAGCACAAAGTAGCCTACAGTCTAGAGTGATGCCAATACTGTCACGTCATCTTTATTTATATGGCAATATCACTCTTTTCTTTTGCCACCCACATATGCCCAATACTGAATAAATTGAGCTCTGACGAAGACTTGTTTGATATTTTCAGGTAAAATGTACTTGGAGGGTCAGGGTGTCAAAGTCAATAACAATAAAGCATTTGAACATTTCAAGCAAGGAGCTGACAATGGTATGTCCTTCCATCTAAATTTGTTAATTTTCTGTTTTTTATAATGTAAGTATACACTGTGCATCATGTTAGCTAAATCCAAATAGCTTCAAATGATTTCCAGAAACTTGTATTCTTGTGATCCATGGAAAAATTAGATGGATTGGTCTGATTAGACGCATACTACTGCGCCTTGATGTTCAAAACGAGATTGCAGAGTAGTAAGATTACCAACAAGATCTCGAGGGTGCCCGCGTAATATTCACCCGCAGGCACGGGCGTTTCAACAATTTTTTGCCTTCTTTGCGGGCGGTAAGACAGATTTTTAAATGAAAGGTATGAACAGAATTAATTTATTATAAGAATATTTCCGTAAAATAATATTTTTGCTGGCGGCTCAAGAGAATTAAAATATTATCTCAGGGTGGCCCTGTCGTACTTTGCAAACTGGCAATTTGCTATGAAACATGTTCTGTGTGATCTGCAGTTTTGCATTTGAGAGATTAGTCATGGAAATTTACTATCACTTTTCTTATTAGCTGAATGTCATGATGCTAAATACATGTGAATTGAAATATTTTGTTTTCATGTAGGTGATTTAGATGCATGTGTATCAACTGCTTACTGTTACTCGCATGGCAAAGGAACAACAAGAGATTATGAACACGCATTTGATTATCATTCTAGAGCAGCGGAGAAAGGTAACGCCTCACTTGTACAGTCAAACCTGCTATAGTGACCACTTCAGCAATGCGGTATACATGAACCCTGTACATTGTGGACACTTGCACATTTAATGTAGATTTCACTGGCAGAGTCTGACAAATATGTTTAGCTTTCTGAAAGCCTAGAACATTTCAACATTTTCAACAAAGATATGTATAAGTTGAAGGTTTTTGAATAAATAATGATGATGATGAACTATTAGTCATTGACCAACAGCAAGTCGATTGGTCGAATATGGTCAAACTCTGGTCAATTGTAAACTCTAGGCCTATTGATCACTCCGTGTTTTCTTCTAGTCGTTATATGGGGGAGGACCTTACTCATTATTAACCGATATTTACATCGCCTACGATCAATAACTGTTATAATCTGTCCATGTCTGATCAATCGTAAATATCAAATTCACCCACCAACACACATATACAATCTATGTTTGTACAACTAACATCTTCCGGTAGATGAGTATCTTTCTGATAAATTGTTAGTTTCTCATTGTACCATATGTTCCTCTTTCGAATAGGGCATCCGGTTGCTTTGTACAACATTGGAACACAATATTTTGCTGGAAAAGGAGTTGAACATAGTATGGTAAAGGCTGCTGAAGCCTTCCAGAAAGCGGCTGATTTGGGATTCAATCTAGCACAAGTAAGGTTCAGACTATCTAATTTAAATTTTGTATTTGTGTATTCGGCTCAATCAAACATGTAAATATGCATAAACTATGTTTTATAATAATAATATATGGCAAAAGAGTCAAAGAATACACATTCTTTACTGTTACTCAATTTTCACGCATTTCACAGCGATCTTCAGACAGATCTCTTACTCAATTCTTTGACTCTTTCTCTTACTCAATTATTATTATTATTTACCGCTCTGTCAAATGAAGACATATAGAGCCCTATATTATCTGCTATAAGATAAACATAAATTTTATTATATACTATGTTTTAAAAATAAATCTCTTATTAAGTTATAAATTGCCCTTTTGAAGGTTTAGTCGAATCTTTGTTTTATGAACCCAGTTACATCATTCAAATCGGCTGAATAAGAATTTCTCAATATTATTTGTCTCTGAATTAAAATTGTATCTCAAACATGTACCTATCGATCAAACACCCTGTGTCAACTATTTCTGAACGAAAGGCATCATGTATCATAGCCTTTTCAGACTGTCAATACAGATGTATTTATAACAACATTTAATTTAATTTTGATGGAGCAATTTACCAGATGACGTAGTAACTTCACTATCTATTTTATCATTTAAAAAACGTCTTTGACAGTTAGATTTGTCACCATATTGTAAATGTTTCCCTACGCCCCACGTATAGTGTAGGTATTATTACGCTTAATGCTTTCCTGTGTTTGCATGCCAAAAAATGGATTCAATTGATAGTTAAATCAACTTATTTTGGCAAATAAATCAAATTAAATTTATTTATTTATTCAAACTTATGTACACTTCACAGCTCTTCTGGTTCTTCATCATCCTCTAATCTGGAGTTGAATAAGCTGAAAGATTTATTTCATAAGACTGATAATATGATCAGCTTGATTCTAAGTAAATTAGATGTAACCACATTTTTGTTTGTTAGGTAAATCTTGGTAACATGTATTATCATGGTATCGGTGTCATAAAAGACTGGGAAAAAGCAAGGCAATTATATTCTAAAGCCGCACCTGGAAATCACAACGCCCGTCTCTTACTTGAAGAGCTAGAATCTGAAATGCAGATTGAGGAATAAATTTTGTCAAATAATAATGCATATTTTTGTGTTCTTTTTTCATCAGTGAAATGAGAAAGCTGAACAAAAAATCTAATTATTCTTTGGAACAAATTTGATTTTTGGATTAAGGCATTTGTAAATATTTTCACTATAATGTTAATTATATTTACTGATTGGATAAATCAGAAATATACTTATAGCAAACATTTATGCAGATTTACTGTTCATCTGAATATGTTATAATGGTCACCTCTATACAGTGGCCACCTGTCTGTAATGGTCACTCTTGAAATATATAAAATAGAATTCTCTATTGAATCAACCTGTATATAAAGACCACCTGCAAATAATGATCAATCAATTTATCTACCTTTCATAGCTGGCTGTTATATACAGGTTCCTCTTTATTTTACATCTGTGAATTTTTGTGTAGCAGTAACCCTGGAAAACAGTGAATATTCCATGATATCTACATAGTATAGGTACATGAATGTGAATGTTTACGGAACGTTTCCATTGACTGTAAACCAAACGTTCGGTGAACGTTCATTGTTTACAGGAAATATCAGTCCTGTGAAGAAAATTGTATTAATAGTGTTATCAGTTTGCACATTTATCAGGTATTTCTGAATAAATGATGATGATATAAGAGGGTAAATTTTGCGGCAGTTTAAAATAATTAAATCAAAATTGATTTTATGGGTGAACATTAACTGATGTGACGTTATCATGTCTCTGATAGAATGCCTAAGTACCAATGTTGATCATGTTTGTCCATAATATTAAATGTGAGTGACTTTAAATGAGGATACATTTAAAGATATCTTCCTTTGTTTCATTTGCTTGTTATTAGCCATGTGCTGCATACATATATACAGGCATACAATGTCCCTATCCGATAATCCGATTCCACAGCCTCTCATTGATAATCGGCATGAGATTACGGAATGGCGCGAAATCCGCCATCTTGATCCACTCTTGCAAAGTTGAAGACGAAGATCATAATTTTGAAACAATTTATTATATTTATCTAACCAAAAGCGAGATTCAGAGTCTCTTAATGCAAACTGGGATTTAATGGGAGTATATTTTGTATAATTTATTAGTAGAAATGACAGACGCTGTTGAATATAATGATATTTTTCACATCGTTCGTGGTACTTTGGTAAGTATAAAGTAGGCCATGACATGACCTAGGCCATGACATGACCTAGGCCTTATCATTGATTGAAGCAATTCATTTGCAATTTAGCAACTAGAAAAAGTAGACCAACATAGCCTATTTTAATCATATAAATACATTTTTCGCATGGGAATTTGCAACTGTGTGCATATTTCAATTGTACAGGTGCAGTTAAAATTATCAATTAAGCACGCTAATAAATTGAGCTAGACGCCAACTCGCCAAGTCAAGGCAAATAAGCAATCAACGATCAACCTGAACCAATGAACCAATTTATGCCATCCGAAATGACCCGCATAGGCTTCACAAGAGTTTGTATCTTGATCTGACCACAAAATCTGTATTTTTAACTATTTTCTGTACGTTTTCAAATTCAATTCAGAATGGCACGTATACTACTTTATTCGTCCTCCTAAACAGCTTATAAGATTATAGAAAATTCAAGAAACGAAATGGATATTGCTCTAGCAGCCGAAATCCTGAGCACTAGAGATAATGTTCTGTTTGATTGTGTTGTTTGTTTTCTCTCACATTCATATTTATTCAAGATGAATCTGTAAGCATACAGCATCAGTTACAGGCAGGGTAGCCAATAACTAGTTATCCCACATCATTGCAAATCATCAAAATAAAAATGTTATTAAATATTTGGACGTGGATAGAGTCCCGGTAATCAGGTCTTTGGTTGAATAAAGCAAGAGTCCCGGCAGTCAAATACGCATGCGCAGAGAGCGTTTCTGTCTTGAAAATATGTAAATAAAACTTTCAATCTTCTTAAACTTTAAAGCTACATCATTTTATAAGTTTTAAAAGATATCAAATTCATTTGATAATGACATTGTGGCAAATAGGATATCTTGTGAAAATGATTCAACATTTGTTGAAGTATAGTATGTATATGCTTGATTTAGCAGAAATGGGAAATTATTTAAACCGACGTCGCCTTAATAAAACGAACGATGGCCGACGGAACATTCAAGACATTCAACAAGTTAAAAATCAAATCTCACATTTTTAGACTGAAATTCTTATACTATATATTGCCTAAACACGATTGATCAACCATTTGTAATTGTTTTCTTTCAATAACATCAACAACAACATAGTTTCACGACCATGATAGCGGCGAGACTAGCCCTACACCAAAGCACAAAGCAGCGCTGTTTTCATTTCGTTCCTCAAATAATAATGTAGATGACTTCGAAGAATACAACTAAAGTAGTGCTTCTTCATATTTATCGAACACATATATATATGTATATCAGTATATCAGTATATAATTATTACAAATTGATCAATGTCATTTAATTTTCATGAAAGAATTTTTTCAATCCCATTTACATCGAGAAGCCGTGACAGAAATGAAAATACAATATTGATGTTTCACGCTTTGACGCTTGGCGTTGTGCGCGTGCGCATTTGACTGCCGGGACTTTAGTTTTTTTCAACCAAAGACCCGGTTACCGGGACTATATCCACTTCGTAAATATTTTTACATAATTATTCTCTGAAAATTTAAAGTTGCTAAGTAAATGTCACTCAAATATTGAAAATCTTGCTGCTAAGAGTAGGTAGGATGATCAAAGCTTTGATAAATTGAACATAGAATGAAATTATTTGAAAAAAAGTTATGTTGAATATTGTTTCTGTCGTGTGTCTATTCAACGAGTCGATCCAAGCTACAGTGCTATGAATTGATTAACAAAATATTTATGATTTATTTGAATTGATTGATGCAGCAATGATTATGTCTATTATCTACACGCACAAGCGCAAAAGATACACATAACATTATTTTTTGAGAAAACTTTCTGGCAGCCAAAACAATAGGCCTATCCACCATGTTTAAACAGACAGTAACTATGCGGGCAGGCTGACTTGGCTACTTTCAATTCAGTGCTCTCTAAATGTGGCAGATTCAAATCTGCATTGAAGTATTGTAGCCTGTATTCTCTCAAGATCTCTGGAAAATCAGGATAAGGTTAGAGCCGCTTGTCAAGACATTGGATCTTGAGCTGGCTACAGATTTTCTTACAACACAGTACTTAGGCTACAGTAAAAATGATTTAAAAATGTTACGAGTTGTGCAGAAACAGCGCTTTTCAGTCAGCTATTTGCTACATTATCTCTTGACTACCATATGAAAATGAAGGCCCTATTTGAAATTGGTTGTAATTATGCCGTTTGTATAGTTTTAAATTATTTAATTATTGGAGGATTAGCTTAGATTGCAGAGCAACCGAGCCTCAGATCGGATCATATCTGATCAACTGTGGTTCAAATCCCCCGAAGGTCAAGTCAGCCTTGACTTTATCATGAAACATCAAATGGGTACCATCTGAGGATGGCGGATGGAATGGTATAGAGGGAATTACATTGTGAGTAGCTGCGGCGCATCCTTGCGCATTAACAATCGAGACCTATCTGCCATGAAATTTGTTGAAATTGATCTGCAGTGTTGCGGCTGAGATCAGTAAAGAGCGTTTAAAACCATTGCTCTTAGCGAAAAGAGCCACTCCTCTAGAAATAGAGAAGTGGTATGGGTGCCTTCAGTAGGGCGACACCGTCTACATTACTTTTAAATTATTTGATGCATTAAAGCTTGTTATGATATAGTAAAACTGGAAACCTATTAAGCTCATAAAATGAAATCAAATCTTATTTCACGTAGAATGATGGAAGGTTCAAATTGCACAATCAAGGTGTCGTTTTTAAATCTGCAAAAACTGGAAAAGTAGATCAAATCCCATCTGGAGAAATCGAAAGTATCCATTGGCTGAGAGTTGCTAGGGGTTACGGAATCAAAATCATCCTTAAAAATGGCTCACAATTCAAATTCGATGGCTTCCGTGAAGTTGTAAGTACTGGGTGATAATTTTTATACATTTCAAGTAAAACTAGTTGATAATTTAGATTGGATAAGTGGATAATTTTAATACTTCTAAAAAATTAGTTTGGATTAGAGTAGATTAGATTCTAGAATTTAGACTTTTATTTGAAATAGCACATTTGGTTCACTTTTAAATAAATTTTTTTAACCCTGTAAAGCGCCTTAGAGCAATTTGAAAAAAGCAATCTATAAAGAAATGAAGTATTACTATTGTTATTATTATAATACCCTTGCGAATGAAGTCCATGAAATATTTGTGATGAAAAATGTTGGGCAACTTTACGTTCATTAACTCATAAACTTTTTTCACGTGGCTACTTTTCAAAGATCATTACTTCAGATTTTAATTCAAATTATATTGTGGGTCATAATCTTGCATCTTGGTCTTGCATCCAAATTTCAGGATTTTGACAAAGTTTCAGAATTTGTTTCAAAGCATTTTAATGTGAAACTTGAAGAGAAAGAATTATCAGTTAAAGGATGGAATTGGGGAATACCAAAATTTAATGGTAAGTGGCTCAATGGGTCCATGAGCACTGCATCATAACTTATAAGGTTGCCTGTGTAAAGGTATGTTTGAATTTCAATCCTTCTGGAATCTTTCCTACAGACATTTAAATTATTTCTTCTAAATTTTTTGGTTGATGTTTGACCAATAAATAATTAAAAATGTCAATTTTCTTCTGAATTTTCTCTTGCCTTCCGGAATCTAGGATTGAAGGATTCCTGCTTTTGTCGGAATTTGCCTGCAATGATGAAGGAAGTCTCAAACTTCTTTTTCTTATATATAACTTTACCAGTGACAAAACATTGAGTGCTCGATGCGGATATGTAGTAGTAGTAGTAGTAGTATAGACAGTCACATTAGGGAGGTTTAGATTTAGTACAGGTACAGCTACGAGTACAGCTTTCTCGTTGCTCATCACTTCTGTGCATTGGGAAAGCCCCTATGCTCTGAAAGCTGTACTGACCTGCTCGTTTCGGAATGCCTTTCGGCGCGAAACATAAACCACGGAGTACATGTTTTGATTTCTTTGTTTTTCTTTGTTTTGGTTTTATTTTAGCTTTTTTGAATGAAATTTCATTGTCGCTCTAAAATTTATACCTAGAATCAAAATGAATCCTGAACAAATTGTCAGAAATTTTGTTTTTACCTGGAAAACAGAAACTGAGGTTTTATGTTATTGAATCTAAACGTCTTGTTTTGAATGAACGAGTACAGGTATAACCCAGTCTTCTTGTTGACTAAACATGAACTTGAATCGTTACCGGTACCAAATCTAAACCTCCCTATTATAGGAATGCGCCGTCCCTCTTACGCCTTACATATTTGCTACACAAAGAACTCCACAAATCACGGTCAGATATAGTAGTAGTAGTAGTAGTATAGACAGTCATATTATAGGAATGTGTCGTCCCTCTTACGTCTTACATATTTGCTACACAAAGAACGCCACAAATCACGGTCAGACATAACTGACAAAGAAACTTGTAAATAACACAATTCACAATACAAAACATTATGAAAAGTAGATATGTAGGCCTAGAGCAGTATAGAAATAAAGTTAAACGTAGTCTCTGTTGTTACGGAGACAGCGTCTAGTCTTTGACTTTATTTCTATATGTATGTTGTAATGAAGAATAATTGGTTCTTTAAAAAACAATTTGTGTAAGCTTACTTAAAGGTCGTCCTGAATAAATGATGATGATGATGATGAAGTCATTCCAGCCTTGCTTGCGTATATCTGAATTGTGAACCTCAGTCTGTGGATAGAAATACGAATCATAGACCAACATATATATATATAACCTGATCAAATACAATATAAGTACCTCCATTATTATTACCAGTTTATCTAGATCTTATAGATTGCTAACAAGTTTTATTGAATCTCTTTCCGGGATCACTTTTCTGCTTCTTGATACCGTCTGCTCTACATTGCTGATACAATTTTTAAATTTTGATTTCAATTAGGCGCTTCATTGTCGTTTGAGGTAGACAAGAAAACAGCATTTGAGTTGCCATTGAAAGATGTATCTCAGGCAACAACAGGTTTGTTTGTAATCCAACATTATGAAATACCTATAATAACTCACACACACACACATGCAAGATCATATATATATAATACAATTAGTTAGGGCACCACAACAGCTGGAAATGACAAAACCGATTTCCTGGACCATAACCGGGTCCCGTTTGCATCCTGGAATCCCCCAACAAAAAATTGTAAAGCCCTTGAATATGTGGTACAATATCATTTACAAATATTTTGCATTAAAATTCGGAGAGATATGAGCAAACACTCGAAAGGTATCATTAAAATTGATAAGAGCTAGCTCAGGATTCAAATTTATCAAAATGATTTAGTAAATTAATCCTACCAAAATATCGCACTATTTTTACTTCTCCCCCATTTGCCATTTGTATTCTATACCTATGTAAGCAAGTTTTGAAACAAGAGAAAATAATTATCGAACAAGTTTGAGCGTTACGTTTAGAATTTATCAGACCTTAAGGCTTTATTATCTACCTCAGCATACAGCTACATATTATCAATCCAAAGGCACTACTATTATCTCCTCAGCCTATTGAGCAACTCGAGATATGTTGAATTCTCAATGTCATGTGAAATAAAAAGTTGGATAATTGTTTTGGATAATTACTTGCAATGTAACAAAAGTTTTAAAGTTCATTGTGACAAAATAAATGATAAAAGAGCTGATCAAAGTTGTTATTCTATAGCTGAGAGCTATTATACATCACAATGTAGAACATTATGGATTTATTAGTTAAGATCAAAATAGAGTTTAAAATTTCAATTATATTGATTCACAATATCGCCACATGTTTGAGCGTATAACATCAAAGTTGAAATGACACTACATAGAACAAAATGACAAGGAAGTATAAAAATGATTAGACATCTTAATGCAGGCAAACTTGCTTAATATCCCCCCTTTGATACAGATGAAAAATGGGACATTAAGCGAGGTGGGATATTGAGGAAGACAGAAATATCAGAGTTTGTATGGAGAATTGAACATAGACATCAGTTTTATGTGGGGATATTGAGCAAGTTGGGACATTAAAAGAAGGGATATTAACCAAACTCGACCGTAATTGCTAAAAAATTTGACCTTCAAGCTGCTATATGCTTGATTATTTTGCTCTAGTAATCTTCGGTTTAAGAAGGGATTGCCCCTCTGCAGCCAATGAGATGCCCTACGATGCACTCATATTGTGACGCCACTGGAAATCCTCTGTTTATGTCACCAAAGAGATTAGATAGAGAGAATGATGCCATGGCAACTGTAAAGTTTCATCAATTACCATAGTAACCATAGCTCTTTGGTTCTGCATTTATTAATTTCAGGTAAAAATGAAGTGACAATTGAATTTCATCAACATGATAGTGCAGAGGTATCTCTTATGGAAATGCGATTTTTCGTTCCAAATACGATGGAAGGAATTGACCCTGTAAAGGTGAGTTTTGCATAAAATATATTATAACCTTTTAAAACTCTTGAAAACGCAAGTTTGAGTTGTGCTATCTTTTTTCCCATTATATTATCTTGCCTGATTGTTTTTGATGTGACTCTGACATTTAGTGAAATGTTTTCTATGCTTTGTAAATCCATGTCATTGTATATTTTGTAATCGATTCTTGTCTGTTATAAAGGATTGTGAAAAAAATTTTATCAACCATATTGCTTTTTTGTTATAGGAATTCCATGAAAAAATCATGTCAAAAGCTGACGTTATTCAAGCAACAGGTGATGCCATTGTTACCTTCTCGGAAGTTGCATGTCTTACTCCAAGGTAACTAACACACATTTATCGACTAGCTGTCTAATGGGTTAATCTGGAAGTCTTTTCATAGGGAAGACTGTTTAGTATTTAATATGAATGTGTGTTCATACCAAGATGCCATTGCTGATGTCAGTCAATAATGCTACTTCCAGGAATTGAACCAAAACTCTGTGAGTACCCCTGCGAAAAATTAGTTGAGTTCATGATTGCTGAAAGGCCCCAATTTCATGAACCTTGTTTGTTTCATGAACAACTCAAATGGCCGAGTTTTCGATGAACTTGATGAACTCTTCATGAACGATTTTCATAAACTGTTCATGGAAGTTCATAAACTTAAATTAGGCTATTTAACGATCATGGACTATTTTCACAGGGACAAGGCTGTACTGATAATTTTCATGGTGTTGTAAATGAAAAGAGGAACTTGAATTCAATTCATAGATTGATTATTCTTTAAAAACAGCAAGGATTTAAGATCGTTATTGCTATAACATATGTAGCATAATTGCTTGCAAGTTTGTTATCGAAACAAATGATTCACAATTCTTTGTTTAATGTTTTGCTTTGAATCTGTTTTCGGTTTATTGTTTGTAGGGGTCGATACAGCATCAAAGTCTTTCCAACATTTTTACAGTTGCATGGCAAAACGTATGATTATAAAATTCCCCATACGACTGTATTGCGATTATTTTTATTACCTCATAACGATCAGCGTTTCATGTTTTTTGTGGTAAGTAGTTCAAATGATTTTCAGATGCTTCATAAATTTAGATAACCGTTTGTCTAATTGCTTGTGATCGATAACGTATTTTTTCACTTACTATTACGAGTGTCTCCATTCAAGAAGAATTTGATGAAGGATGCTGTTTCCTCAAAAACAATATAGACAATGTCGCTATGACGTTAAGGAGCAACATTGACCGGCAGTCGCTATGAGCTCAACTTGTATTAAGCTTAGTGTAAATTCAACGATAGATGTCACAGAAACAATACTAGCAACAAACATGCATGGGACTCTAATCGCATAAGGGCCACCAATCATTTCACCTTTTGAGTGTTGATCTTTGATATGATATTAATTATTATTTATTTTACATTCTATAGGTCAGTATGGATCCACCTATTCGACAAGGACAAACACGATATCCATTTTTAATTCTCCAATTTGAACGGGAACAAGAAGTCTCTGTTAATTTAAATTTAACAACGTAAGACATGCAACATAAATTTAATATTAAATGTATAAAGAAAATATATTTGACTTTTCAATTAGAAATGCTACTGATCTTGACGTGAAAGGAGAAGGATTGCAACGTTCTTTTCTTAATTTGTTCTATTGAAGATTGCAGAGTATTTGCTCAGATAACAGAGCAACCGAACTTCAGATCTGATCATATCTGATTGACTGTGGTTCAAATGCCCCTGTAGGCCAACTCAGCCTTGACTTCATCTAAAACATCAAATGAATACCATCTAAGGACTGCGAATGCAATGGTCCAGAAGGAATTGCATTGTGAGTAGCTGCGATGCATCATTGCGCATTGACAGTCAAGGCCTTTCTGCCATGAAATCTGTTGACATTGATCTGCATTGTCTCAGCTGAGATCAATAAAGAGCGTTCAACATCACTGCTGCTCTCAGTGAAAATTCAAAGATGTCAGATTCTTGTTGTTTCTCTAAAGCGTCTTATTATTGTTGCAGCCTGAGTTCTCATGCATGCAAAGTAAAAAGCACTTGTTTCCTTTCGATAAAATGTACAAATTGAAATTATTATTCAACTCCCATAGCAAGCTAGTTTAAAACATTTTGAATAGCATTACTTACAAAGATTTTAATTCAATTTGATATCTAACTCAGCCTATTTTATGCTTATCAAAAGGAACTTTGCTGATAATATTTACCTATGCTCCAAGTTCATTCCTAACTCTGCTGTAAAATATACAATTTAATCCCCTGGCACAATTTGTAGTTATACAGTACTGAGTTTCAATACACTGTATCTTCAAGACAGAAGAATGCTGCTGGAGCCTGTTTTTAATTTCTTTGTCACATTTTTTTCTTTGACAGGGAAGAGATTGAAGATAAATACAAAGGAAAATTAAAGGAGAAAATGACGGGACCAATATTTGAAATAATGAGTCGTATATTAAAGGAAATTGTAGGAAGAAAAATCACCGTTCCTGGTAATTTCAAAGGGTGAGTGTTTTTTTATGATATTTTTGGACCTATGATAAACATTTGACAAAAAGAAAGATCAGAGACGCCATCTTCATTTACCCAAAACCTTCAAGTTTGCATAAAACAAAAAAACTTATTTATTGATTCTGCTATGTTACATACATCCGTGAGAAAAATAATGCATCTGACTGAAACTAGGGCATGTCAAACATAATTATATCACTAAAATCTGTTTTACTTTTTTTAACATTTATAGACACTCTGGTGCAAGTGCGATCAACTGTTCCCATCGAGCAGGAGCGGGTTTACTATACCCCCTGGAAAGGGGATTTATATTTTTACATAAACCTCCTATTCATGTCCGCTTCGACGAGTTGTCATTTGTTAATTTTGCAAGAGGAAGTACGACAGGGAGAACTTTTGATTTTGAATTGGAACAGAAAAATGGTAACAGTGTGACATTCAGTAATATTCAAAGGTAAGTCTCTATTTCATGCAGATAAATGAAGCAGCTATTTTTGATCATACTACAAACTATCAGAATTTTAAAAAGTATAAGATGTCTAATCTAAATATAATCTAGGTCTAGATCCAAAATAATTTATCCTCTGCCTCAATCTTCTTTATCTACAGAACTACTTTGGAAATGTACGAAGTAGGATAGTTTTAAATTTAAAAATAGTTTTATTATGTTTTTGCTTATGATCAAATCCAGTATATCAGCCATGGTGTGTAACGAGTTTTATGGTGTATCAAGATTGTTTGTTATTGAATTAAACTATATACATAATGTTATTATTACTTTTTGCAATTGAAATCCATTAGAATTAAACAAGATATCCTAGATTGCAGACTATTGTTGTAATTTAAATTCTGATGTTTGATAGACAATCTCACACTGTTTCCTTTGTGTTGATTGACATCTCTTAAATAAAACACTAGAATTATATACATCGCTGTAAATTGTGTCATCAAACCTGTCATGATAGCCACCCATTACTACCAACCATTATACTGTAGCAACCACAAATCATTCACGCAACTCTCTATTGAATGATTGGATCAACCATGTAAATTGATGTTTCTCTCTGTATACGTCAATTTCTCTACCATGCCCATTTCTAAAGCTTGGGTTTGTATTCTGCAATGGATGTAATCACTACCAGAGATTCATAGTTATGGCCTGATAATTGTTTAAAGTGTGAAACTCTTGAGTTATGAAGAAAGCTTTGCCTCATTCTTCTATCCAATCTATAATCACTAGCAGTCATTAGAGGTGTATCCCAATATCTTATGTTGCTGTCTGACTGTTTTGAATTATTTTATTGCAATTGGGCTACATTATATTTTATAGAGAGGACTATGCACCGCTGTTTGATTTTGTTACTGCAAAGAAACTTCGTATCGGAAACAAAGGTGGCAAGGTAATGTTTATGTTCATAGCTGGGAACATGTCATGTCTGTCGGTAGTCAAATTTGATACAGGGAAACACTCAAAACAGTAACCAATTTTATTGCTACCTATAAATGTAAAATCTTTGATGGTCTAGTATTCCTCCGTTTTCTAACATTATACATCAGATTATGTGTAAATCAATTATTTCATGGATGTATATTACCATGAACATTTATTGTTGTCGCTCTGTTTTCATCGTCTATTGTTTTTATTCGGAATCATATGAACTATGCAGTGTAACACTGTTAATATCAGAACCTGCTTGATTTCACAATTTTTGGCAGCACCAGGACAGTGGTGTTACACTGTATCTAATTATGCTATACTATTAATGTATGCTAATGTATGCTAATATATTAACAAGGTTACATTGTAATACCCAATGTAATTTCAAGCATTTTTAATCCAGCAATGCAGGGGACTCATTGCTAGTTGGATAATAATTTTGTTGAATCTGACTTCTTATTTTCAGACTGCTGGCCCATCTGTAATGGATGACCTTATGGACTCTGAAGATGAAGATCATGATGTCTATCTACAACACGTCAAAGCTGAAGCTGCCGCAAAAGATGACGATGGTGGCGATGACGATGACACAGGTATGCTAATGCATGCCAACGAAATCAGATTTATAATGGCTTGAGTCGAGAAACTATTCCACAAAGTTAAGAATCTTTGACCAATAATTTTTATAATGCCAATATTAATTTTTTCTGTGGCGCATTTGATGATTATTGAATAAATACAATGATAATAATGGTTTATAGATTAATTTTAATGATTAATAATGATATACCATGATGACAAAATATTTAAGGAAAGTTTTAGAAAATGCTGCAATGCTGTAAACATGGTTCAACTCAAAGATTTCAAATGTCTCTGATGCTATCTAATCAGCATCTGGATTAAACTTAAAACGGATTCACGACTATTGTAGACAAATTACTCTTAGATGGATTTTTTATTTGTTGTTGTTGTTGTTATCCACAGATGATTCAGACTTTGATCCTGAGACATTTAAAGCAAAGAAAACTAGCGAGTAAGAGCTGAGATCTTTCCCATGTTATGTTGCTACTGTACATTGAAAGTACGGTCAACCTCAGTTTATAGATTATTGATTAAAATCACACATACTTGCATTATTCACCAAGCGCTGTCACGCAATCCAAATGTCAAGCACAGCTTGACGCAAACGGCAAGCTCTCAATCAGTGTTTCAAACATTTGCTATTTCTGATATACTGTTATGACTTTCAAGACCTTATTTCGGTCGATTTTGGAAAGATTTTAATAAATTTAGATTCCTAAATTTTTTACCATAGCACAACATATTTTTGATAATATTAAATGATAATATTACCCAATTTATAGGCTTTTTATGTAACAACAGTTTGATCGCAAATTGCGAAACCTTCTAGTCTGCTTCAAGCTGTGATCCCACATTCCATGTAGCGAAAGCAATATCAGCGCTTGGTGAATCAACACCTAAATCATGAAGAAGCTTAGAATTGATACTATTGTGAATATAGAATTTTCATGGTTTTCAAAACACTTTCACAGTATTTTCCTAGTTTTGGTTATGATAGTAGTGTTAATTGTGTAGACCTGCTTATGAAGTCTTCGTTTAAAATCAGGTAAATCGTGATGAAGCACGGCAAAACCCGTGCATGAACGCTTTTCTAAAATGAACAAACCAGACTTCGTTGTTAATTAAGATTTCCCGATTTCATGATGTTTATGTTTTGACTTTCCAACAAAAACTGTCACTTCATATCACGAATAAATCGAACGGAATATAATCCAATGAAAATCATTATTTGAATCACGTGATAACGCTGGCTTAGACTCCTTGTGAGATTACCGCTGAAATTTCCACCATTATATTTTGGAAGGACTGAACTTGTGCAAAGGATACTACACATAAATGACACAAGTGTTTTGTGGAATTTAATCGTCTCTATTAACTATGATTCAATTGAACTTGATTAAAAAACATTTGAAACTAATAACAAGTAACAATTTGAGTATAATTTAAAAGTGGTTTAACTGTTGTAATGAACGCTCATCGAACCTATCGTGCAGTTGTTGAACAACGATTGTACAGAATTATTGGATGGACCTGCTTCCGAGGGCAAGGACACGTTGACGCTGCTCATAGTGCTACTGTTGTTGTGTTGATCTTGATCTTGTGTTGTGTTGTGGCGCTCTAAACCATAACGAATTCCTATCAACGTAGACTCGTCAATTACTAGACTCGTCAATTAATAATACTCGTATTGTTGTATTTTGATAATAATTTAAAAAGCAATTTACCTTTGAATATTTTTATTGCGTGGGAAGTTTTGTATTTGGTTGACTTCGCACTTGAACTCAACAAAAGCTCGTCAATTTCTTCATCGGTTTTTTTACAAAACCTACCAGCATTCATATTATTATTGTGGGAAAAATTATATCCGAAACTGAAGTTTACTTGTTCTGCCATTTTGAATGTTTTGATTACTTTGTTTTGGGTAGCAACCATGTTTCAACCATGATGATGTTTCATCAAGATTTGAAACACGCTCAGCGACCAATCAAATTTTGAGGATTCATTCGATCATTCTAGTTTATTTTAGAATTAATTTTTAATATGCCGCATGACAATAATGATTTAATAAATAATACTATTTTAGACATGCGAAGAGTGGCCACGATAGACAAGTGGCCGTTATAACAGGTTGAATGTATTTCAGTCTGAATTAATCACTCGAATGAATTTTATAGCAATCCCAATGACTTTTTATTTAGTTCAAGTGAAGTGTCAGACACAGCAACAGATGAAAGCGGCTCTGATGGTGGCAGCGATGCCAGTGAAGACGAAAAACCAAAAAAGTCTACAAAAAGCGCTGCCAGTAAACGACCATCAGTATCCAAGTCCCAAGGGAAAGAGGTATCGGTAAGTTCTTAATCAAGTGCTGTTTAGTTCTTATCGTATTGCTACCTGATTTTTACTTACTGCTGCAATCCAATTCAACTATGCTGATAAGGAGTTTCAATATAAATATACATTCAAAGGCAAGAGACACGCTCTTAATTTAAGATAGGAACATGTGAACTGACACCTTTGATAGCCTGAGGCAAATTTTTTGGAAAAAGGACAAGACTGTAAAGAAGCTACAATAAGCTAGAGAATAGTTGGTATAGTTTGGGCTGATGGGGACATATGATGACCTATTTTGCAAACAATTATCTTTTAGAAATCTAAAAAGAGTAAAAAGGATCCGTTGATGCCAAAACGTGGTCTTTCCGCATATTTTATTTGGTTAAATGAAGCAAGAGTAAAAATCAAGGAAGAGAATCCTGGAATAGCCATTACTGAAATCTCAAAGAAAGCTGGTGAACAATGGCGTACCATCACAGATAAATCAGTAAGTGCAGACAACAGAGCATTTTTATATTTTACTGTACCCAATATTTGCCCTTTACGTAGAAAATGTTATTAGAAGAAGTTATTAAAAATTTTAGTTTCAAACTATTGTTGACGTTTGAGCTTGTACCTGTAAGGATCACTACTATAAAAAATATTATTTCATGTTGATTGCCCATTGACACTATGAATGTTGGATATACTGATTCGCTACTGGAAACATACTAAAATCGTACAAGGTATTGAAAAACGGTATACTATATGAATAATAATATTACATCTTGATGATTTTGAAGTTAATCAATGACTGAGAGTCGTAAGTAGGCAAAAGTGTCTGCTTATTGAGAGACAATAACAAATGTAGATACAAATCTGAATACTGTGAATCTCATTAACAGATGTGTAACCCCAAGGAATCGTAGAGAGGTCTGCTAATAATTGTGATGTTGTTGCTGTCATCGAAATTCTTAATGGTCATATTCAAACCTGTCTGCTATAAGATCTGGATAAATTGACCACTAGAGACAGGTGGTCTTTAGTTACAGGGTTGTCCTGATGCAATAAAGCAGTTTGTAAATTACGGAGGTGACCGCTATAGACAGGTGTGGTTGCTATATAGAGGTGGTTGATTGTTACAGGGAGTTTGACATATTCTTTGTTTGTTCTGTTTTGAACTGTAAATATACATCTCAATAAAAGCAGAGGAAATAATTAATAATACTTTAACATTTATTCTAGAAATGGGAAGCTTTAGCTGCTAAAGATAAGGAACGTTATCAAAAGGAAATGGCTGTATACAAAAGCAAAGAAACAAGCACAGTAGAATCACCAAAAAAATCAAAAAAGTCATCTCATCCCAAATCAACAAAAGATAAAAAATCAAAAACACCAGCGACTAAATCAACACCTGATAAAAAAGCCAAAAGCAAAGAGTTTATTGACTCATCTGGAGATTCTAGTTCAGAAGAAGATACTAAGGTGATTTTCTGAGATGTTATTATCTTCTGTTTACATGAGTACCTAAATGTAAGGCCTAGACCTTGGTGTAATGGTTAGGGCTTTGGACCATCATATGCAGTGCACAGGATCTTGGGTTCGATATCTGCTTGATTGAAGCACTATCTGTTGACGTCAGAAAAGAGATTTGACTGCACACATTTTGAGTACTGATAAATTAACCAGGCTAAAATGGCTTTTGGTTTAAGGGGTATTTAGATAAATGAAAATTCAGAAATGAAAATTTGCATATATTGAACACTGGCATCAATAGTAGCTTATTATGAGTATAAAATATGACAGAGTCAACTCATTGCTCAGCAAAAATTGAGCCATAGAAATTGGCAGATCAATCGATCTCAAAATGTCATTAAAATTGTCTTTTTATGCCTTTATAAACTCTAACGTTTGTCTTTTTAGTCTATTTTCAGTCTGCATATTATTATTTTTAGTATCTATTTCACAGTCTATTTTAATTTTTCAACATTTTTACTTTGATGATATTTCAAATTGAGAAAAGTTGAAAATAATTGTTATATTTATATGGTAATTTACAATATGATGCTTAGCTTCTTCTTGATCGGTTGGCATTTAGCATGCGCGCAGACACAATTCCTTTACTGAGGATTAATAGGATTAGAAGGATTAATCCTCAAATAAATTTTTGTGTCTGCACGCAGGCTAGATTGCATTCTTCCCAGTTGGATTTACTCAATTTTGCAAACCCTTTCAGAATCACGTCTGGGGCAATTGAACTACTGTATAAACATACTGATCAGTTACAGTCTTCTTGAACAATACATTCTATTGGATTGATTTTGAAAAATGCCAGTAACTTGAAGAAATAAATTATCAATTAAATTCTGCATTGATGATCATGAAAATTTTTTATCAAATACAGTCAAACTTGTTTAATATCCCCCCTCTGGTACAGATGAAAAGCGGGACATTAAGCGAGGTAGGATTATGAGAGTTTGTATGGAGAATGGAATTTAGAAATGAATTTTTTATGTGGGGATATTAAGCAAGGTGGGATATTAAAAGAGGGGATATTAACCGAGTTCGACTGTATTAATAATTATTGTATTCAAAATTTGCTAATATGTGGACATAAGAAATAATGGAATCAAAGACATCAGCTAGATGATTCATAATAATTTATTTTATTTTTTTTTTGTAGAAAAAACCATCACAAAAACCGAAGTCAACTCGCTCTAAATCAGGAGGAACTTCTGAAGTAGTAAGCTTGGATGATGATGATGATTCATTTGACGAACCGGATGCCGAGATGACAGGTTCCGATGATGATGATGACAAGAAATCCAACACATCAGATAGTGATTAGTAATTAAATATGTATTCATAATTGCTGCCGTATATAGATTACATCTTGTACATCAAATCAACTATTTGTTTTGATATGTCTTTAAAACTATAGTATATTTATAGTAGATTGATTTGATAACAGAAAATGATTGTATAGTGTAAAACATGTTTGTGAAATTCTTACATCTTTTTTCATTGTTTAACTCATATTCTCCTAGAAGTAGCTGGCATACTTTGTTAGCTATATTAATTGATTTTGAGGAACGAGAAGACATAAAATGCAAGGAAAAAGTACAGTAGTTCCATTGGCATATATGGCTAATTTCTCCATGCTTCGACATGCTGGAGATCACATCAACACAGTGTATTTTCTGTAATTAGTTTCAAAATGTAATACCCCTGGACACTGCTTGTCAACACCCCTTGTAAAATATATGCATACTGATAGGTGACAGGTGCACTGTCCTTGATGGTAAAAGCATGTCTTTGACAAGACTGTTATGAATTATCTATTTTATTTACAACTTTGAAAAAGGCAACTATCAATAAGCCAGATCGAAGTATCTTATTTTTTACTGTCCATATTTTTCTAGGGAAAAATTTGAAATAAACCTGCACATTTCTGCGGTCGTTAGAGCAGGCTATCATGAAATTGGCCGCTTTCTCAGGGTTTTCAAAAAGTTGCGCTCTTTGTCACGTGGTTAGTCAACAAAATGGCGAAGTAGAACATGAAGTGTTGAGTTCAGACAGTGAGTTATATAGTTGCTTTGTTGCTTAAACTAAATGTGCATCTACTGTACAATTTATACAAGTTATATATTTCATCTTTAACTACACTGTGCAATCGTGGTGTTATTTGACGTCAACAGAACTGGATACGAACTAAATTCAAATATGAATCGGCTTTTCAATGGACAAACAATCGGTCTTCTTGGAGGTATTCTTCGTTCTTGGATTAGTCCTGCCGCTCAAACCACTTCAGTATTTAATAGAACCACATTATTACCTTCGCGTGGTGTAAAATATGGCATGGAATATCAACCAAATAATTTGCAACGTAAAAGAAAACACGGGTTTTTGGCGCGGTGGAGAACCAAAGCTGGACGCAGGACTTTGAAACGACGGCTAGCAAAAGGACGAAAACATTTGACTCATTGAGACAATAGTTTCAGTATATTTTAGATAACATTGTGTATTTTCAATGGCAAAGTAGAGAGAAATAAGAGTGGAATTAATTAGATATATTGTTTTGTATCTGTCTGAACTGAGTGTGTGTACCCTAATAATTAACAAAAACCTATTATCCTGAAGATGTGAAACCGAATTAAGTGAGAAGTGGGAAAGCATTATCCGCTGAAGTTGGTTAAATCTTTATTTTCAAGCGAATGAAGAATTCGACATGAACAAAAGTAGAACTTCGTAGGAAGAAAACTTATAAAAAGAACACCTCCGACGGGACTCGAACCCGCAATCCCCGGCTTAGGAGGCCGATGCCTTATCCATTAGGCCACGGAGGCTGTGACGTACAACAGAATAACCGTACAATATTTTGCTATTAAGTTCTATAAATAGACTTCTCTGATTACTGTTCCGTCAATATACACTACTGGTTTACAAACCGTTTTATGTTCAATTTGTATAAAATATAATTTCTATTTACAAGCATAATTGATTGGATCTATTGTACAGTCTTGAAATCAAAATAAGAGAAGTTCATCATTCCAGTATACTGTATCATAATCGCACACTCAGATTCGGTGGTTCCTTCTCTTCCAGACGTGGATTTTAATTAATTTTTAATATAATTTAACATTTCGTACGCTTAACTGTGCCTGACCTGTCCCGATGACCCCTGATAATTAATAGTAATAGTAAAGTACTTTATTTATATAGCGCATATTCATTTTGTTGTATGAGCTTCAATATTATTTTAAACCTCCTTTAGCGGTCACCTCTACACAGCGACCATATGTCAAATATGGGTTCACCTGGCTGTTATCTACAAGACTAGTTGTCAATTCCAGGGCCTCCTATTGCCAGCATTCAAATGATGTTTACATCATATGGCAAGAATCCAACACAAGTTTCGGGGATCTGGGACGCAGTGTCAGCTGAATGGTACACACACTCCTCCCCATTGTTCTCTCTTGATGTGACCCAGTTGATCATTGAGGTATTTCATTTCTCTTGAATCTCAATTGACGTCCACATAATTAAAGCAAAGGCCATGCATACCTAACATATATGCATACCAGCTCCAAAGTTTTCTAGGAAACCATACGGTCTGTGAACTAATGTGTGATTTTCCGCCCATCGAAAATAACACTAATAATAATAATTTTGGTAAATTATTGACATCCTGATTCACACACTATCACAGAACATCAACTGTCATAAAATCACATCTCTTCGTCAAACCCGTCATAGTTTTCCGCCGCAACAATAATTTTAATGAATACGTAATGCATAAATTATATCCCCAGCTCATGGAGTTTGTTGGGCAGAAGATCAAACACAATTAATTCACAGACCCCATGGTTTCAGAAATAAACCTCGGGGCAGGTAAGCAGGCTATGGAGTCACCTGAGTTGACCTTGGGAGAAAGTCACAAATGGACAGGCCACCATTGAATGATCTGCCAACTGAGATATTCTTTGCATTACAATCCAGGAGCAAATATAACATCAAACAGATTTAAACAGCTGAGACTAAACATAATAAATACTGCTGGTTCAAACATTAATTCAAAGTATTTTAATTCAGCAGTCTCATACCGTTACAAAACCTATCCAATAGGCACACAATTAATCTCTTCACAAATTGAATTTGGAATATATAAAATTAAAAACAGTCTTTCATTTGAAAAATCATCAAAATATAAATACTAACTAGGCTACTATTGGATAATACTATTTTTTAACTGATAGTAAATTGATTCTAAATGTATTAAATAATTTAAATTACCTGTATATATATATTACTAAAGTTTTGATTAGCAATATGCTATAATTCTGAACCATAAACTTCGTCAGTGGCTTTATTGATTGCTTCACCATGCTTTTTTATGCCAGATTTAATCTTAGCTTTAAGACAATTTTCAATATTCTTCTTCTGTTTTTCATCACATTTTAAATATAATGTTTCAATATCATCTTCTATGGCCATGGCATCAACTAAGACATCATTATAGATCTCCATGACAACCTCAGTCATCTTTTCTTGATTATCTTCAGGTAGACCGTGTTTACTTATTCCATTGGTGATACGATTAGGGTTGATGTAAGCAATTAATTTTGGCATTAAGATCTTGTCAGGACGTCCGCTCGGGATATTGCCATTATTTGTACCTTTGAATGAGAACAGAAACATACGGTATAGAAGAAAAGATGAAGTTCTAGTTCTCGTACCTTCGATTGAAGTTCTAGTACCTTTGAAAATTTGCACTACATTTTCTGAATTTTTATTTATGCCTAAAAATAATTTGCTAAGTTAGGATTTTTATATTCAAGACAAAGTCTATCTTTCATACTAAAATGTTTTTCGAAGAAACTTTTAATTAACAGAATTTACGTATAAAAAATAAACCATGATGTTGAAGATGCTTTCGAGGATCTACGCAAAATTTGGTTTTCCACCCTTATAGCTATTTTGATTATTTATTTGGTTTGTCAGAAGCCACGGTTGAAGTTTGGCGTACGCTGTCACCTATATCTCTTGGATCTCAATCAACCTATCAAAATGCTACAAATTATTTGATATTTTGAGAGCAAATGTGTGTGTGTGTACCTTTCTTATTGAAATTGGCTTTATCTTTCGTATTTCCCCATTCAAGAAATGATGCAATCTTTATTTTTAACATAACACGTTCATTCTCATCTGATTTCGTATTAGCTCTAATTTCACGCAGAGGTTTGACAACTATTCCTTCAGCTTTATTTGTACCTACACAAATTACATAAAGGATAATATTGTTAGATCCAAAAAGAACAATCTTTCTATTGAGATATAAAAACAACAGACTAGAAGATATGGCGATAAAATAAACATAGAAATAGAAGTGACATACAGATACCCCTAGCATGTGTCACAGCTCTGTGTAATACGTTCTTTCGTTCTGTACCGTCATATGATTTCCTAAGCAGGGATTTCTAGAGAGGAAGTGCATATCAACGCTGTCCACTTCGATAATTATGTGTTGCGGGGATCATCTCAATGAAAAATGATGCAAAGATTTTGATTTTGCTCACATTTCTTCTCATTTCAAAAGGTGAGAAGATTACAATAAATGATAAACTAAAAAGCTTGTGACTGGACAAAATAACAGTGCGTATTTCACAGATCCTATTCTTTGGTGAATGACTTCTGTGGCTGTGACTACCTAGCTAGAAGACCCCGTTAATGGTTAGGCTACAACAATATATGGTGAGACACGGTAAAAATGCTTTTACAGTATAGCAAAGTTGAATAGTGAAAAGCTACAAAATCTATATGAATATGAATATGAACCCGAAACCATCAACATCCAATACCAGTGTAGCCTAACCTTTTCAATGTTGTTATGCTGTCAAAAGTCTTGATTGTAACCTTTATGGAATGCAATTCATGAACAAGAAATTGCTTATTTTATAAATAAATAACTGGTTCTGCACAAGAATATAACAGAGGTATACATGGTAACCAGGGTCCGACAAAGTTCGGAAACTTGGAAACCTGGCTTGCGGAAGGCTAGCAAAATTCAGAAGGAAAAGGCATAATGCTGAATACATAAATTAAAATTATTAGAAAAATATGAAAATAAAATTTTGATTTCATGATTTTATGTCAGTAAAATCACTCAAACGTTTATCAAAAAAGTTGAGGTTTGCGGAAGGTGAAACATTTTGTCGGACCCTGATGGTAACAGAATACAAGATAATGTAACAAAGGTAAACACCAAAGCTATCTGTGGACATTTGCTAGAAAACTGTCCAAACGAACTACTGATATGAAACAGACTGCATCTTAAACATAGAACAGTCAAAGCTGACATAATTGGCACTTCTCAGTAGTGGCCAGTTCAATAATACACAAAACAATACCATTCTATTGAATCAACCCTGTATATAAAGACCACCTGTCTATTGTAGTCAAATCGAATCTAGATTTACTAACTTCCCAGTTTGTTACTGACCTTCTTCCAAAGGTGGAAGCTTAAAACGTGCTGGAATTGTTGAATTGAAACCAAGTTTAAAATGAATGCATTCGTTGACTTTACCAGTGAAAATCGCTTTTGCGTATAGCATTTCTACTTTCTCAAACATCTCCATAGCAACAGCATAGTCAACATAAACTGTAAACAATGAGAAACAGATTCAATTTGACTTTCATGGTGTCATAATATATATTTATTGATTTGTAGTTATATAAGTATCCATGGGTCCGTTGCGTAGCAACATGATAATCCTGATAATGTATGTGCTAGAAATTGTTAAAACGAAAAGTTACAACTTTGCAAGGTACGTTTCTCTTTTTGGAATATGTGATACCATAAGAAAAGTAGCTAGCAAGATCCAGATGAACTATAAATGAACTTAAATATTTAAGGGAAAAAAGTAAAGCGATTCCGACTTTCGTTTTGCCTGTAGCAATTAAAACGTAGAATATTGGCCGAAAATCAAAGTAGGCCTACAACTCTCTTGTCGTAAATAAATTTGTCCCTTTTTTGGTTTCAAAAAGTGGGACACGAGAATCTCCAAATACCATGTTCAAGACCTATTTCGATGAGGAAAGACTCGCTCTATGCAAAAACGCAACAGTGACATGTACACATAAAAAAAAGTTCTATCCAAATCCGTTGTGTCCTAAAAGGCTATATACAGTTTTGTAGCCTATCCTTGACTGGTGCATATTACTGTAAACACCACAAAAATATGTAGCGTACATTTATTAAAATGATCCCAAAAATAAGAAATTTCAAATACTGTAGCATGATAGGTTAGTCAGGAGCGGTTAATTCTAATATTGTAGGATTAGATTACTGCTTGGGTTAATTCTTACCGTGAGGTGCATCTTGAGATACACGGTAAGAAATATCAAACGCACAAAATCGAATATCCGGACAATATTGGACTTCCAGTTGAACAGGCTTCAGCTTTTTGGTGGGTGCTTCACAGTCTTCATGAATGTAACGTCCTAAAAAGTGAGAAAGAATTGTAATAAAATGATTGAATTTAGCAAATTGATTATTTGAAAGTGAATGCATACAGTGAATGCATAGTCTTTGACTTCATTATCGTATCTTAAATGTAGTTGTTTAGTAGAATGAAATAAGGTGGGTGGAATCAGGATTTTCCCAGGAAGGGAAATATTTTTTTTAAATATTAACAAAAATGCTTGAAAAACTTTTCCTGGCAGTAAACATTTTCTTCCTGGCATGTGGACTGGATGTGCCCGACAGCCACTATGAAAAACGACTTTTTCGCATGAAATTCCGAAAAAATTTCCGCACATTGACTAGGACTGATATATGACTGTGTTCCCTACACAAAGTTAAATCTTTACATACAGACCCCAGGGCTATTTCTACAGATTTCAGCCCCTGTTGGCGAGAGGCTATGACTAATTAGACCTAGGCAAGCCTAGACATACCTCCGAATAGTTCCCCATAGACTGACACCTGAGTGATGTCAACATTGCCAATATGATCAACAACCATCAGAAAGATTTCTTTGACTTTTTCTGGGTAACTTTTCATAAATTCAGCAGCTTTATATCCAAAGAAACTTTCATCGCCAACAAAATCTCTTCGTCTAGCAACAGAGACTAAATCTCCATTAGTATGAAAACTCATATTAGCTCCATGAATTTTTTCTGTGACAACCCAATCGGTCTTATTAAATTCATCGCTAGGTTCAAATGCAGAAAGCGACAAAGGCATTTTCTCAAATTCACTGAACGTCAATTCCGCCATATCTATAATATTTAACACCTCAAAATGTTGTGAATCTTGGTTACCAAATCATAGATACTGCTGTTTATATAGTATTTGTCATAAGAGAGAATGCAACATCGCAAATCATGGTGCAATAATTATACGATTTGTGCTTGATGGTGCAATGTTGTGAATTGTGAATAAAATCGCGTTTCCAACGAAAAAGATTGGAACCTATCTAGAAGAAAGATGATCTCTTCCGTCAACTTGCTACTTTCGTTTTTTACCATAATGTGATAATGAGTCAATAACAATATGACCTGCAAAATATTTGCTCTTTTCCCTCTGGCCATCGTAATGTTTGCCTGTCTGTAGTCTGTGAGCAGATAAGACCTCTGGATAAGACACGTGGTGACACAGAGCACAGGCATTTATTATAGTACTTCTTGAATTCTTGCATGTATATATATACGTCATGTTGTCCATGCAATATGTGTCTTGAAAATTCGTTGTTAGAAAATTGTAATATTGCCCTTCAATCCTATCACAAGTACATCAGATCACGCCCACTTTAGGCAATAGAAATTGATTCAAAAAAAGATTTGCATGACCAGTCATGACTAAATATTGGAAAGACACTAATCGGCGGTACGTAACATATTTTTGATTTGTGGGAGTTGCCTAGTACAAGTGACGCAAAATGCGATTATAAGGGCAGATAAGGGCCTTATCAGGGGGTAGCACCAAGAGAGATATTTAAGAGAATGGAGTAAAACAACCTTATACGTTGAGTAGAAACTTCGATTGTGCTTTATATGGATGGTCAGCTAAGCTGCTGCTATAAATTAGGTCAAATATGGTTCTTAATGATTAACTTGCTGTTGAAATTAGTCACCTTATCACCTGGTCTACTTTCTCATCTAGTGACAACAGAGTCTGTCCAGCTACATAATGAAACAATTTAATTAAGAGAAGCATGTCTAGATTGTAGATATATTTTGAAAATCAAATCAAATTGTTGCTCACATTTCACAGTCCTTTGTTGTAAAGTAATTGCTATTAATTAATTATTATTTCTAATTTTCAAATAAAGCTGCGATGCATGCAAGATTGCAAATTTATACTATATATTCATGATTTACAAACTAAATATTATATCATTAAATCTCCCCTTCAAGTATCAAACAAGATTTAAAAAATTTAAATCTATGTTTCTTTTTACAATTTATCAATTTATATAAATCAGAAAATAATAAACATTCGTTGAATGCGTAAAAAAATGTAACATTTATACATGGTATAAACTCAAATGATTTCTATTTTTACATATTTACAGATTATTGAAACAAATTATAGTATATATATCTATAAATATATTATGATAGCACTTAATAAGCTAATTTTGATTAATAATTTCTTCGCATATATTACAAGATGATTCTTCTAAATCTAATTTTAATGTATTTAAAGATTCCTGACTAATTTCTGTTGTTATTTCTAGTTCATCAATTTGACGTGTATGTTTTGCTGCTGAGACTAAATTTACAGATGGCAGTGAATCATTTGGTCTCTTGCGATTTGATATTTGCATTGATGTTCTATATGCCTCAATTTCTTCGATGGTGTCACAACGAAATGCCAGCTTCCGTACCAAGCGTGGTCGTTCTTGGAATTGGTCGTCCACTGGCGTTTTGATGATTGACGGTGGTGTCTCTTCTGTGTCCTCTACTTCCTCATCAGTCGTAGCATAACTGCTTGGGTCGGAAGGTTGGAATTCAACCACCAAAGCAGTTATGTTATCAGCACGTTGGTGCTTTAATTTGCAACGTTTCAGTGCATCATCAACCAACCTAATCAAAAAGAACACAAAGAGAATATGTCAGCATAGAATGGTAGCTCATTAACTGGTTTTTCAGCGGTATGTTTTCCACTGAGCACCGTTACTTTTCCATTCTTTGAATCGGATTTGTGATATCATGTTAGGCATTTTTTGTTTATTTGATTGATTCGTCATATAAAATAATATATCAGGTAAATACAGGGGATTATATTCACAAATAATTCCACTTACATACAGCCTAAGACAATATCAAAAGTAACATTTACAAAAAAATGATACAGTCATAACTGTTATAACGGTCGCCTCTATACAGTGGCCACCTGTCTAGGGTGGTCACTCTTGCAATGTCTAAAATAGTATTTTCTATTGAATCAAACCTATATATAAAGGCCACCTGTCTATAGTGGTCAATTTTTCTACCTCTCGTAGCTGGCCGTTATATACAGGTTTCACTGTACTGAAAATAAATGATATGTAAGAAAATATTTTACAATATGATGACAAGTCCATCTTGTCGAGAGATTTCTCAACACTTTGGAGTGTTTTCCACAGACTTTGTAAATTGTTCAACCAAGGTATCACTCTCTGGCTAATTAAATTAATTGTGTGTTGGTTTTTCATTAACTCACACATTGCCAGGCTGAAGGCCATATTGATGGAGACGTCTGAAGATTATTTCCAGGTGGTGTAAATATGCTGTCATAAATATACGCCACAGCAAAATCTAGATCTCTAAGAAAAACACAGTCAATGAATCTTTGAAATGTCTGTGCTGCGTTGCAAAGACCAAAAGGCCTACATAAATACTCAAACAGACCAAAAAGTCTGATGATATGCTGTCTTGGGTATATCTTCTCTTGCTACCGGGATCTGATGGTATGCTTTGGCCAAATCCAATTTGCTGAAGATTTTTGAACCATGAAGTGAACGGGTGAAGCATTGGATGTGTGGCAGCGGATACGAGTCAGGTTTGGTTATATGCGATTCAGTGCACTGTAGTCCTCACGTGGACGTCAGTCGTATGTTGGTTAACCATCTTTTTGCTTACGAACCATGTGAAGTGATGATGTCCAGGAACTTGATGAGAGACGAATCACACCAGTATCCAAAAGACTTCTACAAATTTGAGTTTTTCTGGATGAAGTTGTCTTGCTTTTGCGTGCGTTGGTTGAGATGAGACATGATGATAAACCAAAATTGTCTTTGTGTTTGTGTGTTAACTCTCGAACTGATATTGGAATATTGTTTGGCAGTTGAATTTTGATTATCATCTCTTCTGGTTGAGTTGAGCTGATTGACAAATTAGAAGTTCTGGAGTTGGTGGCAGTGACGAGCTGAACTCCAGAATCTTTGATGACATGATTGAGCAAACTAGGTGGAATTATTGATCGGGCAGATCCAGTATTGATAATGATGGTTGATTTTCTGTTGGAATTGTAGGCTGGTTGTCTTGAGACATGTCGATATTGATATTGATTCAACAGACCAATTTTAGGACTATAGTTGAAATAGCAGACGTGATGCTTGAGCGGATGACCTTTTAATCTGATTTATTCATGATATCAAGTGCTCCTTTTATATCATACAGACAGGAATAATTACAGGAGACTAGGCTACAGAAAGACTTACAAGAAGACTAAGTTACAGGAGGATTTACATACGGACTGGGTTATACAGGAAGATTTACATGCAATCATAATGACAACCCTCTTGTTTTACATTACATAAACTCATTTTTCTTTATCTTTACAATATCACTATCACAATGCACAGACAATAGATAATACCATTAATGGGCACTGAATTTATGAACACTCAAGTTTTCTCCTATTTAGATTTTTATATGTTTTTTTGTTTGTTATATTCTCAAGGAAGAAAAAGTTTGTTACATTTTAAAACGATGTTATTAAAATGAATGATAATGATAATTTAGATAACTTACATGTCTGAAACGTTTCTATTGATATTCACGCTGTTTTCTTTGTCAAAGTTGTCAACGAGACGTCCAGCCTCTTTATCATCCATCACTCCCCACAAACCATCACTTGCCAGGATGAGAAACATGTCGACACCAGACTCTAACTTCCTCATTGTGACATCAGGCTGTGGGGATACCAGGAACTCTTGTTTTTCTGGAACATAGCTCCAACAATCACCTACAGACAACACAGACTGTAATATAACATAGATACCATAGAAACATTCTCTAATGTAAATACTACAACCCATTAATTATTGATTACAGCAATATCCAATGAGAATAAAGCTCAGTCAAAAAGGAGGAAAATCCTTGAAAACTTATCAAAACAATATCTAGATTATTGTTTTGTTTGTGTTGGAGCTGATACAAAAGAAGGAACTCTGCTGATCGTTGAGAAATTCTCACGCAAGATTATCATTCAACATACAGACGTCCTTCCAACAAAATAACATTTCCTGTACTCATAATTCAATCCAAACACAAATACACTAACAGCACATATCCTAAAGCTCTCACACCTTCAAGATTCAATCAACAATTGGAATGCCCTATCAAATATGCCGCAATTAGATAAACATACCCTGAAACATACAGTGATTCATTGATGTACTATGGCACTTACCTAATGATCTTGACACAGCTAGAAATGGTATATATTCATAACCATGCTCAGAAGATATGGCTTTGACGGAAGGAGAATTATCAGTAGGCCTTTTCCAGACAACACGAGGAACACCTTTTGACACAGCAACTTTACCGCCCAAAGATTCAATTCTAAGATACACAAGGGGTTTATTATATAGCCTACTTGACTGTTTCTAAATGGCTGTCAAGATCCATATAGTGTATTATCGAGGTACGACTACAATCAAGTGATAATCAGATCATAAATGGAAATCCTCCATTAAGGGGAAGTGGACATTCTACAACACGCCCAAACAGGCTTTGACAAAAGATTCAGCCTTCTGGAATCATCTCTAGAGGCAGTTTAACCTTTTCTTCTGGATTTGTTGATGTTTGCCATGGTTTGACCAAGGCAATAAATCATTTAAAATATCAACTTTCTTTCGAACTTGTGTTGACGTCATTGTTGCTATATCAATAGCCTCTATGCTTTAGTAGGCCTAACCATACGGATAAGTATTTTTGACCTTTTTTGAGAAATATTCATTTGTCGAAGCCTGTCTGGGACTAAATTTACAGATGGCATTGAATCATTTGGTCTCTTGTGATATGGTATTTGCATTGATGCTCTGTATGCCTCAATTTCTCCAATGGTCTCACACTGAATCGCCAGCTTCCGTACCAAGCGTGGTCGTTCTTGAAATTGGTCGTCCACTGGCGTTTTGATGATTGATTGCGGTGTTTCCTCTGTGTCCTTTATTTCCTCATCAGTCGAAGCATAACCGCTCCGTTTTTCAAGATTTGAATTTTTCACTTTTAAAATGCTTATTTCTCAAAAAATGCTTATCCGTTTAGCAAAAAAAAACTTGGCAAAGTAATTAAGGAACATCATACAACAAGTTAAGATCAAAATTTTGAGTTTTAATTTTTATGAGTCAACCCAATTCTGATTTTGCTGATTTTTGGAGTGGCCAGAATTGACAGGTGGTCTCTGTATTCAGGTGACCATTATAGAATGTTGAATGTACTAACCGTTTCTTTTCCTTCTTTGAATCGGGTTTGTGAAATCTTGTGAGGTATCTTGTGCTGATGATTTCCTCACCAGATGACGGTATTCTTTTCTGAGCTAGAACTGCCCCTGAATCTCCAGCATGACCAATATATAAATAACTGCCTTTAATTATTGCCACCGTGGCTGTTGTCCCAGCAGTACTGTTTTGGTTGAAACGTCTTTTTGGCCAAGAGCCTAAAGAGTTGAATGTAATTATATGGATGGATTATATTTTGCGGCAGACAAGTAGACTACTTTTTTCTGGCCTTTAGTCGTCATTAGTTTCTTTTTTAATTGGTTAATTGTTTTTATTTCATATAAATAGTAAGGTGAAAACATTTTTTGGTGTTCAATCTTTGGCTCTTGAAGGCACAATTTATGCGGAAAATTTTCTTGAAAAATTTACCTCAACTAGTTTCAACAAACTTTGTGAAATACTTCAAAGCTAAGTACTCTTGTTGAATATCATATTTTTTGTATTAACTCAATAGTACGATGTGTTATTCATTGAATTGACTAAGCATTGTAACTGTTGCCCCTGCCTCGGTCTTACTTTGAACTTTGGTTGCCCTATGACCTTGATTTGACCTTGGCCTTGACCTCTTTTAATTCCCAGGTTGAAGAAGGAACTTTCTACTAAGTAAATATGTAGCTATTCAACTGTATCACATACCGAATAAGATTTCTATTTTACAGTAATAATAGCAGAAACCTTGAGCGGGTCTGAAAATCGTAAACCGGCAAATATTTGAGCCAAAAACCGAAAACTTGCAAAAAACGGGAATTCTTAATCTACCCTAGGTATGATAGACACGTAATTAGTGTAACGTCTATCTTTTTTTTTCTTTAGGGAATTTTCATTGAAACTAATTCGAAAGGATTATTATTTCAGTGCGAGTAATCCGTGAGATGAGTAGTCTATACCAGTATATATATATATATCAAGAACAACAAAGAAAGAATTGAGAAATCTGATTTGATTATAATTTGATTGATTCATGTCATCTGTCATCCGTCACATCTCAGACTAATCTGTCATCGCTTCAAGGGTTTTTCAGAACTGTGGCAAAACAAACAAACAAACAAAAAGTGGCAAAACAAACATCGTGAGAATGTCAGTTGACAATAAAAAAAAGATTAGAAGCGCACGCAATAATAATAAATTTTATTCGTCGTTGAATTAAGATACTTTGCTGATCAACTATAAAATAGGAAACATATAATATGGTGTGAAATATAACATAGCTAATTAAAGGTAGGGAATTTTTCAATAGGGCCAGTTTTCATGTTCACGGGCCACCTGGAACGACCTGGAAAGGTCGAATCAAAAATCCTCCCGTCACGTCAGCTATGGAACACAAACTAACATCATATTTAATAAAAAAATTACGTCAAATTTGTAAATCTCTTTTGAAACTGTAGCATACTTTTATGTTTTCATTTCAATCACGATCATACTGTGTTAATGACATGAAAGTAACCGACTTCTGTGTTTCCACTTTCCAGATTCAAACAAAAGAATTTTTTGAAATTTAAAGCGCCAGCTGCCGAAAAAAGTTATTGTTAAAGGCCCTTTAACAAAGATTCATAATTCTGATTTCATCATCAAAAATGAACAGGAAAGCTATGAAATTGATTGTGATTTCGTTCGAAATAATAATTTCCCGATTTTAATGATATTTTAAGGATTTCATGATTGACTTTAATTTAATGATCCGCTAAAACATCTACATGAAAACATCTACATTAGCAATACGATTAATACTTTTGTAAATTGTAAAATTGCCTTACCGTGTTCATCGAACATCATTTTGTGAGTAGCCATAAAACCTTCAGTAATAGCAGAACGAACATCTAGTGGATTATCACTATTGTAAGATGTACTAGCTTTTATGTTATTCCACAGATGTTTCTTGGCAAAATTAGCAGCTTCTTTTCCACCGTGTCCATCATAAACGGCAACAAACACTTCTCGCGGATTTCTTTTAATATCCATAACAGCTACATCCTCCATATAAGGCCTATCTCCTTTATGACCTTTCATATGTACATCAACACGAAAATCCATTACCTTATTATGTCCAGAAGAAGTAGTCATTTTCACTAATAAATTTGTAAATCTACTTTCTACAAAAAAGCCGGCAGTGTTTATATTTATTTCTTCTCTGGCAGAAACAGACAAGCCTTCCAACTGACAGGTACCGCCAGCCAATCAAAATACGTTACAGCACTCGTTTATATTGACGTCATACTTGCATTGTCTCCTAAATGTCGTTGCAAAACAACATAACTTGTACAAAAATTCTTGTTCAGACATATTCGGCGTGCCAGATAACGTGTTTCCATTAATTTCATTCATTTAAGAATAAATAAAAACATATAAACGAAAAGGCTTGTTATAAAGTAATAAGATCTTTCTTTAGAGCTTGGAATAATTACAATGAATTTTACTTTGTTTGATAGGATAGGAAGAAGTAATATATAATTTTGAAAATTCAAAATGTTCCTGTTTCCATGACAGCAAAACAATGTTGCTACTTCAAACAATCAAAACATTTCCCGGTTCCCTTTTGTGATGCATACAAAATGGTGGGTGAATAGACATGTTCACTCGCACCAGTTTTCATATGGAACAATTAGACCATTATGGATAACAAATAAAGTGCAAGGCCTTGTGATTGTGAAACAAAATGAGATATCTTTGGAGAAGGAACTAGGAAGGCAAGAAAATGGTAGCTTCTTATTTTATCTGTCTCACAAGTGACACAGGTATTCCTCTTTTGACAAGGAAAACTGACCATGCAGCTAGCCTACCATTTCCAGTCATTGGTTCTCTAAATGGAGTTCACATGTATGCTAAGAATCATGATGTTCAACTCGTTAATACATCAACAAACAATAGCAAGATTTATTGGAAAGAATTCCTTGATAGTCTAAAGATTATTATTGTTTGGTCCGATAACGATATCAGTGATTATCATCTCGATATATTGCTTGATAATCTTTTTAATTCAATGGTGTTACTAGTTGGAGTAAGTGACCTTAAAAATATAAAAAACGTTGAGAAATTAAAGAAACAGTTGAAAACGTGTATTCCACTCATTGACAAACTGTTATTTCGTACACCAAATTTTGGTGCTTTATGTCAAGCAACAGAAGTTTTATTATGTGGTAACGTTTCAGTTTTAGAAGATCATTTACAAGCCTTTATGACGTCATGTGATAGTGAATTTGGTTGTGTTCTTATAAAGGGTAAAGTGGCTGCTGCAAGTGAACGATGGTGGCAGTTAGTCTCAGTTGAAACAATGCTTATTGTGCTTCTTATCAGATCAATACATGAAGCATCTGCTAGAGACATACCAATTTATTTACCCTACGGCAGTCCAAGCGTACCTCATAGGTTAATTACAGTAGAATTACAGGAAGGTATCGAGATATGCACAATATGCGGCCCTGAACCTTCTTTGCAAGTTGTCATTGAACAATTAACGCAACGGTATTGGTTGCCTGTATTACCTACAGTTGCTGCATGCCTCCTTTGCCATCCAAGAAATATCCCACAATCTCTGACGATCGATAGCAATGTTCTAGCATTTTTATTTTTAAGTACAGATGATGGTAGGGTGTTGATTAGTTTATATCCTTGTGGTGTACACAGTCGAACAGATTATTTACAAAATCCAGAAACATTAAAAGTTGAAAAACGAGCTGGTATTTTATTATCGTTCTACAGAGAGACTGCAGGCGCGCAATTCCCTGGCGTTAATATTGCTTGTCAAAAAGGGGATGCAGATGAAGAGCTTGACGGTTCAGAATTATTAGGACATTTTGATCATGAATGTACAGAAAGATATACGATATCTGATGATCATCGATGTTACGCAACGCAAATGGGCGAGTATCAATTGTATACCGTTTTTTCATCGCAAATACCTTCTTACGCAATGTCAAGTTTAAATGAAGCAACCATGAAATCATTAATCAAAATTTTTTAAGTAGTTCAAATATGAGTTTTATTTTTGCTAACCTATTCAAATAATTGATTTTAAACTGAAATCTCTCGCATCAAAGAAACCAAACTACATTTGATATCTCGTTAAGAGTTACAGTAGAATTATGAACTTATTTTGCAACCGTCAGAGCTTCGATGAAATAAATTATTTTATATTTTATGAATACTGTACTATTTTTATTTTGGAAAAATTAACATTCTAACAAACGTTTTATTCCAATGGTCTACAGTGCAACCCAGAGCCATCTATTTACATCTATCTATTCGCTTAAGTGCAACCCAGAGCCATCTATAGTTTATAGGGTTCTAAATCAGATTGCAGATATGCAAGAATTCTACTGATCACAAAAATTTCAGTAATTGAAAAGGGGGAAAGATGTTGGAAAAGTACAGCATACAGATACAGATAAAAAGCTCTATTATATATAAATAGTTTCTATAATACTTTCATTAATTTAGCTGTAGATTTTAATTTTAGATATGTCATAGTATAAAAAAGTAATGTGTAATTTATAAAAAAATACAATTAAAGAAGTAAATATTTTTATTTTATCCAACCTTTCTCCATGAAAAAGTCAAACAGTTTTCTAGTTTTATTCACATCTATTTTTATCAACTGTCTGGCATTTCTTAATTTTAATGAACCATTTGTTTCCGATTCTTTGACTAAAATTTGTTTGTGGTTGAGATATGGTTGTGGTAGTAACCTCAATGTTGAACATATCTGCATGCAAAAACATAAAAACAAATGAACTTAAGTCAAACCTGTTATAACGGCCACCTCTATATAGCGGTCACCTGTCTATAGTGGTCAATTTACTACCTCTCATAGCTGGCTGTTATATACAGGTTCACTGTAACAACTTGGAAAGAAAGACATGGCAATGGTACAAAATAATGTTTACCTTGCGCAAACATCAAATTTTTAGATAAATGTTACAATTAGTTTTAATTACATTAAAACATAAAATCAAAATTTTATCTTTCTTATGATTTTAGTTTTATATCCAGAAATTTGACTTTTCCTAAGTCTGCAATTCCCAGTCCTCTGAAAACCAGATTTCAGGACCTTGACGAACCCTGGCACATCATAAGCCAGAATCAATTTGTTATTATAAAAACAGTATTATCATCTTCACAACATTGCAATTTATCTTATAACACATAAAGTGTAGTAATTATCCTCCAGCATTATATGACACAAGCTAGTCTGTTATGTTCAGAAACAAGCATCTTAATCTTAACATATAAAGGAGAGTTGATTCAAACGTATGTACGCTATTAACTTTCCGAATTCTTCATCAAAATGTTTGAAAGTAGAATCATTCGAAACACCGTGTTTTGATCTACGTTCTTATTTGGTTTTGTATTCTTCTTATCGAAACAAAATTTATATTTGACTTTGAAATTCAACTCTCCTTTGAATAATAGAACCACTTTATTGGTATTTGGTCACCCATGAAAGGTGATTGCTGATACAGGTTTTAGTTGCCTCACCTCTTTTTCATCGTTTTCTAATTGATTGTATCCTTCGTGTGTAGATATATCCAACGGTGGGCATGCTCTACGACCTGAAAAAGAAAAAAGTATCTTCAAATCGCATTAGCATTAAAAATTTTAATTTGAAAAAAAATAACAGATCAAAACCTTTACTTAAAAATCAGAAAAAAAACATACAAAATACAGTCAAACCTGCTCTAGTGGCCAACTCCCTATATTGTGGTAACCTGTCTATAGTGACCACTTCAGAAATAAAAGAAATTCCTTACGCTATTGAATCAATCAACCCTGTCTATAATGACCACTTGAGAAGTATATGAAAATCATTATTCCATTCTATCAACCCTGTTTATAAACATCTAGATTTTTAATTGCAAATAATCATTTTAAATCCAAAGTAAGTTTAAAAATGATTCAAAATCGTTCCGATTTAAATTTATATAATCTTACCAAGTGAAGGGAATTGAGGTGCTGCATGGATGGCTTTTGTGCTGAAAAACAAATTATATTAATTTTCATTGACAGATGATCAATATACAGAAAGAGTAGGCCTAGAGCAATCTATGATCTATGTTTCAAAATAGGCGCCAAGAAGACAGATAAAAAGAGAAGCTGAGGGTAATAATTACTGGTAATTTTTGTAATATCCACTCCCCCAAGATCAAGGAAAAGACATTTGAAAATATTCTGATTATCTTATTGCGTTTATTTCCCTGGTGTCCATTGTGGTTTTTAAATAGAGAACAAGTACAGTAGGCATAGTTGATGGTACAGACTTCCGGCATCAGATATCGTAAACATTAAACTAAACTACGTCAGGGCATACCCATTCAGTTGATGGTGCATCCATAATTGATATGACATGACATCCTGAGAAATAGAAAGAAAAGCGAGGCTGTGAGGCCATAAGAGAGATTAATGAGAGAAATGTTGGGCCTTGGGGAGATCACCAGTAAATCAAGTATAATCTCTTTATTTTTCAAGTATAATCTCATATTCGCAATCAAAATGCAGCAGCAAAATCTTGTGGGCCTTATCATTTGCAATGCCCCATTCAACCCACTCTCTTGGTGGTCCTGTATGAGGTTGTATCTCTATTGATCAAAATGGACTGGTAGGTTGACATTATTGAGCCCACTGCCCACCTGTCTATAGTGACCGACTGACATAGTTACACCAGGTAGAAAGAAATCTACAATCATCGTTTGTCTAATTAAATACAAGCTACAACCCATCCAAAGGCACCACGGAAAACAAGCTCCAACCCCAAAAATTCCGGAGAGGTGGTGTTGGCCTCAAAAGTAGGTTTGGTCCTGAAAACAATGAATGTTGATTGGATCTGTTTTAATTAACTTTGTCCAAACAGTTTGTGAACAGTTAGTTTATGAATTGCTTTAAAAGTGGAAATAAAACTGATTTTGTAAGGAATGTCGCATACCAAGTATCAATCTGAATCAAATGTTACACATTCATTAATCATTCGTATTTAATCTTACATGGCATGAGTCCATCATCTCATTCATTGCGTTTCTTTTTAATTTTGCGCTTTGCCGGCGCTGATTTAATTTTGTGTAAATCCAACCATCTAGAATGACAATAAACAAACATTCATACATTTCATCCTCATTCAGCCTTAAAAATGACTACATTCAACCTGTTTTAACGGTCACCTATCTATAATGGTATCTCTTGCCAGGTCTAAAAATAGTATTTTCTATTGACACAACCCTGTTTAAACTGCCGCATTTTCATGAACCTTTTCATAAACTTTTTATTATCAGTTCCATTGGATTGCCATTAAAGCTCATAAAATTGGGTCATTCAACCTTCATGAATAGTTATTGGTAAAAGTGGACCTTCACCCACATGGTTTCATGTGTAATCTCTGGAGGTAACATGATTGATCGATGTCAGGATGGGCATCCAACCATCTAGCACACCTACACTCTAGAAGACAAGTGGGCTTACATTACCTCTAGTTTTCTTAATTCCTGCTTCTCTGAACGTCTGCAATGTTGAAATTGTCTTTCGCGTATAATGTTCATCTGAGAAAAACATTCACAATATTTAAGTGAATTAATTTTACAGAAAACATAACATACAGTAAATGTTTATAAATGTTTCTGAATTATTCACAAATGGTTTTTGAACTTTTGATAGTAATTTTTGATAGTAAAAGAGTTTATGAATTCAAGTCCATGAAAATTAGGCCATTTAATGTTCATGAATTAGTCCTTGAATTGCTCATTGAAGTTTGTAATGTTCAGGAACTCTTCAGGAGGAATACGAGCACTTCATGACATCAACAGTTCATAATCTCAACAATTTTTTTTCGCAGTTGTTAAACATTTCCCCTGCTAAATATTGGTGGAAAGACAATTCCAGTAGGAAAAAGATGAAAAATATATTAGTCAATAAAATAATTCAAAAATCACATATAAATATGTTATCATTATTTTTGCCTTATAATGCATAATATACCATATGTATGGTTTGATATAATTTTGATGTTTATCCAACAACATATATTATTCAAGTTACTATAAAACAGACTCACGCAAGAAACTATGGATCATCTTTTCATGGTACTCAGCATCGTGGAAGCGTGCAAATGGTATCAACTTGGCTCTCAGTATCCTGAACAGAGAATAAACAGAAAAATATAATTAAAATAAAACCCTAAGAATTATTCAGCAACAAATAATTTCTAGTGATTGATATGTATAGTAACTAGCTTGCTATTAACTGCATTAATGTGAGAACAGAATGATACAAAAGAGTATCATTTTAATCCTGTAATAGCATTCACCCGGGTATAGTAAAACAGCGAGAACGGAAAGATAAAAATGAGATGTACAATTAATTTACCTTTCTTGTTTCTTCCATCCAGGAGCTGTAACATGAATGATCCAAAAAGAGAGAAAAATAGATACAATATCAAAATCATCAGTAGATCCTTTTCTTGTATAAATCTGATATTGATCTTTAGTGTAAACACCAGTCTAAGAAAAGGGGGAACATCAACGAGATATGAAGGGCGCACACCGCACACAGACTAATTCGCCCCTGTCAGTGGGCTTTTTACCTGCTTATTGCATTCTTCGTGATCAGTAAAACATCTAGATAAATAGTAGGCCTAAACAAACTCGTTTTCTTCTATTGATTTTACTATGAACTCAAACACATGAAAAAAACATCATAAAACACTGAAATTTGGGTGATATCAATCGGCAACTTAAAAACTGCATGTATTTATCAATCGAATGAAATCATTGCATGGAAATCATGTGAAATGATGTATTATATCACAAATTTTTTGTGGTTTTCATTTAATCACCATGCAAGTTAAGAGAGACAGAGTACTCTGCATCAATGAAAAGTAGATCCAAGTAGATTTTTTAATTGAGCAAGGTAACCAAGGCTATATCATAATCAATGTGCGGATACCGTTATTACACAACCAATCACACCCTTTGGGCCATCTAATATACATCATGAACAACCAATGGATACTTCACATGTTAGATTCCCTACCGTGATGAACCATGTCAAGTAATCCATAATCTCTGATGATTCTATTTTTAAACAAAATGAAGAATTATCTACACAGCAATTATTACTTCAAAAAATAAGAACAATGTTATAATAATACATTCCAAGTAATACGAATACAGTTATCGATAAGACGCAGAAATCTACTTAATTGTCTGCCAGTACCAACAAATAAGGAACAAGGTATGCGGCTAATTAAAGACGGTAGACAACGTGGATAAGGTGTCTAATTGTTTCAGCAGTAGCAATCAATCAATAGCGCAAACAGAGCTAATCCCAAAAACAATTGCTTGTTGAACAGATATTAACTCTCAAAGTACCCTGAAGGTGACTGGTTAAATATCAAATCAATCAATGTCCATCACGATTAGATATCTAATCATGACACTGTTATAGCACATTACAGACAGACTACAACTAACTTTTTTCGCCGCCTTCTTTCTTTTAATCGAGACCAAAAAATGTCTAACACAGACACACTCAACTCTAAAATAAAAATAAGAAAATGATAAAATGTTGTATTTTATCATGATGAGATTTGAATTCTAGATTGATTCACACTATGGTTCACTGCAGGCAGGATGTTTTTCTTTTATAATTAAACTTTTTAATGATGATGACTATCTCATATCTCATACATTCAAGATGACAACTATGACTACTGCGGTTGTTGTCCTTGGCTTAGGCCGGGCTGACTGTCAGCTACTGAACTTTAACTAATAAATCAACAAATTTCAGTATAGTGACTTCACTTAAATTATTTCTAGGAATCAGATTTATGGACTAGCTTCTGAAAAAATAATTTTTGCTTGGTGTTCTGCTTTGAATAGCTAAAAATACACTTTCTCAACAATTTAGTCACTGTAGAATTAAATCAACCCAAAATAGTCCAGCAAAGCGGAGGACCAATTTGCTAGTTAATAATAAAAGAGGGTGCTGTGAGGCACTACGCAATTGGCGCACAAGAGGACTATAATGAGAAAACGAGAAGGCATCAGAAAATCACGAGCCATCGGGTTGAGTGATTTTTGCTGTTGAGTTTCTCCGGAAGTGACTCAAGTGCGCCAAATATCAATAGCTGGGAACTGTACTTACGGTAACTTACACAACTTTTATAAGCATTTAGGCTAACATGACTTTCTTGCTTGTAAAATATTTTTGAAAACTCAAATTGATCAAATTGGAAATTCATACTTGTGATGTCAAGTTCTAATAGTAAGATCGATTGTGTTTTCTGCTATGGTGATTTCTCGTCATAATTCTAAACCAATCAGATTGATTGAATCAATTTTGTTATAATACAATAATAAATGTCATTAATTTGGTGTAACCTGGGTTGAGAAATTAACAGCGTAACACTGTACAAGCAAAGTCCAATGAAACAATTCCTCAAATATTGTTTATCAGCTTAAGAAATTCTCAAGTAAACATTTTACCTGTTAATAGATTATCATGACCACTCTCATTGAAATCAATGTCTTTAATATCAACTTCAGCAAAATCATCGTATTCCTGAAATTAAACAATGTTGGTTTCTTGTTAAAGCAGCCTTCAAATTATCAAAACCAAACAGTGATGTTAAGACTTTTGACATCAACGATGATCATTTTAAATCGGGGGAAGGCCAAAATCATATATTCAAAACATGCAAACTGTTCATGTAAACTGTTAAAAGGCCGCTTTAATGCTAGGTGCTTTAATGAACTTTTTATGAATTTTTATGCTTATTCATGAACTTTTCATGAGCAGTTGATGAATTGCCATTTACCGTAACTCGTAAACAACAGGTTACAAAACTCATGAAACCTTCATAAGAAAGATACCCACAAAATAACCCTACAGTATTTATAATCATAAAAAATACTAGCCTGCTCACAGACTCCAAGTATAAGTTGTAAACAAGGAAAAAAATCTCACATTAAATGGCAATCCCTGATTCCCTGGTGGGAGCACTACTGGTTTGTGTCAGGAGGGACGTCCAGCTTTTTAACACACACCTACTTCAAATTTACTAACCAAACAAACTAGCCACAACAATGAAAACGCTACTCTACTAGCTTGCCTAGTTTGTCGCAAAATAATAAATTAAAGAACAAACAAATGCTGAGCACTACCTACCACCATGAAATCTCCTCGGCATGGCATGTAGCCAGCCATACTTTGCGATACATCCGAATTTTGATCAGGTCGAGGAGGTTGCTGCGATGCTGTGAAGTAAATTAGAACATAACACGGAAATCAAATAAAAGTACAGAAATAGCGATATCAAAGATTTCTTAGATAATTCAAACACCTTCTAAGTATTTCAATGGTCTAGATCTGTGGACGGCATGTGAAGGTCCTAGGATCCGGGCCCAGGACGCTTCTTGTCAAGCACGGATAATATTGGAACATTTGATATATTTATATATATTTTGAACATTTGAGAACTGTTAATAACTCGGGCTATAACATATAGTATGCAGAATTTGACAAATGCAATAAAAACTGTTAACAATTTTGACTTCCATTTTTAAAGTAGTATGTGACAATGTTAGCTTGAAAATGGAAAAATACAACTGTTATCAACTTGAAATACTATTAGCATTGATTTATCACAATCATCTGTTTACCTTTGAAAGGTTTGCTATTGGGTTTGATAGACCGTCCACCAGGCAAGAGAACTAAAAACAATAAAAATTGAAAATACAATGGTACATTTAATCAACTTGTTGTTCTTCAATAGAGAATATTTTGAATAAAATTTATTAAATCTATGGTAGGCCTATGCTAACCTGGTAGTTGTTTATTCGGTTCGTTGACATAGAAACGGTAATAATGGTCTTCACATTCTATAACATAAAAATGTAATAACAACAATAAAATAATAACAATAATAGTAATATAACAATAATAATAATAATAATAATAACAATAATATGGTATCTAACAGCAGTTGAGATAGTGCTCAATGTCATTTGACAGAGCGTAAATAATAATAATGGAGTCAAAGACTACTTATTTATTTTCTGTAACTTGAAGTTTCTCGCTTTATGCGATCATCAGATGCGATAGTATCTGTCTGACGCTCGCATAAAGCGAGAAACTTCAAAGTTACAGAAAATGAATGAGTAGTCTTTGACTCCATTTTTATTATAACAACAATAGTAATAATTTATGGTAGCCTAATTATCCAGTGATAAAAAACACACAGGTATTGCGAGATTTTGATGAAATCTTTAATCACTTCTCACCTAGTTCAGACTTGGTTTGGATTTGTTTGGATATTTCTTGCCTAGAAGAAATGATTCTTATTGAATTATAAAATAAAATGAAGTTAACTTCATTAAGTTATAGCCTCATTCCCAACAAACTTAAATAATTGATAAATGAATAAATAAATACTAATACCAGTAGGCCTATATACAAATAAATAATTATCTGATCAAAACCTATTATTCTTAACCGTAAATTCAAATTCCATATGACTCCATCATGACATAATAGCTAATAGAATCCAGAAAATGCTTAATGGTCAATGTGTCGACGTACTAACTCGGGATAATAGCCCTCAGTTCCTAAATTATTTAAACATTTTCTTCTAAACTTTTTGTGGAGTTTGGCCTATATATGATAACAATGTATAGAGATTCTGAATTTGTTCTCGCCTTCTAGAATGCAGGATAATAATTACAATAACAATAATAATTGTAATCTTTATTTATATAATGCATTTTCCATAAATAATATTTGGGTCTGCGGACAGCCTAGGTTCAATTATAGAATGACATACCAGTTTCCAACTCCACATTGCTTTACGGCATCTAATAATTGGAGTTCTTCAGCAGTTGACCAATTTGCAGAAAACAAAGAGAAGTTCAAAGACTACGTAAATACAAATAAAATAATGTTGTTTTTAGTAATTTATTTAAATACATTCAAAGAATGCTCCATGTAGATTTCACTAGGCTATATACCATTAAAGAGTGATTCATCATTACTATCTGAATTTCATGAATTGCTAATCATGTTTAATTTCATCACAGCAAAATTTCATTATTGATCTAAGTAGGCTATTATAGTCAATAGGCTACCTCTGTGAAAACAGCTCACGAACTGCATGAACCACAAGATGCATAATGCAAATAGCATAACACCCAAGAAGTTTGGCAAACACCAAATGTCATTGACTAATGTCATAACACAGTATTAGACTTTCCAGTCCAGAGTAGTTATGAACCTTGTCTCTACATCATGATGTGGAAACTTTCACTTGCAACCAAAGGAGAGGCATTTCTATTCTAATTATGGGCACAGAATGAGAAGTATTTTATAGAAATGTTCTGTGTCGGGTCCGAAACTGTTCTGATCAGACTAATCGGATTGTTCCGGCCCCTATATTCATAGTTCATGAACTCAACATATTTATTCCAGTGGACGTGGTATTTTCAACATCCTTTAAATGAATAGATATTTTGTGACTACTTTCTCTGAAAATGTTAGAACTATTTAATTATTTTCACATCATTATGATCACAAATGGAGTAGAGAGTTATAATTATATATGTCAACATTAGTTGGATTTGAATTTTTTCGAATGAGATTGGATTCTCAAGAAGAATTTGAAAATTTTTGATTCTGTTTTGGATCAAACCAATTCGAATCGGATTAAGATTGACATTTTTGCAAACATTTGGATTATTAATGCCACATCCGATCTGATGCAGACCTCAAAGCTATATGCTACCAACTATTATTACTAAACCCCTACAACATTGAGAGAAAGGCTATAGTAAGCTATATAATGGGACCAAAAAAGAGATTAAGATTAAATCAACTTAAAAGTATCGAAGGCAGATTTCTTTGCTTGAAACAAGGGCAAAATAGTCAAGTGTTTGTCCATTGTACACTTCACCCAGTCTTAATTTTGAGTTATTATAATAACATAGTTAAGCAAATCTAAACAACGTTCTACCCTCAAACAATTTTAGATGCATATAATTCAGTCAATTTTACATGGTGCATGTACCTTCAACCAATATTTATGATCATTCGAATGACGTTGAAATTCAGCTCCTTTGGCAAAGCACTGTGAGAAAAGTAACATCCATTATCATTTAACTACAGAATTAATAAAATAATTAATTGAAGTCATTAAATATATATAAAACAAATATTCTAGAGACTGTACAGAATGTTTTTTACCTATAAATTAGAATAATAACTAAAATGAGTCGAAAAAGAGACATAGGCCTACTGTATAAACATCTCGCGAGAACAACGTGTCTCTTTTTTTACTGATTTTATTTAATTATAATCTATTAAAGCTCTGATATTTATCATTGAGCACTATACCTACACAAGTGTGAACAACTTTACATCTATAATTTATAAATTATAAGATTCTTCAAAGTAATGAGTCTTCAAAGAAGATTTAAACATTTCGAATGGTGATATGCTTCTAATTAAAAATTGCAATTTGTTCCATAAGAAGGGAGCTAAAAATTTGAATGATCTAGTTTCCAATCTTCTACATAATTTAGGCTGAGGTAGGCCTACATTTCAAATAAGATAAGCTTTGGACATCAACGTTTTGTTCGGCGTATACCAGCTTATCATGTAATTTAAATATGAGGGTGCCTTTCCTTTCAAGCATTTATATGTTAGAACTGAAATTTTGAATATTATGTGGAATTTTACCCAGTGCCGGATTAATATCATAATGGCCTTACGCGATAGATTAAAAACGGTCCCAAAAAACTTTTAACTTTTAAATTTTGGGGAAATAACATTATTTTACTGTTTGTTGTTCCCCTTAATTCTGCTTTTATATGAGCAATGACAATCCCTCTCCCTGGAATATAAATGTTTGTCTAGAAGTTAATAAGATGATTATTAATGAGCAATATTGTAATAGAATGTATGGAAGTTAACTGTGTCTCTTCCCATCTAGAGTTAACTTTACTTTTATTTCAGTTCTTTTTAAGCTGCTGCGTCCGGTCGTTGCTATGGCAAAACGATCTTTTCAGGATAATTCCTTTCACAACAGGAAGTTAGAAGTCATTATGTGTGGTTAACAACAAGGTGTTATTATTGATAGGCTTAACAATTATTTTCTTGGAATATCAAATGTAATTTGATCTCAAAATAGCTTAAAACGCTATCATCAAAGTTAAGCGATTGGAAGGAATTTCAAAATCCTTATGACAATTAAACTCTCAACCTTTGCAAACAATTTGATCAATTACTGTATGAATATATGTAACTAATGGACTTGTAAATAGACAGAATCAAACTGAGTTATTTTTTCTGAGGAATCACCTGTGGCCAAAGGTGGCCGCCTAAACCGCCTTAAACCGGTTTAATCTGGCACTGATTTTACAAATAGCCAATGAAGTTCGATCATTGCGGATGTAATGTGGTCATATTTTGGTACTTTTAATATCAGACGAGCGGCCGCATTTCGCACTCGTTGCCGATTGTTTAAAAAAGTATTGTGGCATTCCATAGAATAAATAATAACAACATCAAATGTTGATGAAGGCATGAATTATCGCTTCCATAGCATTTGTTTTAGCGTAATAATAAATAAATAATTATAATAACTGTGGTTTCCTGGAGTTATCTACGTTTTCCGTACTCTGTAAGAATTGGGATACGAACAGTACATCAGCTTGCAGAGAAAAGTACTTTTTGATGACATCTCGGGAGGCCACAAAATTTTCGCTCGCTTGCGCTGTAAAACTTTATTCTATAGGTTAATTTAATAAGGTTTCCTGAAAAAATGCTCGCAGACTGCTTGAGATGCTTGAAATATTATCTCGGGGTGGCTCTGCATTATTATGCAAATTGGGACATCACCACACAGCTATATACCATGGATCTGATCCACAAAACACAGCATTGGCAGCCCAGTGCCGGTCTGCAAAGCATGGCAGCTGCGCCCCAGAGATAAAAAAATTTTCTCGCGATTACCGCCTCTGAAGCTGCAGTTTTCATCAAAAATCAACAGATAAAATTCAATTTTATGAAGGCCTTCCTACAAAATAGTAACAGTACTGAAAATTACCTGTATACTGTAACTAACTAAAACTAACTAGGGTGACTAGGCAGGTAGGTGGTGGCAGGCCCCTAAAGATTTTATTAAAATTAAAATGTACTTACTTGTAAACATAATTTCACGCTTGGTTTACATTCAGCGCATTGAACAAACGTTGGAGTAATATCAGATGAACATCCTGGACATAAATTACTCAGATCTTCAGGTGTACAAGAATCCATAGTGGTGTAAACATTACTACCAACTATTTATAACATAAAGATTTGATAGAAAATTCGCAGTGACTATTTGGTAGGCAGTTGCAGCCATTATGATTTTTTTGCGCGTGCGCAGGATGGCAATCTCACCTTTGCGCTAAATTCAAATCAAATCAGAGTTGTCTTTGTCGACGGTTTGAAACTATGAATTGTGGCTGATATCAAATTTACCAGACAGTCAGTCACCTTGGATGCCTTTTCATTCAAGTTTATTTCAACCTAATACTTTGTAATTATATAATCTGTGTTGCTCTAAAACTTGTCAATGTGGTTGGTTTATTGTGATTCGTGCAAATGGGCTCAGGAAAGTCGAAGGCGTACCTCTAACTCTTGGAAGAATTTCTAATGTTCCTAGTTGGTTCAGGCTGTTTCTGGTTCCTATAAGCCATCAATTGATCTTGCACACTATTATTATAACAGTAAGTATTTAACCCGCTACTGTAACTGAAATCTTTATCCTGTATGCTCTAGACAAAGTCGATCGTTTGGTTTTTACATTGGAACGTCTCCTAACATTTCAAGATAAATGTTTTTAGACGATTTTGCTAAAAATGCACCTTTTCCTTTCATGACATCTTTTGTATCTCATTTTTATAGATATCCAGTAAAATCATACTCAGGTAAATGCATGTTTGCCGTGTTTTAATTGCTCTCAGTCTCAAACTTATGTAGCAAAAATTTTACTATGAGACTTGAAGATTAGTACTGAAAGATTAACCGTTAGTCCGTTACGCGTCACCTTATAACGAATTCACTAGCTAGCCTACTCTACAAGCATTGACCAATCTCTCAACATTTACTTTGACTAGCCTATACAATACTTCACAAAATTTACAATCACTTACCACCTAGTGAAATTACCATAGGCAGCTAGGCTGTCAAATCGAACGTGTATAAGAGTTGAAAGAAAGTTGCCTTTGTTAATGTATGTGGTACAGTACTATTTCTGAGGGCTGACATATGATAAAACCACTCAACCAGTTTTACTTCACATGAACATACATACATGCATGCTAAATTGATCAAAATTGTTTTCTTTTTGCTGTTAGGTTTGTGATTTTATTGCAATTCTTTGGAACATTGCTTATTGCCTATATATATACAATCCTCTGCAAACATGTTGAATTTGAATTGCTAGAAGTACAGAAGATATACGAAATGATTTCACAAAATAAAGTATCATCAAATGTTCAATGTAGTAATGATCAAAGTGACTAATAACAAGAAAGAGTGTTAAGTTTGTTAATGGTTCAACCGTTCAAATCCAGTAGTCAGTCATGAAATAAAGTAAAAGGACTGCCAACATCATCTATGTTAAAATGAAGAACAAAGAAATTAGCTAACAAGTGCTAGTCGCATAGAGTTCACCAGGATGACCTGCAGTCACGACCAAACGACGAGACCACAATTATGTGATGTAAAACACTCTTACGCATAGTTACTTGCTTGACTGCAAATAAGAAAATCTCTTGCCTAACAAAATGACTTGGTCTCGTTCTATGTAATCACAGAATCTAAATCTACCATATGTCAAAAGTTTTGAACTTTCATAAGGAGGCCCAATCAATATCATACATTATCGATCGACAGTCACACATATTTTCCCTCTCTAAGCCTATCAACCTTGTGCCGATGTTAGTCTTATTGACATTTTTATATGTTAGCCTTACTTATGTTTTAACCTCGTTGTTATGCATGACGTAATGTATTTGTATTAAATAAATAGATGACGTGAGAATGTAAAATGATATAGCGTCAGCATTTTTCTTTTGTATTGCCCCGACAAAGATATAAAGAAGAATGTCGGCAGGTTTTTTGATGGGCAGTGGTGTTATAACGTTGAAGAAAGTTGCATGTGTTGTTAACTGTGTTGTGGTTTTTGCATTGATTTCTTACAAGCTAACGGGCCATGTCGTCGAAAATTAAAATTACTGACGTGGTGAGCAAGTACAATGGTGATGGTGACTTTGCTGAATGGTGGAGACGTTTTGAAGCTATTTGTAAACTTCAATCTTTATCTATTGCCGACAGAGCAACGTTGGTACCGTTGATGTTACTTGGACCTGCCTTTTTGGTGTACGACAAAATTGATGATTTAGATCGTGGAGATTTATTGATTGTGAAGAAGAAGTTAATGTCTGCATTTTCGATCTCACGGCACGCTGCTTGGGAGCAATTGAAGTGTCGTACACTGCAGAACAATGAAAACATTGACTCGTTTTTTGCCGATTTGCAACGTTTGTCAGAGTTGGCTGGTGTAAACGCTGCTTCTGTTGCATTCGTATCAGGTTTACCAGAAAATGTTGCTCAACAATTGAGGATGCTGGACAATCCATTGGATGAATTGTTGGTATCACGAGCCCGTGTTTTAATGGAAGTCGAACGCCATGCGGATGTGGTTGTTGTGGCAAAGTCAAAGCGATCATCGTTTGTCTGGTCAATCGCCAACAATTCGTTGTTATTCGTGTAATCAGATTGGTCATATTAGTCGTGATTGTGAGACAAACGTGAAGAAAGAAAGTTATCAGGGAAACGATTTACGATCGAAAGTGGTCACATGTTACAAGTGTGGACAAGTTGGTCATTTCGCAAATGGGTGTGCAAAGGTGTCGGGAAATGTACAAGGGGCTACGTCGTCAATGGAACAAGTCGTAGCCCCCCGACAGTGAATTCCTTATTGATGGTTAATGTTTTTATAAATGGTATTTCTGTACGTGGATTAGTTGATACTGGATGTACATTAACCATTGTAAAAGAAAGATTATGTAAAGGACAAGGGAATGTTTTGGTTAAAAATGCAGATGTTATTATGATGAATGGAGATGTGACTTCAACTCAAGGAAAATGTCAAGTGTTGTTTCGTTATGGTAATTTTATTGAAAATATTGATTGTTTGATGGTTGATCGTTTATTGAAGAATGTTGATGTTATTATTGGATTAGATCTTATTACACGTATGGGTGGATTGGAAGTGTTCAAGGATGGGAAGTTTAATATTGGTGATGGTTATTGTGTCACCATGGTGAAGTCTGAACAGAAATCTGTGTCTGTTGAATGTGAATTACAAGAAGAAATTAGTATTAATGATCGTAATTTTTCGGCTAAATTTGAAAATGGTCATTGGATTGTTTCTTGGAAATGGGTTGAGGAGACTGCCCCAAATCGATTACAAAACAATGTGGACTGTTATAAAATGGATGGATGTACCCAATTAGAGTTTAAAAAGAAATTGGATGAGTGGATAGAAAAAGAATATTTGATTGAGTACAATGAGTCAGAGATGGGTTCGGCAAAGGGTTTAATACCAATGTTTGCAGTGGTGCAAAGTAACAAAAAGAAAGTGCGTCCTGTTTTTGATTTCAGAGAGTTAAATGAGTCTGTAACAATTTATTCTGGTGAACAGGGTCCGACAAAAGAATTTACCTTCCGGGAACCTGAGTTTTTTCTCAAATTTCTTCGGAAAATTTTTCCCGGAAATAGCGTTTATAGTCATTTTTGCGTAAATTTTTTAACTTGTTTCAAAAGCCCGTCTCAGAGTCATAGGTATGGAAATTTTCATAAATGTATAGCTTATCTTTATACCTATAAATGCGAAAGTATGCCTGTGCTCCATGGTAATGTTTTCTACTGTATTCTCAGTCGGTTTTCAAGTAAGATATAATAATAAGTATGTTACGTATCATTGGAATCGCTGTTTTTCAGTTGTAGTTTGGATGGGCTTCAATTTTGTTATTACCCCCTTCTGATTGGTATAACTAAAGAAATATACTGTTTGAAATGCATTACAACTGATCAAACTTCGTTGTTTGTCAAGTTCCAAGAACACATCTTTAATCAGCAAATTATAGTTTACAACGGAAAGATAATTATAAAACTGTGATCGTAATAGCCGAAATATCTCATCGTTAAAGGAGCAAAAATGACCGGCAGGCGCTCCGCACTTAGGATCACGTGCATGTTTATTGTTTATAACACAATGTACATTGTTGACATGAATTTATTACAAATTAGGCTTGCGTATAACAATAGTTTCAAAGCGAGACGGTTGAATTACGCTAAGCATAAATTCAAATTGTCTCGCAGCGGTCGCCGGTCAATTTTGCCCCTTTAACAAAGATTTTACAAAGAGTCTGCTGAAGACTTTTACTTAACACGTACTCCGTACTTTCATTTGATTCTATCTCGATACAATCATACGCAAACGCAATTATCGAACTGTTCAAAATATGTTCGATGCTCGAAGTTGAAGCCAACGCAAATAGTTGTGAATATTAAATCACTAATCGACTCCACTACAGACAACATCAGTCGTGAATTGCCGAATATCCTGCTACACAGACATGTTCATGTTCTCAAACTGTAGACACTATGAGTATGATTAGACTTCATTTTGTTTCGAAACAAAACTAGACATGTATATATAAAGTTACCGAAATACTTGAATAATGTTTAATGGAAATTCCAATTCAAATATTCAAGAATAATAATTTAATGTAGGCCTACAGACAACGAAAGCCGTGAAGATGCCGAAGTTAGAGAAGCCACGTCAACTCAAAGACAAATACGATAGATAAACAAATGTAACCACGATTTTCAAACTGAACGCAGAATAATTTTGTTAGTTTGCTCGCGATGATTGTGAAGGCGAGATGGAATAAAATACTTCTGCGTTTACGAGTTTGCTACGAGTTTGCGAGATCACATCAATTAATCATTCATTCAATTCGAATGTTGTGACGCCTGACGTACTTCACACATTGTTATGAAACAAAGCGAGTGTGTAATGAGACACTTACGTTGAAAATTGAACTGTTTATTATGTTGATGAATAAATAGACATAGTTATATTAAATATAAAGACATGTAAATATTAATTCTTATTAAATAAATTATATTAATTTGAAAACTTCGGATAACTGACGAAATCTTCCAACCTTCGGAATTTAATTTACAAAACTTGAACGGGAAAAGTTTAAATTCTTCGGAATTCTTCGGAATTTGCCCAAACCTTCCGGGAACCTGGTTCCCAGGTTCCCGGACTTTGTCGGACCCTGCTGGTGAAAGCGACGTTTGTAAAGATAAACTTCGGTTGTGGCGACGTCAAGGTGTTGAGTGTGCGGTAGTGGATTTAAAGGATGCTTATTTGCAATTGCATGTGGACCCGTCGTTATGGTGCTATCAAACTATACGACATAAAGATCGTTTATGGTGTTTGACACGGATGGGATTTGGGCTAAACGTTGCTCCGATGATAATGTCGACTGTGTTAAATAAAGTATTGTCAATGAACTCAAAGATTAGAGAGGGGACGGATTCATATGTTGATGATATATTTGTTAACGAATCTATTGTTTCTGCAAGTGAAGTTATTGTGCATTTGTCAAAATTTGGTTTGCTATCTAAGCCTGCTGAGAAAATTGGTACTGATGCTGTTCGTGTATTAGGTTTGGATGTTAGTCAGCAAGGTGATCATTTGTATTGGTGTCGAGCAAATGAACTACAGTTGGAGCCTTTCGAATCTTTGACTAAGCGTGAATTGTATTCACTTTGTGGCAAGTTGGTGGGGATTCATCCTGTATGCAATTGGCTTAGGGTTGCTGCTAGCTACTTGAAGAGGTTGGTCACACCTTTTGAATGGGATCAGGAGCTACCTTCAAATGTTATCGAGCCTGTGGGGGAGATGGTTGCACGTTGTAAGAGAGGTGATCCGGCATCAGGTCGTTGGGATATTTCGTCATCAAGAAAAGGGCGGATTTGGTGTGACGCAAGTTCAATTGCTTTGGGAGTTTGTGTAGAGATTGGTGGAGAAATTGCAGAAGACGCATGTTGGTTGCGTAAAGACAACAAGCATATTAACCAAGCAGAGCTAGACGCTGTATTAAAGGGGATTAATTTGGCAGTAGCTTGGAAATTAAACGAGTTTGAAATTTTAACAGATTCAGCTGTTGTAAATAGTTGGTTGTCCGACGTTTTGTCTTTCAAGAAGCGTTTGCAAACGAAAGCTAGTGGAGAGTTATTGATTAGAAGACGTCTGGAATTGATTACTAACATTATTGACGAATACGATTTGCAAGTTAATGTTTCGTTGATTAGATCTGATGTGAATTTAGCTGATAAACTAACTAGAGTGCCAACTCATTGGTTGAAGAAACATGATGACATATTTATGGAAGAAGTAGCTGCAGTTGGAGATTTAGAGATTAGTGAAAGTGCACTTACATTAAAGGAATTGCACAATACTATTCATACTGGTTCTACGTCTTTGTTGTGGTTGGCTGAGCGATTAGGTGTAAGTGGAGATTTAAATGAAGCAAAAGTAGTAATATCTCAATGTGCCCAGTGCCAGTCAATTGATCCGCAATCAGTATTATGGAAAAAAGGTCATTTAAATGTAAATCATAATTGGTCAAGATTGGCAGTTGATGTTACAAAGCTTAGTGGACAAAAGTTTTTGACGTTTATTGATTGCGGACCGTCTCGGTATTGTATTTGGCGTCGTATTCGCAATGAAGGACAATCGGAGATCGCCAAACATTTTGAATCAATTTTTATTGAACATGGTCCACCAGACGAAATATTGTTAGATAATTATAGTTCGTTTAAGTCCAGCAAAGTCAAGAAATTATGTACTGAGTGGAATGTCAGGTTGGAACCTAGAGCTGCATATTACCCTGCTGGAAATGGTATAATTGAACGAAATCATCGTACTATAAAGACGTTAGCTACACGAAGTAATATGACTGTTCTAGAAGCTACTTATTGGTACAATCGATTGCCTACTGATGGTAGAAAGTTATCGCCTGTTCAGATGTTATACAGTTATGATACACATTTAAAGTTGCAAAGACCACGTGATCAAGTTGTACTTCATGATGTTCGATTTTCACCTGGCGATTGTGTTTGGGTTAAACCAGATGAAAACGTGCGGTGTTATGAACGATGGAAGCCAGGAGTGATTGTCGAGCACATTTCATCAACTAAGGTAAATGTAAAGATTGGCGATTTTGTAAGTTTACGTCACGTTTCACACATACGTATGCGATATGATGAGGAAAATATGCATGAAGGTGATACTGCTGAAAATGTTAATTTAGAAATAGTATGTGATTCCTCCGACGAGGAAGAAGATCAAGATCTTGCGACTAACGATGTTCTTCAATCTTCTAGACGTGTTTCGCGCCGTCTGGCTTGGTTAGATGATTATGTGTAGTAAGATTTGTAAATCTTGGGGCGAATGTGCCGATGTTAGTCTTATTGAAATTTTTATATGTTAGCCTTACTTATGTTTTAACCTCGTTGTTATGCATGACGTAATGTATTTGTATTAAATAAATAGATGACGTGAGAATGTAAAATGATATAGCGTCAGCATTTTTCTTTTGTATTGCCCCGACAAAGATATAAAGAAGAATGTCGGCAGGTTTTTTGATGGGCAGTGGTGTTATAACGTTGAAGAAAGTTGCATGTGTTGTTAACTGTGTTGTGGTTTTTGCATTGATTTCTTACAAACCTGATTTATTTGAAGTAATTATACATCACCAACATTTGAAACTGTTGTGGCTATTGTTTAACCTGTCAATTGTTTTTTTTTTAGTGAATTTCCGACGTCTGACATAATTGTATGTTCTTATTGAAAGACAGATTCTACTTGAACAAGTCGGAGCATTCGATGGCATCAATTAGTGTCATCCGATTGATGATAGATACAATTATGTTATTTATAAATGTAGAATGTGGAACTTCTACAAGATATGCCTGTAATCTCTGAAATAATTGTGATGTCTGCAAACACAATGTACATACAATCGTAATCATGCAGCTTGCTTTATATCAATTCATTTTATTTACACTTGTCAACTACTTTCTTTGTTCATATTTATATTGTATAACATTTTTCGATACCCTGTTGTGAATGGCCACCTGTTGACGATGCACAACTCCGATCATCAGATGTAGCTGCATTTCATAGTAAATTTAAATTTCTAATCAAATACTTGTCGTCAAATGATCCTACAGAAGTGTGTGATGCCTGTCAAATAGTCCTATATTATAAATGAGAGACAATCTACCTAATCTTCTGATCACATGGCCACATATCAGGATTATTGAAATAAAATGTATGGCTGCCTGTCATGCAATTCAATAATACCTCTATGATTATAAACAACATGTAAGTCAATACTGCAAATGATGTCTGTCAAACAGCCCCGTTGGTTAAATGGCAGGCAATCTAAGAGTAATAATTCCATAATAGTAACAATATTTTACCAACTATCCAATAGTCTAATAGACTGTCCTTTGAATTGTCCACCAGCTTCCTGGATGGGCAACCGATCTAGTAATTTTTCAGTCAAAATCAACAAAATAAAACATTTTATTACTTTGAGCCAAGACTGCCTGTCAAATAGTTCCGCTTCCTAAATGGTAGGCAGTGTAATAATTATTCTTTCGAAACTGCCTGTCAAATAAATCCCAGCGCTATTTGACAGGCAGTTTATGAATCGCTTGAATCAATAAAGTATGACGTATCCACTTCTGCGCATGCGTATTGGACTGCCTGTCAAATAGCCGCAGCGCTAAATGGTAGTCAAACGCCGTTAGCCTGTGTGCATTACGTCAGAACTCCATTTCATACAGGCTAACATCAATGAGGGTAAAAAGCGGGCCCACTAAGAAACATGTTTTGCAATGCGCATGCGTAAAACCTCGCTAAAACCCGAAGTCTAGCCGAGACTACTATTGAAATGACAAAAGTAAAAACAAAATGAGTGTTCGACATTGCCAAGTTCGACGTCTTGATCATATGTTATCCTGTTTCATTTCTAAATGCTCAAAATGCTCTCTATTATCATTTTCTTCTTGATGGTAATTTAACTCAAAGTGTTTTGAATGTAAGAACATAATTTATTGTAAAGCAACCAGTCCTTTTCTTTACCAGAAACTGGAATTTGAGAAGGTTGCTTCGCAGACGCAGAGTGACGGTCCGAACCTAGCCAGGTTGGTATCAATAAGACAGTAAATACGATCAACTGCAACTGATCAACTAAAAATTATGTCTGTTGTTGTCATAACGTTGAACTTTACTAATCCATTTGCATATACTGACTCATTTATGCTAGGCTGGCCAATGCCCAATTGCCCATTTGTTTGTCTTCTTCTCTTCATTTTTCACATTTTCAGGACTTCTAACCTACTAATACTTCTTATTAACCTAGGCCAAGTAGCATACTACAGCACACTTTACATACTAGTAATTATTATTATTATTATTTATATGTTGTTATCTAAAGAGTATTCTGGAATCCCAGAGGCACTTAAACATTTTCTTTTCAATTTTTTGTTGATGTTTGAGTTGACCAATAAATGGTAAAATATCAATTTCCTTCTGAATTTGCTCCAATCTTCTGATTCCTACTTTTGTCGAACTCTAGCTGTAAGATTTTATCCTATGTGAATCAAGTGAATCAATACGCAGCAAATTTAATCGATCATTTGTAAATCTCTTTTATATCTTTAATCAGATGAGTGTCATTATCAAGAATTAGTTGAAACTTCAACATATGTGATATATGCTTTAGTATGCTTAAGTCGCTGATTTCTTTCTAACTTTGTCTTCCGTCTTCTATGATTGTTGAAATGTTCTCCTTGCGGCGTACAGCAGCATCAGGTAACTATACATGAATTGCTAAAACTCTAAGGGTATTTATTTATAGGCATACTTTTTTTACCTTTTTTTAGGTCATTTACAAATCGCAAGGGCTTAATTGGTCGTAAGGCAATCTTATTTAATGTGTTATGATAGAAAGAAGTTATCCTATTTCTGGTGTATAATCCCATGATTTTCACAATAGGAAGTATTTATATTATCCCATGATTTTCATAATAAGAAGCCAATGGAGACTAACTTTGTAACAATACCTAGGACTTATTCATCCTCTTGGTGATGGAGTTTATAGCATATATTTTTAGTTGAGAAACCTTCAAGTTTAAAAATAGAGGTAAGCTAATGTTATCAAATTTTGGCGTTAAAGCAGTAAGTTATTTCAGCATGGGCGCACAGTTTGGATAATTTGCAGTCTTGCAGTAAGCAAAATATTTCATTGAACATGTTATATGACACTGATATTGCATTAGTTATGTTGCTAAAAATAACATTTATTTACAAAATTTAAAATAAATAATATTCATTTTCAAGATAACTACAATCAATATTGAAATATTTTGATGCAGCCTCAATCGTAACAGGACCAACAAAATTGCCTAAAAGGTTATTAAATATCCAATAAGATGACGATTGAATTTTGAATTTCAATGTTTACATGAACAATGTAGAGTTCCATTTTCTCTTCATAAAACTGTTTTAAGAGCATGCCAGCCAGCCAGCCTGATTAGCAGAAAATTTGTTCTGTGGACGCTTTGCATGATTTCCCTGAACTTCATCAATTGGTGTGCTTGTCTGGAAGCATGTCTCTTTTTTCTTATCTGCATAAAAAATGGTAGGCCTATAAAATAGGCTGTTGGCCAAAGAGAGATCAACATCTATGTAATTTAGTGTCCTACATGACAGAGAATTCATGCACCTGGTCACCCGCACTGGAACATAGAGTAACTAACTATTAGAGATTGTAGCATAGGATTCGATTTGTGTAATTATTATTATTGTAGAAAGATGATTTCTTACTATATTGCTTGCGTCCTGTAATTGCCTAAATCACATTTATTGTAGGCCTACTCCTGTTTAGACACACGAGCCTAGAAATTGCCCAAAACAATGCTAAAGATGAATGATATATTGTTTTAATTTGTTTACTTCTCTATTTGATGTATTTTGAGTATTATGTACTTAGTATGCCGGAACCTGGATCCTGTATTTTTGTACATCTGGCGTACATTGTTACTAAATAGCAGCAACATTTTCCTGTTGAGGATTGTTTCACATTTTCTGGGGGGTATTAATTCTCTTGCATAGATTGAAGTGAAATTTGAGGCACAAGTGACCCTTCGTGCAACACAAAACAGGACAGACCTGAAATTAATTTTGGAGAAACTTGAATTCCAACATCTAAACCTATAGTGTTCTTACCGGCTGAGAAAGTTGGGTCTATATGAAAACGGTGATCATCATTGTTCGATCACCAGGCTAAGCATGCTTAAATAATCCTCATTGTAACAGAGGCAGGCCAGACTGAAAAGTTTGTTGTGCGCGCCTGAGATCTCAGGCGCGCAGCAGACTTTCCTACGTAGGATTTTAACTAAACTTGATTGAATCTCAGGTGCGCAAATTGCAATATTTTCAATTTGGAAGGCAGGTTTGCAATAATTCCAAATTATCTTATCTCATCTTCAAGCAGGTCAGAAATGGAATGTTTCCAAGTTTATAGAATATTTATATGAAATCTAAAAAGTTACTCAATAGTTGATATTGAAATTTCCTACATATGAAACAATAAGTGATACACGAAGAAAGGGAAATCACCTCCAAGACATATGCTTGCAGATATAATACAAAGATAATGATTGAGACTGCAACAAGTTCTACAACAAAATAATTTTGATTCAAAGCATCTGCAAGTTGATATGGGCATTGAGCAAACCTTACTCTGTCTCTGTGTTGTTATATTTTTGTCCCCAACATATGTGAATTATGCAAAATAAAACACTTACCAGAATGATGCGATTGGAAGACCGACCATGATCGTGAAAACAGTTTGGTAGACTCTATTTGTGGAAATAGGTATCTATAATTACGTGCAGTCATTGAGTTGAAACACTTTGAACATCATCATTGAGCCTCAAAAAAGCAAGGCTAGATCGATGCAACATCATGCATAGAAGGGTGAGATCAACGAAATAATTCTGATTGTACACAGTGCCATAAGCTCATCTCTCAAGTCATAAACTATTAGCGTTCATCGCTCCCATATTTATGGAATATTATCAAAAACAAACGATGCTTCATATCCTTGATTCAAACGAGAGTATGACAATGTTAATATCTAATATACAAGCGCCACTCATCCATATGTATATATAAATGATAATGCAACATGCTTTGTACTTTATAGGCTGAGTTTATCAAACTTAACTGCCAATTTTTCGAGGCAGCTGCCAGCTGCTAACAGAAATCTTCTGACGAATTGGCTTATCAAAGTTTAAAACCCAACACCAGATATTATCTCATGAACAAACTCTATTATAATTCAAATCCAGTCACAAAATGTAGAATGATTCGAAGCATGGAAGCAGACTTTTGAAATTTCGAATATTATTGAAAAAATGATGAGTCAGTCTTCATGACGTAGGAAGATTTCAACCAATCAAGAAGGCTTACAGCTCCACGTGATCTCAAGGTCGCATGTGATTGGGCATTTCCGAATTCTTAAATGGTGGGCCAACTTTTAGTAAGAAATTCCTCTAGCCCGAGTGCAGCGACTCTCAGTTTCATGGAGCGGAACACGGGATAGAGGCTCTTGCCTAGCTAAATGGGTAAACAGAATATTCAACAGGCTGCATGGAGTCATGCGCAGTAGCACCCAGTCCCGTCTGATATTTTGGCCACATCTGAATTAAATCTGAATCTCGCACGATTGACTGTACTTCGGTTTGATTTGTATTTCAAACTCAACTTGACTTTGAGATTTCTGATGGCGGCCAGAAAAATGGCGGTCTTGTCCGAAAGTAATGAGATTAAAGTTTCAAAATAACAGCTTTTGACAATAGTCATCGTCATATAATATAATTTGTGTGGATACAAAGTTCTTATCCTGGTCATCGTAGAATTCCAGTACAGTTGATGTAAGATTTATCAATTATTTGCACGTTAATTAATTAATTGTTGTTACTTATCAACGAACAGTCCAACAGGGACAGAGTACACGGTGTATTTTTAAATAGCTAATATTAAATATTGGACAGGGTAAGGGAAGATATTTGAAAAATTAACATGAAGTATGGTGTAATCTAACTCAGCTTTGAATAGTAAGATATGATAATATCAATATAACATCAAAACATGAATAGATTGTACACATAGAATCCAGCATAGAATAGGCTAGTCTATATTTTCTAAAGTCATTGCTCATAGACCTTCAAATCATAGTCTATAACCTACATTAATCAGGAAAGTAAGGGAAGGACCTCACTCAATCAACTGCGGTAATAATTGATGATAGTGAGGCTTGGTGATCCATTGTCTATGATATGATTATCATATATACATGTATTTATCAGCTTTAATTTTAATCAATTCATTGAATAAGAAATTGATTTTTTAAATCTTTATAATTCTCAAACATTCAATATATTTCAAAATGTTAGTTATGATATGATATGTTAATATAGTAGGCCTACTTCTTATCGATAAAATCTCTACCAAGCCACAGAGTTTTGACTGAAACAAGTCAGTTGCAGTGTATTGCGCTGAAAGTCGTCATACCATAAACAATTATATTGAAGCTTCAAAACTAACAGCGTGCAGTATTAATCAATTCAGAAAATATCAATTATCTGAATTCCATAAAACAATGTAAATATTTAAAAATGCATGAATGAACGATAGGCTTTTAATCAATTTATTTCAATTTTAAAAACTACAAGTAGGCGTAACTGTAGTATAGTTCAATGATAGCAAGAGCCAGTATATATGTTCATGCCATCTTGAAGCAAGACCATACGCATTGAAGTGTGCATCAGATCGAATTTACACAAAATTGATTACGGGTATGAATGTTGTAATGATTCGATTCCAATCCGATTTGAAGCAATATGCCAATTATAAATATAATCCGATTCGAAGCAAATAATTTGTAATCAATGTAAACTAATCCAAGTTTTTAATGTATAGATTTATGGATGATTGCTTGATACAGTCTCAGGCGCTTTAATCAGATGTCTTTTAACTTGATGCTGGATATTCTGCGTTAGACACTTAGTTACTACTACTGTGATGAAATACAAAACTATCACACAGCAATAATAAATACCAGCATGAATAAATGTGACGTACTATCACTGTATGTCGTATAGCTGGCTTTGCTATAACAACAACTAATTGATATTCGAGACCCAATGGATAGTGAGCACAATGAAGGCTAAACGGTATCTCATTTATTATTCAATCTACACATAGACAACATAGATAGATTTCAGGAATTATATAGGGTGCTGACATGAGACAGTCACATACAGCACATCAAAATGATAATACAATACGTACAATGAATCAATAATCTTGATCATTTCCTTGAAGAAATTGTATAATTCATTTCACATCAAACGTGTAATTGATGTACTAGAGAGTGGAATACTAGACAGTGGAACATGAATGTCGCTATATGTACAAGAAGCGGTCAGTTGAGAGGAAACTAGAACACATTGATTAATCGCTACAAAGTACAAATACTCTTCCAAGTTTCAAAATCCAAAATCATCTGGAATCAATAAATACAAATTTTACCCAGTCCAAAGACCTAAAATATCACTACCTGGATGCGATCCAATCTGATTGGATTCGCACATCTTTAATACGCAGGTGCAAAATAAATGAGGCTCAAAACTTTCAGAGGTTAAATTTGTTATTCACAACTAACATGTATGTGTACTTTTGGAATGGTCAAATTCTTTAATTATTATATTTTCTTATTCGTAATTGACAATATTGTCACTTTAGTTTAACTTTCGTTGTGGGTTTGATTTTAAACACAGCCAAAAAGGTTGAAGGTTGTTCACTTAAATTATACCTGTCAGATATGACTCTGTGATAGTATGATTAATGTAGGTTCTATTACAAAGTTTATATTATAGAGGGTATGATTTCTTCATTACTCAGAAATTTGGTCCTGATGCTTTTAAGAAAGTTTCTTTTAAATTTTATTTCATTTTATTATTACAAAATATTTCATTAATTATTATCATATGATTTTCACATAGATATATCTTTGGTTGGTGCTATGCAAATAAGTAGGCCTATTCCCCTACGAAAAATTTGTTGAGTTCATGAACTATTCATGAACCTTAAATACAAGCCTGTTTTACACATTCTGGGCAGTAGTCACTTTTCTGAGAAGTTATTTTAAATGTAGTTTTTCAATTTGAATAGGCCTTTCAAGAAACATTAGAATAACTGTTGCGTTGAGTCGTTTCAACTTTTCAAAGTGCAGTACTATACATACTGATCTTCATACTATACACTTATTTTTGTGCTGCTTTCAATTCTTCTTACTGAATTTTTACAGCCTTGATAGTTTGGGCTGAACGTAGCTATAGCTGGTTAAATGGCCTGTTTTTCATGAACAATTCATGAATATTTGTTGGTCCATTTAAAGTTCAAGAACTGTTATCACAGCCTGCATTTTGCGTATACTTTTACGGATTAACCAAAGAGCAGCAGACTAGGTGGCAGCCATGGGCCTTGTGAGAGGATCAAAACAGACGGGAAAACTTGCACTAGAGCAAGTTAAATAGGCACGTTCTTTAAACATTCTTGAGCACGGGCTTTACTTAGCGTATACTTTATATCTAATCATCGATAATATAAATGACACCAATGCCATGTATCCTTGTTCAGTAGATTATGTAGGCAATCAAGGTGTTTTTGCATACTGTTGGTTCTCCCAGACGTCAGCACAGTTTCGAAATGATGGAAAACAAAGGCATCAAACAAAATCTTTCTTGTTTCTAGATGTAAACATCAAGTGAAACTTAGTACTGTTGTGCAGGAACGTTTTCTAATTCATGATTGGTAAATTGATAGTTGTTAAAGGAGCAAAAATGACCGGCAGGCGCTACGCACTTCGGATCACGTGCATGTTTATTGTTCATAACACAATGTACATTGTTGACATGGATTTACAACAGATTAGGCCTGCGTAGAACAATAGTTTCAAAGCGAGACGGTTGAATTACGCTAAGCATAAATTCAACTTGTGCTCGCAGCGGTCGCCGGTCAATCTTGCCCCTTTAAATGAATTCAATTAATTTCAACAATACAGGCAAAGAGAAATTGCTCCATAATTATTGTTATCCTGTTTATGAATATATTTGTGAATAGGGCTAATTTGACTACCTTGAACAACGCACACTGAAAATACCCACGTGACAAGAGAGAGATTCAAAACTCGGAGGGGGTGTAAGAGGAGAGTTTCAGACAAAATCGGTACAAAATTAGAAATGCATTTGATTGATTCTGAAGTGACTTAAAAGAAGGTAGCAGTGGAGACAGATTATCTACAAGACTCGAGTAACAATGGCTTCAAAGGTTTTGGTACAGCATTGTGCTGCCCAGGGTTGCACCCATGTAGCTTTTTCTGCTACAGTATTCCAGGACCACGCCAAACGCCTAGTCTTATTAAAATTAATTTGAAAACAATGGCCACATGCTCCTTTGCCAGAATTCATATTGGTCACCTCTATGCAGCAGCCAACCGTCTACAGTGGTCACTCTTGGTATGCCTGAAATAGTATTTTCTATCTAATCAACCCTGCATATAAAGGCCACCTGCATATAATGGTGTGATGGGATCATTTTGTTTCACTTCGCAGTTTACAATTTAAATTTAACCACGTAAGCTTCAAGCTCGTTTGCATGGGAATGAATGTCTGAACAGCAGTCAAATTTATAATCAACTAATTGAAATTACAATGAGCTCTATTACATGAAAGTTACTGGTACATATAGATAAAATACATTGTGTGAGGCGATGAGGTATCAAACCCCGGTCTCCCACAGGAACTACATGCACTCTACTATTGAGCTACCAGTCTACATTGATCAATTTATCTACCTCTCATAGCTGGCTGCTATACACAGATTTCAACTGTATCTATTTCTAAACTTTCTAAACTCATTATTTTGATGTTTGCTTGAAGAACATCAATTTTCATAAATGTATGATGATATTTTTAGTAAAAGAGTACACACACAGAAGTAGGCCCTACACGAAATATAAACCATCCCTCTATTGTTTCATGATTTCTGCCAAGGCATGTTAGGGGCATATTTACTATTGAAAAGTTAACATTTCTCTTTGCTGATTACTAGGCTTAATCTACAAAACAGTGTACAGTCGAGCTCTCAGCCTCCCGTATGTTTAACATAATTTTCTAGGAGGTAGTTTAATATCACAAGACATCCTGATGAAGGTTACCGATGTTGCTTAAATTTTAATTATCTTGACTGATCACCTCAGAATGCTGTCTCTTTCAACTTTGTAGGGGCCTACCCTTTATAAATCAAAAATTAGCTTAGCCCATAATCTTGTAGATTGTCTATTAGTTATTTGTTGTGTAAGTATCTCATATTGATGCATATACACAGATGTTGATACATATTAATTAATAATTATTATAGGCAAGGTGTAAAGGATTATGACAAAGTAATCGTCCCAAATGCCACAATTGTTCTGTTTCTGCAAGTGGTTAAGAGTCCATTTATTAGCTGTGCTATATCCACGGTGGAACACTTTATCAGAGGATTTTGTTCTGCAAGTAGCCTACATTTCTATGATTTTAAACAATATTACAAACATTTACTCTGGCTCAGTGTTGCAAAGTCTACAATACAAATAGATAAGTTTGTTTACTATTTCAGATAAGTTGTTTTTAAAAACAATAACTATTAGTTTTCAACTGAATTGAGATACTGTGTGTAGTGGAGACCAAAAGCTCTTCCATAATAGTCGCTCATTAATGTTAGCTTTTTTGTAATTTAATAAATACTATATCAGATCAAAGACAGTGGATCACTAAGCCTATCTATCATCAGTTAGTACCTTGGCCCTTACTTGATTGAGTAAGCTCCTTCCTTCCCCTACTTTTCTGATTAATGTAGGTTATAGACTATGATTTGAAGGTAGGCTAGTCTACGAGCAATGACTTTAGAAAATATAGACTAGCATATATTCTATGTGTACAATTTATTCATGTTTTGATGTTATATTGATATTATCATATCTTATTATTCAAAGCTGAGTTAGATTACACCATATTTCATGTTAATTTTTCAAATATCTTCCCTTACCCTGTCCAATATTCAATATTAGCTATTTAAAAATACACCGTGTACTCTGTCTCTGTTAGACTGTTCGTTGATAAGTAACAACGTAGACTAGACATGCAAATAATTGATAAATGTTACATCAACTGTACTGGAATTTTACGATGACCAGGATAAGAACTTTGTATCCACACAAATTATATTATATGACGATGACTATTGTCGAAAGCTGTTATTTTGAAACTTTAATCTCATTACATTCGGACAAGACCGCCATTTTCTGGCCGCCATCAGAAATCTCAAAGTCAAGTTGAGTTTGAAATACAAATCAAACCGAAGTACAGTCAATCGTGCGAGATTCAGATTTAATTCAGATGTGGCCAAAATATCAGACGGGACAGGGTGCTACTGCGCATGACTCCATGCAGCCTGTTGAATATTCTGTTTACCAGCTAAATGGTAGGCTGCCTGTCAAATAGTCTCAGCCTAGAAAATTTGAATATTAAACTGCCATGTCTAAAAATCCTCAATTAACTGCAATAGTATCGAGGCTGTTAGAATAGAGCAGCTGCCAAGTGAAATTAGTAAACATGGCTTATTGCAGAGGAATCACAAATATTCATAACTTTCAAAGACTTGTTAAGATTGATACATCTATTTTACGTCGAGATACCCAACAATTAAAGGCGCACTTGAATGTAGTTAAATATAATGTGTCAATTATCTGTTTAGGCAAGGATAAAATGAAAATGTACAACCGGATGTACAGAAACAAAGAATCTGCAACAGACATTTTATCTTTCCCAAATTACACAAATTGTATGAATGGAAATCTTCCAATTCCTGAAAATGAATTCGATTATGAACTTGGTGATATATTTATATGCCCTAAAATCATACAAGAAAGAGAACTTCTGGCTAATACTACAGGAGATAGCCTGTCTAATAATGATAATAATTTAAGAATTCCACTTTTGAAATTTGTAGCTCATGGTCTATGTCACTTATTAGGCTATTCTCATGATGACGATGAACAATGGAAATTAATGAACAAGAAAGAAGCGGATATAATGAGCATGTTTCAATAAACAATCTCCCGCTCGGCATTGTTTGTAGATAAAATACAATGATCTACTACAAATTTCCGATTTGACGGTTCTTCATACTATGTTGCAACTTAGAACTAATGCAGAGTTTGCAATATATGCAGCTAGAAGCACATTTTTCTTCCCTGACACATTTAAAATACGTTGAAACTGTAAGGAACTTGATATGCTGATTCAAGACAAAATAGATGACCAAGGTGATTTATTCATTATTCTACTGAGCAGATCCATCATCATCATCATCATCATCATTTATTAAGAAACCTTTAAGATCTCTCAAGTCTGGTATACCTCTATGTTGCTGCTCAAAAATGAATCAAAAGAAGTTTGGCTGTAATGAACATCAATATAACGCATAGACTAGAGTGAGCCAAATATCAATAACTAGGTAATAGGAAACTGTGAGCCACTTTCTTTGTATTATAACTTGAACAACTTTTTAAATCATTTACATGACGTTTTTGCCAATAAAATGTTTTTGAAAACTTCTGGTTAAATTGGAAATTCTCATTTGCAATGTCATGGGGCTAATTACTTAGGCATATTTTGGGGCTAATTACACAGGCTACATTTAGCTCTACGATAGCTTTAAATTTAAGTTTCAAATTCATAATTTTACGACATGGTAGTTTTTAAAAGTTAAAATAGATACATTTTCAAATTTGGACCATTTAATGTCTTATTACTAAGTAATTAGTAACTATGATTTAAGAAGGCATATATTAGGCCTACCATTGAATGCTTTTGACATTTGCGTCTGATTTCTAACAAAAATTTACCCAGCATTTGCACAACTTGCAAGTTAAAGATACTTAGATCCAAATTGTTTTCTCACTAGACCTTCTCAATTGCCATGGTAGTAGTTTGTTGGCCAATAGATATAACTAATATATTGTTGTTTAAATTATTTTATGCGAGGTGAGGGTGATCGTGGTGTTGTTGATCGAATTGGCTCTAACAAAATCTCCTTCTCTTTCCTCTGCTTTGCTTTTCGTTTTAATAAATCTTTTCTGTCTTCTTCAATCTGCTCGAGTGATCCAGTCACAAATTCACTAATTGAGAAAACAAATAATTTGGATTTAGTTGATCAAATGACATGTTTTTCATGAACCTTTCCTGAGTTTGTCATTGGAGGGCTCCCACACTTTTGCTGCTTTTGCTTTTTTGAGTATAGTAAATTTATAAATATATACATTTATAAGTGTGTAAGAACCCCTTGATAAATACGATGCATTTCAGAATCAAGTTTGTTTATATTGCGGAAGGCTGTTCAAATTTTGAAAATTAAAAATTAAAAAATTAATTAATTATAATAATAATGATGATTTAAAATTCAATTTTAATTAGAGGTGGGCCGGTTTACAGATTAACCGGACCGATTATGAACTAAACAACTGGTTAGCAACAAATAATTGAAAATTTCAATACCACATGATTTGTTAACCTTTTCAACTTAATGCAATACAAGGTCTGTCTCATTCATCAAATGTTGGAGGGTAATTATTATCAATTATAGATGCCCTTTTGTTGCTAAACAAAAATAAAAAATTAATTATAACTGGATTCTATTCTGTAAATTATCCTTGTTTGTCTAGCATTTAAAAATATTATCTATTGCCAAGTCTCTTGTTCAATTAACCGATAATTAACCAGTTATCATTAACGGTTGATCAGTGCTTAAAAATCCATAAACAGCCCACCACTAATTTCAATTCAATGTTTTTACTCACAATGTCCCTGGATTAAATTAAAACTTCATAATGTTAGTCTTCTTATTTGTTGGTATCATTTCATTGTAGTCACTTATTCTTCTTAAGATTTAGTTGATTTGATTTTTATTGACTGCTATTCTAACATTTACTGATACAATTTGCATGCCTAAATGTTGGAACAGGCACAAACTTGCCTGTGACACATGTAGCCTACAACCTTGTGAAAAATGTTCAAGAATTTATGAACTGTTCATGAACATTTATGGAGTGTTCTAAACAGTCCCAGAACCGGCTAGTGCACAAAAAATTGGACAATTCATGAACTCATGAACTTTTTGCACATGTGTTATTTGAACAACATCAACTTTGAATCTGCAATCCTCTAGAACTATACCTCACATTTTGAATTGCATGAAACCATGCAAGAAACTAATTAAGTTCATGAACTTTTTTCATGAACTGTTCATAAAAATTTGACAGTTTAACGTTCATGAATTGTTCACAGGGGAAGGAAGTAAATTTACCTACCTATAATTAATAACTCCATCGTTATTTTTATCTAGTGACCTCAGAAGACTAATGAGTTCACCTTCCTTCAACGGAATACCATTGTCCTTCAATCCGGATGCAAATTCACTAACAGTTAAACTCATACTTTTATCTTTATCAAGCATTGCAAAAAAGTCTAATAAACGCATTTCATTGTTTTTGATGTATTGCTTTAATATTTTCATTGGTTTTGGTCGCGATTTATTCTGATCATCAGCTCCACCAGATCCACCATGATTTACAATCAGAGATGGATGAAGCATTGAGAGTTCACGCAAAAGGTTGCACACGTCAATGGTTACTTGGATATCCTAGAACAGAAGAAACACATTCAGAATAAACTGATTACAAAAAGGTTAGTATTGTAACCAGTTAAGAATAATTAAGACTTTTTAATTAACAGGTGTACAAGGGTCTCTGCTTTTCAGAAGATTTCATATACTTTTTTATTCCATATACTTTTTTGCCCCAGCCTTAACAGCCTTAATAGACCTTCTCTTGCACACCATTGAAGTTAAAATTAATAAAATGAAAGACCTTATCAAACACGAATTACAAAATGTTCCCCAAAATTTGATATGCATAGGCTACCGGTAGCCAAAGTTATACATTTTATTCTGCACAGTTGCCCTAACCAAGGGGTGATTTTATCAACAATATTTTTCTCAGAGAATACTTGTGAATACTACAGATACATTTGCTTACAGCTCTCTTGAAGTGAATTTCATGGTGTTTCTGTTGAATAAACTTTTTATCAAAATTATCAACGCATAATTTACGTAACATGGCCTTTAGTTTCCAGCCCAGTCCATCAGCTGATTTTCCTGTATTTTTGAAACATCTCCAAAGCGTATCCCACCCAACCACTACCTGTATACTCATTGTATTTCTAAATAAATGATTAAAATTGACTTACCGTTAAATCGATTGAAAGTAGAGCTGTGTTTGGATTGTTTTTGAATACATTCAACAATTTCATAACACCATGACTCTGTAGAGGGTTTTGTCCGATCTTGAAATTAAAAATTGAAAATTAGCAATAAAGAGTAATTGAGATGGTATCGCCCTACCGAAGTTTCCTCCACCACTCATCTATTTCTAGAGGAGTTGAGTGCTCTTTACTGATCTCAGCCGCAACAGTACAGATCAATTTCAACCGATTTCATTGCAGATATGATATGATATATTTCATTGCCCCGATTAACAATAGATCAACATGTTACTTAACATTGAACTCTCTGAAATCTTGGAACAAATCAACTTTTTATTCTGAATTTTTTTTTGTAACTAGGGTGCGTCCTATAAACCAGAACAGCATTTAGAAATCTATCTGACAAAATAGATTCTAAAATCTTTACAAGAAGCCAAGACCAAATTCAGCTGATATTTTCTGGTCTAGCAGGCTTCAGTAGGCTTCTCCTAAGCCCTAAGCAAGACTTCATAAGAAAAACGTTTAAATATTCTTCATATCAAATTAATGTTACCCTCTTGGATACGGAAATTAAAGTTTTTTATGTTAACTTACTTTCAATACTTGTAAGGTCTCATTAATTAAAAGTCCTTTGTACAAATGGTCTGCTCCTGCTGCGGTGATGCGATTATTACTAACAAAGAGAAATAATTACTAATACATTATCTTGATAGCAAACTAAACATATTGACAATTTGTAAATCTGGAATACATAATGATTGAGAATAATTTTGGTATCAGCAGCTTCTCTGGGCCCATACCAAAAACCTTAATTGGTTCATGAACTGCTAATGTCAATCTTTTACAGTTCATAACATTATTTTGTGAAGGCAAATAATGCGTTTTTTATAATCATGGTCATTTAGATAAACTTTACATTTTAGTTAAATAAATTTCTCAAAATGACATAAGCAATCCCCCTGCACAAACAGTTCAGGAGTTCATGAACAGTTTATGAATGTTAAATGGCCCCAAATTTCCATGAACTCTTCATGAACTGTTCATGAACTGTTTATGAACTGTGTGTTAGGGTTCATGAACAGTAACAGTTCAGAAAAATTGGAGCCATTTAACGTTCATGATCTGTTCATGAACTCCTGAACTGTTTTTCACAGGGGATGTCAAAAGATCAAACAACATCTATTTTATCGCTTAATTTTATTACACAATAGAAACGTAGGCCTACTGATACGAATATTTAAACCCACTGCTAAACAGTCGATAAGTCATGAAAAGTTCATAAACTGTGGTTAATTTCTCAATTTTTACGTTTCATGAACTTTTCATAAACAAACCAACTTTTTTAGTAGCGTATGCATACCTGATATCTAATTCAATCAACGTTGAATTATACTTCAATGCTTCTCCTAATGCCAGCGCACCTTCATCGCCAAAACCGTTCCATGACAAATTCAATGTTTTAAGAAAGATATTCTCCTGATGAAAGTAAACAGTAGTTCATGTCACTTTTGAATTTCTTGTGAATTGCTTGAGGAATGAAATTTGAATAAATAAGTTTAGTTTATGCATCGCTTTGAAGGCTCACAGTTTCTGCATAAATAATTGTATAATGTAGGGCTACTTTCAAATGCTTGCATTTCTGAGATTGATACGCCAGTTTATCTTCAACCCGGTTTTGAAATCTATTTTCTTTAAAAATCCTTCTTAAATTATTACGAATAAAATGATTCAGATCAATCTAATGAATTCATTCATATATGAGTAATATGTATGATTGTACAGTCCAATGCTTTTTTACAAGTTCCAATGTAGATTAATGTTTGCTTGCACAAGTTGAGCCTACCTTAAGTGACAATGCAATCGCAAAAGCACCTTTCCTTCGTAAATGATTCCAACTCAAATTTAGACTTTTCAAACCCTCGTTTGCTCCTGTGAAAAATAAGAAAATCAAACAACATATATTGCATTCCCTTTGTGTTTCTATTCAGGAAAGTATTGTGTTAAACATAATTATATTGTACTGTAGTAAAATATAGACCCTTTATACTAATACGCCACCTCTCTTTTACTTTACATAATAATATACATGAAAATAATATTTTTTATTGATTTCGTAACAATATGCAAATGACACAGTACTTACACACAGCTATGTCATCATCGACACGGTTAGCAAATTATAAAGTAAACAACACGCAGATAATAATTTATTCTTACCAATAGATGGTCCAAGAAAAACCCCACCGTCCTCTTCAAATAGATTGTGACTTATATCCAATGATTTTAGAGTTTTATTTGACTGACAAAAAATAATGAAATAAATTTTATGAGTACTGTATTCAGCTGACCAAATGTTGTTGTCAACATCATTTTTTTCTTACCTCTAGGACATATGTCAATTGCTCTGCTGCTTTTCTGCCGAGTAGATTTCCTAGGAATGGCATAAATCAAATCATATGCTCAACACTAGACTGGTCCAAAAATAACAACAACAGGATTCAAAATTTTAGTTCAAAATAATATTTGTAAACGGTAGCTCATGACCCCTCTAGATTGGTACTGAAAGTTGATTAGAAAAACCTTTCCAAATTTCAAAATGTTATAATTAAATCCCAGTACTAGAGCCCATATATTTATAATAGTTTGAACGCACAACTTTTGGTGCTCAGGAATCACCATTTTCATTCCATTGAAAGAGATGTTTTTCTTTTGAACAAAATATTTTTGAATTCATAATATCATTTTTGCACACTTTGTTCAAATTTTGCGAGTCGGTGTTTGACAAAACAAAAACGGTGTCCATAAAATCATGTGACTAGCATCTGTCCAATGGGAGCTGAGAGTGTTAAATGAAATTGTGTCGCAACTCTTGCAAATAGATGGCTCTGGTTATTACCTCTCAGAGATAATTTGCGTAAATTATTTGTTGAAAGAAGGACATTTGCAACATTTGTCAACCCTTCAACGCCAATTTTGTTGTCTGATATATCCTAAATAAATGAGACACAACATATTCTTAAATCATCTCAATAATATTATGATTATCTTTTTTTATCTTCAATAGTAAATTAAATTAAATCATCACAGTTCATTAACAATTACATAGAGAACAGTCGATTTAGCGTTGATGAACTGTTCATGAATTGTTTATAAGGTGTTCAAGAGTATTTAATAAACTTTTGTAAAGTTCGTGAACAGTTCATGAAAAATTCCATGAAGAACAGTCTGTTTAACCTTGATGAAATTTTCATGAGTAGTTGATAAATGTTTGTTAAGTTCATGAACAGTTCATGAAAAATTCGATGAAGAACAGTTCATTTAACGTTGATGAACTGTTTATAAAAAAGTACATGAACTAAATAAATGTTTCACTGTAGCCATGAACTTTTGAACCATTTTAAATATTTTTTGCCTCCACTTCCTTTTCCTGAACAGTTCATGAACTCAACTAATTTTTTGCAGGAAAAGTTAGGCTACAGTAAACCAATGCAGCAATATATATTGTTCTTATTATATTTCAGGAATGGTTTCCACGACTGCTGGTTATGTGCAAGTAAATTAACTTTAAACACTGTTAAAATGAAATTGTATGGTCATAGGTACTGCACCAAATTTAAAAAGAAAACATACAAAGTATAATTTTGTAATGAACGTGAATGAAAAACCTGTGAAGCGTGTAAGTCTATTGATATGTAACAAAACCTGTCAAGCGTGTAAGTCTATTAATATGTAGTTGTATTAATTATTGAAAACTTAATAATGATGGTCATATTGATTGCATAATTAAGAAGATCAGAGGAGGATTGGATGTTCTCCAATTTGTAAGCAGTTTCAATCCACAAGAATCGGCAAAATCAATCTATAATTTTTTGCCACGTTTTGATTACTATGCTATGAGGGAATTGCAAAACCCAACATCTTGATTGCCTCCAGAGATTTCAGAACAGAGGAATGAGCACAGTACTTCGTTCTAACCACCACACTTGTAGCTCTGGTATGTAAAATTGACTTAGCTGACTTTCTGTCAGAGACAGAATAACCTCACATCAATTGAGGCAGCTCACAAAATAGAATTCAATAGTACTCAAGGTCTTAATCCCGCAATGACATTAATATCAAGTCAAGCAATCACCATTCATTTCAACATATTTTGCTGGTGCAAACAGAATGATCTTCTGTCTACAACGAATGAGGTTTCCAGATAGAAAAATTTACAAAGTATCCTCGAGAAGCATTTATATGAAAATACAATTACTTCACCATAACTGTTGAGTTTTATTTGATTATCTTTGTATCTAAGTTTGTTAAAATGTGAATTAAATCATGTATATTTTCTAATTTATTATGTTAATAATACCTGTGAAAATAAGTTACAGTGAAACATGTTTATAACAACCAACTATATGAATGGTAGATAAATTGACCATTATATACAGGTGGCCTTTATATACAGGGTTGATTTACTAGATTCGATAGGTTTGACTGTACTGTAAAACTTATCTTGCTTGAATAAATGATGATGATGATGATGATGATGATGATGATGATGATGAGGATGATGAGGATGAGGATGAGGATATACTGTATTTAAATGCCGGCTGGAAAAAAGAAGAATTTACCAGTAAACCATGGATATCATCAAGTTACAAATAGCTGGTAAAGCATGTTCTGTGTAAATCAGCAAATTGACTGACTCTACGTACTAATTCTGCAATGAAGCAATTCTCTCTCAACATGTTACATATGTAAACAATACCATCAGAACCAAGATGATTATCAGCTATATCCAAATGTACAACAAACGTGTTTGTCTATAAAAGGAAATGGACACATGATTATACTTAGTGAAAGCATTTCAGCATGAACATGTTCCACTTTAGTACTTGTTAATAAATGATGGTACAAAATAAACAAACAAATGTACCGGTAAACGTCTATTAAAAGTACTTTTGTGAAAAATAGCTTATAAGTTAGTGAGTTCATGAACGGTTCATAAACTGATCCAATTCTCATGGACTTGTTCATGAATTTTTCATAGCGGTTCATGAACTGTTCATCAACGTTAAATGGCCCAGTTTTCATGAACTTGTTCATGAAATTTTCATGGAAATTGGATATTTAATATTCATGAGCTTATGGACAGTTATTTTTTTGCATGGGATAGGAATGGATTTGTAAACATATTTTTAATCTACGACAGGGATTTAGTCTAACTGATACTAAATGTATTCCAATCGAAACACACAAATAAGTTAAAGGTGTTTAATAGAGCCATTCAATTGGTCGAACAACAGTCAATTATAAAGCTATATTGATCGCTCCGTGTTTTCTTACCACTATGGCGTAAAGACGCAACAGATAATTGCGTTTTAATGCATATCAATACATAACTCATGTTACGGCTATATGTTACAAAGACCAGTTAGTCATTAACTAAAGCAGTTATTACGAGCAATCAACACCTCAGGCTCGATGAATATCGGCATAATGACCTCAACAGACCTTTGTCATTATCAGCCGATATTCACCTCGCCTTCGATCAATAACTGTTAAATATTTACTCCATATCTGATGCTAGTTCCTTCGCTAATTTGAAATCAGCGAATTACCATTAGAGATGCTGCTAATGCCTTTGCCCCATTGACACCAAGACCATGATGACTCATTTGTAAGTTTTCATCTGTCATATGACGCATGTAATATGACGCTGGTGTGACAGAATATTCTTTGCATGCATTGAGATATGAAATGCGTCCTGATGCGTCGTAATCATCTTTTCCTCCTTCATTTAATCAAAAAATATGAGTTAAAGATTATAGAAGACATGAACTACTATAACTATCATCCTACTCATGCACAATTTACGTCAATTGGTAGATATAGGTTATTTCATCACATCATCGTAATTCAGCTTTATCAAACAGCCTCTCGTCGGTGGAAATATTTTCTGTTTTCTTGCATATCAAATTGCCCATTTCTCAATACCATTTCATGAAAAGTTCATGAACTCTTCAGAATCTGTTCATGAACCCAAATAGATCTTCATGAATTCATGAACATTTTACAAACTGAACTGTTGTGTTCTAATTTTGGTTTGCCTCATAAGACGACAATATGGCAATACTGGCTGCATATAACATAAGCATGAATTTGCAGCAGTAAAAATAAAAAAGTCACTGACTCTATAACTTGATTTATAAATATAATATGGACCTACAGCACTATGTCTGTTAGTTTGTTAACCAACTTTTTCAGCTGTGCTAGTGCCCTTGCAAAAAATATTTCAAGAATTTATAATTTTCATGAACTTGTTCATGAACTTTTCATGGTAATCAATGAACTGTTCATAAAAAGCTCACAAATAAGCATAAAAAGTTCATGAAAATTGGGTCATTTAGCGTTCATGGGCATTTTTTCGTGGATCTTTGAAACTATTTGGCATATTTTCTAGTAGTTGGGTAGCAAATTATAGGTTTTAATATCTGATGTTGAAGCCAATTCTTATCTGACTACTGATACATAAACAATTTAACATTGTATAGAAGGTATCAAGCTACTGGATGTATTGGTTACCAGTTGTATCGTCTAGTGGTGATGTCGTCCATTTCCGAGAACGTCCTACCGAATGCCGTAACATCCAGTTTCAAAAAGGTCCAGGTTTAATAAAAGTTATAGATCATTCACTTTGTTATTTAATAAATCAAAAACAACAGTTTATATTGATATAAATATTAATTTTAAAACATGAATAACTCTCAAGAGCAATAATGTTTTGTTTTCGTCAATTTTCTCCACGAGTAATCAATTTAATAATATATTTTTTAATTCATTAATTAATCCAGCTAGAAATGAAGAACAAACGTTTTTTTATGACTGGACGTTTATTGTAAACAAAGAATATGGATGACGTCCCGAGTGAACGCATTGACCGGATACCGATGGATTGCCACACTTCGTTTAATCAAATATGCAACTATTGAAACAAAAATTTTATAAAGATACCTTCTAATTCAAGGTCTGTGTCATACCCCTCTTGATCTAGTCCTTCGTCATCTGACCTGATAAGATCATCATCGCTTTCATCGTAACTATCATGGTCAAACTCAGTTGATGTTGTAAAAATTGTATCCTCTCTTATATTACCACATGGGATAACCTAGATATGTACCAGAAATAATATGGAACAGTCAAATTGTTAGACGCAATTTTATGGCAATTAATTGAAAGGTCAGACATTAATGTCTGGTGTTTGCTATCCAAGACGGTATCAGCTATGCCAGACTTTAACTTTTTACTGTTTTTGAGATCTTCAAATTTATATTTAATGAATTGAAAATAAAAGGGAGTTATAAATGTCTGACTTCAGATGATGGCATTTTATTTGGCCATAGGGAGCAATAAACGGTGGGTAAACATTGTTAAAGGGATAATAATATATAATGGTATAATGGATCATTTCTATCTTTTCAATTAAAAATTAATTCACTACGCTGTACTGCAATCAAATAGCTAAACTAATAGATTAAGTGTGGTTCACTATCCAACAGTCTAGATGCGTCATTTAGACGGTTCTCTGTCTTACCTAGCCCAGAAACACCACAAATCATGCCCCTTCGCTGGAAGTTAGTAGCCCCTGTCACCCTAGCGACCTAGTTAGGCCTAGATTGTGGGATGTCTTCAGTACAGCAAAGCTAGATTTAAATTGACCCTTGTTTTAATTATAACATAGGAAATCCGTAGTTATCTTAACAATAGTTTGACTCTGAGTTTAATTGTGAACCGAAAGATTGTTGATCATTGACATTGGAATTCTATGGTCAATTCTAACGTACCGCTATTCCAGTTAATCTTTCCGCATTTTCTTGTTGCAAATCAAAAGATTCATCTCTTTGAAGCGAGGGAGGTTTCAAAGAAGCAGATATTGATCCTGACATCTGTTCACAAACGAAATATCCCAGACAAAAATATATCTAATAAAAATGTGTTGTTCATTTTTGGTTGCCATGCGAGAACATGAAACAAATCTCAAACTTTCACACTTCACAGTTTAGGAAAGATCAGCTCGACCCAGGCTGCTCACGCACACATCCTATATGTAGACTCCCGTTCAATCAATCAAACGTTTGAGAGAAATCTAGCAAAATACTATTACAAGAAATAAAATGTTATTTGCAAAATGCAATTATTATATTTACAACGTGTTTACTTTGATACTGTTGCATACAGCATATTTGTTTGAAAACTCAAATTCTCAACTGACACATCAATGAGCGTATCTATCTAAAATTACTTCTTTGTAAGGTCAGATAAATCAAGAGTTGTTGATACCCTAAATATTGTTGGTATCATTGCACTAAACATAGTAAATAGTTCTTCAGAGACGCCTTTTGGAACAATAAATTGTATTGTCCGTGAATCAACCCCACCCCAAGACATTCCTTCCATCATAAAACCTTTTACGCATTTATAAATCAACTCGGCACGTTTCATACACCATTGGAGCGTAAAGTTTTCCATAAGTTCATGAGATAAAAGTAAAGGGACAGTGATGTTTCTAATATTATGACGAGCAGACGCAAGCATAATGTGACGTAAGCCAACCATTACGGGATGTCTAGAGTTAATATTTGTGTCTGTCACTGTATCATCTGAAACTAGGTGAAAAACAACATGCACAGAGGATAAATTAGAATGTTGCGTTACATAAAAATCACCAGTATGAAGTAAATTGTTGCTTTGGTATTCTCTAGGTTGTCTTTCAGCTCGTCGGTGGCCGATTTGTGATGTTCCTCGTACTGTTTGCTTTCTATTTTCAAGAAGCTGTTCAACAAGACACATTTGCTTATCAAAATCAGGGAAATGAAAATCAGTTGATTGAAGACATACAGTACGGAAATCTTTTTTAATATCAAGTTGAGATTGTAAACGATTATCAACTAATAAAATAAGTCCAGATAATGCTTGCGAGTATAGCGTCATTGACGTCTGAAGTCGTTGTGGTGACGGAATGACAAATTCACCAACGGTTGTAGGTTTATGTTTACATAACATCAATACATCCCCAGACAACAAACGGACGTTATGCATTGTTTTCATTTGATGACCAAGATGTATTGTATAGCTCTCTTCATGACTGAGTGACTCGCTGTTTGATGTTGTCTCAGTAGCGTATTGTGTTGTTGTTTCGTTATCGTTATAAGTGTAATTAATTGCAGGTAGACTTGGTAGCTCACTGATGTCAGATTTACCAAGACGCAAATCATCGTTTACATCATACACCCATTTTCTATAATCTCGTTTTTGAGTCTCTTGAAGATCAGATAGCGCACTTGACCATGATATTTCTTGGATTTGAGATTCTTCTAATTGTTTATTAGCTAATTTATTAACGTCATCTTCTGAACACGTAGTACCTACTTGGCTAATAAGTGTGTCCATTTGCGCACTTTGCTGATCTTGTAAATCTTTTAGCACACCGTCACGGTCTGAAATAACACTACTAACAGCTATTGAATAATCATGTTCTAATTTCAATAACATTTCTAACGCAGGAGAGTGAATCAATGAATGGTAAACTTCAGAAAAATCATAATTGTCATTGTTAGTAACTGTGGTACGATGAATCACATCTATTGGTTTCTGTTCAAATGCATTTACCCATGCATCAGTTAACTCAGTTACTGCATTTCCATCATCTTTTACGCTCGCACAAAGTGATAAGATAGAGCTGTCAGCGTGTTCCTTAGTTTTATGCAATATGAAACCTTTTAATCTGCCTTTCAGTTCTTTCTCTAAATAACATGGCAAATCATGACTTTTTATTAAAATGTGAACTAATCCTTCAATTGATGATGAAAATGGTATTTGAATTGGTACTTTAAGTATCCCAACTTTACCAATATAATTGAATTTAAACGTAAATTCTTCTTGCCAACAACCATTTTGTGAGCTGTTTCCATTTGATTTTTTTGAGTCAGCCATAGCTGTCATATGATATGAATAAAACCAACAGAAAAATAATCAATAAGTTATGAATATCTTAAACATAATACGAATTGAAAATAAGTGGTGTAAGTAAGTTTATTCAACAGAAATCTAACAAAATACTTGCAGACTTGAACTTGGACTTTTTCAATTTTCTTCCAAAATAGGATCTTCGTAACTGTCGTCTGCCTCGTTTTCAAATGAGTGTTTGAATTTATAAGAATATTTATTGATACGCGAAAACAATTTTGACAGCTTCTGCCTGACATTTATGACAGATAAAATTTTGATTGTCAAAATGAGCCTTTGACAGTTAAATATAGTGAACCTGAAAACAACTTCATGCTCCACTTACATGAAGCCTTAAAAAATTAAAATTTATATAAAACTAAGATTTATAAATACGAGATTTGAATTAAATCTACTAAAATTAATGTATATCTATAAAATCGGCAATTCCCCCACCAAGGTGGCTAATACTATCTATATGATTTAATTTGAATATATATATAATTTGTAAACTTTTCCATTATTATTCACGGGAAAAAATTATATTCTACAAAAAAGAAACAAAATAATATTATCTAGCTTTCTTTTGAAAAGGTTTGAAGTTTCAGAACCAATAAGAGTTTTTAAAATAAAAAAGTTACTTGATTCAAAAATAAATGATTGCTTAAAACAGAAAAGACAATATCATTGATTAATTTAATTTGTGAAACGTCTATTTTGACGGCTGCCAAATACTGAAAAGATATTTCAAGTCATGAACTAATTAAATGAAAACAAATTTTACATGTAGTTTATGAGCACTGACTGATTCTAAAATAAAACTCATAAAATTCTGGTTACAATATAAGAAGTGTGTCTTATAAACCTTCAATTAAACTATTTCTAAATATTATGTTACTCTAAAAGTAATTTATTGAAAATCAAAAAGTAATATTAGAGCATAAAAATTACTTCATAAAATGGTGTCTGTCTTACATTATGATTATTGTGTGAATCCTATTTCAATATTTTGTGTTTGCAGTTGAACAGAGATTTAAAATTGTATATTGCACATTGCCCTACTCTATATACTGTATATTCTCATAATATATAGAGACGAGAGTTCATTATCGAATGTACAAAGAGTAGAAATAATATTTTCATCATATCACCCATCTTAAAATTGCTTTATCTAAAACATTTAATGAATTTAACAGTTTAGGATTCCTTCTGTGTCACTATACGGCCTCCACAGAAGTGTCTCTTAATTCAACTACTTCGTCGTCTTCTCGTTTACAGTCAACAATGATCCAGTCTTCTTTTGCTAAATTCAAAACTAACCAATCACTGACATCCACAGCTTTATCCAAGTCGATTTGACCATCACGGATTACATCGCATAAATCTCTAGCAATAATTTTTCGTTTTTTATCTAATTTGTAAACACTTGTGCCAAATATTCCTCCATCAAAATTAGGCGCACATTCAACATCATCAACACGCGTTTCGTCCATGACTTCTTCCTCAACCGGTTCCATACCATCAGCTTTGGATGAATGGATCTCAGAAGCGTATTCATAGTCTAGACCTGATGTTTCCACAAATTTCTCATTTTCAGGTATTTTTCCAGGAGCGGTTTTATCCTACAATTGAATAAAGTAAACAGTAAATACCAGAAAACTTCATTCAAACCAATACATCATACAATGTTTGGTATAACATCATAACAATATAATATAAGTCTTTCCAGAGTTAGGAAGAGCTTCTTGATTGTCAGGATATGGGATAATTATTTCAAATCAAAATCATACTGAATTCATGTATCATCAAATCAATGGAATTTAGAAAGCCAAATAAATAACATGTTTCATATAGTACAATGCATAATTATTCAACTACTTTCTAAGGAGTGGTATTTCTGTTACAATAAAACCTGCAAAGGCTGCAATAAAGGTCACCTCTATACATGGGCCACCTGTCTGTAAAGGCCACCTCAGCCTGTACATATCAGTCAATTTCACTATACATAGTAGTTGGCAGCTATATACAGGTTTCATTGTATTCTTTGCAAAATTCTGTTGAATGGGGATTGGTTATTTTCTATTTCATGTTTATATGTGGTTTGAATTATGTTTCCATTACTAGTGTTGGATCGCCTAAAGCCCTGGCCAAATGACTTTTTTTATTTCGCCAACATTCATCGGATTTTGTTGAGTTCATTTTCGTCAACATCTTGAGGGTGGCCAAATGACTTTTTTTATTTCGCCAACATTCATCGGATTTTGTTGAGTTCATTTTCGTCAACATCTTGAGGGTGGCCAAATGACTTTTTTTATTTCGCCAACATTCATCGGATTTTGTTGAGTTCATTTTCGTCAACATCTTGAGGGTGGCCAAATGACTTTTTTTATTTCGCCAACATTCATCGGATTTTGTTGAGTTCATTTTCGTCAACATCTTGAGGGTGGCCAAATGACTTTTTTTATTTCGCCAACATTCATCGGATTTTGTTGAGTTCATTTTCGTCAACATCTTGAGGGTGGCCAAATGACTTTTTTTATTTCGCCAACATTCATCGGATTTTGTTGAGTTCATTTTCGCCAACATCTTGAGGGTGGCCAAATGACTTTTTTTATTTCGCCAACATTCATTGGATTTTGTTGAGTTCATTTTCGCCAACATCTTGAGGGTGGCCAAATGACTTTTTTTATTTCGCCAACATTCATTGGATTTTGTTGAGTTCATTTTCGCCAACATCTTGAGGGTGGCCAAATGACTTTTTTTATTTCGCCAACATTCATCGGATTTTGTTGAGTTCATTTTCGCCAACATCTTGAGGGTGGCCAAATGACTTTTTTTATTTCGCCAACATTCATTGGATTTTGTTGAGTTCATTTTCGCCAACATCTTGAGGGTGGCCAAATGACTTTTTTTATTTCGCCAACATTCATCGGATTTTGTTGAGTTCATTTTCGCCAACATCTTGAGGGTGGCCAAATGACTTTTTTTATTTCGCCAACATTCATCGGATTTTGTTGAGTTCATTTTCGTCAACAGCGGATGGTATTTTGAGGCTTGGAAGCTAGTCAATCGAGCCCACCAATCCTGAGACAGGCTACATCATTGTTGACCAATCAGAGCAAGGTTCATATTTTCAACAAAACTCAACAATGTTGAGGAAATAAAAAGTCATTTGGCCACTTCCCCAACATCGGTAGAGAACAATAGAACTCAACAAAATCTGATGAATGTTGAGGAAATTTTTGAATGTATTCAAAATCGAAATTCAACATCAGCCAACAAAATCCGAAAAAGTGAGGGTGGCCAAATGACTTTTTATTTTCTCAACATTCATCGGATTTTGTTGAATTCAACAATGTTGGCGAAATAAAAAGTCATTTGGCCGGGGCATAAGACTTTGAAATTTGGATATATCATAAATTGTGTTCAACACAGGTTCCGACAAATGCTTTTACTTTCCGGAATACTTTCGAGATTTTGCCCCACAATGTACCAAACGAAATAATACCTTCATTAAAACCATATCTAATTTCAGTGGAGTGCAAGAGAGGGACATTAACTGGGATAGAAACTTAAACTTTAACAGAACATAAACAAACCTCACTTATAGAAATCCTACTGAATTTGTTTTACAAAAATGATAAACTTCTTAAATTAAAATTTAATTAATTTACTATGCTCAGTTTGCTATGCTTTGTTGAGTTATGATATCAATAAAGTTCTAATATTTTAACTGGTATATAACGAGGTAACCTGCGTCACAGACGAAAAAATTTTGAGAACGTTAGGAGAAACCTAACGTTTTCGAAATGTTTTGGTCTGTGACGCATGCTGATATTGAGGAAGATATTAGCCTTCAGCCAACAATACTAATTATAAAGTATTGAAAGTTATGAAAAGTCAAAATTATGAAGTTCTGATAAACCAATTTTATTAAACTTGCTTTTGAAAGTTGCCATCATTGGAGTAGTTACAAGTTCATAATGAAGAAATCACATACAAATAGCAAATTGAAAATGTCCAAGTGGCTAGTTACAGGACAACTCAAAAGCTAGAACAATACTTTTTAGATTTAAAGAACAGCTCATGGATGACTGATGTTTAAACACCCTATTCAATATTGTATAGATAAAAAACAGAAGGTTAAATAAAAGAAAAACCACGCCTTTATTAATAGACATGGTGAAGGTTTCAAAAACTTACTAGAAGTCCCTAATGGGAGTAATTGCTTAACTGGTAAATAAAGATTTGAGCAATCGTGTATCTTTTAAATTGAAAATAAGAGTTTGCATTAATTTAACAAACACGATGCAAACAGTGAATGGTTGCCTGTGGTAACAGCACAAAGAGGATTTCCAATTCAAACAAAAACATTGCTGGTTCATGGCCTTCAAATTGAATAGCGTTTGTAAAACACTTTACATTCAAAATGACAGCTTATCGAAAACAAATAATTGTAAGAGTAGAAAAACCGAATGTTACCTGTTAAAGATGTGTTTGATTATTGTTAAACATAATAAGAAAGAAATATTTATGCCTAATGAAACATGTTTTTGTATCAATCTCTTGCAACAAGCAGTTCAATTTTGAATCTAAAATTAGATAAATACGTCGTAAATGTGTCATTTGTGGTGCGGTGTTCAACGCTTTGGTATTATGAATCATATTTCTGCATTTCAATAATACAACGGGTAGAAGATTATTAATACTAGACCACAATCAATTGAACTATTGGTGAAAGATAATATCGAGAAATTATAAGACGGTGATGAGTTTGTGTTAGGTGGATAATATTGCAGAACAACGTGGCTATATTCCACGTTGAAATATAAATTTGCAGACAATAAAATATCAATTTTTACCTTCGCGTTACTTTTCGTTTGTTCAGCGTTGTCTGTACAATCTTCCTTCTCTTTAGGTGATAATTTCGTAGGTGTTGATGTAGCTACAGCTTTAACATTATCCGTTGTTTTACTATCATCAATTCCTTCCGATACATTATTTTTTGAACTAGAAAATACGGTATTTGACTTCTCAACAGTATTTAATAGACCAGACATTCTCCATTCGTCCATATCAGGATTTGTTACAACACTTGACGTGTCATGTTCACTTGCAGTTGTATTATTTGCTGATCTTGTTGCTTTCTTACTACTTTTACTACGATTAATCTTCCAAAATTTACGACGTTTCTCGGGCTCGTCTAAAACCAAGGATTGAGCTCGTCGTACAGGAGCACCGGACTTATCATCCTTTTGAACTACAGCCATTTTCCCAGGCTCAACTTCAACAAGAGTTGAATCTTTATTAATATCATCCTTTGAATAAGATTTAGTTGGTTTCTTTTTACGAATAAAACTAAATTTCTTTTTCTTTGGTTTTGACGCAGCTACGACGACAGGTTCATTTTCTTTTCCCTCAGCGATAATCGTTGGTTCGCCATCTTCAATTTTCTCTGTGTGTTCTTCGTCTTGCTTAGAGGTTTCCTCTATATTATACTCATCTTTCTTTTTTCCTTTGCGAAAGCTAGGCATTATTGTTAATCAATCGTTGTAACGCAGTGGAATATTAGATTATAATTGTACTAACTGAAGCAAACATTAACCACACTTGTTGAGCCTGGCTTGGTATTTTGAGGGTGTTTTTCAATCTGTTGAGTTGAATCTCTCATTTGAATAGCAAAACAATAGAAATATCATCTGAAACACGCTGATTGGTTGGCGAAAGACGCCTATGACAACAATGTCTTTTAGCGAGGCTAGGCATTCAATATAAATGTTATATGGAAGAATTTTTAGAATAAATTTTGATAAACTCACTTATTTGGTAAATAATCAATTAATTGATAAGGTAGAACAATATCCACATTACAACTTTTCTTTAACCAATAATCATTTTCGACGTCTTAATCATGATGGAGTGTAAACTGTTAACTGACCATTCTATTTCTGTGTGCATTTTCAGATGAATGTTAAAAGACGGATTAAAGTACCGGATTCAGTACCGCATTTTAATAATATAACGTATAACATAATATTGGGTCGTGCAAGCCAGAAATCGAAATTCTAATACACACTATTGTAATTTGTAATGATTTGAAGCGATATCCGATATGATGTCATATATTTAAGATCTGCAAGACTTTCGGATATCCGTCAGAACTCTGAAGTAGATATTATACTGATATGAGATAGTTACTGAGATACATCTTACGCTCCGTTCACCGGTTTCTTGGAAAACTAATATTTAGTGCAGTCTGTCAACAGGATGCTTAGGACAATGACGTCAGTAGTGGTTCTACCTATTCTGTTGAGTTCTGTTCAGTTTTTAATTTGTTTTCAAAAGTCTTCTACACAGCAGATTTTCCTGTATTTTGTCATTCTCAATACTATTGACCAGCTGTTACATTGTATAGGGTTTGTCATCTGAAATTTAACATATAAGCCTACACAGATGCTCAAAGGTTTCGTTAGACCTTTTCGGTCTAATGTAATACATTGCGTTCACAACCGCAGCGTATTAACTAATTGACATGCGTTCGAACATAGTGGTCCGAACGCCTAAGAAACCTGTTTGTGGAATCCTCTGTTCAGATTTTGCCGAAGATTCCCATTACGAGGAGATAAATTAATGAGTGCAGGTGGATGATAATAGTCTCTAGTATTAATTAATTAAAGGCAACCGTAAGGATTTTTGCTAACGGATCGATTAATAAAATGTTTCGATCATTTGAAAATAATTAATAAGATGTACTATAGCTACGCTATACTGCTATACTGCTTTCTATTGACAGGACTTTGAACTTTACCTTAAAATGGAATGAATTGCCGCAACTATTAAATATTAATAATAATTAATTGAATAATCATGATCAAACCAGACTTTCTGACGGGCTCTTTTGTTTTTCTCTCAGATCTATGTTTTAAGGCGTATATTACTGACTCGTCTAAGCTCTTTATTGTCCAACAAAAAGTTCTCAAATGTAATCAATCAACCAGTCTCATAAACTAACAGATCTTTCAAAAAATGTCGTTATTCAAAATTGACTCTCATAAAAGTTTGAATAATAGCTTCAAAATGAGACTCTGAATTAGCCGTCTTTGCGCTCTGTAGGTTGCCCATAATTTATTTTATTTATTTATAATTTTTAACCATGCATTTACACAATATATAGACTATAATAATCGGTTGTATGCTATAATATTATATTATTCATATTTTCTGTGGCCAATTGAAACATCTAACCTAAATGTATATATTTATATTTACGATTTTCAAAAGATGACTTACATGCGTAACGTAAGTATTAAAATGGTAACAAGTAGATCAGATATCCATCTTTGTAACGGTCATACATGAAGAGATTGTAGCGTGCTTAGCATTTCATCACCTGCATATCCCTGCCATCATTTATTGTGAAGTTTTGAATAACTATATTAGTAGTCCCATGCTGTGTCTCTTCGTATATTATAAATCATAACTATTATATGCTATATCAAGCTCTAGCCATGGCTCTAGCACACAGTCAAAGCACTAGAACTCATTCGGCGCTGTCTCAAAGTTGCTATTGAAGACTTTCTTGCTGATGTCATCTTTTGTCCAGCGGACTTCATACAAAATAATCCAGCGACATCTGTTCTAAACTGCTCGTCCATAATAGCATATATAATCGGGTTAATTCCAGCATGTAGATAGACCAAGGCAGCGAATACTTCTAATACATTAAGCGATGCTTCTAAGTCTGAATTGTTGGAATCACTAAAATCATACCATAACCACCAGATAGAGACTGGCAAAGTACAAATTGCAAATGCTAAAACGACAGTTAATAGAGTTTTGATTATTTTACGGGTTGATCGAATCCGACGATCAGCATTTGATACAGCCGATTTCGAGAGAGATGATATCGAACGCTGTCTCAAACGGATTACGATTCTAGCGTAGCAAAATGTGATTATACTTAATGGAAGGATGAATTTCAGAAGGAACAGCGTCACGGTGTACCCTTGACGGAATGTATCTGAATCATACTCATCGTAGCATTCTCCGTGATTGATGTCTAAAATATAAATATACGGTCCATAGATAGAAAACGATAACAGCCAAATGATTATTATAATAATAAGCAAGTATTGTACAGTCCATTTTTTGGCTATCATGCTCATCACGGCACGATATCTTTCAAACGCAATCACCGTGATTGTAGCTATAGAAGCGTAACCAGCTGCCGATGTTAAACCGTGAAGAATTTTACACATTTCGATCCCATATGACCATTGGTGATTTGATAGCTCAAGTTGAATTTGAAATGGTAAACGTAATACAAATATAGCATCCGTCAAGGCTAAATGTGCTAATAACAACCGGCAACAGTTCAGATATCGCCAATAACGCATGCTTACAATTATAACTAATCCATTACCAAACAGACCAAGAAATAAGCATACTGAATAAACAACAATATGTATTATCACTATATCAGTTAATTGATTTGAATTTAAAATTTTATCACCTTCAAATGATGTTACGACTGTTGTATTAGGTAGAACAGTTGCATTGATGACCATTTTTATTTGGTATGTGGTTTATTTTTAGACTGTATCTATATAATTTTTAGTGTCTTGTTCGTAAAGATATTTCTCATAATTAATCCAATTCGTTTGTAAAAGCATATTGCCAACACAAATCCAATTTAAATATGGTTATGATAGAATTGTAATCCAAGAAGCGTCATTCAAAGTTAGAATATATATACTCTCTATATTAGGGTATAATCTGTATTTCGTTGAAGTGATTATTAAGCTTGAACACTGAATTGGAAGCGAGTATACAGTTAATTAAATATTGAATAACATTAGATATAATGTTGGACGTTAATTCTTGAATATTCCACAAGCCACATATTCTCATAAACGTTCCTGTAAGAAAGAATTGACGTTAATTGCAATATCCAAATTAAGAAAGTTGCTACCTCTGTTCTAAAACTTCTAGCTATATATGTGCTGTTGATTTTCCATTGAATAACCCTGAAGATATAAATATGAGTCTGTCTGTCTTGGAAATATTTGTAGACAGAGACAGCTTGAAAAGTGTTCCAACAGAGCTGTTCTATTGGTTTCTAGATATTGGAATTCAAAGCTCACTCTTTAAGGTGAAACTTGTTTTGAAATCTACAATATATTATATTCACGTGTCATCCTCTTTATATAGATGGACTCAAAATGAACTTTTATTGTAATATACATTCGGCATATAATAGAACCTATAGTAGAACACATTTCTTCATAAGCCTAATTAATTAGCTGTTGTAAGAGCATGTCGTGAGTATGCAGTATTCTGTATATACTTTCAAATTCTTTTCCTGGCATTTTAAATCATTATCTCAAATCTATTTGTATCCATAAACTGGGCCATAAAATCTTACAAACTGACCGTTGTATCCAACTTGTTGTGCGGTCTGGTTAAATTAGACTTTGGTGGATTCGGTTATAAATGTCTGTTGATATACTAACCTATAATTCTAAAGTTACGCTTTACAGATATTATACGTACTAAAAGCAGGTTGCAACAACTTATTACAAATGCAGTCTATCGATTATAGGAAACATTCGGTAACTAATTATTACAAAATGTTGTCCCGCGGAAATTTTGATTTGCAGTAATTCTATTCTGCTTACATTTCATTTTCTAGCAAATACTTGCGAGAAAAGATATTTCAAATATCAAATATGCGAGAAAAGATATTGCAAATATCAAAAATGATAGCCCCAACATAATCAATAGTTTGATACCCATATAAGTTTCATTTCATAACTTTGAAAAGTATCAAGTTCTGAGGAATATTAAAAAGATTATATCCGCTTGATAGTGCTACTAATCGCCAGCTGATTGAAATGCAATGACGGTCGATCATGCATAATCTTCTGTTACTGGCAAGCAGTTATGCAGTCAGATTAGGGACTATCTATACGTTTTTCAATTCTTGATGTAAGAATCTAAAATTCTAAACGAGAGCTCCGTGATGAGATGGAAGATTACCATGATAGATGGACCATCAGGCACTATACTTTCTTGTTCAGGATGAGAACTAGCGTTGCTACCAAAATCAGATAAACAGTTTATTAATTAGATGATGCATCCATATATCATTGCTCCATATAAATATTTGATACTAAAATTTAATTGTAATTTGTATTGTACTACCATGGCCATGCTTTAAATGAAGCATGAATAATGATCGGATTAAAAAGTGAGAACGGAATAGAAAATTATCAGATTTTTTCATTTCAAATCAAAACTTTTGATCATTAAAACAATTAGAGTTCATTGAAATGATAAAAATTAACACATGAAAGAGAATAAATTTTACAATTCAGTTATGCTCTAATGAAATAGAGCATATACAACAGTCTCATTTTATAAATATTTAATTAGAAATGGAAAGATGGCTTTATTGTATTCAAATGAAGGGATATTTAACAAAGCTCTTTTGAAACCTTCAGTTAAGAAAGATAAAAATTTTACAATTTTATATATTAACTATAGAATTGAACTAAGCTATAATCGCATAGACGGTTTTAATCAAATCTAGCGTTTTTACTTACCGTTTATGCTTTTCAAGGTATTAGCTGGATAATGTTTATTTCAAATTGCTTTCAGTGCATGAAATATGTACAGCTTTACGTTATAAGTTAAAACATCAACATATTTACTCAATATTTACGAAATTAATTTAACGAAACTGCAAGACAAGTTGGATAATAGGAGTCTGTAAGATTATTGATACAAATATAGATTTGAAATGTTTACATAATCTTGATAGATATCTTCTTGAAATGCGCTGCACAGTTTAAGAAGTAACCGAAATATGAATATATTATATAAATATGAAACCTTAAACTAACATTAGAACATGTCTCTTAAAACAAAGGCAATCGCTACATATATAGAGAGTTGAATAAGCTTATATATAGACAACGATCTGAATAATATTTCAAAATTAGCGATTGACCATGATAGATCATAGATCATAAATTGTTTCCTAAGAACCGCACGATAACGCTATAATCACTAAGTATAATAGGTGACCAAGAGGGCAAAATGTCATGGGCTCTTACAAACTGCTCCCACCAAAAGAAACCAACAAATTAAAATTAGTCATTTACTTACATTTAATAGTGTATACCTTTTCAATGATATCGCAGTAGATTATTATAGAATGTTACTTGATGAGTGCGATATTCAAAGATTACAGTATTCATTTACGCACACGTTTCATATATGTGCACGATTTGTTGTGTCCGTTGTTTTCATTATGAAAATAGAAATATACTAATAATGTTCATCGACGGCAGGTGCTTGTTTCAAGGTCTCGTGAATAATAGATTAAAGAGATACAGTCAAATAATTGATTATTTAATTTACCATATTTTCAAAATCAATCATGAAAAGGCTTCCGATGTATATGGGCTATCTGAACCAACGGGTGTCCTAACCATTCAATTCATTACTAAAATCATGCACGATCAAGGTCATCTACACTGTCTTGAAACATCAGATATGGCATCTTTGTCGTAGCTATACGGAAAGAAAGGCTCGTTAAAAAGCAAATATCACATTTTTAGAGCCTCATTCCATAACGTCCCTCAACTCCACGCTCCCATCTATATAGAAATTACCCTGACGAGATGGAACAGATTTTAATAGGGGATTTAGACACTTAACAATCCATTAAAATCTGTTAAATTCTAATTGTTTGTTGGCGTTTTAGACGTCAATTTGATTGAAATCTAGATGTATAGTATCGTCTAGACTCTGTTAAAATTCTAATAATTCTATTTTATAGGTCTCTATGTTCTTTACTTGCAAAACTTCATGGGACTGCATATTTTCTTTTTTAAAAGTTGGACACCCCTCACCAAATCATTAATTAATAGGGGAAATCCAAACGACAAGGGTAGTAAGCAAGATCCTCTTCAACGGGGGTCGGACAGGGTTTTTTTTGTGACCCGATATTTGCCTATTTTATTCTCCGTATCTTCGTGATTTTGATTTTACACTTATCGTGAGTTAGCTCCTGTGACCCGTGACAAAAGCATCTATAGATTTCTAATCGTTATTCAGGATTTGATTACCGTACTACCGTTGTTCACTTGATTGTATTAGAAATATTGAAATTAAGTCAAGGAAATGTTAAGAGAATATCGAAAACTGTACTCAAATGACCCACTATTTAGTTGAGAAAGCACAGACAATATTATTGCTGCGCTCGCATAGCAATCTCACAACCCCACATCGTGATATTACCTCATTTTCTAGTCCGTGATTCGTCCTGGGGAGCCACTGTACGACCTCTTTAATTCAATAGGCACCGATAGTGAAATCAGGTCGTGGCTAGATCAGGGGTAACTCGAGGACATTTTTACTTTTTTATCGCTTCTTTCATTTGTATTAAATTCTATTTTCAATCGATTTTCAACATTCTTTTTTCATCTCCTACCTTCGTATATGTACTACAAATCTAACTTCTATAAAATGAAAAATAAAATAATTATTGCAACAAATGTAAAATTTTAGTCAGCCAAAAAAGATTATCATTAAGTTCAGTTTAAAAGTTGAATAACTTTTTTTATTTATTTTACACAAGGTAGATTTTTAGTAAATAAAAAAAGGTACCAGATGCAAAAATAATTTTGAAAATTAGGTTGAAAACAGACGAATTAAAACAAATGAAAGCAGCTATAAAAAGTTATTAAATTTCCTCAAGATAACCCTGATCTAGTCACAGCCTACAGCGAAAATATAGTATATACACCAGAGGGTCTGCTGACTTTAACACAGAAAAAAGACAGGAATGAAAAAGAACAACACGTTATATTTATAATTCGATAGAAAATTCATTAAGCAGTATTTGCCTGCAGCTGCCAATGCATGCATTTTACAATACAAAACATTTAAATTCTGAACTACATGGTTAAGGACGTTAATAAATTCCAATTAAAGATGTTAGCGATTTTGACAACTAACATTAAACTATTATAGCACTCAAAAGCAGAACATGTTATTGATTGTTTGTATAAATTGATGTGAGTGAACAGTGATAGTCTCTTATTGATGTAGTCTCGCATTGATGTTGTGTAATTTCATTGCTACGTCATCCTACCAACAGCTACATTGCGATTGAGGCACTTCTGTCGATAGATCATAGTTGAAGGGTAAGTTTTTAAGCAGTTCTATAAAAGCCAATACCTCATCGTGTTTAAAATTAACCAATACCCATTCATCCATACCGTCACGTGATCCAAGTGACCGTTTCTCAATGACCTCTTCTTTGATTGGTCGCTGCTTAGCAATATTGACACTCGCCCTAGGTCTCTCTTCTTGTTGGGGGGTTGGCTCTTCTGCACGTATGTAAATCTTCACAGTGTCTCTTACCAAAGGCTTTTTGTTTTCTTTTGACGGGGCGTTGATAATATAAGATGTACTACGCTGAGATTCACTTCGTTCTCTGTCATGTTCACCATCACTTTCAATGTTTTCCTTAGCTGGCATATCAATGTGAACAGCAGGTTCGTCATCCGATGATTCTACGCATGCGTCTTTCGAAGTCTCGTTATCAACTGCTGGGGGTGATAAATCATCGAAGTTAAGCTCAGATTCAACTTTCGTTTCTACAAACATTTGAATATTCTCTTCTACTTGGGGGACTTTTTCTTCTTCGGCACTGACAACAACAGCATCGTCCTCCTTTTTTTCCGATCCAGGAGCAATTAACACGTGACTTGTAGGTATCGTATGCCCTTCGGTTGGTTGATCGTCTTGCGTAACGGTTACCGTCGTTACAACTTCGGGGTCTTCATTTTCTGCATCTTCGTCATCAGTAACAACGACATCTTCGAATGTTTCAATTTCACGGCCGTCTGGTGTTTTCGTAATAATTTTTCGTCTACGAATCGTCTGCGTGATTTCTTCCGTAATAATTTCCGGCTCTTCTTCGATGTACTCGACATTTGGATCGTTAGCGTCTACTTCAACCTCTTGCCCATCTTCAGTGATTACAATTGTTTTTGTTGTGGTTAATGTTTGTGAGATATGTTCAACTTGGACGGTTGTATTATCATCTAATTGTTCTTCGTAATTTTCAACGGTAACCGGTCCGCTATCCAATTCCGTTGTTGTTTCAGTGTGTGAATGGCCATCGTGTTGCAAATCAACTAATATTGTGCTTTCTCCTTCTTCTAAATCGCCAACGTCTATTCCGTTATTATCATCATCGTTCTTGTGGCTTTCACCGCCTTCATGGCGAATTGTTTTGGTTTCGGTTATTTCAACAATTTCGCCATCTTCGCCCGTTTCTACTTTATGAGAAATACTTCTGATCGCATCATCTTCTGTAGATCTATCCACTTGGTTTACAGTTTGAGAAAAATCATCACGATAGACATCCATTTCTACGTGTGAGGCATCAGTAGCGGTTGATCCTGCAACAAGTAAGCATTTCTTTTAAAATGAAAAAACAACATCAAACAAGCCACAAGAAATGGTCACCAGCACACAACGCCAACACGTGCAAATTTTCAGACGCGCCTCCGACAGTATTCGAACTAAAACAATTTGAATGTAGACGTTCTTACATATAAGAACAATAATGTGCCGGACAAATAATCAAAACTAGTAAACAATTTACTATAAAATCTATGTGGCGTCAACAGAACACGGCAATTGGATGTCATGTCCTTTGAACGAAATTAAAATTTCGAGGGAAAAAACTTATGAAACGTGTTCGGCCAGAAAGAGTCGTTTGCAACAAAAAATTTTTTTTGATTTTGAAATCGATTAGATACAGCACTCTCAGTTGAAAAAAAGTGGTTGTATTTTTGAGTCTCCTTTGACAACAAACGATCAATTTGTATTTGAAACGAAAATTTTCAAACCACAAGCTCATTGAATGATTTTCTGTCGGCACACTTTTGAAAGAATATCCTGAGGGAGATCCTTGAATAGCTATAATTATTTATAAAACTTTAGCGACAATACAATAAACATCATATTTACATTTTCTAATCCACTTAGTAAGGAGTAACATTATGGTAGCAATTGACTCAAGCTTAAGTCTCACTTCTGTGTTATGCCGATATTGATGGATTGGGAAGTGAAATCATGAAAATGAGGCAGCAAAAAGGAAGAGGGACTTTAGCCAGTCAATGGCAGCCAGAAGATTCAATTCCCGATTTCTCAGTGTGATAGTTACTGACAAGGCAAGGTAAAAATGCAAATTTGAGGATCTGCTATTATCTTCTAGCATGTGTGTAGACAAAAATATCTTACAAGAAAGTATGATCAGCCACAAGTAAGATCCTGATAAATCGACCTTTGTAGACAGGTGGTCTTTATAGACAGGGTTGGTGAAAGACAATATTTTAAGAAATCTTTGACTAGTAGTTGCTGCATAGAGATGATTTCTCGAACAGAATGGGCATCAAAAAAGTTACGAGGGCAGTTCATACAAGCAAAGTTTTAGGGTACAAAAGAGTAACTCTAATTTTGTTTGAGATCTATAATTTAGTACACTGATCAAACCTTGATTGATGTACTGTACTGCTAAATTAAACCTCTAATTTTTTATTGCAATCTCTGGAATTACTTTCATTGTACTAGGTGCGTTATTTGGTTTTCACTATTGTGAATATTTGACTGATTGGTAGATTTTAAATCAAGATCATGAAAAATGATCAGGGCATTGAGGCCCTCCCAGGGGCGGTGCTTGCTCCCTTGTCCCCCAAAATCCCCTGGGAGGGCCTCGGCATTCCAGTAAACGTCATTACTTGCTTATTTGACAGGCTTGTTATTACATTTTGCAGACTAAACACAAAAATTGATTAATTTATTGGTAACTAGAAATGGGCTACCCTGAAACAACCTAGAGGCAATGCGGGTGACTTATTGCTAGTAGGTCAAAGGCATCATAGAAATATCTATTTTCTTCTGATTTGCTCTGTTTTCGTATAATGCTCACTGTTGTCAGTCCCTTGACAGATTATAGGTTCAACCAATTAATATATGCAAGGCCTTAAGGCCTAAGTAGTGTAGTGGTTAGGGGCGTTGGATCTAACCATGATCTAACCCACTAGCAGGGTCTTAGGCTCCATCCCTGGCAGGAGCACTAACCCTGAGAGAAAAGCTAATAGCTTATCCGGTTTGTGTATAAATGATATGTAAAAAAGCCCATTAATTAATACATACCATCCTCATGGCCACTATCATCTGCATGTTTTATAATTGTTGTTTCTGTGATCTCAACTGTACCGCCATCTTCGTTAGTTTGAACATTGTGAACGACTCGTTTTGTTGCTGGACTCGCACTATCCGGTGATGGTGCCCTATTTTCATCATTAACAACCTGCGTTGCATCATTGTTTTCTACATCCATTTCTGATTTGGAGGCATCAGCAGCTGTCGATCCTGCAACATAAATTTAAAAATTGAAATTTTGGCAAATCATTTAGCTGACCATTTAAGAATAGCCTACGTCCAGACCAGGGTCCGACAAAGTCTGGAAACTTAGAAACCAGGTTTGCGGAAGGCGAGCAAAATTCAGAAGGAAAAGGCAAAATGTAGGATATAAAGCTGAAATAACTAGAAAATATGAAAAATAAAATTTCAACTTTATGTTTTTACATCAGCAAAATTACTCAAACGTTTATCTAAAAAGTTGAAGTTTGCGGAAGGTAAAACATATTGTTGGACCATGGTCCAGATTAAAATCTTTCTAAAGGAAAGTAAAGTCTGTGTAACCAATTGTTAGCCAACCAAACAAAGCTGTTTTACTGACACTGCATTAGACTGATGTCAAATGACATTCCTACTCGCTCTAAATAAATAAATGATGATAATGATGATAATAGAAGTGCTCCGTATGTTCAAAAAGGTTTGATACAATGTGAGAACCCATGCGAAAATAAAACATGAGTTGTCAATGTATTGCTATATAGCTTCTTTGACTATTTCTTCACTGAACTATAGTTTTAACAGTCCAGCTGATTGTAACACTAATGGATTTTAAAACAAATTCAACTTAAAACATAAATACGTTGCATATTTTCATCAAATGAGATTGCCTTTCAAATCCGAAAGTCTTTCGAAATGTGGCCCCACTTTTGTCTATCAAATGAATGATACCGACAATCTGATTGGCTGACATCGAATCAAACCCATGCGAGCAAAGCTAACCAATAGGATTGAGTCACTACTTTTGCAAGGCTAGTGCAGTGTCAGCAAAATGGCTTTGTTTGCTTGGCTACGCAGACTTTACACCTTCCTTAAGAAATGTTTTAGTCTCGACGCAAGCTATTTAAGAATCGTCTTATGTGTAATTATCAAATGATATCGATATCCGCAACGTCTGCTACTTTGTGAATTAAGTTAACAAACTGCTACAAAATAAAATGATGAATTCTAAACTTAAGTTATATATATGATACGTAAGGGTAATTGTGAAATATGAAAAATAAAAAGTTCAACATATTAGTCAAAAAGCTCAACCTCATCAAATAGAGTTTTCATTGACGTTTTGAAACTGAAGTTTTCAAGGAAGCTTTAATACATAATTGAATGGCCACTAGAATTGTTTGCAATTTCAAAACCTAATTTTAATTTGATATTTTTGGTTAGTCTAGCTGGGCCTTGTAAAATTCCATCAAATAAAGTGATTTGTTAGCTTAACAGAATACAATAGATCAGTTAATACACACAGCCATGCAGGTGTATAATATTGCATGTGAAACGATGTGCAAATAATTTTTCATGTCTTTTCAATTCACAAAGACGTCACAAAAGATTTCATAAGCTAGTATAGACCAATCACCGAGTAATGTCTTACATGTTAAGCTGTCATTGGTCATTCTGATTTTTTCTAATAAGCGCATCACTATAAAGTTATATGTCCCCTATACGAAACAGCCAATGGATAATGTTCTTAATTCCATTAGTCGTATCACTATCATCAAATCCTCATACCATATCATAATCAGGCTTAAAATAAGGTACAGTATCTAGGCCTACAAATAAAAAAGGCTTTTGAATAAATAAAAAAACTATTGAATCTTGTAGTCTGTTAAGTCTTCCCGACGTTTACATAGGAGGCCCTGATTTTATTTTATTTTGTTGACGTTTTACACGTTTACACTTCGTTGTCATGACTGAACATTACATACACTGATTGAGCCAAACATAGTAAACTGATGTTAGGGTGCGCCTCAAACGTAATTACACGAAAATGGAAGGAAGGGATCCTGATGAGTTTGTAATTATGTGTAATATATTCATGTTGAGAAAGGAAAATCACTGCAAGCACGAACATACACAACAGTGATGTGAAATACTATCTACTATTTGGACTAAAATCAAGCAAAGCTTAAAGATTATTCCATATCGAAGTAAAAATTGCAAACAATTGGGATTTTAAATTGATAGTCAGCTACATAATTAATACAATACAATCACTAACGTGATTTGTTTAAACTGTTCGATTAAGGAATATAAAAGAGCATTGTTATATAGAGCTGCACCCGTTTTGTGTAAAGTTGCAAAGGAATTCAAAACATTCCTTCCTCGTGATAAGAAACACACCCAATGTTGTGCTGATCATAAACGCAAAGAATATTAAAAAAATACCTTATTATTGCAACAAACTCCAAACCAGAGATATTTTATAATCTTTAATTGAGAATTATCCAGGATATAGATTTATTTTCTCCAGTGTTTTGTTGTGAAAATTCAAGGTTTTCTTTTCGCTGTCAGAGGTAACTTTAGATATGTCAAACACGACCCACAGCCTGTCCTGAAAGGTTGGGACATTTGCATAATCTTTTCGTAGCAGCACAGCACCATTATCAATGGTTAAATGACAGTTGAGGATCGTTGAACTGTGAGAAAACCTCAACACAAACGACAAGAGAGTTTTTTTTATGAACAGCACAAAAATCATTTCTCACGCTTCGTTGCAATTCACACTACCGCCAAGTCATTCAAATATGCCAAAAAATATACACGAAATATAAATAATTGAACTCACCATCACCAAAATTTATATCAGCTATAGGTTTTCTTTGTTTCTTTTTCTTACTTCGGCGCTTTTTGCCTCTTCTACTACCATCTCCATTTTGAAAATCTTTCTCTTCGCCAACATCGCTCATTGCAAATTCAAATCAAAGCTTTAAAACGCTCTAAACAAACAATTCTTTATCTTGATAAACTAACTTGACACTATCTTAAATCAGCAATCACAAACGGACATAAGTAGAATATTATTAGAAGTCAGCTGTATTTCTTTAAAACTATATTACACTATATTTTGACACATGTCAAATTAATTTTGAAATTTATTACTTCGCCCTGTGAGTGAGTGAGTCGTATTTCTCCTTCTGAATAATCCCTCGCGGATACCAGACCTCTTAAATTGGGCGTGAAAAGGCGTGGTGGGTGCTATTTCCTAGAAAACAAAGCCGAAGTTACAATTCGCGAGCTCAGTAAATAAACGAAGACTATGTCGAGAAGATGCGGTATACTGTCGTTTGTACAGTTATCACAGCATATAAAATGGAAATTAGTTTGTAATTTTGATTACCAGAAGTATTTATTTGATATTTTTCTTTGCACAAAATATTCCTACCAAAGGCCAAAGGGCAATATGAAAATAACTTATGCATACAAATCGATCGAGGACTTTGATTAAATTGCTTTTATCAGTATGTTCCCGCATATTGTTATCCAATGTCAATATGAATATCACAAACGGCCCACAAATATTAAAAATTATTACAAAAGTATTTTGCTGATTTCCTAAATGCTAACCTGTTGAAAAAGCCGCCATTATGAATTTGGAATGTTTGCAACATCATTTCGCCTTTTGATCGCAGCCATCGAACCGAAGAGAATGATTTTGAAATAGTAAAACGACGGTTGAATATTTATTTGCGAAATGTAACGGAATTATGAAATACTATTGCATGGAAAGCACTAATGTGAGTAATAAGAATAAAATTTGGAATTTTCAATCAAGCGTTCTTTATAATAAGTAGATATGATCGAGTTTATCTTAATTGGTCATTTTGTTTGTGTTGAATATGATATTTGGTCATTATTATTATAATGGCGTATGTTTGATGAGCTCAAACATGCCACTTTTCGAAGCAGATGTCCTTAATCACGCCATCAGTAGTGTTCAAAATGTTGAAGTTGGAAAACTATAGTCTACATATGCTGTTTAACTTTGTTTAACTCCGCTTGTGCTGTTGCTTGTGTTGTACATTTTGCATAAAATGACATAGTTATATCTTAAAGTACTAGGCCTATCTAGATTTTTAAAATTGCCACAGCTTGAAACTGTGGACACGTTTTGTTTAAACTTAGATACAAAGCAGTATAAAACGGTTCCATAATTATAAGAGAATGGTTGTAAACTTTTTGGGGTATATGTATAAATGTATGAATCTGAATTGCCTAGGCTATTATAGCCAGCATGATCAACTATCAACATTTCACTTAATTGTCAGACACAAAGAAATTCCTTGGATCAGCTGATCTCTTTTTTCAATCTTTAAATTAAGAGACAAGAAAACTCTATAATGTACTCGTTTGGGATTGATTTGAAAAAAAATTGACAATTCAGATAATGACGATTGTAGTGACCCTAATGTCTCCAGAAGCAGTAATATAATTGCGAGGAAGGACTCGTCCCTTACGGGTACTTCCATAGGTTACTCTCATAATCCATAATCCAGTTCCGAAGCATATCTCTCCATTCAACACGACTAAAAATCTCTATTTGAAGAAAAACTTAATCTGAATGATATTTTTTCAATTAAATTTGTGATTGTCAAAAATAAAATCAATGTTGAATAACAAACGCAAAGGAAGAAAAAACAGCACAGACCTTTTCCCATCCGTCAGGAAGCTCCTCTATCCCCAGAAAGTATTTTACAATCAATAGTTGATGTCAAACATGCAGGCCCCAGTAGGCAAAACTTTCTAGTAAAAAGCCCATTTCCTCATAAGCGCCTTTGCAGCAAAAAATCACTGTCGACCTAACAAAATAATTCCATATTTAGGTAGAAACAAACTCGTCCAACGGTGATTGAAAGCACTTCTTCCTTAGTGCATAAAATAATTAATCTCAACAAATTTAACAGAGCATAACACAGTAAATAAGAAACAACAATAGGTGTAATCAGCAAGCAATCAAAATAGCGGAACGAACAACCATTAACAAATACAAATTTGAATACAACAACAATGAGCATAACAATTAACAACCATGTGTAAATGTGACAGCCCTGCAACAACTACGTGCCCTGAAGCACAACCGAAACAAGCGGACAGAATCAAAAGACCACGTGACTGTAAAAAAGTGTGAAAGATAAAATAGTAGAACAAAGGGGTATCACAGAAAATATTGAGCTTAAAAATTCACATAAAATAAAATACTTGATCGAACTTAATAAAAACTGAACCACATTGCTAATAACTAGTGGAACATTCTTGCGACACAGACAATATCTTTGTAAAGCGCGCAGGAGAAACTATCGGCTGAAAATGGGGTCGAAAATCTCCTTGTACTAATTTCCACTCCGTATACGTGGATCTGGGCTAGCAGTCTCGTCCGCTTTGCTTGGGCCTCAAGCGTTAATTGAGAAGCGTCAAGTCAAAAAGGGCAATTGAAAAATTGCCAATGAAGTTTTTCTTAAAAACAACAGCTTCGCATGAGAAATACGAATGAAGAAATGAGACGCATTCAGATCAAAATTGCGGAAACTTTGGAAAAAAGCCGCTGAACAGCAATACAAATCCCGTGGGTTATCCCCTGGGGTGATTTTTTGTTTTTGCAAAACGTAGAAAATCCCCCTCCCTCAGGGGCTCACCGCTGATACCCGCATTACTTGCAGTTGTCTATTCACAATTTTATTTACTAAAATCATGTTGAAATCTCGTTCAGGACATTACATAAAATTAAAGCTTATGGGTATCGCGTTAGTATCACGGCTTATTCATTATATGGTCAAAAATTTAGAATGCTCATCTTCGATATAAGGAACAGAACAAAATCAATTCAAAACGGTTTTCAATATGAATTAAAATACAGTAATAAATTTTGCAATATTGAATAGCAACCCTTGAAATTAATTGTAGATGATATTTGATCAATCGTCAATTTGTTTTTGCAGGACAATTCTTGACATTAAAGATAATTATTTATCAACATCATGCAAAATTCATTCATAGAAGGTTCTCCCCTTCCCCCTGGTTCGTTAAGTGGAATATTCAGTAAAGATGTGTTGGACATTGTTGGGGGTAAACCTGATGAAGCTGTTGATAAAAGTATTGATGATTACAATGCTGAGTTACGGTCACGTTTTCCAAGGTATTACTTTGGACCATCGAAAGTAACATTTGCAGAGAAACCATTTTCACCAAGCGGTCATAACCTATCAGGTCCCAAAACTGAGGATGTTGGTACCTTCAAATTTGAAGAAAATAGTTGTTCTGTTGAAACTTCATCATCTTTGAAAACAGGATCTGATGCGACTACGTCAAAACCAACCAGAGATAAACAGGAGACAGTCAAAGACCAAGCAAGTAAACCCCGTTTTCCAGGATCTGCTAAATTAGACCAAGAAAAGCAGCCTCTTTCACTCCCAGGTTCACATGATTTAATTGACCCTATTGGTAATGATGAAGTCAACAATGTGCAGGATCTACCAGTGAATATACCACCAAATTCACTACATGATTTGGACACCACACCTAGAGATGAGAGAATTACACCTGACTTACTACATAATCCAATTCTATCAGAAGACGAGCTCATAAACGATATCAATCTGCCGTCAGAAACACATGTGAGAAGGATTGATAATGAAGTATTTCCTGATATAATTTTGTATTCATCAACACCATCACACAAGCTGCATTCAACTGCAGTTTCACCCATTATGGACTACACTATCTCAGAAGCTCTGCCTCATGTTGATGAATCAGCCGTTATTCCAATACCTGGAAATGTTGTTATGCTTCGAGATACAAAACATCATCAAAATGAAAAACTAAATTTTGAGAATTCATTTCAAACAAATAGATTACAAACGGACAACGATGTTGATCAATCAACAGATAATATTGAAATTAAACAAATAGATGACTTTGTTGTTCCAATATTGCCTAGCAGACATGGTAGTTCTTCGAGTATAAGAGGTGTTCATGTATCATTGCCGGGTTCAGCTGTCGGAGTGAATGCAGACGAACAAGATTCCGGTTTTGGATATTCTTTATTTTACGATGACAAAGATACGCGACAAGACAAGGCAATGAAAACCAAAGGTAAGGTTTTTCTCAAGTTTACTATGAAAATTGGAAATTGGAAAAAACAAAATTGGAAATCCTGCAATCCTAGATTCTGGAATACCGGAATAAATTCAGAAAAACATATATATTTGATATTTGGAGAGGAAGCCTCACTCATCGTAGATGTTTTTCATGAGGGTCCTCTAAAAATCGCCTTGCATACGGTGAAACCTATAAGATTGACTAATGATTATTATAGACAGGTGGCCTTTATACCAGGACTGGTCTTATACATTCTGGGCTGTACGCATTTTTCTGTTGAGGGCCTCTTGATCACTTGATAAATTGACATACCGGTAGCCACATAGCCTATATATAAGAAACGCACAAATATTGTGGTGTATACTATACTTGATCTACAACTTTTAGAAATTATTCTGCTTTCTGTGACTGGCTCAAAATCTTAATCAATGGTTTTACTGGTCTATACTATATCTACTATATAAACGTCGATGTATGTCTGTATGTATTAGCAGTATTCGAGATTCACGCTTCTCATTCTCACACTATCAGTCCTTTGAAAAAAAGTTATGTACATTATTTAACTTAAAGGTTTCTGAATAAATGATGATGTGATGATGATGATGATGATGATGATGATGATGATGATGATGATGATGATGATGATGATGATGATCATGGTAAACGTATCAAATCCATACTCCCCGTGGGGTATCTTATAATTTTTTACGGCAACATACAGACATAAGAATTTTCAGACTTTTGGCGGATTTCAGACTATTTTGGGCTTAAATGTGAAACTCTAGTTATTTCTTTTTGGCATTAAATCGATTGAAATTTATCAATTTATCCTGGATTTCAGACTATTTTTGAAATTTGAATTCTCATGTCTGAGCATAGGCCATGATTTATGATCATATCTTCTTGCGGCTCTATAGAAAGAACGAATTATATTCTCATGTTCGTCACTAGTTCATCATGCAATATATCTTTCACACCCGACTGACCTTCAGTTCTATTGTTTATTTATCATTTGGGCTAACTTCTAGCAATTAAATTATCTATTTTTTTTTTTCAAATTTCACCCAGCAGAGCGGGTTCACTTTACTAGTTCTATGTATACCAAGTATTATTGTAGTATTATTCTGCTCAGAAAGAACCGGGGGCCCTATGCTTATGATAGTTTGGCTGTAGACACATGGCTATAGACACAGCGTTGCTTCTCATATGATACAGCCTGGTTGATTCAATAGAACAATGTTTTTGTATATTTTACTGAAAAGGTCACTATAGACAGGTGGCCATTATAACAGGTTTTATTGTACTATTATTATATATTAGATGGTTTGATTTCACATTGTATGTTAGGTCAAACACAGCAAGAAAGCGTTAGTGAAAAAGAACCCCAGATGTCACCAACTGAAGACAAAAATGATTCAACAAATTTAATGAGACAAATGCAACAATATTCAACTTTACAAACAGATTTTGATTTGAAACTTACGAATCTTGTCTTGCTTAATGGACGTCTTGAATCTCAACTTGATTCTGTCAGTAAGGAATATCAATTTCTTATCAAAGAGAAAACACAATTACAAACACTAGTTTGGGAGGCAGAAGATAAATTGAATGATAAAACAATCCAACACGACGTTGTTGTAGATGAAAATAATGAACTTACAGGACAAACTAATATTTTGAAAGCAGCTATAACTGAACTGGAAAGTAAAGTAGGCAATTTTTCAAAGGGAGATAATTCTGTAACTGTATCAAATCTTAATGAAAAATTACTAACTGCACAGGAGGAATCCAGAAGTCATTTATCACAAATTGCTAAGATGAAGAGTTTGCTTGAAGTAGAGGAAAATAATTTAGCTCAGAAAGATAATGATTTAAGAAAGATGGTTCAACAGTTAGAAGAAAACAAAGAGAATGACATTGAAAATACTCATTTGATAAAAGAACTCAAAGAATCATTAAAGCAACTGCATGAAAATAAATCTTGGTTGGAACTTCAAATTAGTTCATTGATAAAAAGCAGGAATAATTTAGAAAATGCATTGGAAATGTCTGCAAATACAGAATCAGAACTCCAGAAAGTAAACAATAGCCTTGAAATTGAGAACAAACAAATTATAAATGATATGGAGAAATACAAAGCTACTGTTTTGAAAGAAAAGGATGGTCTTTCGTTAAGATTATTGGCTGTGGAGAGAGAGGTTCTTCGTCAATCTGAACTCGCTGGTATTGCATTAAAAGAAAAAGAAATTGTTGAAAATGAGCTAATTAAAAGTAACGAAAATATTTCAAAACAAGCAAATAAATTAGCATCGATTTTGGCACTGCTAGCAGATTCAGAATCTATGGTTACGAAATTGGAAAGTGATATTCTTCAAAAAGAACGCATGATTAATGTTGCTGAAGTAGAAATTAATAATCTGACAGTTCAATTGAAGAATTCAATGGAATTACAAACAGCATTAAAGAAACAATTGGAAGATAAAGAAACAAAAATTATGTATAAAACAAGTGAACTGCAACAAGCTAAAGACGCATCATCTGTTGACGATGAAAGAGTGGCACAGCTAGAAGAAGAAAAAGCAATGCTACTAAAAACAATTCATCATTTAAAAAGTGAAGCCACATCATTTCAAGATTCAGCATCTGACCTTGAAATCAACATGACTAAATTATCATCAGTTTATACAAGCATGAAAGAATCATTATCAAATAAAACTAATGAACTTGAAGGGCTACAAGGTGAGAAATTTAAACTATTGAAACAAATCAAAGAATTTCAAGTGTGTGTTAATGATCTGGAACAAAGGTACAAAGCAGTAAGTTTGGAATTGAAAAACACAATATCTCTATATAACGAGATGAAAATCAAAAACGAGACATTATCTAATGAAGTGAAGGATCTAAGGAGAAAGAATAATGATATTCAGTTAATAGTTAAGCAACTTGAGATGGAAAAATCACAACTGGAAACAAGTTATAGCGAAACTCAGAGGTATGACATTTACAATAACACATAATCTAATTTCCATTGACCTTCCTATACTAGCCTACATTGATTTCTTCCATATTTTATGTTCAAGTAATTTAAAAAAAACAAGGTGTGACTTATACTCATAAAATCAATAAATTCTACTTTTTTGCTTGAAAAATCACTCTACAATTTATACTCGTGTGTGACTTATGAGCGCTGGATTAAGGTAACTATGTTATGATGCAATAATACATGTGCGGTTATTAATTATTAATTCTGTTGTTAATGTTGTTAGCACTTATTAATTTTGGCCAGTGTGTGACAAAAAGATGATCATACAGGAACATTTTCAACTAGATTGTTGTAGATATTTGACCTATAAATCAGAAACACATCAGTTTTCTTCTGAAATTTTTTTTTTCCAACATAACACAATTTCTCCTGAAGCTTTCTTCTGAAATTGCTTTAACTTTTAAAATCTATGGTTGTTTCTTAACCCAGACATTATTATAAGAAACAAAAGGAATGTCTCATTTAGATTAGATAGGTTACATGGTCTGGGTAGGGATTTCCAACAGCAATGTACAGTCAACCTGTCATAAAGACCACCTCTGTATAGCAGCCACCTTTCTCCAATGGTCACTTCAGTAATACACAAAAAACAATATTCTATTCAATCAAGCCTGTATATAAAGACCACTTGTCTATAGTGGCCACTCCAATAACATACAAGTCATTAATCTATTGAACCAACCTATTGTAAAGATATTTTGATCGATAGTGCCTAATTCGATATTTTCGTATTGTGTAGGGTTCTGAAGGTTAAAGAACAAGAATTAATTTTATTAGAGAAAGAGACGAAACATCGTCAAGAAGCAATGCAAGAGAATAATAAATTATGGCTTGAAAATTCAAAATCATTAACAGAACGTAACAAGTCAATGCAAAATGAATTATATTCATTAAAGAAAGGCACAGAGTCAGAACAAACTAAATTAAGATCAAAAGTAGCCAAATTAAATACAAATTTAGAAACCCAACAGAAGGAATGGTTTGATAAACAAAATAAATACGAAAAAAGTATTTATAATTTAGTTGAATCATTAAAAAGTGAGACGATGGAAAAGAGTAAGTTAGAGAAACAAGTTGAAAATAGTTATCAAGTTGAGAAAGTACAATCTCGAAATAGTTACGTTATGAATAAATCAAAGATTAAAGATTGTGATCAATACATTACACAATTACGAGGTATGAAACAAAATTTAAAGAAAGATGTATTTGATTTAAGATATGATTTTACTGTTCTTAGTAATACATGTATCAAGGCAACGGGGGTATTCAAAACAGAATTACTCCGTCTTGAAACTATCAAAACTACTATGGAAAAAGAACTACGTACAATGAATGATAAACTTGGAGCAGAAACATCAAATTCTTTACAACTGTCGGCAAATAATTCTAATTTACAATCTCACGTTGAATTACTACAGCAAAAGTTAAATTCTAAAGCGGATGAATTGATGGCTGTAAAGAAAAGGCTTGCTAAGGCACTCTATCAAAGAGAAACATTTCAGAAGAATTCAAACACAGAAAAAGATGATTTACAAGGTCAAATCATACTTTCAAAACGGGACACAGATAAGTTAAAACAATCTTTAAATGAACAAATAGGTCTAAACAAATTGCTAGATAGTAGTATATTAGATTTGCAAAAGAAGAATTTGAATTTGGAAGAAGATATTGCAATTGCTAATAAAGAATTACAAAATTCGCTTCAAGTTAATGAAGACACCGAAACAAAAATAACTGCGTTAGAACAGAAAGTCATTGAATGGCAATCAAATTATCATCGATTGAAACAAGATGTTGAAATAAAAAAACTTTCAAACGATAAAGAAAAAGATAGTATTGATTTACAAAATGATCATATTAGACATTTGAAATGGCAGTTAGATCACAAGTCACAGGAAACAGACAGATTGCGAACACAAATAAGAGATATGAAAAAACAACAAGATACAGAAGTAGATCTATTAAAAAGTAAATTATCCGTCAGCCAAATTGAATCATCAGATTTGAAAAAACAACGGTTACAAAACCGACAAACAGTTCAATCAATTCAAATTCAAAACTCTTCTTATCAAAATCAACTAGAGGAACAAAAAGCAGGGTATGAACGACTTGTTAGCAGAATCAAAATCCACAATGCTGAGATGGACTACATTTGTAGTAGTTTACGAAATACAAAAAGTACAGCGCTGAGGGAAGCTGTTTCGTTATTAAGAGGAAAAGCAATTTTGGGTTGTGGTGAAATTGTGACACCAGGAAAAAGATCAAACATAGACACAAGGTAGGGTACGATTGAAGTCAATTAACATGCATCAGTGTTGATATTACTATTTAAAGCTTGGGGTCATACAAAAAGCGCACAGGAGGGAGAGTGTGTCACTCATCAAAGTATGTATGCATTTTGACTGTCCTTTTTGCACTTTTTGAAATATTATTAATGCCATTTATTATCAGTTTATTCTGCAGAAAGTTAAACTATAAATTCATTATTAACCGCAACAAATTTCATTTTTCTAAAAAATGTTGCATTTGTATACTTTCTGAAACAACAAAGACAAATTTCCTAACAAGGCGGAGGGGTTGCCAAATTGTCAGTACGTACGCAGAAAGGGGGAGGGGGTGTAAACATCTGGATTGGAAAATCTATTGTACTGAGTACATACTTTATGAATGGCCCCTTTATGAATTGAATAATTCAATTAGGCAACACATCAGCAGAGATGAGCTTCATCCATCACCCTGATAACCTCTCATCTAGTAATTTCTTGTTCTGTGCTTTTGTTCTTATACCGAGATTTACGTAGAAATTCATTAGAAATGTAGGACTTACTATGAATCGAGATGTGAATTGATACAGACTTTGTGTTATCTTCCCAAGAAATCATTTTCATCAGATGTATTTCTTATTGTAGCAATGTGATTCAACAATTACAAAGTTGCGTGGCCATGTTGAGGTAATTGCTTTTTATTTTAATGTAGTATATAGAGAGTAATGTAAATTGAATGTCTTTGTCTGTGGCACAGGATGAAGGGAACACAATTTTATTTATTTATTTTTGTTTTCAGGAGTGAAATGGGAGATTTGAAGCAGAATATGGTATCACATCGAAACAATATCAAACTATCTGATTCAAAGATGATGTAAGTGCTCATTAAATCAAAGATTGTGATAAATATATTACACAATTACGAGTTAGGAAACAAAATTTGAAGAAAGATATATTTGCTTTATCTTGTCTGTGAAAAAAAGCTCCATGTGAACTTATCATGTTCTGGATAAATGATGATAATTAGTATTAGTCAAAGCATAGTCAACAGTAAAAAAAAAAAAAAAAAATTATTCATTAAAGTAATCTAGTGTTCAAAGATTGTATAAATTAAGATTTAAGATCTCACCAAGATATTATATTGTTATAATATACCTAACTGATATATACCCTTCATACCTATTATGGGGGTTCTATTATAATTTCTCGATACTAATTAACTATATTGTAAAGCGCCATTGGATTATTCTAAGAAATGGCGCTATATAAATTCATTATTATTATTATTATTAATAATTGTAAATCGAACTTCTGTTAAAAATGTGTAACAATACTGTACCTATAAAGGGGAATCTCTGTGGGTGTGTGTGGTCCGGTTTTTCACTGTGTTATCTGTCAGGTTTAAGTAAGATATTTGAGTTGCACTGGCTGTTTTCCAGTTGTGGTTTGGACAGATTTCGATATTTACTTTGCTTTCTGTTTTGCATAAGAAAAGAAAATTTACTGTTTCAATCGTGTTAATTTTATTGATTTCATTTTCGATATCAAATTCCACCACTTGTCAAATTTCAAGAACACAATTGTTATTTAAATTAATCTAGCAAAGCGGGAGACTCATTGCTATATAGTATTGGATAATTGGGGGTGTAACTTTGAATTTTGGTTTTATTGTAGGAATTTGGACAATGATTTAAAAGAATTAAAAACAATTTCATCATCAGCAAAATAATTGAACTATTAAATAATTAACGTCATTTAATAGAGTTAATTTTTTCATGTAAAGAAAGCCATAGCATTTTATAATTTTTTCATTTTATTTTTGAGTAATCAATAATTTATGCACTGTCATTATTAATACACTTTCAAGTATAACTTATAAATATCAAAATAAACCACAAGCACTCTGTCATCCAAACTTGTATTCAAAATTATGCGATTGTTTTAAAAGTATTATATATATTGTATCAACATATATGTTAATATATAAACTTCTATCTCATACCTTGAATCTCAGACAAGATACAAGATACCTTGAATTATGCATATAAATTAAAAACGGCATTGTAATTATTGTAAAGTAGTCATAAAATACATTTTGTTTTCAGCCATAGTAATAGTCAGTCTCTTTGCAAACCAATCTAATTTAGCGTAAACACCATTCCATTGCAAAGTCATAACAAATTCACATCATTTATACAATTCCCCATGCTTCTTCAAATGCAGTGCAAAGTTTTGTGCATGTTAAAGCCGCAGATAACGGGTACTGACTCACTGAGACTGTTTCTTCACAATAATCAACTTCAACCTATACATAAAAATGAAATATTATTTATCAAATGACAACAATTTGATAACAACAGAATGAATGTTATATTTGTATGTATGGTATCGATCTAGTAGATGAATAGACTTACAGCGCCATGAGCCATCCCTCCAACGACAAATACAACCGGTTCATCTTTTGGTACGTAGTCATGAATCTTGATGCATTTATCAGCTTTAAATGATGTGACTAAGATAAAATATAACATTTTAATATACAGTAGAAATATTGTACCATACTTAAACTATGAATCTTGAATATACTGAATCGCTACTAAAACTAGCCTACTGAAAACATTTTGGAATGGTATTGGATATTGATATACTGAAATTTACCTGACATTGGTAATCTAGAATATTCTTATTCTACTGAAAAATTACTTAAATGCATCTATAAATTTAAAAGCTATCGAAAAGTACCCAATCTGCACTCTATTCAATAAGTGTTTTCACAAGGCTTTTAGTAAGATTAGGATTTTCAAAATTCTTAGTCAGGGCCGGGTTTAGTTGTTAGGAGATTAGCAAATGATTCATGTCAAGAGAAAAAGTAGGATTTTCAAACTCAAAGTACATGTCAGTTTATAGAAATTTTACAATACTGCAAATAAGAAGAAGCAATCAATTCAAGTCCATCGGCTTGTTGTGACTGTGGAATTGAACAGAAATTGCTTGGCCTTGATTAACAAATAGTCTTACCTATTTTACGGCAGCCAACAGGTAAATGGCTTGTGATTGGATTCTTGATGACCTACGATAACAAATTAAACATATGTTGTGATGATGATAGATACGGTAGTCAGATACATGTAGAAAATAAAACCGAATTCCCAAATTTATGAAAGAAAATAGATACATACATCGTATAATTTGAGGCACAATTTTCAGTGTTCAAGTGATCATAAAAGGCAATGACACCTATATGGACAGGCAGCTGCTCTACACAATACACATATCCCTCCAAATGTAGGTTTGACTGTGCCAGCAAATGAAAAGAAATGTAATGTCAGTTACTCCATTAATCTTGTTTCTGAACGTTTAAATGTTACTAGGCAACAGAGAGGAGAGGGCATGTTGATTTTTGATTTCAATTTTGATTTCAGTCAAGACCTAACCCATAAAAAAGCTATAGGGTCTTTCTGTGGAAAAATTTGTCTACGACTTGACTAATAATTAAATAAGGCATATGAATAGGCCTACATTTTGTCTTTTATTGTTATTGTTTTAAAAATGGCTTGGATTGGAACACGTAGCCTAGAGGCTAATGATTCCCTAGTTAGAAATAGAAACCGTTGAGGTGCATGATGACCATTGATAATATTGATTTGGATTAAATTACCTTGAGCAACTTCTCAGAGCCATTTGCAGCGTGAATGCTCAATTTGTGAAGTAATTGAACTAAATAATTGATAAATAAATAATATAAAACTCAATTGATACAAATATCAATTTATAAGGACTTCTAAGGCTTAGAATCCGCCAATAACGGTTCTTGCAATACCGGTATTCTATCAATAACAGTGAATAGCCTAAATAAAGTCAAGACAAAATGTTTCAGTCCAACTTTGCTAAATAATTCTCCGTATCAAGATAAATATTGAAATTCTTGTTCTGCGGCAACGATGTTAACAGCAGAGCAAACTCTAAAGTCTAAAAATATAATAATAAACTTTATTTATTTATAGAGCGCTATTTCCAATAGTTGCTCAATAGCGCTTTACATGTTATAATATTATAAATATACATATTTTTTATTCTATTTTTTATTACTTCAAACAGTGGTGTAAATAAGTTAAAAGTTAGTTAAGAAATATACTGTAAATACTTTAACATTTAAAAGCAATTTTAAAAAGACTCGTTTTTATTAGTTGTTTCAAAGATTCAATTGTTATTGCATATTTTGCTTCTACTGCGATAAAATCATGCCTACAACATTTAGAAATAAAATACCATTATATCGTCTCACCCATTAATCCACAAAATCGTGTGAATGTTCTTGGTATACGCGTTTCAGGATTGATTTCAATGAGGACATTTTTAGCTGTATGAATGTAAACTTGAAGCAATCCAGCTCTGTTCAAAGGGCTATCCATTAGCATCAAGAGACATTGATGAACGATATCAGGTCTTGCTAACGCAATGTCTTTGTTGAATTTTCTCATCATTGATTTGTGATCGTCACAATTAAGTAGTTCAAAATTTCTGCCATTCTAGAATTTAAATGAATTGAAACATGGGCCTATAGCATTTTTGTTTGATTAGGCCTATAGGGTCGCTTTGCAGGTTTATGTAGTGGTATTATTGTTCTTGCAGAATGAATTTTCAAACCATGCACATGCACACATTTTCAGATTATATAGCTGTCACAAGAAGATAGATAGCCTGTGCCATGCATGAATCCATTGTAGGCCTCTATGCACATTTTATTTCAGTTCCATCAAATTACCACACAATGACGGCTTCTAATGATCAAATGAGCTTAGATACATTCTGCAACATATTATAGCATGGACTGCAGTTTCATGTTCAGAAATAAGAGCCCACGTGTGAATGCTACACGCACACATTGATATTATTACGTCATAGAACTCAGAAGCAATCCAAATTTACTTCCAACGGTCCCAAAACATCAGCTTGAATCAAATACGCTTCATATTTCATAGACATTTCTCATCGTTATTTACCTTGATAGTTTCAAGCGCTGCATGCTCAAGGATAACAATTAATCGTTTTCCAGCGTCTTTCTTTTTCTTTACTTGAGGAGCGACAGCATCGTCAACATAACCACGTTTGGTAGCCATGTTGAATAACATGCTTCTAGGTCTGTGGCCTCACTTTCACTATTTACGGGACCCACACTTGGATGCGAATGCCCTGCCCAAATCTAGGGGTGCAATCTAGTATTGCGATATTGAAGCCTTTCAAGTAATGTAATTATATACCGTTTCAACGATAAAGGAAACAGTAAACCACGAGGTTATGCATCAATCAAGATAACGTTAATTTCATGTACGTGGTATACGACTATGTCATTTATTTTGAACAGTTTCAACTCTTGGGAATGATAATAAGGGAAACATCCATTTGATTATCAAGAAATTTAAATAAGGACACATTTCAATTAAAATGAGCTTGGTAATATGAAAGCGGCTGATGACGTAAGAATCATAATTTCAAAGATGAAAGATGGAAAACCAATAATCTCAACACCTTGATATGCCTGCAGCCCTGCTACTGTACACATTCTTCCTTTTCAATAAATTGCTTGACTCCAGTCTTACAATTCCACTGTATATACCGCAAATATGATACATGGACGGAAGTTGCAACTGAATATCTCTGATAATATATTACAGAATATATCTCTTTTCAAAATAATTATATATTTTCTAATTACTAAGAGTTGAGTGTTTAGATTATAGATTCTTCTATCAATATTTTCAATTCGTTGCTCTAAATGATGGATGACATCGTAAATGTTATTTCTGATTCTAGAATAAAAAATCAAATCACAAAACGTTTTATTGGAAATGAATTTAATTTCCCCAATGATTGTGTAAGCCGAAATAAAGTTTGGCAAAGTTTTTCCATTATCAAAGAGAAATTTAATTAATAAATATAGACAATAATTAATGAAGGAACAATATTTCTATGCATTCTGATAATATATGATACTTGTCGGAAGCTTCTATGACAAACATCGGACAGTAAAAACAATCGGTAACAGTTATAAAAATGTTACCAATTGTTTCTATTGTTCAATATAAGAAACGGGAGGTAGATCATGTACAGTAACAGAGACGGAATCATGATTTTTAAATGTTTTTTGTGACTCACTACGCAGGAAGAATTGCTTGTGTAAATGATAGTTCGATTAAATAAAAATTTGAATGACAAATTTCAAGTCTCAATGTGCCTCCTTTAGATCAACCATTTAAGAATAATCTCAAATAAGCATGTTGAATGGTAATAAAAATAATATTTATATCCTAATTGAAAGACAAGGAATTAACGAAATCAAACTATTAAAAATCACAGTGAACTTGTTGTTCAGCAGAAGTAATATCCAATCAAGATTAACCCCGACCGGTAGTTAGATTATTGTATATGTCTCCCTTTTGATGAATATATTCTACACAATGCTTCCAAATACAACTTACATTTTAAGAGCCTTCAGCAGTAAGGATATCGTATGCTGGAAGCGTCAAAAACTCAATCATGGCTGGTGATAAAACTAAGTTATTTAGAATTTCAGCAGCTGTGCCATATTTTTGATGTGAAGGACCACCTAGTTTTTCTAATTCTTCAGCAGCAATTATTTTGTACAATGCAACATCAAATTTGCGGCCGTCATCTAATTCAACTTGATGCTTTAACCATTGCCATAATTGTCCTCTTGATATTTCGGCAGTCGCAGCATCTTCCATTAGGTTGTTAATGGCAACAGCACCAACGCCCTGATACAAAATAAAAACAACAAGATTGAAGCGATATAAACATATACATTGTATCTTATTACGCTTCATTGGTATCTTGTGTCTCCTAACTTTATAATGTTTCATCAGTGTTGTAAATCATGTGATATGTCACATGACTGTTGACTTATTGATTACTATCTGAGAAGGAATGGGTTACGCCATGGTTACGTCAGTGATGCAGAGCAATGCTTATGAAAATCATATGAAGAAAATACTTATTATTGCTAATATGCTGTCCAGAACTGCAAAAGAAAGATACAGAAAAGTTTTGTTTTGCTAAAAGGCAGATGAAGTGAAAATAGACACACAACATTGGCCATAACTTGGTTTAAAAATCAGCAGCCGTAATTATGAAACCAATACACAAACTATTTGGTTGAAAAATGATGAATTGATGGATGAACATACGGTTTTGTAAGACTCTCTTTTAGATGTTCAGATATAGAATTGAACAGTAACTCTCCTCAGGTGTAGTCGTCATGTGTGTTTGTCTTATTATGTAATCAGAAGTGATGTAACATCAGATCATTTCATAGTTACATTCTCAGAATGATTGACAGCAATCAGTATACAAGAAAACAACGCAACCAACCTGTAGCCACCAGTTGAGATATTGCAACCCAACAGAAAGATTTAAACGTACACCGGCTTCGGTGACTGTGCCGTTTGGAACATTACAAGTAAGAATATCTTTCTCTGATACACTAACATCATTCCGCTTCCTAAATCATAAACAAAGTTGAAAATTGTTCACAGAAATGTAAATGATAATAGTAAGGATACTGCTGTGTCCATAACAGCTGACAGGGTTCGACAAACGTGGGGATCCTGGGATCCTAGATCCCGGAAGGCTAGAGAAAATTCAGAAGAAAATTGATATTCTTCTGATTAATAGGTCAAACCTCAACAAAAAATTCAGAAGAAGAATCTGAAAATGTTCTAAGATTCCGGAATGCTGAACATCTAGAATGTAAAACCTCGCTAACCTATCAACTTGATTTTTCTTTTCTTGTAAACCGTTCATGAAAACCTCTTTGGCCAAGCCAACTAAATCTGGATGCGCAACCCAAGTACCATCAAATCCATCCTTTACTTCTCTTTCTTTATCCTCACGTACTTGTTCCTTAGCAATGCGATTCACTTCTGCATCTCTGCGACTTGGTATAAACGCTGACATACCACCCATAGCATGAGCGCCATGCTTGTGACAAACTTTTACAAGATGATCGGTGTAATTACGCATAAATGGAACTGTCATTGAAACCTTGAAAAATATAATAAAAACTTTAGGATATAATATTGAACTATTAACATAACAACTTGTCGAGGGATCAAAACACTTGTGTATGTGTGGCAACTGAGTTGAATTCCATTTCTGGTACGTGCTGTTTACTAGTAATTAGCCATTACCTGTTTACGATCGGGTAAAACAGCATCAGGAAAATTTTGCAATCGTTTAATTGCACTGAAAATGTAATCCCATCGTCCAGCGTTCATCCCATTTGCATATTTTCTCAGTTCATACAACATTTCTTCCATTTCAATAGCAGCCATTATTGTTTCCACCATAATAGTACAACTGATGGAATCTAAACAAAGACAAAATCAGAATCTAATTCAATTCATAAATGAGGACAGCAAAAGTTGCAAAAAATGAATATGTAACAGTTATCTGTAATATGTAGGTACATTAGTCGCTAAATACAGGCCGTAGCTATTATATACATTATTAAACAAATGTCAACATTTTGCATATCGCTAGAGTGACCCCATGGAAAAGGGCTATCATGAAAAGTCTGACTGAATTTAATCATCTCTGAATTTTGCCAAGATAAATAGTTTAAATTAGCAATATTATAGTTTGTTTCATGCTATAAGATCTGAGATTATTGACCACTATATAGAATAGAATATAACCCAGCTTCAATAGAATGATAATTTTTTGAGGATATGAAATTTTTGAACAGCGAAACTGGTGTTAGCAAATGCAGACACATTAACAAAAATATAATTTACTCCTTCTGTTTTTATCTCCAAGGCAACTACTTACTGGGTTCACTTTTATAATATTCTTCAGCAAATTCAAAAACGCTATTCCACAGACGGCATTCGAGATGTGTTTCCATCTTTGGTAAATAATAGTAAACACCGCTGCCTTTTGCCTTACGAACTGCCAGATTATGATGATAATAGAGACCAAAATCAACTAAAGCGCCGGCCATTGGTTGTTCGTCACAATGTAAATGTTTCTCTTCTAAATGCCAACCTCGTGTACGTACGATAAGAGTTGCAAGTTTTTCTTTCAACTTCCTCACAGAGCCTTGAAGAAATACATCAATCAAGAGTAGTACTTATTAGTCAATCTATAAACACCGGCATTATGCTATTCGTTTTCAATAAATGAAATTTCAGGCAGCTGATATTATTAAAACATTTTATAATCATTTAATGATTATATGCGGATGGTTAAGTATTCTTGAATCTTATTTACTATTTCACATCATTCAAAATGGATTTAATTCATGTTAACATTAAGTAACTATACAGTCAAACCTGTAATAGCTTTCACCTCTATACAGTGGCCACCTGTTTTTAGTGGTCAGCTTTGCAGTGTCTAAAATGGTGTCTTATATATTGAGTCAACCCTGTATAAAAAGGTCACTGAATATATTTGGTGGTAAACCTCTTCACATGTTGGCTTTTGTTTCACTGAACTTGTAAATAGATAAAAGACAATCCTTTTTGAGATGTGCTTAACCTTCAGCCTGGGTTAGGTCGTATAGAATGCATATGGCTTGTACATCTATAGCCTCTAGCCTACTAGGGCTCACTCACCATCAGGATTTTGAAATGTAATTGTTCCTTTATTTGCCTCTAACAAACTAATTTGTCCTCCAATTGAATTTTTCCAAGTAGGTGAGAGGGAATCTTCAAAATCTGCCATGAAGACATCTGATCCACTATTGAGGGCGTTGATGACCATTTTGGATTCTGCAGGACCAGTGATTTCAACGTGACGTTGTAATAGATCATGGGGTGTAGGTGAAACTTGCCATTTATCGTCATGGTTTGCAACTGGGAACTGAATGCAGAAACAGTCACTTATAAAGAGGCAAACTGAACTATAATCAATGCGTTAGCCTACAAGGAGACCACTTTGAAAGTTTTGTATGACCAAGATCTACCATTTTAACACAAACAATGTACAGGTTTATTCAGGGGTAGGCCTATGTTAAAAAAGTAGCAGCAACTTTGTTCACAATCCTGTCCTAGAATTTGTTATCAAAAAGCATTGTCAATTTGTTTACAAAAGTCAAATTTTGATTCATTTCTGAGCAGACAGGGAAAAACGCCTCAGGGGCTAAACCCATAATTAGTTTATGCATATCAGGATCTAATTAATAGATAAAAGAATAATGCTATTATTAGGTTAGCTCAAGTTTGAAAATAAATATGAGCAGTTATGAATTTGTCCATAAATGAGATTGCTCTTGAGCAGTAGGCTATTATTCAATATTGGATTATTGGAAGCTGTCATTCCGAACAAAACAATGACGCCTACCTTGATTGCTTCACCAAAGTTGATTCTTTGCTGACGTTCATCTCGTTCTTTCATTAAATCAATTCTTGTATTATTAAATCTCCGGTGGAGTTCACTCAAGAACTTTAAGGCATCCTTTGTAAGAATCCTATCAAAACCAGGCAAAACAGAGCCAAGAATCTTGACACCTTGAAATCAAATATATAAAATTAGCTTGCTGCAAGGCTAGGCTTACGTCCTGATTGTGGATGATATCTTGAACTTTTAAAAACTTTTAGCACCAATCCACTCTGAATTATTTGTCATGCGCGGGAATATATTTCTTGAATTGATAGGCCTACTAAACCTTCCCCAAATTGAAAAATGTGTTGTGTACGCCTAATATCTTCAGAGAGCACTAATTTTTTGTACTTTACATCTTGGGCCGCTGCGCATTTTTTTTATTTTATGTAATTTCTGAATTTCAGTAAATTTCAAGTTTTATAAAGCTTCGGTCCGGACCAGGATTTGAACACATGAAAATGGCAAAACAAAAACTGAGCGTATTACCACTTGTTGGCCACCACAACGATAGACTGACTGTAGAGACTGTCAGACTGATAACTTTTTCAGAATCTTATCATGTTTTTGCTTCAAAATTGGAAAAATCTTTGAAACAATAATTTAATAGATGATGTATTTGAGTCTGAAAATTACCATGGCATAATTTATTTTTTGATTTGGAATTTTCCTTGTTGGTGTAAATTACCATCAAAGGGGTATCTTAGGCCAATTCTCGCTGAGAAAAATAAGAGATTGGATCTAGCTTCATGACAAAAACCAGGATCACGTTCAAACTTTTTTCGATAGGCAAGTGATAGACTTTGTTACAAGATATCATTTTTGATGTCAAATTATTTATCATTGCGGAATTTGAATTCAAATAAAAGAAGGCTGAGATAAAGATTACATCATAAAGCTAGATCCAGTCTCTTCTTTCTCTCAGTGAGATTTGGCCTTTAAAGGAGCAAAAATGACCGGCAGGCGCTACGCACTTAGGATCACGTGCTTGTCTATTGTTTAAAACACAATGTTCATTGTTGACATGGATTTATAACAAATTAGGCCTGCGTATAACAATAGTTTCAAAGCGAGACGGTTGAATTATGCTAAGCTTAAATTCAACTTGAGCTTGCAGCGGTCGCCGGTCAATTTTGCCCCTTTAAACACCTCTTTGATGGTAGTGTACACCAAAAAGGAACTTCCAGATCGAAACAAAAATTAATTATGCCATTTTAATTTTCAGACTCGAATACATCATATATCAAATTATGGTTTAAAGGTTTTTCCTGCTTTAAGCAAACATAAAAACGAGAGTAGGGCTGTAGGGATGATATGATAACAGAGAGTAGGTCTAAGTCCAATACAAGCTAAGAAGAAATCCAAGCAGACCATTCAAATTTACTCAATTCATTCTAATTGCCAGTCCCCAGTGGTAGGCCTACTCACAACCCAACTAAACTGGTCCTGGCATCTTATAGGCCTAATCAATCATAAGATCTCACCAGCTCAGCTTGTAGACAGTAGTCCTAATTAATGATATAGTTGAGAATAGAAAAGTTATTACAATATCTGATCCTAGCATTGAATTGATACAAGTCTTACCGTGTCCATCATCAGTAGAAGACATGTTTATAATTAAAATATCTCATAAATGTCAGCCCTCTTGGAAATTAATACGTATGGATTTGAGGCGTTTAGGATTTCACTCCCCCTCCCGTACGCGATTTGGCAGAAACAGTGTAGTTACGTCCATGCAGCCATTATGGATCGCGCGTCGTCGATTTTTTTGGCTGCAAGCGACGAAGATCAACAAGCGTTCTCACGCGTACTTACATAAATTCGGAAGCGCTTTACTGATCTCGTTGTTGTTGCTGCAAAAATAATGATGTTTGGAAATAGCGGGAAAATCAACGAAGTTACAATAACACGTGTTCATAGCTTTCTTTTCGTTGTTCAATAATGATAATTAATCTGATTCATCCGATGTAACTAGTTAATTCCTGAAACATTATCATGAATCCTGTGCTCTGGGAATCTATTATTCCATCATTTTCAAAGAGCAAAGTTGTTTCATCAAACAATAAAACTATCACAATAGGATTAAAGGTAAGTTGTACGATGGTCAATAATGTCAATAATTTGATAAATATATTTGGTTGATTCACAAATTGCATCTCATCTCTCTTTATTCTGTAAAAGCAATCTATTTTTTCTAATAATGATTATCTAGATATTAACAAGGGAACACCTTGATGAATGGTTCGAAAACTTCAAATTGAAGTCAAGAAGTGACTACATCCGAGTCGAAGGACAGAGAGAAACAAAAGGCAAACGGTTTGTGTACTCCTGCTCTTACCGTTGTCATCGCAGTGGCACAGAATCAGAATTGCCCAGGTCGTGGAAAAAGCGATGTGGCTGCGAGGCAACGGTAAGGCTCGAGCTTCACAGAAATGACCAAGTCAGAGTTCGAAGCGAAATTATTAAGGAAGGGTAAGAATATAGTACTTGTGAATGCCTTTCGGAACTACAATATTGTGATAAGGTCAACATTCCCCTACGGAAGGTTTATAGTTGTAGAGTGATGGTTTGCTCTGTAAAAGGTTGCTCCATGGATCACATGGGTGTATTAAGTTAATTATTTATAAACCCTTTCTTTAATGACCAACGTTTGCAAAATAGAAATTGGCCACTCTACACAGGTTTTGTTGCTAACAATATTTTCTTTTTTTTAAATGCAATCAACAGCTATTTGTCACGGGTAAAGATAAGCTGGAACCATAATCATGCCATTGAAAACTGTATTGCTTTGGGAGAGCTGAGAATGACGGATCAAATGAAGCAGAAAGCAATAAGATGTTTTCAAATGAAACTTGGGGTAAGTAAATCATTGTTCATGGATAACTCATGAATGGAACCAAATACAGTGAAACCTGTGTATAACAGCCAGCTGTGAGAGGTAGATAAATTGACCATTATAGATAGGTGGCCTTTATATACAGGTTTGATTCCATAGAAAATACTATTTTAGACATTGCAAGAGTGACCATTGTAGACAGGTGGTTGCTGTATAGAGGTGCATATTATAAGAGGTTTGAATGCAGTGTAATAAACGTCGATTGTATTCGATTATCAGGTGAGCACAACATCACATCTGCTTCAGGAAGATCTTGAAAACTCCAGTGACTACGTGGTTGATATGGCTGATCGACATTTCAATCCCAGCTCCAGGTAAAACTACGATATGCATTTCCCTTAACTATTTTGCATGTCTAATTTGACTTTTTAAATGGACACAATAATTATCACAACAAAGTCTCATTCAATTGTAATTTTATTATTATTTAGACAACTTCGGTTTTTATTTGACCAATTTAAAAAAAACAAATATGGATTGCCAACAATTGAAGGCATTGGCGATGCCTTGAAAAACCAGGCTGAGGAATTAACGGGCAAAGGTTTTGATGTGGAGGTAGGTGGATAGTTATAATTTTCTTTCGGCACCAAACAGTTATGTTATGCGTGCACATTTTCAATTTCATCAACAATATGATGCATATTTTATATGCACAGGTGGATGGTACAGCAATAGTGCTACAGAGCCAAATTATGAAACGTGTTGCAGCACTGGCATCTGCAAACGAAACGTTATTTGTAGATTCAACATCCAGTATAGATGCAAACCATGGAAATGTTACTGTATTCTTGGTTAGCACACAGGCAGGTGCATTGCCAATTGCAATAGCTTGTCATCTTGGCTTGACAGAACAGCTAGGACAACCAAAATGTCTAACATTGATTCAGTACTTATGTTATATGTTCCGAATTATCAATGATCTATTTAAATTTATAAGTAATAAGATAGCACTTTCTTTATTTAAACAGATATATAATTTGGTTTTCAAAATGCTCCGCAATGTCACTGGAATTAAACCCAAGATTTTCATGACTGATGACAGTAGTGCAGAGAGAGGGGCGATACGAGACATATGGTCAGATATCAAACCGTCTTTGCTTTACTGCATATTCCATAAGTGCCAGGTAACTAAAAGAAAAATAGTGTTAGGAAATCAATGAGACAAACTTGATATACATCATCATACTTTTTATTAAAAGTTAATTGAGAACTTACTGATTTCTTCAAGGCAACATGGAGGTGGTTATGCGATGGGAAGAGTGGTGTCCCTAAGGAGGAACGCCAAAACTTGATGAAAGCATACACTCAAATACTGTACGCTGAGTCAATTGAGGATGCTGAACTTCTCTATGAGGCAACAGTGTTCCAGCTAGGAGAAGGAGAAGAAAATTTTCAAAAATTTGGGGTATTATATATATTCAAACATGCTTATAATAATCAGTTACAATATCTAACTAAGTAGACCAATACTGGCTTCAGGGTTATTGCTAATGGACTGCTATAGACAGGTGGTCACTGTATAGAGGTGATCTTTATAGCTGTAGCAGGCTTGACTAGTAAAAATAGATGTAAAATAATGCATGAATGCTTGCTATAGGAATATTTAGAGAACGAATGGGAACGAAAAAGGGAAGACTGGTTATTGTGTCATCGACAAGGTCTACCAACCCGAGGTCACAATACAAATAATTACTGTGAAGCTACAATGCGTATCATCAAAGACATTATCATAGAAAGAATGAGGAGCTACAATATAGTGGCGTTCGTTGAGTACTTTTCAGGTTAGGACACTCCAACAAATTAATCACCCATGCCTCTTTCATGGCAGTTTAAAGATTTATCATCAACATTTTTCATTCATTTTTGATATGTACTAATAAACACTATGGATGATGTTTTCTTGATGTACAGATGCTTTCGAAGATTATCTAAGAAACCGATTGGTGTGTCATGCGTACCATCAGAAGAATACTGATGCAATAAAACGTTACTTGAGGTACAGAAGCTGCGATAGAAGGATACATTAAGAAACAGCATTTTTATGATATGCAGAAGTAAAATCTTGAAAATATTTCTATGATATCATATTATAATGACGATTCTTCATTCACAGATCTATAAGTGGAAAATCACTACATGTCGACGTCATTTCAGAAGGAGCTGCACAAAGCGAAACTGATAGCACCATTATCTACAAGGTGGATTTAGTAAATGGCTTCTGCAGCTGTTATCAAGGTATCAGTGGGCGTTTATGCAAACACCAATTGGCAGTTGCTGCTAAATTTGGCAAACACTTGCCAAACATGCCATTAGCGGAGTCATCAGCTGATAGACATGCTTTAATGGTGTTAGCTCTTGGTGAAGAAAAATCTCCAGAACTTTCATTTTTTGAAGACCCAGTTCTATCATTGCAAGGTACACAGGCAAAATTATGAATTGACAGCAGAATAGCACTTGATGAATATAACATTGCAAAATTTTCTTTCTCTAAAACAGAGAACCAAATTGTTGTTTCTCAATCAGACATTGGTGACTCTAGTTCTAGCCAGTTTACACAAGTGGAAACAAGTGATGGTACACAGATTGTAAATTTCGTGAAATGATTTCAATTTAATCAGATTGCCGTGAATAATTAAAAGTAGTTAAATAGCACAATATTCTATTTTAGATAACAACATTATCTATGGAGGAACCTCGACTGCTGATGCATTTGAGAATGAGGCGGTTGATCACGGTGATTATTTTCTGAATCAAACATTTACAATTCTTGCTTTTAAATACAGTGAGGAACAAGCACTACAATATAAAGTTCTGCATTTCAGATATCAATGATTATGAAGACTCTACAGATGAGATCTGTACCGATGATGTGCTTGAGCAAGGTAACAGATCGTTCACATATCCCAGCTCTAAGGCTGAATGCTTCATCAAATAACATTGAAATTAGCCTAAATTTGATTTGATGTTAAGCACAAGCCCAAGCCAATTTGACTTTTTTTAAATTTAGAACAGCAACTTTAAATTTCTAACCCAAATTAGAAAAGAATGCATAAAACATTCCAAACAAATATGATAGGAAAAAATATAATATGAAAAGAATTAATTGCGGTCCATGAAGCAGACCATACAAGACCATCAATAACACCATTATATAGTGTGTGATATTTTATTGATTGATGTTTCATTGTAAGTCTAGACTTGGTTATTTTTCCATAGTGGGCTTTCTTGTCATTCCGGCATGAGTTCCGACTTTCGAAGGAGCACTATTTCTGAAATATGGTACTTTCAAAATTAAATGTCTCCGCTTATAAGAGTCCAAGTCGAAAAATTATTGACGCCATTCCTATTTATTTTGCATGGGCTACTTGATTCCGGAATAAAATTTTTTGGTGTCATGTGCACTTTAACATGATACTAATTAAACCATCACCCTTGAAACAATTGAATTTTCACTTTCAGGTATCCTTTGATCAATTGAAATTAAATCCAATTAAATATTAAACCGATCTGATCTATTTAAACATGTAAACTTCAACTGTAGGTGGAAGCAAACATAATCAAAATGAGCGTTTGTCACAGCAAGAGAGTGACGAAGAACAAGGTGAGCAAGAGCATGTAATATGTATGAATTTGTTTAGGACCAGACAAGCATGATTTATGACAATAAAATTATCATCTGAATCATTATTTCATTACTCTAGGGCTGTTGAATGAAAATCAAGAAAATATAAAGAACAGCTTCATTAACATCCTTGCAAACTTCTCAAAAGCTGCTGAAGAAGTATGCGATACGTCAGACCCAATGAATGTAGCAATGAGACGTTTTGTGCACTCATTCAAAAATATAACTGATCCAGCATCGATGCTGCACAAGATGTGAGAATTGTCAATTGTTGAGATGGCAAACAGTCCAAACATAATCTTTATATACTGCGCTAACTCATGCTACAATTTTATGTTCACTACAGGTGTGATGGAAAAATAAGAAATGGCTCAAAAACTACTGTAAAAGTAAATTGGCCTGCAGCTGGGCGCAGAAAAACTGCATACAAAGGGGGGAAGAGCCTAACAGTTGGTGGTGTCAGGCAAGCAAGGCAACATCTGCTACGAAAAGCAATTGCTGACAATGTTGCATCGTCAAAGAAGCACTGAATTCACTGCACACATAATCCCAATTATATAAGAAACTAATAGTTCAATACAAAATTATTAACCTGATTGATGCTTTCTTTCAAGTGGTTAAATTATTGCAAATAGTAGGCTACAGCCAAGTAAACAACATTTCAACGGTTTTACTTGTTTCTGTAATTAATTTTTGAACTCATTATAGATTCATGGTTAGGACTACATAAGTGACCATTATTCCATCCTTTTTCATGGAAAAGTATTGATTTCTTTTGATGTAAACACAGTGCCGTATTTCCTGCATTTTTGCTTCCGGGCAATACTCAAATGAGTGCAAGCCTGTGTGCAGATCAAACTCTACAAAATTGTTTAAATTATAAATACACAAAAATGGTGAAGGACCCACATGCGTTGTTTTGCATTGGTTAATCGACAGATATTGTGAATGTAAAATATGCACAAGAAGGAAGTAATGCATCTGTTTTGAGGGAAATCAAGGCAACCTTGCTTTCAATGAACAATTCATTCCCAATCATTGTATTTGAGTTATCCAAGTGAATTTCAGAAATTTCCGAATGAATTTCAGACAGACTAGTACTTTACAAGAAATTACCAATTCCATACGTATCTGCTATCTGTCAATCATGAAGTTAATTATAATTATGCTCAAATGTGGATATAGAAAAATTTGTGAATGCTGAAAATGTCCTTCTCATATTCGTCACACTTTATCTTCTACACCCGAGTGACTTTCAGTTTCTATTGTTTACATTTATTATTTGATTTATTTCCTTGGATTGTATTTACTTTGATTACCTTTCGTCGTTATTAAAGGATGGATCCTCATTCCTCAATTCAATAGTTTGTTGTGATGCAAATATTACAATTGCAAATACTACAACCCATTCATCAATGATTAAACTTTTGATAAGCCTTAATAATAGGCTACTGATAAACATTTTACTGAAGACAATATTAAACATATGTGGCCCATATTTTTCAGATGTATTTAGTAACTTTATTTTAACCATTTCAAATAAGATTGCTTTGCAAAGTCAGTGCTTTTATGATATCCAATGTTATGATGACTTTAGTTTTTTACCAAGCTGCTACAGTGAAACCTGTATATAACAGCCAGTTACTAAAGGTAGATAAATTGACTATTATAGACAGGTGGCCTTTACATACAGGTTTTATTCAATAGAAAATACTATTTTAGACATTACAAGAGTGACCACTATAGACAGGTGGCCGCTTTATAGAGGTGAACGTTATAACAGGTTCGACTGCATTTAATTTAGTTTATATGATATGATGTTTACATTTGAAATCAATCATATTATCAAAGTTTCAAAATAGTAATAGACTGTTATACATTAAACTGAAGACATTTAACACATGTTTTTCAGCTGTGTTGTAACTTTACTTCAATCATTCTAAATAATAAATTGAATTATCAAATATCAATGAATAAATTGAGCTACCAAAAATTGGGAATTCATATGTACTGGTAGAAGGGATTCTACTTTATTTTATACCATGTTTGTTCAGTAGGCTAATTATACATACAATTCCAATAACAATAATAATAATAATAATAATAATAATAATAATAATAATAATAATAATAATAATAATAATAATAATAATAATAATAATAATAATAATAATAATAATAATAATAATAATAATAATAATAATAATAATAATAATAATAATAATAATAATAATAATAATAATATAATGTGCAAATCTATATATAGCGCTTAAATCTAAAAGCTGTAATTACTCTACAAATTTATGAAGCAAAATTATTCAAGGCCTGCGTAATAAACTGGTACGCTACTTTTCGTTGGGCGTATACTTATAGGCCTACCTAATTCCACTTTTGTGATTTTTCGGTGCTTGGTCGACTTGGTGAGAACTTTGATACTTTTCATGGAAGTGTGGCCATAACCTAGACCTTATTAATTTTAAGAAATCAAAACAGTATCCAAGTCATCCGAAATTCTAAAACTAAATTTTTGATGTCTTATATTGTCAGTAATATACAGTTGAAAGTTCGATTTGAAAGCAGGGAAAAAATGCTTACAATTTGTCTCATTGCCGCAGCCCCCATCTGTTCTTCAAGTTATCGCAGCTAAAAAAGTTAAATCACCCCAGCTAAATAGATCTTTTCTGCAGAAAATTTTCTGATAGCCAAATCTTTTAGAAATTGCAGCTAAAAAGTGATATAGCCGCAGTAAAACAAACCATTTTCACAGCAAATCGTCTAAACGCTTCATTTTTGTAAAATCATCGCATCTAACTTGATCTCAGACAAATATCAATACCTTTCCATTTAATGATGGGCTTTATTCACGAATACTACTTTTGGAAACAACAATTATACCATCTGATAGTAGATCTACTAGCTAGGTACTGTAATGTGAGATAATTAAGGCAATTATGTAATTATCTTCCTCAGTGCAAACAGAAATAAATGGAGCATGTTAATAAATTATTTTTGAACAAGCATTGTACAATAACATTGTACAACTGATAAGAATGCGGCGAGCAATATTTACGCAGCATATACATCAGCACAGTAAGTTATAGATTGCGTAAAGTAGCCTGCGTGAAGACATAAAACTATCTTGGAGAAACTGTACATCTATGTAAGTGTCTTTCTACACTTTCACCAAGATAGGTTTTAATCTGCATGCAGGCTAGCGTAAAGAGATTAATCAAATCAATAAAAGTTTCTTTATAGGCCTATACTAAACGAAATAGCCTATTCATAGGAATTTCATACTAAGCATGAAAAGTTTGTCAATAATTAATTACTAGCCTGTAATTGCAGATTTTTCTTGTTCCTTGAAATTAAAAGTGATAAGTAATCATAAATACTCAAAAAGTTGAGTAATTTGTAATTGTAAATGATAACTTTTTGGAATACAAACAGGAAGGATAATTGTAATCACTCAGCGTTCATGCAAAGCAATTGTAAAGGATTACAAAATCTCAGTCAGTTTTATGTGCTATATTTTGTTAAAAATATTTTTAAAAAGTTAAGAAAAAAGTAATAAAAGTAATAACATTAGGCTACTATAATATATTATCTCAAAATAGTTCAGGCCAGACTTACGAATAGGCTTACTAATAGGCTTTACATAGAAACAATTTGGCAATGGTAATTCCTAATGTGTTTAGCTGATTTTCATGTCTGTGGAGTTGCTACATTATTTATACTTATATAGGTAATGCAGAAATTACTACACCAAACATCATGATATTAATAAAACAGAAACGTGCTTACTATTATTGCCATTAGATTTATAACAATTAACAGCTACTCTATATAGCTCCTTGTAATTTTTTTCAAATTTCTTCATCTTAGCCTTGTAGGCATCATTTTACGTTAGCACCGCGTAGTATACAGCCCATCTAATGTAGGCCTAAGCCCAAAGTATTGATTTTTAACATTGAAAATTGATTTAAAATCAGAAAGTTCATTGTTTAGCGATCAGCGCTGTCTCGCTTAGTATGTAGCATATAGGTCCAATTAGCTAGCTAGGCATATTAAGCAGCATCTATCTAAATCTATACTCTAGTAGGATGTGCATCATTTAATATAACGTAGCCTAGCATATCGATAGGAAATTAGAATAAGTAATTCAAGGGGTAAGAGATCTAAGACAACTCGTACAAACTGAAGCTAAAACATTCAACATACTGCATAAAATAAATCAAAGCTGTATTTTCTTACCTTATTTCCAGGAATATGCATCGTGAGAGGATAGAGATGATGATAGCCTAGGCCAAGGTCACTCCATTTTCACAGCGGATGAAAAGTTGGAAACTTCGCATAAAACAAGTCAATAATAGTAAATGCCATAACAACTACGCACATAAAAGTTCAACATGATCATTACTCGGTTTTCCAACTCAAATAAGCATAATCATTCTCCTACCAAACAGGAGTGCTGCCTAATCAAATCAAGAAGCTATACATAATAAAGTCTATAAAGAAACTGCTAAGGTTGTTGAAATACAAGCATGGCCGCCAATAATAACGCGAATGATTTGAAAGCAGCAACACGCAGCCAAAGTATCGACGACGCGCGATCCATAATGGCTGCATGGACGTAACTACACTGTTTCTGCCAAATCGTGAGAGGATAGAGATGATGATAGCCTAGGCCAAGGTCACTCCATTTTCACAGCGGATGAAAAGTTGGAAACTTCGCATAAAACAAGTCAATAATAGTAAATGCCATAACAACTACGCACATAAAAGTTCAACATGATCATTACTCGGTTTTCCAACTCAAATAAGCATAATCATTCTCCTACCAAACAGGAGTGCTGCCTAATCAAATCAAGAAGCTATACATAATAAAGTCTATAAAGAAACTGCTAAGGTTGTTGAAATACAAGCATGGCCGCCAATAATAACGCGAATGATTTGAAAGCAGCAACACGCAGCCAAAGTATCGACGACGCGCGATCCATAATGGCTGCATGGACGTAACTACACTGTTTCTGCCAAATCGCCTCCCGTACGAGGGAAGAAACAATAACAGCCCCGTACCCCACAACACAAACCTAGCAGGTGGAGTACAGAAAATTTGGATAGATTGTAGAGTGAAAGACTGCCAAAATAGCAAATTATCAGATAGAGCGAAAAGAGCTGTGGACTAAAGAAACTTCTATGTGAGTTTATTTTGGAAGAGAAGCACCCAATTTTCAGATTTAGGTTGTTATACTAACGATTGACTTCAAAACTATGAAAACGTGATATATCTAGTTATTTAAATTCTAAGTTTGTAAATGTTTACAAAATAAATATTATAAAACCAACCTGCAGGGATAGTCATTGTATCTTTTTTTGATGTGATTTTCTATCTGTAGAGAAAAAACGACATATATTTTCTCAACGGTACAGCCAGACGGGATGGAAGGAGGGAATGTTGTTTCCAAGGCATAGAGAGGAGAGACTAATAATTACTAGAATGCATATTAGTTTCAGAACCATAAGAAACAGAGAAAGAAAGACAATAATTAAAACATCCTTTGAAATTATGTTGTATAACTTGTATTCAATTGGACTTACCGTTCTCAATGAAAAACTAGGAGAATGACTGTAGAATTTCGACTGACGCCAGCAAATGGACTTTGAACAGTACGCGTGGCTATAAGTTGTTGTTTTGTTATGCTGATATTTACAAACGAGGTCACGCTCTGCTTGGAAGCGCAGTGGGCGTTGTCGTTGCAAATCTAATCTTTGTATATAAAGCATAGTCACGTGTAGTCAAATCGACCAATCACAGGGATACTTAGTCTATCAGATAGTTGGCAACTATTTCCAACAAGCAATACAATAGCTATATCTATCTGATACGGTTCAAGTGTCTCTTCGGGTCAGTTACATCAGTCACTACGAATATTAGATATTCCGAATCGCTACTGAGAGAGAGCCTACTGCACACACCCTGGACATTCTGGAATTGTATTGCCGGGTACTGAAATTCATCCGTATCAGCTAGATTTTACTCATGTAAACAGACTGAAGTGAAATGTACCAATTATTTCACCAAAGCTATTAATCAATTAAAGTGTATCCCATTCATTTTCAGTAATTATTTCAGTAAAATTTAAGTGTTTCAAATTTCGTAGTGAATAATAATAATACTAATATAAATATATTATATAGACATTTATATAGGCTTATAAAGCTCTAAGCGCTTTACAAATTTAAATTACATTTGTGTAGCATAAATGTTACTATCAATTACAAGTTAATTTAATTACATTAAAAATCAGATGTATATACATATCGTTGCTAAGCTATGGCAAAAATCTATTCCGTAACTCGGAACTAATATTTACAAAAATATATAAAAAATAAATTTTAAAGATCTTAATTTCTAGTGAGGTAAACCGTTTGTTTGAGAATATACGGAGGCGTCAATTTGTGACCAGCAAAGACCCAAAACATCCGTGCTTCCTGATTGGTCAATTGGTTGATTGACACTTGTTGCCATTAGTTGATGATCAGGGACTGCAATCGAGTAAGTGAGTGACGTATGTATGTTACTAGGATTAGACGATGGTTCAAACGGAGATAGAATTTGAGCGACGCTCTCTGATAAATGGACGTCAGGCAATAAGGAAGTCAATTCATTTGATTTTGAAGCATTAGGCAGCGTGATACTGGGATGCTATGAGAAAAGAAGAAATATCATATTAACAGAAAGAATACAGTATATTACTAGAATTACGTGGACAGTTGTTAAAGATCATCGAAGAAATTTGATTATCTTTATGATTCCGATAGAGTCCAGCGGAATTGTAATACTTTCTGCGAGTGATATCACTGGAGTGAGAAAAAACTGTGCGTGAATTCAAATGAATTCCATTAACAATCGAGGCATAATTGCCATGAAATATGTGAAATTTGATTTGTAGTGTCGCGGCGCTCAAGATCAGAAATTGGTCAACAAAACATCTCATTGAGAAGTCTTGTATCAGTTTTTTAGCACAGCAAAAACTAATCCAACGAGGCAGGTATTTTTGAAAAATCCGCAGCAATATTTATGTACCAAATTTAATTTTGGGTGGTCAATTATCCAATCATTTTCAAACTTGCATAATTGTAATCTGCCTAAATTCTGAATAAGAAAAATCTATTAAAAAGCCTGAATTTTGGAATTTAAAAATGTTCGATTTTTCATGAAAACTTTTAATTAACTAAAAAACTTTGAAACACATATAACTTCCAGTCAGCTACAATTATGCAATCTTTTAAAATCTCGTAAAATTATGAGATGAGATCAGTAGCCAGCATAAACCATCAACTTTCTTCCAGGGAAAAGCGTGTTGTCTACAATCTGATTACAAAGATAGATATTACCCATTATATCCTGCTTCCACTCTCTCTATATAATCCTTACAGTTGTGTTCGTGGTTGGAGAAATAAGTTATACCTGTTGAATGATGATTGGTACTTTTCCTTTAAATCCATTTTCATTGGCCATTGACACAGGCATTGTTCCAGCAATTCCGTGCATAATATTCGACGTTTCAATACCGGAATTCGGTTTACCTTCTTCATAATCATTAGGAAGTGACATTGGTACCTGGGTAATTGGAACCAAAATTGACGAACATGGTAAATTTGATTGAACCGGGATAAGTTGTGTCGGAGCAGACGGAACAATTGATGATGAACATAACATCCACGGAGTGGGAATAGAGACGAACGGAGAAGGATGAAAAATAGAGTTATGACTACTTGAGCTAATTAAATGGCTCTGTGATTCACCTAGAGTATTTAATGGTAAGTGGTTGGATTGGATAGTCGTTGAACAAACTGAATTCGTTGATGATACTTCACTAGCAATGATCGTATTACATGATAGTTGACATGGTATCGTTTGCACTGCCTCCTTTTGAATCGTTTCATCGTTAATGACGTAAACTTTCAATGTATTATCATACGGTGATGATGATGTTGAAATTGGAAGCTTGGGAACAATGAGAGTCTTGCTTTTACTGATTTCTCTGGCTTCGTTCGCTGTTAATTCAATCATAGCTTTCGTAGAGTCTTCAACTGTCAAATAAAAGAACTTATACTGTAATACCTGCTATAGCGCCCACCTGTCTGTTGTGGTCACCTCAGTAATATACACAATGTATCAAACTTCAGGCTTCCTTTTACAATGAACGATAGCTATGAGATTGGAAACGTACTGACTGCTTCACACAGGTGACCCTTATTAAGAGGTTAAATAGAACATTGTAAATTGAACTCTTAGCGATATATCATATTAAATTGCAAGAGTAATCAAATTGCTTGAATCAGTTGTGTATGGGAGCCAATGTCAAAGCACAGTCAGTAGAAAATTCTATTCTATATTGACTATGGTCAAATGCTCTGTAGCAGAAGTATTCTTCTTTAACAACAGAAAGAGTTTCATATGATCCATGGCAAACGCAAGAGGCTAGATTTAAATCTATGATCTGTAGTAGCATATTTATCAGCCTTTTTTATCATTAGCACAAATTGATTGGGATTCTGTTTAGAATAATACAGATTTATAGTTATGCGATTATATAAATACAAAGAAAACAATTTTGATGTATACCTATAGATTCGTTCCTGATGCGAAACATTTCTTCTTTCCTTCGATTTGCGTACCAATTATAAACTCTCATTTCCGTTACAATATTTCCTCCAAGAGCTGCAATTTTGGTAGGGTCCAGCCCTCTAAATTCTAATTCTATTCGGTTGCATCTTGCTGCCAAAACATTCCTAACAGAAAACAAAAAGAGTTAGATTAAAAGATCTCTTAGTTGAGATTCTAATAGTTAATACTTACAATTAGTGAAAAAGGTCGGTAATAAAGAAAAGCTTAACAAGGACGTTTCACATAAAGAGAGAACGGTGAAGTCAGTCTGCGCTCAGAAGGAACTGGAATGAGGATTAGCTCAGTTGGCAGAGCAACCGAACTTCAGATCGGATCATATCTGATCGAATGTGGTTCAAATCCTCCTAATTAGGTCAACTCAGCCTTGACTTTATCTGAAACATCAAATGAGTACCATCTAAGGATGGCGGATGGAATGGTTCAGAAGGAATTGCATTGTGAGTAGCTGCGGCGCATCGTTGCGCATTGACAATCAAGGCCTATCTGCCATGAAATCTGTTGAAATTGATCTGCAGTGTCGCGGCTGAGATCAACAAAGAGCGTTTAAAATCATTGCTCTAAGCGAAAAGAGCCACTCTTATAGAAATAGAGGAGTGGTACGGATGCCTTCAGTAGGGCGACACCGTCCACATTACTTTTCTTAAAGCTTATTATACAATTTTGTCTTCTGTAAAAAGAGTAAAAGACTTCTGGATAATGGGTTTCGAAAATTTGCAATCAATCGTGTTGGGTTTGATTCAGTGTCACGAACTCATGAGAACCATGCTCTCAACAGTAAGCAGGGAAAGCGCAACTCATTTATAGAAAGAGAATAGTTTTATACGCTGCCTTCGAAATCACGTGCCTTCAAATCGTTTGCGTCAATCGACCCTGTGAAACGAGACCTCCTCTTTGACGTCATAATGATCTAATACTCGGGAGCAGAGAAGGTAGAAAGTAGTCAGCATTGACCTGAATAAGCATCCAGCCAAAAAAGAATTAAATTTCAAGAAAAAGAAAGATAGATAACACTGCATGCTGGGACAATACTATAATTATAAATACAGCATTTTAACTAATATGATTTTACTACAATATTTACATTCTAATAAATGTCTTCGGTTCAGGTACTAAATAATACTAATTTTCCCATTGTTTCAAATTATGATACGATGAGAATTGTCCTTGTTTTGAGCCATGATTTCATCTGATTTACCGTTAATTACATCAGTCTTTGCAGGGTCTGTATTATTAGTTTCACAATTTAATTTGTCAAATGCATCTTGCACTTCAATTTTTGCAGGCTCGCCAATCGATTCACTATCAACTTGAACATTATTCGGAGTTTCTTCAATGATGTTTTCATTTCTACTAGGGTCACTAGATATCTTTACGTCATTTCGATTAACCTTTTGAGAAGAGAAGGTAGAATTAATATTTAACAAGCGAGCAATTTCTATTTTCAATTTCGTATTTTCAATTTTCAGTTCTAAATTATGTTGATTGTCAATCTGTGAGCGACCTAATTGTTCTGGTAGCTTAGTCCCCATCTCAACCAATTCTATGTTTTCTCGAACTCTAAGCTCATATCCTCCAATCTCTTTCTTAAGGTTGCTGTTAAGTATTTCAAGTTCTTTCATTATTTTCTGTTGCTTTTCTGAATTGATGATCGAATCATTTACAAGTATATCATATGCTTTTTCTCTTGTTTTTAATTCCTTTTCAAGAATTTGATATTTCAAAAGCAGATCCTTTTTCTCACTATCAAATTCTTTTATCTTTCCATAATCAATTTTCCTTTGGATATTATATTTAACTTTACAATCTTTTAAATCTGATTTCAACATCATGTTTACATGTAAAACCTTCGCAAGACTGTTTTCTATACCAACATATTTCGCTGCCAGTGCTTTATTAATTTCATTATTCATTTTAAGTTTCAATATTATTCTTTCTTTTGAAGCTAAATCACGATCCATTTCATCGAGATCATTCTGAAGTAATACAAATTTATCTTGAAATCCTTTTAATTTTGTTTTGTTGTTACTATAGCCACAGAGAGGTAGAGTAAATACAGCTTTTCTTTCAGTATTATCGTCTTCATCAGCTCTTGGTATGGCATCGTTGATTAATTTCATTTTTAATTGCCTACATTCTTGTACATTTGTATCGAGCTGTTTTGCAAGCATCTTTCTTTCACATTCAGTTTTAGTTAGGATTAAATCCAATTTAACAAAACGCGAAAACATTCTTTTAACAAGCATTTTATCTGTTGAAAATCTATTTTCTGTGTTATTATTAGAAAACGTGGATTCATTTTCTGATAGTTCCGATTCAGTTGAATTTGTGTATTCCGACGAAGAAGATCTTCCTGACGATGAAGACATTGAAATGTCATAAATGCTACTTTCATCACCACTCCCCGCATCCTCGTGTTCTGATTGGTTAATAAATATAGGTTTAGATCCTTCATTATCGTCGTCAGATTCAATACAACCGCTGCCGTCTTCTAGAGATTTCATCATCAGTTGACCTTCAACATGTTCAACTTTGAAACGCCTATAGCAATCATTATGTAAAATAGTTAATTCAAATGTATGAACAAATTCTAAAATGTTAAACGATTGATTGTTGATAAACTTACCCAACTACTGCATTCATTGTATCCTCCGTCAAAGGTTCGTCCATAATTAGTTTTCTTTGATTTTGCTTACAGTTATATTTATTCTAACAATGGAACAAACGTTGATACTGGTTTGTAATCAGAACACTTTCTAATCGAACACGCGCAATGATATATATATATACTTACTCATTCGATATGGATGCGCGCTTCTTCAAATCAAATGATTGTGACGTCAAATTGCTCAATCTCATATTCGCTTGAGTTAAATCGAGAATCAGAGCGGGCAAGAGTGACATTGTAAGACTATCATCATACATCATATATGGTTGCTGCACATATGAGTGACTGAATCGTAGGACAAGAGATGAGAAGATTTTTTTCTAAACTGTTATCAGGTCTTCTGCGATCTATCGCATAAATCATAACGTTTGTACTTCGTAAAATGCGTAAATGTAGTAATGTAGACGGTGTCGCCCTAACGAAGGCACCCGTATCACTCCTCTATTTCTAGAGGAGTGGTTCTTTTCGCTAAGAGCAATGATTTAAACGCTCTTTACTGATATCAGCCGCGACACTGCAGATCAATTTCAACAGATTTCATGGCAGATGGGTCTCGATTGTCAATGCGCAACGATGCGCCGCAGCTACTCACAATGCAATTCCCTCTGGACCATTCCACCCGCCATCCTCAAATGGTACTCATTTGATGTTTCAGATAAAGTCAAGGCTGAGTTGACCTTAGGGGGATTTGAACCACAGTCGATCAGATATGATCCAGTCTGAAGTTCGGTTGCTCTGCCATCTGAGCTAATCCTCCTAAAAATGCGTAAAAAATCTAAGATGCTTCCGATATCACAGAGGATAAGTGTGCTACTGATTCTGAACATAGTTTATATAGACATGCAGAGTTACATATTTCCTGACTGGTATATGTTGAGAATTCAGGGATAAAAACAAAAAAGAAATATAAATATAATAAACACTTTAAACAGTCCATAACATCAAAGACTTATTTTAAAACGCACAATGCAGCTCAGGAAAGTTAATGAAAAAGGCAAAACAAATTTCTTTTTCTACTCAATTGCATAGAAATTCAAATTTAGTTTGATTACAGTGTCTTGATAATTAACAAACAATCACAAAATGTTTCACGTAATACAAAATATAGCAAGAAATATAGAGGAAAACTATGTGCAACAGCTTGGCTTATTTATTATCTCATACCTTTCATACTTAGCAGGATTCGGTTGTTCCTTATAAGCAGCAAACAAAAGAGAGTTAGATGAAGTACCCCATTTAAAACGAGATCTATTTTCTTTCTTCCGATAAGGTTCATCATTGTCCTCAATTGGATTCTCAATCGGACGCCGCTTTGACACATACTCTTTATAGGCTGTAGAAACACAAATCTCAAAATAAATCAAGTTGATGCAATAGAATATATACAGACCAGCAGCTACTTTATACATTAGCTCAGCTATACCGTCACCAATTCAGAGCTGAATAATTCTTGAGGGCGAGACTGACCGCTAGAATAGAGACGAGGTCGTACTGAAATAACGATGTTGGATTTCACCATCGATGGAATGACCGTTATAGGCAGGTAGCAGCTGTAAAGAGATGGTATGCATACATCGCAAATCAATGCAAATACGGCGCCCTTGGAACAAATGATTCAGGTGTATTTTTAGGCAAGGTTGAGTAATACCTTAGAACGGAGATTTTTATAGTCTTTGAGAGGTAAGTAAAGGTATTACAATAAAAAGAAAATACCTGTTAGGTAGTTAAATAAAATTGCTTGAGATAGCCTTGCGGTTGAATTCTAGGTCTATTTATTCGAGTTTGCTTAATATATCCTGCATTCAAAACCTCATATTATAACTAGCTTCTAAGCAAATACCCCACTTTTCAAGTTTTCATTCATCCATCTCAGAGGTAGCACTATAAAGAAGGGATTTAACTAAGCAAGCTCAACTGCAGATGAATTTAAAATTCATTTGATCAGACGTGAAAGTATTACGAAGGGTTGAGACATTAATACTCACTTTCTGCTACCTCTCTCTTCTTATTTAGAAACCATGCATATAATTCCTTGCGTTTCGATTCTCGCATTGGTGTTCCTTTGTTCAAATGTTGCGATAAATGAGATTGATTCAATCCTGTAGTAGCAACAGCCTCTTTCTGTGGAACATTGTGTTTATGCATGTAAGCGAGGATATATTTAGATACAATCCAAGGAGATGTCCTAGAATTGAAAGTAGAAGCCGTCAAATATACTACTCCTGTGACTGTAGTCATGTTTCCTCCGGCATACCGAAGTTTAATGATCTTGAATGACGAGTGACATGCCAACATATTAACACCAGCACTGAGGCCCACTGACGAATGTGAGAAGTTGGCAGGTTAACTTTTAACGTGTTATCAGGGCGAGGCATCTCTTGCCCTAGCCTAGCTCCACAAGCTCCATTATTCCGCTACTTTACATCCTGTATGCGAAACGACAGTTCGTAAAGTGAAGTACAAGGGCATGTGGCACAGGTCAGTCCTCTTGTATTTCTTTTCAGGTTCTGCATGACTACGTGGATTGCGCTTACCTCTGAAGAAGACTATCTTATCATTTGGAAAGGGTGAATGAGTTGTGAAACGTACGGTTTTCAACAACCTATGCGCACACCTCCACGCATATATATATGAACACTCAGTACAAATACCAATTCCGTTCCGCAAAATACCATAGCCATCTTTAGTGATCTTCAGACAATCGATTGACACCGAAGTAGGCATATAATGGCCATGTAGGACTCCTGATTAATACCTATAATATGGGTACCTTAACGTACACCTTGGGATATCTGTATGAAGTTAGGAACGTACTCTCAAGCAGGGGACATCAAAAGGGGGCAATCTTCAACCAAAGGCTATAGAGAAAATTCAGATACATTTATATACATGCATATACTAAACCCGTAATTGTTCCAGGATTCCAGAAGGATATTGTTGTCAGACTTTTAGGATTTCCAACTCACTACAGAATTCAATCAGGGTTTAATGGGTTCATTTGGTAACGAATGACCTGCACAGCCGTAAATCCTATCCTTGGGGGCTGCGACAACCCCCAATAAAATATGCAAATATCAAGCATTTAGCTACGGCCATGCTTACCTGATCATATTTTCAAGTATTTCTTTATCATCTCGATCGTCGTCGTCCTCCAGTTCAAGATGAGATGATTCATCGTGATTGCAAACAGTCGGCGATGTTTCCGATAGTTCTTGTTCCGTACTTGTCCCAGTTGAAGAATTAATAACATCATCTTTAGGAGAAGTAGGTATATTTTCTATTGCATTATGATCATGATCATTATTATCAGTTTGGGTTGATTTGGTTTTGCTATGATCTGAAGTTTTGAAAATTTGTTTAAACGAATCATATTTCACGCCACTCTCCAGTAAAGCATTTAAAATCTCTTTTTGTAAATTTGTAAGTGGAAGACGTTGTATTAAGTCCATCAATTATTACCTTGATTTTAAATTATAACCAACTAAACGGAAACAATTGATTCTGGCGTTCAGGGTTAAATATTACAGCGAATCTTAGTTTGACTACTTTGAATCACAACGGCACAGCGGAGATAGAAAATCACATCAAATGTCAACAATTAAATTTGACACCTAACACAGCTGGTTGCATATCAAACTTCCGCCATGCAGAAAAATCAAAAGATGGTATTTCACGTCCGGTGGTTACGTCACGAAGGTTTCCCCTACATTTCTAGTGGGGTTTCCCTTACTCGTTTGCATACCAATCGTAATTTATTCAAAAACGTTGTTATATTCTTTTTCCAAATGATAGATAGACATATCTTATTTGCATAATTTAAAAAAGATTTAAGTTCACATGCATACAGGTAGTACAACATGTTCACAAGTATAGCTAGTAAGACTGTTAATGAAAACAAGCTTATTTGGTACTGATATTGAGATGAATACTATAACATTAAAAATAGTTGAGAACTTAACAGATTACTAAAAAATCATTTTCACCAATCTACTGTGTGCACAATTGACCTATGAACAAGCGTCCTAGTTTAGATCAAGCATTACTTTTATCAATTAAACAATAAACAAATGAATTGAAAGCATTCAAATGGGTCGCTATGTTTGACGTTTCAATTATTAGATGCCGCTGAATGATAAGTATCGGATGGGTACAACTGCCAATTAATTGAATAATTATGTATTCATGTGTTTGATTATCAATTGTATTGATATTAATATTTACGTTCATTCTGAATAAAAATATCTATTTCATCCTATGGTCCATAGTTTGATGCAAGGAGTACATTGATTTATTAGATATACAGTAGCTAATTATTAGCTAAAATTGTTTGTGTGAGCAGTGCTACATGGTTGCGCTCAGTACAATGTTAATGTTATTACTATTTTAAAGCTGATTATAAGTTAGAAATAAAAAATATTTTAGACTGCAATTAACTGCAGTGCCATCATGAATGAAATTGTCATTATAAACTGTCATAATCTACCTGCAAACGGCACATGCGTCTGGGTAAGTGAATTGTGGGTCAACAGTTACCACTAAGAAGGTTGATATTGCTCCGACTAACGAACCAACTTGAATGCTGACACCACACCACAGTAGTGCTTTTTTTCCTTGGTTACGCATCAATGAGCTAATTGCAAGTTTTAGATAACTGACAATTCCCATGGCAACTGTACAGACCATGACCTAAACATCAAATATAGATGATGACATCGTCATTTCGTTGAATCAGTTAATAATAAACACAACATTTTGACTTGGAGATTATTGAACTTGAAAAGGTCTCAAATTCTTAAAACAATTTAAATGTTGGAATGAGAAAGAGATTATGTATCATACAAATTGTGAAGACAAAGTCAAATATGGTCCCTAGAGAGGCGTGTCATACGGGTCCTGGCCCCAACAATGCAACTGGAAAGTGGGACGATGAACAACGTTGAGCATATAAGAGATTGTATGATAAGTGGAAGTAAAAACTAGTTGATTACGAGGATATTAAGTTCAACGCCATTCCCTCATGCAATACATGCATGTTGCGCTACTTGTTCCTACAGTTTCAAACAACTTCAACCGTTTCAAAACTTTCAAGGCCTTGTTTGATGCTAGGGCCAGTTCACAATTGCAGCTTTTACAAGAACAGTAATTTTAGGATCAAACCCTTCACATGGGTCAATTCTATTATCAAAATACGAATTTGACTTTCAGTGAGGTCTGAAATGAGATTAGATTGTACTTAGTAAGTAACAATTTCGTATCAATCGTAAGTATTTAGTAAAGGTTTGTACTGGAAGTGTTTGGTGCTTCACCTAGACTTCCAGCCGTGTGTCGATATTGGTTGTGTGACTGCGCCTTGTGAATCGCAAATGATCCATTTTGATGACTAGAACAATCAGTACAGAATTACAAATAAGATTTTTCACTTACAATTATGACGCCGCCAGCAGCAGAAGAATTCATCGGAGGGCATGGACTATTACCTCCAACAACAACAACATAAATAGCAAGAATAGTATATACAAATGACATTGCAACAATTTTTAAAACATTTTGCAACTCAATCCATTGATAGAGGAAACATGCAACTGGATTAGCAATCGCTTGTAAAATAAGAGTTATGTGATAAACATTAGCACCATACGGTTGACATGCGTACGGTTGAATAGAAGGAACAACCCCATTGACGATACCATTTAGCCATCCTTGTAATACTAATAGAAATAGAATACCACGCAATGACATATCTGGTGCAGCATTTGTATCTTCCACTGTTGTGGAGTAGACACCACTAACTAAGGAGCTTTTTGAATGTGTTTCTTTATCTGGAAGAGATGATTCACGATCGCCAGTTTCGTTGTCATTGAAAGGGCCTTCGTTGATACCCAGTGGACTTGTTTCATATCTTCTAGGTTCATCATTTTCCTCGCCATCTACAGGAACCTTTTCGTTCTTTGCCTTTGACCATATATTTAAAGCAATAAAAGCAAGTATGCTGAAAACGACCATAACAAATAGAAAAAAGAAGAATGCACCAACTGATATTGATGGTTCTGTAGGTGCCAAGGTTAGGGGTTTACTAGACGTTGAATTTGGAGAAGTTGTATTCATAGTGGTTGCATTCGTAGATGTTGAATTTGTGATAACGTTATATTTGGTCTTATAACACACATTTCCATTTGAACCTGTCCCCTGCCCCAGGGCAACAATTGCTGGGATTAAAGCACTCAAACCAGCCCCAATAAAAAAGGAGGACATATAATTTTTCTTGAAATGAGCCATATAAGGCAAAAATGTTACTGAAGACGAACAATCAACAAAAGATAAAAAGAACGTAAGGGTTAATAATGCGCTTGCATGCTCATTGCCTCCAATAACAGTTGTTTTATCCCAGACGAAAGATAACAAAAAACAACTAAATCCTCCAAAGCCAAGTAAACCATAGATTATTGGTAATTCTTTAAATACGTTTGGAAAAAACTTATAACCAAGTGTAAATATCAAAGGCCCAATGTTTGCTAGCTGTATTATAACCACAAGATATGATGCTAGTTGAAAACTTTCAGGTACTTTCAACATCATAATTGGCAGCTGCAACCAAAGCCCATTGACGGCAAGCCATGACGACCAACCAAAAGCAACAACTAAAAGTGCAACAGGAATAGATAATTCACGAGTATTTAACCATTTTCTAATACTATCCAGTAGCTCCATTATCGCAAAGTGATATTTACTTGCTTTGGTTGAGTACAGGCTCAAATAAGATGCTACAAATGAGCAATTCAAGACAAGTGCGCTCTAGCGCTAAGGTCAAAGATGGAGGAATGTTCTGTCGTCTTTTGTTGAAGAGATTGAAGACAACATGAAATGGAGACAGAAATGACGCGTAATTTCAACGCACTGACGCACTGCTTTGGGAGGGTCGCGTAGGTCTATCATCGTAAAATTTAGCTTGGACGTAAGTTTATATCATATGGTGCGACGATCGACAGGGATTTTACAATAATTTTAACAGCTTCATTCTAGCAGTAAAATGCTGCAAAAATCAAGCAATTTTAATAGAATATAGAAAATTGGGTCGCAAATGAGTTTTTAATTTGCTATCTGCCTGGACGGAATAGATGCATCGCATTGCTCGAACATGGCCTAGAAAGATTAAGATAAATCACTGAATTGTGAAGTGATCTGCTCAATGCTCGTTTAATATTGCAGTTTCTATAATGAGACGTACATTGCTTATTTCTGCTACAGATCTATGTTTCTATATAAATGAATAGAGTCTATGACTACACATTTTCCACAAATACAGAAAAATGTGTAGTCATTGACTCTATTTATTTATCTACAGTTCTGTCATTTACTGACATTGAGCACTATAACACTGCAATTGTTCAGTCACGGAATTTATGCTGTATTTTATGGTAAATAACATTTGTTGTAAGGTCACAATACAAAAATACTCTGACGAGTAAGATTTTGATGACATGGACCAGGAACTAAATATTTGACGTATCTGTTGAAAAGATGGATATAATGAATGGGTGATGCATGGTATATACATATGAAATTGGTTCATGAGAAAGACCCTATCGACGGGACCTATCAGTTCTCCATACAGTATGTAACACATCCAACGAAGACGTATACATCATGTAAGAATTGCATATGAAGAGATACGACGAATACCTCTGCGCCTCAACAGTCGATGCCTATCTGTAATGAAATATGTTGACATTGATCTGCAGTTTTGCAACTGAGATCCGTAAAAAAGCATTTTCAATCATTGCTCTTAGCGAAAACAGTCACTCATCTAAAAAAGAAGAGTGGTACGGTCGCCTTACGTAGGGCAATACCCTCTCGATTTCTTATTTCTAACCTCGAAATCATTAAATATAAGCACCAAATTGTTTTCGAGCACAAAATAAAGTTTAGATCATTATCATTGCCGATGATATGAAGTTATAGACAATATATAGTTGGCTGGATGTTCCATTCCAAGACACTCTGCAATTGTTTCAAAAACACGATAACAGATCTTCTCAACTCTGGCCATCTTTCTAGCAGTTATGGTTTTGGAACTTGTTGCAGCTGACAAGTGATTTTCCTTATACATCTTGGTAACCGAACCCCGTTACTAACTCATTACATGAATGATGCGAACTTATTAATCATCACTGACCAAATCACATAGGAGATCTTGGTATCTTTATAACGTAAGGTGTATTTATAAGTGATTCTTTATTTCCGAATAAAGGATGATGATTTCCTCAGTAACTTGTCCTTCATTTTGCGGTCAAAATGATAAAAATATATCATATAATACATTAATTAATTATATAATATTTTATTCTATTTATTCGTCATTAATTAATTAATGCTGTATACTTTTTATAATTGTAAATTTTTTCTAATGCTATACTAACATTTTATTCTTAAATATTATATTGTATACATTTTAAAATCAGCCTTGTGAAAACAAGCCTTGCATGGCCCTGAATAAATATACGCATGATGATGTCATAAAAAATACAATCGGCCAATAAGGGAGTTATACCGCAAATAGGTCCATTTACATACAGCCAAATAATATTATTTACCGTCAAAAATCATGCCAAGATCGGCATAACAAAAATAACGGCTTAAATGTCAATGTCTGATAGCTTTTGTGGGGTTCTTTGTGCGGCAAATATCGAGGACAAGTTTTGAATAACGTGACCGTCTATGCTATATTTTAATCAATACCAACACAGCTGTCTATTACAAATAAGGTGTTTTTTATTGCAAGTATAGGTCTTTCAGGACTGCCATTAATAAAAATGAAACTTAATAACACAGGCATGAGAGCCGAGCTCAGTCAAAAACGAGGAAAATTTTTACTTGGAAAATTACCAAAACAATAGCAAGACTAGTATTTTCTATGAATTTACTTTGTTCTAAGCCGATGGAAAACGAGGAAATTAGCTTTTCCGAGGAACTCTCTCATGCCTGATAACAGCATATTTCTGCATGTTACGATTCAAGAGTACGCTTATCTTTATCATGACCTGTCAATTAAGGCCACCTCTGCCTAGTGGTCAAAAATTTTTCAATTACTGAACAAACAGGCATCATGCTAATTAAAGATCATAGAAATTGTTTTATTAAATTATTGCTTCAGAAGCTCTATATATTACACCTATAATAGCCAAATAAATTACGTGCATTTTAATTAAACTGCTCTATATTAGATTAAAAGTCCAAATACAAAAGCTTTTATTGATGAAACTTGAAGGTTGTTTAGTATGTAATAGAAGTCATTGCCAAGTCGATTACCATCAGGGCGGGCTGCCGGATAGTTAAAAAAGTAAATGTAATCTAATTAATTAAGTTTTAATTATATCTCCCGTTTGTGGAAGTATATCTGCATATCATGATTAATGGTGAAGATGAGATGATTTATTGTCGAGTGATATGTTTATCACTAACTTTTTTAGTTAATGACGCATCAAGAACGCAATTATCTACTGCATCTTTTCACCATAACAGTTAGAAAACATGGTGCGGTCAATACAGTTATAATTGACCGCTGTTCGACCAATCGAATTGCTCGATTTTCGTATTGACCTCATCATCATCATCATCATCATCATTTATTAAGAATCTTTAAGTTATACAAACTTTTTTCAAAGGACTGATACATAGCTAAGTTAACAAGAAAACAGACATTAAGTAAAAAAAAGGTATAAATAACAGGAAAGAGTGGTAAGTATAAAGTATATTAAAAACGTAAGTGCTTCTCAAGGAGACGTTTGAAAGTAGGCCTGCTTTGGACTTACTTCATTGCAGACGGTAGATCGTTCCACTTATGCGCACCAGCATCTTGAAATGAATGACGATGGCTCGATTTGATGTAAATGTCATTGTGGGCATGAGATCTTGTTCTGGTGGAATACGGCAGTTGGAAAAAGTCGGAAAGCAAAGGAGGAGCTAGTTTGAATTTAATTTTATGAGTGAACATTAGTTTATGCGATGTTATTCTGTCTCTAACAGAAAGCCAACCTAGTTGACTTTGCATATCAGAGACACGAGTGCGATAGTTACAACGGAGCACTGTCCTCATTCCTCTGTTTTGCAATCTCTGGAGGCGATCTAGATGTTCGGTTTTACAGTTCCCCCATACGACAGCGCAGTAGTCAAAGTGTGGCAAAACAATGGTGTTATAAATAGTTCTAGCTGCTTCTTGCGGTATGAAGCGTCTCACGTATTTCAAAACGCCCAAGCTTCTATTGATTTTCTTATTAATTGCTATGACATGTTTGTCGAAAGATAGGGTATTGTCTATTTGAATGCCTAGGTATTTTAAAAGATCTACTCTTTCGACAGGTTTGTCATCCAGCTTTATTATTAAATCGACGTGTTCTTGTTTATTAAGTTTTGGCCTGGAGCCTATTACCATGCAGTTAGTTTTATTAATATTTAATGTTAGTTTATTTGCACACAGCCAGGCATGTATTTCAATCAGATCTGACTGTAAAATTTCTTCAACGTCTTTCAAATCTTTACGGGCTACATACCTGTTGGTCCATGACTACTAAACTGATATATTTGTACGATCAGAGATGAGGATGTATACGAGGCCCACAACAGATTCAAATAGAACAGTGCTCATGATGTCAAAACTCTCACCATCCAACAAATATACTTATTATATAATTAGTCACACAGACAATACATTTAGTTGACAACAAAAACTATAAACTTTTCCAGGGCATATTCAGTCCTCTCAGGACATCAGCTTCACTATATCAATTACATACTTTATAATTCTTAAATTCAGAAATGTTATGATGATAATGTGAAATCTCCATGTTAGGATGTTGATCATTTTGGAATGTAGATGTACCTCGATAGTTACCATAGCTACAAAACAACTCCCTCACAGACGAACAATGTAAAATATTGACGTCATGATATAGCCTCCTCCGACACAGCGAACAAATGATTCTCGGAATAAATAGTCAATTGCAAATCTGGTCAATAACTAATTACTTTCGTAAGCACTTATTTAGTATTAATTACAGTTACCCCTTATGTTTTATGTAAAGCAATCTGGAAAAACGCAGCAATAATGTTCCAGAAATGACGCAGAAATGCAGCAACGTCTTGCGTAGGAATGCGCGAACTAGTTTTACGCATAGCTACACACAAAACCGATAAGCTAGATGATTATTTTGACAATAACGTATATCTGATAAAGATCTTAGGATGAATGAAAAATGGAACAGTTTTAATAAAATAGGATGTGATATAAATTAAGCATGCAAAGATACGTGATTTTAGACAGCATAACAAAAACTAATTTTCAACGTTGTTAATTTGTACTTTGTTGAAACGATTAAAAATCAAGAAATTGCTTTAAATTTGTATTAATGATCTAGACAATCAAACCAAACAAATTTTATTAAAAAGAGGTGGAGAAATTGCACAGGTAAACATCATTTAATCGTTTATCTTTTTCAAATAAGAAGGTAATTACACGCTGTAGGATATATACAAAGAAGTTAAACATAGACTAATTGCTATCCCTTGATATAGAAAATGATGGAATTGTATGCAATGTCAACCAATTGACGTGACAGAACATTCCATTAAATGGCATGTAAAAACATTGGGCATATTTGTAGAGAATATAGTAATGCAAGGAATAATTTAACAAAGTTGAATTCCACAGACTACAATTGACATTTCTTTTGATGTGGCGTAATGTGATTAAGATTACATGCCTCAAAGATTCAAAAGGTTGTTGATAAAATAAGAACTCTAGAATACACAGCCAAGGACAGTTACAAAATCATGTTTGAGGAGGGTGCAGGGTATATTATTAGATTTCAATTCAAGACTGCGAAGTAAATATTATTTTGGTAAGTTCGTACAAGTCACTGGCCGTCATTATGTATTCGTAGGCAATCATAATTCTTAGTCTCATGAATTATAACCCTTTGGCTTTGAGCCTCTATAGAACTATAGAAACATAATTTATTTACCGACCTTTCTTCATCTATAAGTCCAATATCGTTATTGAATCGCTATAATTGAAGTTATGAAAGTTTATTTTCAATGTCACGGTATCTGCGGGACGTTTTGGCATAGTCAGTATGCCCCTAAGACATATATACATCTAGCATGGGAACTTTCGGGTAGGCAGTCAAAGCTAAGACAATAAGTGAAATATAGAACAACACTTTATATAGCTGCTTTTATTAATTCGTTGTTTGAACGTTGATTAAAAAGACAAAACTCCATAGTAGTAAGAGACTGAGAGCCGCCAGCTATACCGCCCTCGTGAAAGTGAAGGTTACATTGAGCAATGTCATTTTCATATCATCGCAAAAGTATTCCCAATGATTTCGTCATCTATTATACGTTGACTGTCATGCTTGAATATTTGAAAAACAAATTCATGTAATTCGGAGACAAGAAATATAATCCATTTATACACAGTATGTATTACAGCATGGGTATTTTTTATTATTAATTAAATTTGAATTTCTATGTCAGTTATATATTTGATTAAATTTGTTTTAGAATTGACAATAATCCTTCAGTTTGGATTAACTTGTCAATAAAATTCAATCCAAATATATTTATGAAGTTTACAACATGTAAATAACAGTCGTAACATTTCTTTTACACAGGACAACGTGAAACGATACAATTTATCAAATCCGAGAGATTTCCGACAGTGACTATTTACGAACGAGTTAAAACTATTTTGGTGATTTAGTTCGAAGAAGATAAAGAAAGCCGTTATCAAGAGTGACATAATATCGATTGACTTGGCTTGGAATAACAGTTGACTAAGCCAAACCGTAGATACATACAATAACCCGGATATATTACAACTTTTACGAAGAAAGAACTGTATTCAAATCGTATATTCGACGCAGATATAGTAACACGTTTTAACACGAATAACAGTTGAAAACACACACTTTTACATCAGACAATCATTAAGGCAGCACAAGATTTCTGAAGAGAGCTGATTTGTTTATAATTATGGCGTTTTTATGTCCACCAATGTTTAACACGAATAGAAAGAAAAGAGGTAGGATAATAATTACCATCATATAATTATTACAAATGAGATTATTATGAGGTCATCATAGGATTGAAGTATGATTTGTGATAGTTTTGTAGGCTACAAAGGTTGCGGTTTAGAACTCTATACATTCTTAAAGATTACAGATCTTATATAAACGGTGATCAAAAATCTCATAGAATAACAATTTTACCCTGAAATCACAAAAAATTAGCTGATTAGCTATCATCAGAAGCAGTGTAAGCATATGTCAGACTTTCTACAGCCCATAGTAGCTATATATACTGATAAAAAGTAAAATAAACTAAAGTGTCTGTCCAGATGTATATTAATGTCGTTTTACTGACTAATTGATAATTAAGACACTTTTTTCCTTGAAAATCTTTTAGATCGAAACAGTGCATTTGTAGATGAAAAATATCTCCTACCATCGGAAGACAATCGGAGTACATCGCCGTCGTCTCATTTAGGTCGCGTTTTTTCATCAACTTTATCGTTAGATGATGACTATGATATCAACGTCTTTCTCGTTGCTAAACGTGACTACAAAGCAATGCATCCTTCAGAATTATCAATAAAACGGAATGATATTGTTATGTTCTTACACAAAGACAAAAGTTGGTTATTTGTAAGGCAAAAGGATGGATTTGAAGGCTACGTTCCTAGAACATGTTGCCGTGTTTATGACCCAACAGTGAAACCAATTGCTATCAGTGAGAATTGGGTAGCAGAAGTTTATCACGATCGAAGCAATGAAGAAAAACTTGAAGAAAATGCAGAATCAATAAGAAAGCCATCTCAAACTCAAAGCGATTGTAACGAGATAATCCCTTACCACGATTCAATTCAATGTCACGAACAAAAACATTGCTGCCATTGTAATTTACAATCATACGACAACAACACTTACCATAGTAATAAATCCAGGTTACAGCCTAGCAACAATAATAATAATAATCATGGTAACCAATCACAATGTGGTTGTAATTCCCGCCATAACTCAGCCTCGCATTCTGATTATTGGTCTGACGATTCAAATAATTCAACATCCGATTACGTTGCTACGGTAACCAAAGATTGGTATGACGCAAGGGAAGGAAGTGTACCAGTCAGAAGAGGGGAACTGGTAACGATTGTATATGAAGAAAACGAAGATTGGTTATTGGTTAGAACGACAACTGATGACGAAGGGTTCATTCCAAGTGCTGTTATTACGTCAAGGCCTAATTGTAAAGGTGCGTCATAGTTAGTTACAGTAGAATATCTATAGTTCGATAAACAAGGTATAATCGGATCGTTCCTTGGAAATCGATCCAGATACAATGTAAAGTTACAAAGGAATCCGTATCGTGATCTAACATTTCTCTTTCATGCAACAATTTGTTGTGATCATTACCGAAGCGTCATTCATTGCACGTACGGATACCAGTGCTATAATCTTCAAACATTTCAAAATGCAAGGATTACCGATGCGGAAAGCTATGCGTAATCACGACGATCGATCTTCATAATAGGTTGTATATGAGGGTTTCTTTACATCCATAAAAAATTAATGCATGGCTCAAAATAATCAATTTGTTCTCTGCTTTTTAGGTCGCTCAACATCTCATCGCCAGTTAACAAATGCATCTTCAGATGCGGCAGCTGTCTCAATGTCATCGGGATCGAATCAAAGTTTAACTTTATACGGTGAGACAAAATTAACCGTTATTCGAGATTATACAGCGGCAAAGTATGACGAATTAACCGTTTATGCGACAGACATTGTACACGCGAATCTTAAAGAACAAATTGTCGCCGGTTATACGTGGGTATATCTACCACGTACACAGTTATCCGGTTTCGTACCGTCACGAATTCTACATGCTCCGAAAATAACCAATTTGTAATTTAATAATATAGAATTTAACTTTGTAAATATAGATCGAAAATGTATATTTCTCCAAATCAATTTTATAATGAAATATAAATTTTAAAAATTTAAATAAGATTGTATATTTTTTATGAGAAATCAAGAGGAATTCGTAGTGATTATATTTCTAGAAATAAAAATAATTTCAACAAAGTGTCTTCTTTGCTACAGCTTAACAAACTAACAGCTGAATTGATTCAATGTCACTGGGCTAATCTAGGATCATAGTCTGAGGATAGCATTTCTGCATTATCTATAGTCACTTTATAGCAAATCAAATACGAGGAGATTGTCGGTGTTGCCACGGGGATGAAGGGGGAGGGATGCATACGAGGCTTTACTTAAGATATTTGTAATGTCTGATTTCTGTACAGAAATTTGATTGTGTCATTTTTTGCGCTCAAATTTATCACGAGCATTTCTTGAGTTTAAACACCAGCTATTGAAAGCCTTTGTAAAAGCCTGTCTAGGCTTAAAGGTTTAACTCAATAAATGATGATGATTGTATACGGTGATACGTAACCTGAAAACATCTGGATTTATTACCAGATAACCAAGGGAATGACTTTGAAAGGAATAAGCGGGACAAACGTCTAAAGCCATTGTAAAATATCCTCAAGTTACCATGATCAATAGAGGTGGTGCTTAACTTTCAACGTAAAAGTAGTTTATCAAGCAGGCTGTAAGCTAATCTAAAATATCCAGGTTGCCATGAGTAACATAGGGTACTTGCCTAACTTAACAAAAAAAGTAAGACATAATTATAATTATAGCAATTCATTTTCTGTTTTATATATCAGCGTAATTTTATATATTATATATGAAGATAGGCAATTTTAATACATCAACCATGTCATAACATCTAACCTATTTCAGCTTCTTTCAATTCCAAATTCATATCAGCCAAATGTTAATTCATGCAATAAATCTTTTAAAATAACAATGTTTTCACATTCTGATAGTTCTGTTAATGCTTTTAGTGATGATATGGCTGAATGGACTGTTCGAACTAAAACAAAAATGAAGAAAATAGGCAGGAAATTCTTCTCTCATCCTTAACTTTTGTTTGTATCAAAAGTAATATTGTAATCTTACCCATTTTTATTTATAAATATTTGAAATATTTGTATCAATCAGCTAGCTACTCTCACGTGTGGAAAACAACCACCGAGTTCATGAACAGTTCATGAGCTTTACCAACATTCATGAACACCTTACATAACCATCCATAAACGTTGAATGGCTGTTTTCAAGAAGTTTTGCATAAACGTTTCATGAAATTTGGCTCACTTAACGTCCATGAACACTTTTACAGGGGAGAGAAGATTATCGTCGAGCAGGACGTAGATCAGATGACAAAGTCTCAGGGCTTCTCCAGATCAAATGGGTTTGAATTCAAATCAACAAAATGAAAACTCAGCTTTTATATCTAAACACCAATGAGAACCAACTTTGTGATGGCAAATGGAACATTCGCGGGTATAGTGCGAGGCTTTGTGATGGCAAATGGAACATTCGTGGGTATAGTGCGAGGCTTTGTGATGGCAAATGGAACATTCGCGGGTATAGTGCGAGGCTTTGTGATGGCAAATGGAACATTCGCGGGTATAGTGCGAGGCTTTGTGATGGCAAATGGAACATTCGCGGGTATAGTGCGAGGCTTTGTGATGGCAAATGGAACATTCGCGGGTATAGTGCGAGGCTTTGTGATGGCAAATGGAACATTCGTGGGTATAGTGCGAGGCTTTGTGATGGCAAATGGAACATTCGTGGGTATAGTGCGAGGCTTTGTGATGGCAAATGGAACATTCGCGGGTATAGTGCGAGGCTTTGTGATGGCAAATGGAACATTCGTGGGTATAGTGCGAGGCTTTGTGATGGCAAATGGAACATTCGTGGGTATAGTGCGAGGCTTTGTGATGGCAAATGGAACATTCGCGGGTATAGTGCGAGGCTTTGTGATGGCAAATGGAACATTCGTGGGTATAGTGCGAGGCTTTGTGATGGCAAATGGAACATTCGTGGGTATAGTGCGAGGCTTTGTGATGGCAAATGGAACATTCGCGGGTATAGTGCGAGGCTTTGTGATGGCAAATGGAACATTCGTGGGTATAGTGCGAGGCTTTGTGATGGCAAATGGAACATTCTGGAGCATTCGCGGGTATAGTGCGAGGCTTTGTGATGGCAAATGGAACATTCGTGGGTATAGTGCGAGGCTTTGTGATGGCAAATGGAACATTCGTGGGTATAGTGCGAGGCTTTGTGATGGCAAATGGAACATTCGTGGGTATAGTGCGAGGCTTTGTGATGGCAAATGGAACATTCGCGGGTATAGTGCGAGGCTTTGTGATGGCAAATGGAACATTCGTGGGTATAGTGCGAGGCTTTGTGATGGCAAATGGAACATTCTGGAACATTCGCGGGTATAGTGCGAGGCTTTGTGATGGCAAATGGAACATTCGCGGGTATAGTGCGAGGCTTTGTGATGGCAAATGGAACATTCGTGGGTATAGTGCGAGGCTTTGTGATGGCAAATGGAACATTCTGGAACATTCGTGGGTATAGTGCGAGGCTTTGTGATGGCAAATGGAACATTCGCGGGTATAGTGCGAGGCTTTGTGATGGCAAATGGAACATTCGTGGGTATAGTGCGAGGCTTTGTGATGGCAAATGGAACATTCGCGGGTATAGTGCGAGGCTTTGTGATGGCAAATGGAACATTCGTGGGTATAGTGCGAGGCTTTGTGATGGCAAATGGAACATTCGTGGGTATAGTGCGAGGCTTTGTGATGGCAAAAGGAACATTCGTGGGTATAGTGCGAGGCTTTGTGATGGCAAATGGAACATTCGCGGGTATAGTGCGAGGCTTTGTGATGGCAAATGGAACATTCGTGGGTATAGTGCGAGGCTTTGTGATGGCAAATGGAACATTCGTGGGTATAGTGCGAGGCTTTGTGATGGCAAATGGAACATTCGTGGGTATAGTGCGAGACTTTGTGATGGCAAATGGAACATTCGTGGGTATAGTGCGAGGCTTTGTGATGGCAAATGGAACATTCTGGAACATTCGTGGGTATAGTGCGAGGCTTTGTGATGGCAAATGGAACATTCGTGGGTATAGTGCGAGGCTTTGTGATGGCAAATGGAACATTCTGGAACATTCGTGGGTATAGTGCGAGGCTTTGTGATGGCAAATGGAACATTCGTGGGTATAGTGTGAGGCTTTGTGATGGCAAATGGAACATTCGTGGGTATAGTGTGAGGCTTTGTGATGGCAAATGGAACATTCGTGGGTATAGTGCGAGGCTTTGTGATGGCAAATGGAACATTCGTGGGTATAGTGCGAGGCTTTGTGATGGCAAATGGAACATTTGTGGGTATAGTGCGAGGCTTTGTGATGGCAAATGGAACATTTGTGGGTATAGTGCGAGGCTTTGTGATGGCAAATGGAACATTTGTGGGTATAGTGCGAGGCTTTGTGATGGCAAATGGAACATTTGTGGGTATAGTGCGAGGCTTTGTGATGGCAAATGGAACATTCGTGGGTATAGTGCGAGGCTTTGTGATGGCAAATGGAACATTCGTGGGTATAGTGCGAGGCTTTGTGATGGCAAATGGAACATTCGTGGGTATAGTGCGAGGCTTTGTGATGGCAAATGGAACATTCGTGGGTATAGTGCGAGGCTTTGTGATGGCAAATGGAACATTCGCGGGTATAGTGCAAGGCTTTGTGATGGCAAATGGAACATTCGCGGGTATAGTGCGAGGCTTTGTGATGGCAAATGGAACATTCGTGGGTATAGTGCGAGGCTTTGTGATGGCAAATGGAACATTCGTGGGTATAGTGCGAGGCTTTGTGATGGCAAATGGAACATTCGCGGGTATAGTGCAAGGCTTTGTGATGGCAAATGGAACATTCGCGGGTATAGTGCGAGGCTTTGTGATGGCAAATGGAACATTCGTGGGTATAGTGCGAGGCGTAGATTACCAATACATTGTCTTGGCACCACCTATCTTGCTTATAGATCTGTTGGATTTGATCAGTAGGGTCGAAACTAAGAATATTTTGATACTTTTTCAATTATTTTTTTGTAATGTTTTATATAAATAGCTCCCTCGTCAGAAAAGTTAAACCCCTTTACAGGAGAAATCCTCTTGCCGCTTTTGCCTATCGCATTGAATTTGAAAATTCATTTCTTGAGTTGTCAACTTCTAATGACATAAAACATTCAAAGGGACAATATAGTAAGAAAACGTCTTTTTTGTTCAAGTAGTTACGCTCTGTTCTGTTTAAATGCATGTACATGTAAAGGAGATGTCTTACCACGCGAAGAGAATTCCACTGGAAGACTGCCATCTGCTGATGTTTCTGAATTGAATTGCTGAAGGAAAATAAGAATGATGATAAAGAAGTGAAGTATGCCAAAGTGAGACCTTGGTGTTAGGGCGTTGGACCTCCGCCCACATGGTCTTGGGTTCAATTCCTGGCAGGAACACTATTGGTTGGTGCGCCAGGCAGAGCATTTGGCAATTAAAATTCACACATTCTTCAAAAAAAACTGTTCCGGTTTGTGAAAAATGATGAATGCAAAAAAAAAGATAAAAACGTTGCGCATCATCATATGAATTTACGAACATAAAAATTTCTACATTTCCATGAATATTTCAAGAACAGTTCATTGACAGTCCATGAAAAACCAGAAAAATTCCTATTCATAATCTCATGAATTTGTTTTACAGGGGAAATTATTTTATGGATATCCAAAAGGACAGCAACCACATGGTAGGGGTTGAAACCATGCTTTAAAAACTGTTCTAGAATGTGAAATTGCCTACATTTTCATGAACATTTCCAGAACATCTCTAAAAATATCCCTTTTCCTGAACTGTTTATGAATAATAAATCATTCAACCTGCAAAAATCTGAGTTCATGAACTATTAATGTGTTTCATAAATATAAACAGTTCTTGGAAGTTGGGTCGTTCAACATTCATGAATACCTTGGAAATAGCTCAAAAAGTAGCTCATAAACAGTGCAGAACCGTTCATGAAAATTGCACTATTTAACATTCATGAATTGATCATAGATGCCCTTGATTGGTTTATAAAACTCATGGGGTTCATTAATAGGACCATCTGAATTATATGTCGGTGTAACCTCAATTTGGTGATATCGATCTTAAATATGATTCCATACCTCATCAGCCAGACCACAATTCACGCAGTATCTCTTCAGATGCGTTTTCATGCAATCCATTGCTTGTGAATCAAAATCTGTATTTAGTTTGAGGGCATCTTCCTTTGTCATCAATGGTATTAGATGAAAGAAGACATCTACAAGCTAAAATTGTATAACAACATGTTTACAATTAATTCGCTGAAAGAATAACTGGACAGGAAGTGGTTTGAAATACTGTTGCATCCGGTAATATCAGTGTACGCTAGGGAGACAAACTATTTTACTGGTTTTGGCAGAATCCTCCATTAGCTGTAAATATTTAGCAAAGTTTGACAGTAAATTAATCTTGTATCAGACTTTTTTGGCTCACTGTCATCGGCAGAATACTGTTCACGCCGGAGCTGATATTGCCAGATGTTACTGCAATGCCCTTGTTAATTATTAACAGTATTAATAGTAACAGTTAAGGCTGAGTTGACCTTTGCGGAATTCGAACCACAGCCAATCAAAATGTGAAGCTCGGTACTGTTGCTTTGCAACCCGACCTAATCCTCCTTGTATGACCTTCATGTTCGATTTCTCAACGCTCTTTTCATCCTATTTACTTTGCTTTGTCTGGAAATGTCATATTAGTGAAATGGCATTTGCTTGGCTTTCTATCCAAGTTATTATCAATATCAACTTACTTGTTCTTGTAGGGCATCTTTGTATTTGAATTCTGTGAAATCCGTTAATTCTTCAGATGCCTCAAGAGCATCGACCACACCTTTCCATATATCACGAAACAAATTAACACTGCCATACGATGATCTAGTTTTAGGTTTTGTTAGAGCTGAAACTGCACTGAGGCGAACCTGATATATAAAATAATTATACAGAAGAAATGGTCTTCAAGGCACCCCTGGGAAACTTTCAAAAATTACATTATGGGCAATATGAAGTTTATAGCCAATTATTTACAAAAGGAAAGATACCAAATTTAACCCGAAACATCAGTTAAACTGGTACGTTATAAACATTTTCTACTGTAATATTACATTTCATAATACAATAATCCGTTTGGCAGAAGCCCTCATTAAAATAACAGCCAACATGGAAAATTGAATGCCTACTTTTTCAATTTGAATTTTGATTTGAGGGATTTATACAATGCAAGGGTGTGTGTTTCAATATTCAAAGTAATGATATATTAATAGGTAAAGGCAAGCACGCATTAGTGCAAGTGAATATTAAATAGCACATATCCGAACAAAAAGATTATTCTAAAGTTATGAACTGTTTGTAGAAAACGATGACAAAATTTATAACTTAGCATCTATTAACGATAACGATTCTATAATAATAATTTGATTAGTTACATTAGTTATAGCTATACAGTATTCAGACATGAGATTTCAAATTTAAAAAATAGTCTGAAATCCAGGATAATTTTGATAAATTGTAATCGATTTCAATGGCAAAAAGCAATAACTAGAGCTTTACAAGGCCCGAAATAGTCTGAAATCCGCCAAAAGTCTGAAAATTCTCATGTCTGAGTATTATTACATTAAAAATCAGAAAAATATTCATTAACAAGTCATGAAAAACAGGTCATTTACAGTCCATGAATTTTTACAAACAGCTCCTACATGATTGTAGTTCAAGAACAGTTCATGACATTATTTGCAGAGGGATGTTGCTATCACAGACAAAGGGTAAATGATCTGGTTTCAGCGTTATAACAAATGGCACATTTTTACATAAATCACCGTGTTGCTATATTATCCTAGATAAACTTACCTTGAAGTTTTTACATTTTATCATAGCACTAATCAAGGCATTGTAAACATCACCCTGTGAAAATGAAATGATTGAAATAATAACAAAATTTCTATTACAAAACAATGTATATATATTTGCATCAAGAAGTAAGCTAACATCTTACAGTCCATTGTGCAGAGCCAAGCTGTATGTGTTCGTTTTGAAAGAAGTTGGAAACAGCGTAACAGGCGTTCCATCGTCCCTATTCATAGAAATGCACAGCAAATTAAAAGTGAAGAATTAATTAACAGTTACAGTGCATAGAAAAGAGAATAACTACAATTGGGAACAGAAAAAAAGAACACATAATCTTCAAAACGCAATCTGTTAAGTCCCTGCCAAATCATTTTTTATTTCGTCGACATTGAATAAAAATCACTTGGCCACACTCATGATGTTGGCTGTTGATGGCTAATGTGTTTTTAGTTTCATTTTTATTTATTTTGAAGACGTTCAATAATAATAATAATAATAGTAATAATAATAATAATAATAATAATAATAATAATAATAATAATAATAATAATAATAATAATAATAATAATAATAATAATAATAATAATAATAATAATAATAATAATAATAATAATAATAATAATAATAATAATAATAATAATAATAATAATAATAATAATAATAATAATAATAATAATAATAATAATAATAATAATAATAATAATAATAATAATAATAATAATAATAATAATAATAATAATAATAATAATAATAATAATAATAATAATAATAATAATAATAATAATAATAATAATAATAATAATAATAATAATAATAATAATAATAATAATAATAATAATAATAATAATAATAATAATAATAATAATAATAATAATAATAATAATAATAATAATAATAATAATAATAATAATAATAATAATAATAATAATAATAATAATAATAATAATAATAATAATAATAATAATAATAATAATAATAATAATAATAATAATAATAATAATAATAATAATAATAATAATAATAATAATAATAATAATAATAATAATAATAATAATAATAATAATAATAATAATAATAATAATAATAATAATAATAATAATAATAATAATAATAATAATAATAATAATAATAATAATAATAATAATAATAATCAGATATGGTGAAAGAGTCAAAGAATACACATTCTTCACTGTTACTCAAGTTTCACACACTTCACTGCGATTGCCAGACAGATTTTTTACTCAAATAATAATAATAATCATTTGAGGATTGGTTAGTATTTATACCTTCATTGGGCCGTTGGTTACACTTGGTAGTATGGCTTTCACAGCGACATCTATCTCGTTTGTGAACAGTTTGTTACCTAGAAAACAAACCAAATCAGTGGTCAGATTTGCATACATTGACACCTTGCAAAACATAATACCAGTACTCTGTTTACTGATGTTTTGAAATTGTGCTGAATTGAAGTCATTTTGCGTTGCTCTTCGTTGTTGATATGATACAACTGATTTGAGTAATCAGGATTAGCAGACTATACGGTACTATCAAAACAATTAATATCAAAATGATAACTTCATGAAAGGAAGCAAGGCAATGTAAATGAGCCGTTCATAAACTAAAATTTATGATTTCATGAAGTTTGTTTCTCTGACTACATGTACCAAGAGGGACAGCACATTCATGTAATGTGACTGTCTAGACTACAGATACTATGATAGACGTAATTTCTTACCAACTAGTGATGGGGGCAAGGCTCTGAGAAGAAGACCAATAGCTCTTACGCCATTTAACTTGACCTGAAAATCAAACAGCTGATGTAATCACAATGAAAATAGAATAAAAAATTTAAATTATTACCATTTGCATACATAAACATTCAAATGTGGTCAAATACTGTAGATTTACTAATTTTGAAAACTGCATGAAATCAGTAAAATGGCTTTTGGATTTGATCCAAAACTTTATTTATTAATTATTAACTAATCAATCAATATTGATGACAAAATATAGTAAGCTATTGAATAGCCTAACAATGAAATATGTGCTGGTTCTCAGTTAACATTTAATGCACTTGAGATGCTATAAAACACTCACAGAGGCTGGAATCATTTGCCAAACAGTTTTTCACAACATACAATATAAACAATAACAAAAACAAAATATACCTTATCGTGGTCGACAGCAGCACATGAAGATGTTTTCAAAAGTTGAAGATGAAGTTCCATTTGCAACTCGAAGAAGGAATCGTTAGTGCTATATGTACAAAATGACTGGATTAAGATGACTAAAGAACTTGCTTATGATTACAGAAGACATGGTAAGATCATTATTATTGAAAGTGTTTGTAAAGGCAACATAACAGAGAAAATATTCCTCCTAGGAGGATCATTAGATCTTGATATCCTGAGATAGATGCTTCTCTCTGTATCCTTGTCCTGCCTAGTGAACGGAACACTGTTAACCCATGGCCAAATGATGTTCTACTTCACCTATTTTGGTATGGGAGACAATAAAACGTTATATGACCACAGTCTCACAATAACGTTGGCTTCCGTTCCAACTTTGATGAATTTGATGAAAATGTGAACCTTCTTCTGATTGGTCGAAAGTAATGAAGCATGGTTTAGGATTGGCGATTAACGATCACCAACGCCAACATTGGTGAAAATAATAAGTCATTTGGCAGGAGCTTTGAACAATGGAAAGAGATTTACCTATTTTTCACCATTGCGTCACATATGTTACCAAGAGACCATGAAACTTTGGAACGGACAGCAATGGATGACGATTTCATATGCTCAATACAGATTCGAGTTACATCAGAGAAAAAACCAGGATCCTGTAATTTGATACGGTATTGTAAACATTGTAAAAATGCCTGATTGTCCCAACATATCTTACATCTATAAGTAACATTTTTCTAAAACAGTTTATTGATTCATCTTCAAATAACAGTTTTATAGATTTCAGTAATTATGTAACTCTAATAAACTATTAGTTCAACATCCTTGAATGGTCTGAGGAAATTTTTTACCATTCTGAATCCTAAGTTTGCTGTAAACTTTGTTCTGAATTTTGCCCCACAACGTAACAAAAGAATCAATAACTTTATAAATCGCAACAATAAAGGTCTGTTTTGAAGAACATTTGTCATTTTCATGTACTGTACTGTATATCCTAAGAACAACTAATGAATAAATAATGTTTTGTATAAATCCCTCTCCCCTCACATTAAATATAGTCTAAATAAGGTTGTTTAAACCCTGTCAAAATATTAAATGTCACAAACGTTACATGACCTGTTTTTCATGGACTTCTTCGCATGGAATAATTCATGAATAAATCATAAAAATTGGGACATTTTAAGGTTTATGACAGAGGAAGGAATAAAAACAAACTCACGTCAATAATGCATGGGTACAAAACAATAACACCAAGAGCACGAATAGCAGCAGACTAGAAAAGAAAGAAGAAACATTGTTCTAAAATATGCAGTCATAGTCGAACCTTCTACTGCAATTTATTCCCCTTCCCCAAGCTACTGAGGTAGATAAATTGACCATTATATGCAGGTGGGCTTTATATACAGGGTTTGATTCAATAGAAAATACTATCTTAGACATACTGTATCAAGGGTGACCACTATAGACAGGTGGCCACTGTATAGAGGTGATCCTTATAACAGGTTTTATTGTACAAACATATATAATTGAAAAAAAAATGTAGCTGAAACATTGTTAAAAATAAAAATTTACTATTGCTGCTGACGTTTGTGATGAAACATATATAATACGTTGATAATATAGTTACCTTTGCAAAGTTATCATCGTCATTACCAAGACCAAGTAATAATGTTTTACAACAAATTTGTCGATGAATCTATCCAAATAATAATAAAATATAATGACACTGATCGCATAAAATAAATAGGTATGTATGCTAATGTAAATAAACTTCATGAGATCATGTTCTGTTAACGAGAATCAGAAACATGATAAACAATTCATGGACTGTTCAACTGTTTGTAAAAATTTCATGAACAGTTCACGAACTTCATGAAAAAATTAATTAAATGTTCGGAATGATGAACAACGCATTATATTGGATCTTTTTGGATTGGATTAATAATTTTACCACAGGGTGGTTGGCTGGTTAGTTGGTGTTTTTGGAGCGTATGTGAGTTTAATGGCCGGATGCCCATCCTTCCTGCCCATGTTAATCAATCACCGCGCTCCTGGTAGGGATTGAGCTCAAACCCTAACCAAAACACTGAGACCCAATTTTAAACAGTTGACAGAGGCCTACAGCTTATAAATGATCGTTTTCAAACTTACAATACTACAGTAACAATCATAAAATAATATACAGTAGAGTCAATCACGCAAATTTTAAAACAAAATTAGAAGCCAATGTTTATATTGGCAACATTTAAATGCTTCTCAAGGAACCTTTTGAAACGTGTCTGCCTGGAGACCTCCTTCACTGTAGACGGTAGCCGCTTCATGAACCCTTGATAAACTTCAGATTATTTCAACTTACAGGCAATGAACTTAACACATGTGTTCCAATAGTTGAAATGCAATCACAGATGGCTCCTTTGACTTTAGGTGGACACAAAATCTGTTCATCTTGAGGGAGATTCAGTAGTTGTCCGTTCAACACATCTTGCCAATGAGATAACGCCTGTAAAGGAAAACAGTATGACATAGATACAGAGTCTGACAAAGGTTTAGCCTTTATGATCTCTGCGAAAAAACAGTTCATGAATCACAAGTTCATGAACTGTTCATATTCATAAACTTTTCATGGCATTTTATGAACTGTTCAAAGAAAGTTTGTGAATAAGCTAAGCATGAACAGTTCTCAAAAAAGTTCATGAAAATTGTGCCATTTAACGTTTGTGGACCGTTTTATAAACTCACAAACTGTTGGGGTTGTTTGAATAAAACTGTTTTTCTCATAGGTTTTTATAGATAAGAAAACTATCAATTTCTTCTTGGTTGGTTCTTTCTTATATCTACCATTTCAGGATAACTCCCTTTAGTATGCAGATGACAAATTAAATGCATGATGGCGTTGAAGAGATAACGATATTGAAAGCCAGACGTTTAAAAGTTTTAAATTAAGAGATACCTCTGTTAGGTATTCAGTTGATTCACTGCAGAGACCATCATAAAGGCGGCCAAATTCTTCAAATAACTAAAACAGAAAAACAGAAACATATGTTTCATAGATAATTCCAAGATATACATATTTGTCATCCATGCAAGATATTTTGATAAACTAAATTAAATATTTGATGCACACGTGTACATAAAAGTGCTCTATCTTAAAATATAAAAGAGAGTTTCATTTCTTAATCAAATGTTCTGTAAATAGCATCATCATAATTCAGAACCGCTGATTTCTAAACCAGGTTATAACAGAGGTTTTGTTACTCTTTTCAGTTCATCTTTTTTGTAGCGAAACAAATCAAATCTTTTCCATTGCTTTCTTTTGTGATTCCAAGTCACAAATTACCAAAAGAAGGGGTTGTACCCTACTCAATCACAATCGCCACGGCTATGCATCCTTGACGTCGAGTGTGTCATCATTTACAGTAGAATGTGAGATAATTTTCAACCTCTGCAGATCACAAAGCGATGCAGGTAGTCCATCGCTAGTGTTAGATAAAACAAAGCATAACATAGGATAAGAATGAGACAAAAGCCTTTCCCGTTACGCATTTATTGCGATCTTCAGCAGACGGTGTTCAGACTTCTGAAATGGCAATTAAAAATACACAAAAACGTGTGACGTGTGACATGTAGTTCAATGGATTTTAGATATCCAATCTTTATGTTTTGACTCTCAGAGATGTCGATAGTGTTATCGCAGGATTAACCAATATTAGCCATTAAACTCCAAGTTCAAATTTTAATTTTCTTGCATTGAAGGCATAAAATTGACCATTGACCATTGCCTTTACTTTATTTATTATTTATCAAAATTGACCAATTCTATGCCTTCAAGCTCAGGCCGCACAATAAATTGAATAAAAAATTAGAATAGAAATATATGTGTACATTACACTAACCTTGATGCCAAAAAATGCGACACTTGGATGCTCCCAACAGAAACATTTATCGTACAACAGTTGTACAATGTTGGTGTGGCATTTTCTAGAAAATATTGCAAACGAATATTAGTACTTGGATTATTATATAAATATAATGTTGAGTGAAACAGAGCATTATAGAATAAGAGACAAAGATGAGGCAAAAGCCCTTTTCCGTATGTTGGATTGGAGTTGATGCAGAGAATGAAAGGATATCTGGTTGCGCATTTACAAACTAATTGCTCACATGTTTTACTGAGCGACCAATAGCATGCATGACTGGGTGCAAGGTGTTTATTAAAACACAATAAGACTTCAATCACCTTATTAAATTTGGATAATGCTTTGTAACAACGCCAAGTACTTGCAAACATTCAACCACAGTACGTTGGATATCCTGATCACTGTCATCTACAAAGAGGAAAAAAGTAAGCTTCATTCAAAGTAAGACATCCCGAATCACCACATCTTCTACATCAGATTCCAACTCGAAGGCTATATACAGACTCCTGCGAAAAACTCCAACAAGATCATGAAATTAACAAACATTACAAGTTCATGAATATAGTAATTTATTAAATGATTCTTGTGAGAAGAAATAATTTATTGCAAATGAAATAAAATAGCTTTCCAATTATCATGATATTTAATATGATGAGATATGTTGGCTGCAGGTTAATATATTCCTCCCACACAGGGTTTGTAGTATATTTCTATGAACACTTTTATGTGGATTTTAAGTTGCCCGGAGAAGTTGCCGCTTTAGATCTGTGGCGCTAGGTTTTTTACCTGTTAAGGAACAGCTTGTTTTCCTGGATTGAATAAAATGGCCAACTAATACAGTCAAACCTGTTATAACGGTCACCTCTATACAGCAGCCACCTGTCTATATTGGTCACTCTTGCAGTGTCTAAAATAGTATTTTCTATTGAATCAAACCTTTATATAAAGACCACCTGTCTATAATGGTCAATTTATCTACCTCTCGTAGCTGGCTGTTATAGTCAAAGGTTTTTACTGTATAGCCAAAACGTTGTTCTGAATAAGATTTACCGCTGCCATTTTGCTGTTAAATGATTAAAATATTTTAATTAATATAAAATGTTCAGATAAACATTAATTAATTAATTACCAGGTACAGCAGTGTGTATCCAATGGCAACAGAACATGACAATCCACGTTGATGAATCAATATCTTTGCATTGACGACATGATATCACATCTGATATTGATTTAGGACAATTAGAAATATCAAGTTGGTTCAAAATTGTTTCGTTATCACGTCGAACTGACATAATTGCTGCCAGACATGTCAATGATGATACCAGAACATTTGTATCTAGAAATCATAACAATCAATTATAAGTTAAAACTATCACAACTGAGCTCCACAGATCTAAAACAGCAGATTTCTCTAAGTAATTTGAAATTCACATAATACAGTATATACGTTCCATGTTGTCGTTTTAAATCTGTGACAAACATTTTGATATATAGCGGGGCCTAATATCCCCTGCATTCAACCCCTTAAAAAATTCTGTTAATGCGAATTGTATATATTGATTTACCTTTAGTGACACGTTTGTCATTGTTTGTATATATTTTTATTACTAAACGGAACTAATATTGATCAAGTAAAATAGATGAACTGTGTGTGTTTTATGTTTTAAAATCAGTCGTGATTTCATTGATTGAGAGAAGAATTGAGTTTATGAGTTTAACCATTTGAAGTAAATTATACGTATCATTCATACTTGTATTTAGAAAATTATTAATTATTAAAGATAGACAAAGATAGCACCCAACGCTACACCAAAGGTATTTGAATGTAAACAACTCAATTAATTAATTACTATTATGTTAGATTTATCATATAATAATTTTTATTGTTGTTTATTAACTATTAGAAAAACGGTAAAAAAGATATCAAAACTACAAGAGTTTGTTCTTTTCTCGTGTTATCTCGGTGTTAAAATAAATTTCAATGTAATCTGTATTTAGCGATTACAAATTCCATGAGCTGTTATTACCTTTAGAGTTTAGAAACTTTCCAAGCTTTGGAATGAACTGTATAAGAACATTTTGATCTAGTTTATTGTATGGTGAATTAAGAACAACCAGCATGAGACACTAAATTGAAAAGAGAAATTAATACATATAATTATCAGTCGTGTACAGGGCTTTTCGCCATTGAGAATTTTTTGATGTTGAATTTTTGTCAGCAATCTGGAGTCAGAATTACAGGATTTCCACTTCAGTTGGTCCATGGTTCAGTTCCTTTCCTGACGTGCCAAGGAGTCTCTTGTTTCATAAAGCAAGTTACATAATATAGAAGCTCTTGAATAAGTAGCATTGTCGTTATCTTTTGAGCCATAGATTGTTGGCAGATCATTTTAAATTGAAAAAGAAACATATTTTATGACGATTTTGATATGTTTGTAAGTGAGACTTGTGTCCTTTGCTCATTCTGTTGTTTTCCGAAAACAAAGGAAACGCATCAAACCATGCGAGATGACGTAAAATATTTTGAAGTTGTTTAGGGGGTCGTCTTCATTTCAAATTGTTTTTGAAAATGGTGCATATGAATAACTTTGCAATTTGGCCTTGAGGATGGTCATCAGTTAAAGCTCTACAGCTATCGAAAATTTAACTGGAAATGATGTTGTTGGTTTTTTGCCTCAACCAACTGGTTCTGCCGTTCAGGCAATTAAGTTGACAATCTACGAAAGGCTGCAAACTTTCTCAGAGTCGAGTTTTCGTAGTGGTGTTGATGAGAGTCATAATTTTATTCCTGTTGTCAGATTCTGTGATAGTTTGATCATAAATCTATCAATTATTATATAAAATAGGTATCATATTGATTCTATTGAAGATAGATATTTTTAATCGATAATTCAACGCCATGTGAACGGTACCTGACTATTTGATTTTTCAAAGACATTAACATTTATGAAAATAATGAGATCAGACAAGCTGACGTTGGACAGAATCTCAGCAAAAGACACAAGTCCCGCTTACCAACTATCAAAATTCAGCAAATCAAAGTGAGCGGGACTTGGAGCCAGTCAATAAAAATTCCTAATTCTGACTTTATATTCTGAGAATTGCTTAATTAAGATCTGTGAACTTTAAGTGAGGGAAATAATTGATAGTCATTGACACGATTTTAATAAAATGTCTTAACCTTAACTGACCACAATTGTACAATATATTCAAATACCATACATCTCTTCTTATAGTTGTATCTTACTCGCACAACTTTCTCAACACCAGCATCAGCAACTTCACGAGACAATGCTTCCATTAATGTTAAATTCAGCCTACTAACAGATTCATTGAGTTGAGCAGAAAATGCTGTAAACGGATGCGCATCACGCGATAAACTGTAAAATAATATGAGATATAACAATTTGTAATTCTAACGACAGAGTATTATAAGTTCTAAATATCATATAAAAAATCCATGAACATGATTAGATGGACCCCTTGTAATTCAAGATCCATGAGAATAGTTCACTTTTAAATGGTTGAATTTTTAACATTTGTGTACAAATCATTAAACAGTCTTACATCTACTTACACCAGGGCTATCCGCTGCAAAAAACTTTCATGAGTTCATGAACGTGAAATTGCCCAAAAGTTCATGAACTGTTCATGAACAGTTCATGAATTGTTCATCATGAACTTTTGGGCAATTTCATGTTCATGAACCAGTTCATGAACCGCTTCATGAAGTGTTCATGAACTCTTTGTGACTGTTCATGAACTGTTCAAGAAAAAAATGTTCATGAACTGTTCATGAAGTTCATGTATTGTTCATGAAGTTCATGTATTGTTCATGAAGTTCATGTATTGTTCATGAAGTTCATGAACTGTTCATGAACTCATGGATGTTTTTCGCAGGGGAATTGTTCCATTATATCAAAGAAAAATATCACAAACATGGAAGAGTCACAAGATCAGTTACTGATCATTCTCTAAAATTGTGTCAACACTGAATTTCTATTTATTAGAACCAACTCTATGGAACATTCTATCGTCGTCTGAATTGAGAAATACATTTCATTTTCACTATAGGATTACCATACACTTGCCGTGTTTGTAATCATATTTACTACATAGAGAACGTTCATGAACTCCTGTATTTCCTCACAGGGGAAATTGTTCACAAACTGCTTGTGACTGTTCATAATATTTGTTAACTATTACGAGCAGGGGATGTTACCTCATGACAGCAGCATCAAGAAATGGTCGCGATCCATCAACAAGTTCCATTATGCAAACCAATGCATGTTGCCGTACCTAACAAGAATATTCAAGATCAAGAAAATTATTGATTGTTGTTAACAAAGTCAAACCCTACAAAAAACTTTAGTTTACTGATAATTCATAGTTTTGTATTATAACAGTCATTATAAACAATATTATGAAAAGAAAAATCAAAGCTTTTACACTAGCATTTAAAACAGAAAAAGCATTTTTAAGAGAGGTAGGTATTTTAGGCCTCAAAATGTAGAACATGCCTAATTGTAAATATCATAAAGATTCCTACAGTAAAAATAAATACAACATATATTTATTGCAAGAGAAAAGCCTTGATATTTCAAACTGATTTCAAAGTATATCTATTTAAAATTTCATAACACAATCAGACATGAAAGTACAAATGTTGAAAACAGACTGAAGAAGAGATATTTTTCAGAGTTTATAAAGTCAAAAAAAGACTGAACAATTTCATCTCACTACTGACACCAAAACCATATAAAAACCATTTGTAAAATTTCATTGCATTTTCATTTCATTTTCACATTTTAATATCGTGAATAAAAGGATGTTTTCATGGTTTTCAAACTACTTTTTCATGATGTTTTCACAACACAATCCAACCATGGCCTTTTTATGGTTTTGGTGTTGGTAATGTGTCTGAATATTGAGCATTTAATTCAATTTATCTTAAATTACCTTGAAATTTGGATCATCAATGACAACTTGTAGCAATGAAATATCATTGGGTGATGTATTTTCAGGCAAAAGTGGTAGCCAACACGAGAATTTGCTCTTCCGTTCACAGCGCTACAAAACAGAGCATGTATCATTATTCATCAAAAACAACAACAAATGTATCTGTTTAATAGCTTAGTATTTAAGCGGTTACCCTTTTTATATTGCACATGCTCAGTAAGTTTGTTAGGGATTGTACGTTAATAAATTAATTTGACATCATGAATAGGATAATATTGGCAGTTTAATAAATGTGATGTCAATGAGTTTAATTCCTCTGAGATCTTTGTCATGTAATATGCTGTATTGGTATCCAGAAATATAAAAATGAGGATTTCAAAACAGCTGGCTTTGTATCAAGCAAACTGTACGTTTAACTAGAAGTCAAAGCAGAAAATAATGCAGCACAGGAAATAGGGAGACAATGATGTATGGAAGCAATTGATTGTTAAATCATTTTATGTGGCAGAGAATTCAGATTTTGACAGGTTATTAGAAGAATTTAACACTACAGACAGAAGAAAGATTTCTTCTTTTATAAAAGAGTTAAAACATAGCTGTTGTGCTTGGATTGTCTTGTCAAATTTTGTGTATCATCATCATCATCATCATCATCATCATCATATCATCATCATCATCATCATATCATCATCATCATTTATTCAGAACCTTTAAGTTATACATGACTTTTCTTCAAAGCACTGATACAGTTATAAGTTATAAGGCAATTCTACGAAGCTAAACTGAGTTTTCGTCTAGAGACAAAGAGTAAGTAAGTTCAAATTACTGATTTTTAACCGCACAGCTGCTTATACCAAGAAGTAGGCTATGTCCGCGCTAACCTTGAGTAGTCCTTGCATACAACGCAGCGAATTTTGACGAACACGGGCCGATACATTCCTGAAAAGAAGAGTGAAGAGAGCATAGCATAATTAGAGGCTATTAGTAAAAAGGTGGACATTGTCTAGGTCCACCAGAGTGCTATTAAGCAATTTCAGCACAGTTTCCTATGAGCTATTGATATTTGACGTATAAGAGCCACATAAGGAGAAAACATGAGGCATCACAAAATCATAAGCCGTCTTGGCTAATGATTTTCGTCTCTGTAAATGATCTAAATGTTGCTTCTGGAACGAAATTGATTTTTGTTGTTGTTGTTGTTGAAAATTTCAACAACTACTTTGGAAGCTGATTACTTTGAAACTCCCAAACTTCAGTCCAGATAACGTTATTTGTAAAATGCTTGAGCAGAATGTTTAAACAGAGTAGGCTACCATCATTAGAAATAAAAATTTTACCGTAGTTTTTCAATGTGTCCCATTTCATTGTCAGATAATTCAGATTCTGAACTTTGATGAGTACAATTGTCATTCATTGTGTATCTGTCAGCATCTCCGCGCAGCGAAAATGTAATTTGGTTATCATGGAAACTGTCATTATCTTTGTGAGATTCTTTTGGCATTGATGCCTTTTTGCTTCTCTTCTTATTCACCATTTTCTTGGGTAAAACTGCACGCTCTTTTCGCGAAATAGGTTGTAATGTCGCTGCAGAATCTACAAAGAAGTAAAAATTGTTTTATATTGAGTTATTTTCCCTCCTGTAAAAGAATTCCATGATTCAATAAACAGTAGGCTACATGAATGCTTGTTCAGCATCTACGTCGCATTATCATTGCTTATTTTTTACTGTATTTGATCCACATATACTCAGTCTAGATGTGGAGACTGTTGTGTCTAGTTATCTGGTAGGTTAATGTATGCAATCCCTCAGAATTCATCCTATAGAGCAGTTCCTGTCTATAATGGTCACTTTGTAATGTTATAATTGTTAATTAACCTCTATATAAGAGTCACCTGTCTTTAGTAGCCAATATTCTTTAATCTCATAACTGGCTGACATACACTGTTTCAAGGTTATTTTTGCAGTGTTCAATGCTTTTGGCTATTGACTATCTTTTGGGCATGAAAATTTCTATTTCGAGAATTCCAATGGGAAAATTGACGAAATCCGCCAAATGTCTGAAAATTTTCATGTCTAATCTTTCGATTACGATATCTTCTAATACTGATAACTGCTACACCGCTCAATACCCTCAGTTTACACTAGCCATCCTGTGTATCAACGCCCATCATGTTTTAACACGTAAGAGTTTTAGCAGAATATGAAGACTTCTTCAAATGGAGGGCAGAATAAATAACATTTAAATACCTTGATTAACCTTTGGAATGTTTTTCTTCAATTTTTCTAGCTTTAATGACATATCTGGCAATCCACAGATTAAAAATATCTTCAATAAACATAAAAAAATACAATGTTTTCAACTAGGTCATAGAATTTAATCATTTGCTTGTTGCTTGGTTAGTGGGAGATCCTCAAAAGCAAATGTATCAGATAGTGAGCCAATTTGTGAATCTGTGAGAAAATTAGTGACCGTCAGAACAAGCAATGGCACACCGATAAATAGTGGTAGCCTAACTATCAGATACAAATCTGTTATAACTGATGGTAGGTATAGGGGACCAATTCCTGAAAGTTCACAAACAGTTCATGAAATGTTCATGAAGTCTGACTTTTTCATGAAAATTTGAGGCAATTTCATGTTCATGAGTTTGTGAAATGTTTCACAGACAGGGTCCGACAAAAGGTCCAGCCTTCTGGAATCCTATAAGCATTTCAAGATTTTCTTCTGAATTTATTTTGTTGAAGTTTGACTAATAAGTTACAAAAATATCAATTAATTACAAAAATATCAATTTTCTTCTGAATTTGGTAGAAACCTTCTTGAATCTAGGATTGCAGGATTCCCATTTTTGTCGAACCCTGTTCACAGTGAATAATTTACATTTTAAACATATATATCTATATATTCAAATTGATTAAAGCAAACCTTTAGAATTGCAATGACGTATGTTGGCTCTAATAAATCATCATTTTGTTTCATATGATTGAGAATAGTCAGCAGGTATTTGAGAGCATGAACTTCAAGCTGAAATAAAAACCAAATTATTAAACCTAAATTCAGTTATTTAGTCTAAATATATTTCGATTACTGATGTTTTCTATTTTAAATCAGATTCAATTTCAATTCCCATTTATTTTTCCCATTTGCAGTGCTGTTAGCAATCTTATCAAAGTGAAATTTATCCAAGTTAATGGTCTGTTTTTAAGAAGTTTTTGCAAATCAAATATCACAAATATTTTAAGGGCCAAGAGACAATTTTTGATGAAATCTTCAAACAGAGTTAGGCTATCTAATATCCTTGATGCATGGTCCAATTCACTGTATTCACAGATCATCAATTATTCATCATTCCTATTAATTTACAACTTCATAAGAGCAGTTTGATATAGTATTGCAAATTGCAAATCGCCGCCATTCTAGATTCGAGAAAATATTTTTTCTTCCGGAATTCTATTTTCGATTCCTAAAAGTTTTCATGTGATTATTAAATCATGGAAATAGTGTTTTTCACAGCTTTTATTTCAATGGTTATGGTTCATTAATCGTCATAAAATATGATAAAAATTATACCGTTAACTTTTTAATTTCCAAAGAGAAAGCAATTTATTTTTCTTCTGTTTATAAAACTTGAAAACAATTATTTCTCTGCAAGATTCTGAATATGAGCTAGCCTTCTGGAACTCTCAGTCCTGGAATCCCCCATTTTACCAAACCATGCTGCCATTGCAACTAAGTATGGGCCAGATGACATTTAAGGCCATCTTCAGGGATGAGGGATTTTGTATACTCCTCAACCGCAGCATAACATTTTTCACTAAAACGTTAGGGAGCCGATGCTATTAGCTACCAATACTAATCTACTATGATACAAATCAATAACGTTCTCTGCCAGTAGGGTCTTGGGTTCAACCCCTGTCAGGAGCATTATTGGTTGTGTCAGGAAAGGCAGTAAGGAGTCCTGCAGTGATGCAGTTTGTGGATAATTTGACAAATTCAACAACAAAAAAGAAACGAAAAAAACAATCAATGCTCACTTTGTACAGTTCAATTGTGTCTTGATGCTTATCAACAAGTGATATGAAATATTTAAGAATGGCATGACAACTAAGTTTGAGATCATCCTTGGTAAATTCAGTTTGTTCTTGCAATCTGAATAAAAAATTCAAAAACTAAAAAAACAAGCGCAAGATAAATACCAAATTAAAACCCTGAAAATTAAGCGATACACAGGACTAGTGAATTATACCAAACTGTTATGTTGCCTTACAAATGATATAAACTTATTGATGTACTTTAATAGTGATCATACAAATGATCAACACAAAATAAGGAACAAATCAAACATCTTTTAGGATGATGTCATTTCTTAAACACACAGACTTACAATACTTATACCAAAGATACCAACTTATCTGCTCCATATTTCTATGGCTGGTGTACAATGTACACAGTGTTTCATTGCAACATTTGTAATTACTGTACCTTGGAAATATGATTATGAGACCTTGAAGTAATAGACTTTGAGTAGATGCTTCTGTTGTACCGTTGATTACATCCCAAAAGATATTCTCCATATCAAATAAACACGTCTAGAAACATTAAAAGTATGCTATTCAATACTAAGCAACTGGTGCCCAGTTTCCTATGAGCTATAGTTTTATGGCGCACAAGATAGCATACAAGGAGAAAACGAGAAGGCATCATAAAATCACAACGCATTGCAGCAAATGATTTTCCTCTTTCAGTTTTCTCTCGAGTTAACACTGTATATAAAGACCACCTGCAGATAATGGTCAATTTATTTTCATCTTATAGCTTGCTGTTACAGGTTTCACAGTAGCCTACAAACATATTCAATGAATAGGGTAAAGTACCATCCAATATTCGGCATAAATTTCAGATTAAACATATTCAAATTAAGTTATATTGAAACCTTCAGATAGTTAGTGCCTGATCTAATCCGATACAAACCTTTTGTATAGAATCAGAACCTACGCATTTTGATTACACATTCTTTGCTTACCGATAATTGAGAAATGGTGCATTCTAATATTGATATCAGTACTTTGATAATATCAATGTGAGCATCTCTAGGTGGCAGAGGTTGTTTGATGGTATTACACATAAACATCACTAAGTGATCAGCTGTTGATTCATCAAGTATGATCTACACAAAATAAAATAGCAATGCATGATTCCATTGTAGGCCTAATCTACCATAAGCTCAGAGTATCTATCTATCTATCTATTTATAAAATTATCTTATTTGTTTTGTTTAATTTCTTGTTTATCATCAACCAGGTGAAATAGACTTTTTATCTGGGAGTACGTAAACTAGACAAACCCACAATAGTGCTCCTGTCAGAGATTAAACCGAAGACTTTGTGGGTGTATAATAGGTGACCCCCCTGCATCAATTTGCAACTATAGATGGTTGAGATTTGATAGATAAAATTCATTCGGAGTGAAGACAATAAAAGCATCATGAATTGATCATGCAGATAGCCTGTAATCAGTTGACCACAAACAAATTTGATTTATTTCTCTCAGATTTATGATGGAAAGTAAACAAGAACGGATCAACTTTTGGTTCATCATCATCATCATCATCATCATCATCATCATCATTTGATTGTCCACATGATATGAATATAAGTACAGTATGTCCATGCCTACCCCTCTGAAAACAGTTCAAGAGTTCATGAACAGTTCATGAACAGTTCAGGATAATTGGAGCCATTTAACGTTCATGAACTGTTCATGAGCTCCTGAACTGTTTTTCGCAGGCATTAGCTTGTAGCTTCCGGATAAATTAAAAAAGCTTTAGCAGCTTTTTGTGTTAAATTAAATCACCAAATATATTACTGTTTCAATATCCATGCATTATATTCAAATTAATCCAATTTAAGGAAATATTTCAGAGTTCTGTGACTGAAAGTTCCAAATATATAACAAATATCTCACCTTTCCATTAACGATAATGTACGAAACTGCTTGAGAGAATTTACTTTTCATCAATAAACTTGTATCTTGTAGATGAGTGCATCCAAGATTGATGAAAGTCATAATCTCCTAAATAAATAAGTTTTCAATTTCACATTAAGATTGAATTCAATTACATGTTGATTAATTTTAGAAGAGATTCAAGAAAATAACATTAAACATTGTGGACAAGGGTCAACGATCACATTTTAAGTGTAGGCTTACCTCTGTCAAAATAGCGTAGTCTTTCTTCCAATTTGAATGAGCCAATGAAATGATCTCATCAAGAAGAGTATTGGTATTAATTAGCATTCTTTCGTCGTCATTTTGTTTAATTTCCAAATGGGAAAAACGTCTCAAAAGGTCCTTGAGCGAAGACATTCTCAAAGGAAACACTTTACATTCGATATATGTCTAAAAATAGAAGAAAAGTACATCTGCTATGTCAGTATTTACAAATTGGTTTAAATTGCAAGGATCACTCTAACAGGGGAGGATGGATGATTGCAAGGATCACTCTAACAGCGGAGGATGGATGGAGGGATCTGATGGCATGCAATTCTTGAATCATGAGGCAATTTTCAAAATTCACATAATTCATGCATATCAAAATCGACTCTAATTCTTGTCCGTACAATGCAATTGATTTCTTTTGCATAGTTCCCAATTTTCCACAGCAAAATTGATGTTACACTATTTATCATCTTGTACGCCACATGGTTGAAAAACGATACAAAAATTCCTGTGTTAATGACGTCAAATTTCTGCTTCAGACCCAATCCTCTTTACATCTGCCTAGATCTGAGTGCGTTGCCCAGTTTGCAGAGTAAGGCAGAGCCAGGGTATCACAAAAGTTTTGACCTTCAGGGAACTGTGTTGTTCGATTGTAAACCTTCTGGGATTGAATTTATAGTGCTTCATAGCTTTAAAGAATTAATCTCAAAATTTCCAAAATTTGACTTGCTTTGAAGCAAGATGCATGGATTTCAAACATAAAAAATATGAAATCCAAAAATAATAATCATGATAAAATTGTAAACCTTCTGATTTTGTGTTGGCCTTCCAGAAACCAGGTTCCCAGGATCCCGCACTCTGTGACAGCCTGGGCAGAGCCACCCCTGAAATAACACTTTCAGCATCTCGAGCCGCCCGCAAAAATTTATTTCAGAACCTTAGGCCTACTACTAAGTACTATTTATCTATAGAATAGTTTTTCCGCCCGCAGAGAAAGGCAAAGATTCGTCAAAGCAGCCCTGCCCACAGGTGAATATTTTGTGGCTACCCCCCGAGATTTTGTTAAAAAGCGCCCCCCTCTGCAAATCGGGGGGATGCAATATCAAAACAATTGTATTCTCATCTGGTTGCAAAACGAAAGGTCTATCCCAGTTTGCAGAGAAGATTACTTTTCTACAAGATCTTGGGGGCGGTCACAAAATATTCACACATGGGCACAGGCGCGCCCTTTAACAAACTTTTGCCTTCAGCAGTAGACTGGTCCAAAAAACATGAAAGTTTGAAATGTTATTGGGCCCATCGATTTTCTTGTTCAGAATGCTTTGAAAATAAGTTGTGCACAAATTTTTATTGTAATTTGACATTGGGAAATGGGGTCCCAAGGCCCCCTAAATTAATATGTAAAGTTAATGGGGAAAACGCTGGTATTTTTCAAACGCAAATACGTCATCTTGGTGAAAACATATTCTAAAATTTGCTTACATGGCTGTGGAGGTAATGGTCTGAATAATCTGAATTTATTAATTTAAATGTTTGAATCTTTATCCCTTGCTTTAAAACTATGGGGTTGAATACGATGCATAAAAAAATGTGGCTTCTGCTGTGAAAAAGGATTAATCTACAAGTGTCTGCTGTCAATCTGTCAATCTAAAAATATTTCCGTGAAAGGTGTCGCTGCCATTGATATCGTAGTTGGAAGAAAGTTTGTAATTCGAGAAGATCATTCTGTTGAACGGTGACTGTTTTATAGATTCAGATCATATTGATGTTGCTATTGAAATATTCATTATTGTTACGGTCGCTTTTATTTAGATAAAAAAACATTGAATAGAGTTTAAATAAAGTTTCGAATAAAACGTTGGAAATCGAACAAAGATATTGTATATATTCGAATGCCGATTCCTACTTATATTCATATTCATCGATTTATATTCGAGTTCAATATTCGAGTTTATAAAACATCTAATAAATTTTAGGCCACGGAGAACGGTGAAGCACGAGCGATTAACTGTTCGAAACTTCAAATAATGATAAAGTTCAGTAATCGATGAAGAATTTTACGAATACATTTTCTGAAGGCACATGTGAGCGGTTAAATGTCCAAGCATGAATTTATGAAGACATCGAGTTAATCTTTGGCACGTAGCAAGGGATATAGCTCTTTAAAAGTTTTTAAACATTTTGAGATTCAAGTAATTACCTTCGTAAATCAAGTTGAACAATGACTTTGTTTCCGAAGTTTTATTTTCCAAATGGCAGCGTAGTCTTGTTATAAATTTAACTGAGTTAAACAAAATGAACAGTTTTCTGAGTACTATTTCTCCTATCTGAGTAAAGCGGCCGTAGCAAGCATGAACATTTTGATAACAAGTTAACAACATATTGTGTCTATAAAACCATAGTCACCGTTCAACAGAATGACCTTCTCGAGTTACAAACTTCCTTCAAACTACGATATCAACGGCGGCAACACCTTTCACGGAAATATTTTTAGATTGAAAGATTGACAGCAGACACTTGTAGATTAATCTTTTTCACAACGGAAGCCACATTTTTTTATGCATCATATTCAACCCCATAGTTTTAAGGCAATGATAAAGATTCAAACATTTAAATTAATAAATTCAGATTATTCAGATCATTACCTCCACGGCCATGTAAGCAAAATTTAGAATATGTTTCACAAAGATGACGTATTCGCGCTTGAAAATATCAGCGTTTTCCCCATTAACTTTACGTATTAATTTAGAAGGGCCTTGGGACCCCATTTCCCAATGTCAAATTACAATAAAATTTGTGCACAACTTATTTTCAAAGCATTCTGAACAAGAAAATCGATGGGCCCGATAACATTTCAAACTTTCATGTTTTTTGGACCAGTCTATTCAGCAGCGGGCGGTAAAACAATATTCTATAGACAAAAAAATAGTAGTAAAAGGATTCATCCTAGAAAACATTTTAGGCTTGAGATGCTTGAAATATTATCTCGAGGCGGCTTAGCCCTTGACTGAATTGTTGCGCGGATGATATTTTGTATGTTAAAGAAGGTTTAGTACCAATTCAAGAAAAATGCGCTGGGAATATATTCCATATGAGCCAATAAGCTTAGCCATACTCTGCAGATTGCTTCTTTGGCTCAAAATTCAAGTCGTACCCACCGGGGGCTGGGGACGGTCATATCTGATTGCACTAAATGATTGTAGCGACATTGACCTGATTATAGGCATAATGATAAACACAGAGGCCAATCAAATTTTAACTGTTTTTCTAATATGCGAAGTGACAAGACAATCATCCCGTAGAGAAATGCGGTACGACCGTACGACGTACGTCCGTACCGTACGTGCATATCAAAAGACAAAACGTTCAACATGGTTGGTATTCCAGTAATAAATCCTTAGAAACATAGAATTCCTTGAGCCGATCAAAACAAGATCGTTATGTTTTGTTCCTTAGAAAGGGAAATTATTATAACCGCAGCGAAATACTTAATCTTAAACTTCTACTCAAAACAAACCTTCTCTTCAAAATCAAAACTCCTCCAAGGCAGACATTTTGTGGGACAACAAATGGCAATATGAGGCTATTTGAAATGGAGGTTTTACAGAGCATGCGTAGGAACGTTTCACGTCCACGAGAGAAGGAATGGCAATGTGGCTGCCACCGCTAAAAATTTTCAATTTTTAAAGTTTGGTATTTAGAACACCATAATGTCTCGATTTTTTAAGGCAGGTAGTTCAGATAGTGAATCAGAATCAAGTGATGATGAAGATATTCAACGTAACCAAAAGCAAAGTGCTCCAGTTACAAGGTAAGGGCTGTAAAAAAGAATTTTAAATCTCAGTCGAGTCATCCTTTCTCTCAGTCAAGTTTTTTTTCAAGTTCTCATCGATGTTATATTAGCATTTATGTTTCAAAGTTGTTTGGAATCTTTTGTGAGAAGTGTGTATTAAATTTAAAAGTTAATTGAACTGAGATTACACACATTTTTACAAATGTTCTAAAGTAAACATTGGGTAGGAGAGGGATGAGTAAAATATTTTATCCTGAGTTTCTAGCCTAGCCTTTCAAAGTTGTTTGGACATCGAAACTTGAAATAAAAAGCTACTAGATAAAGCTATAGACAAACCAATCTCTACGAAGCTATTTGAGACCTTCCAGTTTAAAAGACAATTACGGTGCTGACCATTAGGCCTTCTCTGCCTACTTAAATATTATTTGACTGTCAGGAGTAGCCTAACTCTTTATTATCATCATCATCACCATCATTTATTCAGAAAACCTGATAAGCTTTTTACAGGAGCTTTGGATCATAATGAAACTGAAAAGAATCAAAATAACCTGTAGTTATCATATAACTATCTACTTGATATTGCATTCAGTAGACCTTTGATAGCAAACTCAATGCTTTACAAAGGGGGAAAGTTAATGCAAAAAGTAAAGTCTAAATAGTTCATCTTGTCACCCCATGCAAATGATTGATGCGGGAGATTGATGAGACTGTTCAACAAACACTTCCTTTTCTGTCAGTAAATACGAGGTTGTAGACCTATTGATGGATGGAGGTTACTGGTTGTTAGATTACGCTCAAACACATTTTCACTTGGCTGAAAATGTTGAAAGAGAATGTTGAAGTTTTTAAACAACAATTTTACCAATGTCCAATGTGGGTAGCTGCATTGTGCCAAAATTGATGATATACTACAAACACGTCAATCAAATGGAAACGAACAATAATAAACCTTATTAACTTTATATTTCATTTCTTTTCTATAGAGCGGCATATGCTTTCAGTGATGACGAAGATGATACCAAACGTATAGTCAAAAGTCAAAAAGATAAACGGTGAGTAGAATAGATAATTTCAACTGTAAAATTTGCAGGAGTTTAGTATCTACTGTTCGACATGTTGAAATACAAACAGCAGACAAAATATATTAAATATCACTTCACCATCCAATAAACTATTTTTCCTTCCAAACTTTTTTGGGTGATTTCATCATGTAAACATTTTCACTCTTTTTATATTACGGTTATGGTCATGGAAATTGGACTAAACCCTTTATCTCAAATCCTCAACATCACAATAATTGGGCCTAGGTGATAATTTACTGGAAAGTTAGCAGCAAAACAATAGCTAGCTGAACAATAGCAGACCTGACACAACCAACCAGGCTCCAGTTATACCGCTAAGTCAGAAACTTCTAGTTAACAGCTTTTTCCTCTCTCTATTTTACAATTATACAAATTTCCTACTTTTCTCAACCAACCAAGGGATGGAATGTTCAGATGATAGTCCTATCATTGATGTTGCCAATTGGCACAACATTCCTAAATCCCTAACTAGACCATACATATTGTAATATCAAATTAATTATTTGATGTTTTAATTATTTTACCGTAGATATGAAGCTTTACAGCAATGTATCAAACAAATGAAAAATAGTATGAAAATTAAAGATAATTCCAAAGTGTTAACAGGTAAGATTCAATATTTCCTCAACTTTGTTTTGATTGTTTGAAAATGTGTACGCAATCAACAAAATGTAACTAACTTAATTTACTATTTTTGTAGAATTTGAAAACCTTGTCAAAATATATACAAAATCAAAAACCGTTGTAGAAAAGGAAGGTATCCCAGGATTTTTCGTGAAGACATTGGCAAATCTCGAAGATTACGTCAAAGAGGTTTGTAATATCATTTGATCATATCAGCATCATCATCATCATAAATTACTGAGAAATCCTTTGTTAAACTATCACAATGTTAACTTATTTATAAATGAAGTATGAACAGTATTTGTATTTAGATAAACAAGCATTGGTTAGCTTATTGCAAAGATGTATACTCTATTTTGTTTGATTATACTATCAACATTTTATTCAACAAAACCTGTGATTCACATTTCATAAGCTATTTGCTTCAAATTGTTCAGTCACAGTAAAGGTCAGAAATAGTCTGGCTTGCTATGTTAGAAAGTTCAAAAGAAGAAGACAAAATGCTGAATATGAAGCTAAATTCATTAGAAATTCAGATGAAAAAATATCAATTCTTAAAAGTTCAAAAATTGATTAAATAGATTATGTTGTCTAAAAGTCTACTACTTGTGTTAATATTGATTTCTAACTTTTCAATGTTACAATTTGTTCTTCTTCAGCAATGGGAAGACAGGGAGGGACGCCAAAAGCTCGCCAAAATTAATGCCAAGGTTTGTCATCTCTTCATTTGCCCCATTTCCAATTTCCAATTATCAAAACAAAATTGTCATATAATTGTTCTGTTTCCATCAGGGACTGGCTACTCTGAGGCAGAAATTGAAGCGTTACACCAGAGACTTTGAAACTGTTCTCACAGATTGCAGAGAGGTATTTATCTATGGACATTTTAGACTTTTAGTAGCCAATAATATCTGGTCTGAAGGATTAAATACATGATGTTTTGCAAGAATTGCAATTAATAAAGTCTACACAAATCTGTTGCTAAACTTCGATAGCTGTACGTTTAATTGAGCTACTGTTGACACTGTGTCAAGGCTGCATTCTAAACATTCATTTTATTAGATGTTTTTATCTTTTGGGGTGTAGGCCTACCTTCCACAAGCACCTATTTTTACCAGAGTTTGATCAACCGGTTTCTTCCTCAGAAATCGCAGGTGTCTTTCATCTCATGTAGATTGTAGATGTAAATGCATCTTGCTCTTTTGCTTTCATACCAACTTTGGGGAATAATGCGTTCTGCACATAAATCTATTTATTATTTTCTTGCTGGTATTTTTTAGAATCCTGATAAATATTTAGAAGAAGAGGAGGAGGAAGAAGTGAGGGATAAAGATTCAGGTACAAAATGAACCATGGTTACCATTTAGCTATCAATTGACTCAGACTGCATTCAGTAGACCTTTGATGGCAAACTCAATGCTTTACAAAGGGGGAAAGTTAATGCAAAAAGTAAAGCCTAAATCGTTCATCTTGTCACCCCATGCAAATGATTGATGCGGGAGATTGATGAGACTATTCAACATATTGTGAAATCTTTTTTATATTACAAATTTGTATTGGCTAGAGTTAATTGTCTGGACCTCGCCTTACCAAACTTGCCTCAGTGATTTGTCCATGCAAAATACAAATGCATTATTACTTGTTTTATAATTCAACATTTAGATTTGTTAGGCATGCAAAATATATTTTGATGTTTATGTTGTCTAGTGAATTATTGTCAATTTTTGTTTTAGATTCAGATGATGATGAAGATTCTCGTCCTAAACTCGCTGCAACCTCGTTTCTAAAGAAAGAATCTAGTGATGCAAAAAAGGTAATGTTTTCACATGGAATTAGACATTTTAGGCGTTGGCGATGAGGCGACTAGGGTCTAATGCATTCAGTAGACCTTTGATGGCAAACTCAATGCTTTACAAAGGGGGAAAGTTAATGCAAAAAGTAAAGTCTAAATAGTTCATCTTGTCACCCCATGCAAATGATTTCTCTGGGAGATTGATGAGACTATTCAACATCCCGAAATAATTTTTTTAATAGAATGTTAAATATGTCAAGTTTCAATTTGCCAAGTAAGGTATGCCCACGCCGATAGGACATCTTTTTACTTAACAAAGCAAATGCAACTTATCAGTTAGTGTTGAAAATATTGATAAATAATATTGAAAGTCGAGCTGCTGTCAAAATTTAGTTAGCATTGAAATCTAATTCTACTCAAATCCATCAACTGATCAAAGCATTTAAACTGGTACAATCTGAAAAGCTGATTGATTTTAATTTAAGAATGTGATCCTAGACCTTGAGGTAACCATTATCTTACAGACAAAGAGCACTTAGGACTGCTGCTAAGTGCACATTGTAGGAATCCGTCTTTCGTCTAACATATTTGCTACATAAGGAATGCCACGAATCACAGTCAGACATAGCTGACAGAGAAACTTGTAAATGAGACATTGAAAGATTGAAAGATAGTATTTGCCTCGTCAAAAAATCCACTTCAGTTGCCAGTGAAGGGTGATCAATAGTGTGGTTGAGAGAACCCACATTTCAGATGCAGATAGGAAACCTTGAAAAAGCTGTTTTTAAGAGTAGAGATTGAACATTTTGAAAAATGATTATCAAACATTCTGAGATGTGATTAATTTTGAGCTCAGCAGCCTTAGATGTTGACACCAACAATAGATACACCGCACTATCTATACCATAGATTTTAACTTCTTTGTTGTTGTTGTAGGCTGCTGGCGATTTAGATTCGGATTCAGATTTTAATGATTCAGATGACTCGGATGATTCAAGCGACGACGATTTCCAAGGTATTGGAGTTGGTGAAATGACTGCAGCAATGTTTCTCAAAGACAAGTGAGTGCACTACATTGTACTGTTCTTACAAGTTATGTCATTGACCGGCGGCCGCTACAAGCTTAATTTTGTTGAAAGCTTGCATATTCCAATGATATATGTCTATCATGGCTTCAAATTTCAAGTTTCAACATGATTTCAGGCACAGAAGCTTGGAGGTGCACATGACTCTAAGCTGGAAGATGACGGGGTTGCGAACAAGTCAGCATCTGAATGCTAGACTATTGATTATAGTTTAATAATTATAATTTTTCATTCTCGAAATTATTTTCAGGTTTCCCTCAATATGCATATGTTTCTCATTTGATTTATCAATTTTTGTTTGTAGGGACAAAGGTGATGCAAAAAGTAGCAAGCGACAAAAGAAAGAAAAACCAGAGAAGAAAGAAGCAAAAGTTATTGCTGATATAGACGATGGTGGTGAATGGACGGAGGTTAAAAGTGCTGCTGATAAGATAAAAGCTCTATTCCCAAAAGATACCGAAATCAATCATCAGAATGTACTCAAGAAGCTCTATGAGATTTCAAGCGCACGTGGCAAGAAGAGCACAGATAAACTAGAACAAATTAACTATTTTAAAGAATTACGATCGATAGCTGACATCCATAATCTGGGTAACTACAACATTAATTATATAGTCAGTCACCTAAGCAGATAATTGTGCCATTCAGGGTTCAAAGTACGTAAATATTATTCATTTGAATTTCTCTGTTATTTCTTGAGACCTGAATGAACTGTTGCAACTTGGCTAACTTGAACCCCCTCTCTCAGCAACTCGTTTAACTACAATATTAACTGCATTTTGTTCTTGTGTTGCGTTAAATTAACAGGAAGTTGTTTCTGTTTTTAGGTCCTGCTATGAATATGAAAATCCAATTGAATATTATTGCTGCCATATTTGATTCTACGTCTAGTGTTGATTCTGCTATGAAGGCAGACATATGGACTGAGTAAGAATTTTAACATTTCTATTAACTCATTTTTAATTGTAACCAGTGACTTTAACACAGGCCCTGTTTATAAGGAGGCTAAGGTCTCCATGTTTATCATTTATCTGTGTTCTGTTTAAAAGGAAAGCCAGTTGACCTGCCTACCAGAGTAACTCTACTAACCGTAGCTACTTGCCATTTCAAACAGGGCTACCCAAAATAGCTGGAACAACTTTTTGTCTTCTAAACAGAAGTAAGCGAGTAACTAGGTTGGCAGGTCAAACTTTCTATTGTTCCATACATTTGCAGAACAAATCATCTGTATCTTTGATTCAGTCTAATTTCAAGATTTGTACTGTACTGTTTTATTTGTTTCGTATAGATGTATGGTCCAAGTACAAGATCTGTTGACATGTCTTGAGAAGAATCCCGAAATATTTATTAGCGAAAATGTATCTGAAGCATCTGAAAATGTGGATGTGAGTAATACAGTCGAATTCGGTCAATGTCTCCCTTTTTCAATGTCCTACATTGCCTAATGTTTCCCACATAAAAGTAATTTTAGCTTCCATTCTCTATACAAATTCTTGTATTCCTATCTGGTAACACTTTCATCCACACCAAACAAGTTTGACTGTATAATCTTATTTCTTTCAGAATGATAATAATTGAATGTGGGGATGTAGTGTATTGATTTTGGCTAACGACCTTTACCCACAGAGCCTTGAGCTCAATCTCTTGGCAGCTAATGTATCCATTAAGTAAAGAAGCGCAATTGTCTAAGTCTCTACTTTATGTCAACATTATTTTATAATTTTTAGGATCTTGAAAGTCCGCTTCGTGTACAAGGTTGTCCGTTGGTTGTTGTTGAACGAATGAATGAAGAATTCACAAAGATACTTCAAAGCTGCGATTGTCATTCAACAGAATATGTGGACAGGTAAAATTTGATTGATTCAATTCGCGGTCTCAAAGATTGTCAACTAGCATTTACTTTTGTGTATTACACCACTTGATAGTCTGTGAGATCTAAGGATGTACAGGAACTTGATTCAACTAAAATGATTTCCTGTTCCAGTTTCTGTTTTGTCAATCATCTTTGGAAAGATACTCTGCTGCAAATAATCATTTTTCAACTTGAATGAAGAAATGTTTTGAAATGAAAATTAGAACAATCTTTTTAGTTTGGTCAATTTGTTATGAAAGGTTTTACACTTTCTATGTAACTGATTGGGTTTCATTAAGCGATCAAATGCGGAAATGATAACCTAAAAAGCTGACATTTTGCTTGTTTTATTGAAAGCCAGAATGAAGTTTTTATTCATCTCTAGTATGATTGTTTGATATTTCAGATTGAAAGATGAGAATGTTGTAGTTGGTATCATCAAACGACTCCAGACATATTTCAACGAAGGATCGCCTGATCAACAATCTCGTGTATATATCTTGAGAATCGAACATATGTACTACAAGGTATGTGACAATAAAAAGTATAGAAATGCAGCAAATCTCCTCTCCCATTCATCAAACAGAAAAAAGTAATATCTTTGAGATAAATCAGCTTATTTTCAGTTTTTGGTCCCGTGGACTCTTACATATTTTAAATGACGCATAGCTTTGCAATAATTTTTGAATCTGGACCAAGTTTCAAACTCCGTTTCATGAAATTGCTTTGTAGCTCTTTGCATCATTCTATGAGCCTTGTTCGGACTCCAAATAACAAAAACAGTACAGATGCTGCTGTGTAGTGGCTAGGGTGTTACGCTTTGGCCCACATGGTCTTGGGTTCAATCCCGGGGAGGAGCACTATTTGTTGGCGGCAGGAAGGTTATCTGGCCATAGGACGCAGACACTTGAAAAACTAACCAATTAACCAGCAACTCTAGTGAAAAGAAGCTTACCCAGTTTGTGGAAAAACAATAAATGTAAAAAAGTGCTGGTCATAATTTTTAATACTCAGACATCAGAAATTTGAGAATATTAATCTAAGGGTGCACGAGGCAGTAATTTAGTAGTGTCGATGATGGTATTTAAAAATGAATAACATACACCTTTTTTACAGTTGGATCTGAAAGGATTAAAGGAAATCAAAGAACAAATGGATAAGGAGAATGAAGGTAGCACAAATTAATTGATTTGAACTAATTGAATTTGTTAAATAGTAGGGATGAGACGATTGTTCTAACAACAATCGGATTTGCCGATAATCGGCGCCAATTTTTACTAATCGGAAAATAATCGGCATCGGCAAATCAACCACTTTGTCAATCGTTGAACCGATTGTTTTCAGACAATGAAATTCAATACAAAAATTTCTTTATTCGAAAATTTATTAATTTAATGTTTTGATGTCATCTTAAACTTAATTAAAAGTTTATATCGCTCAGTGCAGTCGCTCTGTTTTGTTTACATCGTTTTGTAATTCAAAACCTATTTAAAACGTTCGAATGATTCGTCATGCCACTTGACACCTATTGTTATAAAGTGAAAAAGGTCAACACATTAGCGTTGATGAATAAAACACGTGAGCATGGTTGAATGAATAATATTATTGAGAATGAGAAAGCGGCCGTCGGGTTTTATTTTGTAGGAACCAGTTTTAAAATAGTTGAAGTAGTTTGATGTTTAAAAAATGCTTGTACAGCGATTTTATTTTTATTATTTTGGATGAAGTAAACTGGAAAGATATACGAATTGTTTACGAGAAAAAGTCCCTTCGTTTAACGTTGCCCGCTTCGTTGTGTGGACAGGCAAACTTTTGCTATCATCAAATTTAAAAAGCATAACGATATTTCATTTGGTTTAATTCAGCTAATTGCAGACTTGCATATATAATGTAATTTCGTATTATAAACTCATGATCTACGTCTACGGTTATGTGTTTTCTCCTGCTCTTTTGTTTTCAAATTTGATTTGTTTTGGTATTGGAAACAATCGGCAAAAGCCGATTAATGGACCGATTATTATGACTAATCGGCGGCTACCTAATCGGCATCGAACATCGGTAAATTTCATTATCGTCTCATCCCTATTAAATAGCCAATTACGCAGAATCGCCTAGTCAGGGTCCAAAAATCAGGAATCTTGGAATCTTGGAAATGTTGAAAGGCCTTCAGATAGGATTCCTGAAGGCGGAACCTTTAGCTGGACCCTGTGCTTAGTGTACATTTATGATGTCAGACATAAAATTTTTCAGGCTTTTGGTTTGTGGATTTTAGACTATTTCCACCCTTGTGAACTCTGGTTGTTGCAAATTTCCAATTGAAGTCCATTACAAATAATCTGGATATCCTAAATTCCAGACTATTTTTGAAAGTTGAATTCTCAACTCTAAGATAAGATAAAATGTTATTTCCAACCAGCATTTATAGTTGGTCATCATTGGTTTCTTAGAATATTTGTGTTGAATAGCTATCCACATGTAGTCAGCAAACTCTTCCTTTCAACGAAGATGCATTGTGTTGCACGTGTGGTAAATTAAATACACAATGCCATGTTCTATTGAATTTTTAAGAATCGTTTTGATTTCTTATTTTTCAATTGTATGGTTGTGTCTATGTCGATGAGAGTTTTTGCAACTGTTATTATTTTTTGCAAATTAGTTTTGACATTAACATTTACATGTGTAGACATTTATATTGACTTTGTTTTAGTATTGGATTTTTGGACATGGGCTAAAAATTAGTAAAGCATGCTTTCTGACCAGGACCCAATTCTTTTGAATTTTGTTGTTGTTGGAGTTGACCTTTGAATCAGTTCTTAAAAAAGTTGTATGTAACTTGAATGATGGTTTATGAATAAAAATATCACTTTTCTTCAGAAATAACTCTGGCCGGCCTTCTGAAATCTAGGATTCTACCAAAAAACACACTTAATTGTCTGACTCTGTTTCTTACCAATTTTGTTGATTTTTAAATTTTAAGGAACTGATAAAAAAGTAAATCAACCAACAGAAAAAACAATAGAAACATCCGCAGAAGAACCTGCAAAAGTAGAAACGAAAGAAGAATTACCAACAACAACAACAACAACAGAAGAAGACAATACAAATAAAGTTAAAACGGAGGATGAAATTGAAATTGATGATGGTGCAAACGATGCTCAGATCATTGATGAACTTTGCAAATTTATTTATACCAAAGCAACCGACAGAATTAGAACACGCGCCATGTTATGTCATATTTATCATCATGCTTTACATGATCGATGGTATGCAGCAAGAGATTTGATGCTTATTTCGCATTTACAAGAAACAATTAACCACTCTGATGTCGCAACACAGGTATGAATACTGTCACACCTACTATAACGGTTACCCTTGTCATCTAAAATAGCATTTTCTATTGAATCAAACCTGTATATAATGGCAACCTGTCTCTTGTGGTCAATTTATCTACTTCTCGTAGCTGGCTGTTATATACAGGTTTCACTGTACAACATCATTGGATACCAACTATCAAAACAAAATACCAACCACCACCTACCACCTCCAAGTTATCACACGTAATTGCTGTTTTGTTCTCCTTTGGACTATTGATGATAATAATATTTTGTTTTCGGTTAACTACATGATACCTGATAGTTGCCCCTTAAACACAAGTAACATATTTACAGACAAATACAAACATATGAACATACTTTGCCACTGAGCTACTAATCCACTCAAGCTGTATCGCTTTTTTGTTTTGTAGTAGTATAACATTATAATGTATTACTATGATCCTTTTATATATTTTTTAGATTTTATATAATCGTACAATGGTTCAAATTGGCCTCTGTGCCTTTCGTCATGGTATGATTAAAGATGCACATATTGCTTTGCATGATATACAAGCAACTGGTAGAGCAAAAGAATTGTTAGCTCAAGTAAGCAAATCTCTTTATTTCACACAGGATCCGACAAAATTGGGGATCCTGGGATCCTAGATCCCAGAAGGCTAGACAAAATTCAGAAGAAAATTGATGTTTTTAATGATTTTCTGGTCAAACCTCAACAAGAAAATTCAGAAGAAAAAGTTGAAATGCCCCTAGGATTCCAGAAGGCTGAACCTTTTGTCGGACCCTGATTTCACAGTTTTGAAATAATCAATGAAATCACACAGTTGAGCCTACCTTTACCGCAGGTTGTTGCCTGTGGTTCAAATCCCTGTCTTAAGTCTGTCTTGGAGATTGAAGCGTGAAAAAGTACCATGTTTATGCTAGGGTATAGAACAGGGAGACTTGAATTTGATTGACGTTCAGTGTTGTCACAGTCATGGCTAGGTCTTGGCAACCAATACCAAACTGTCACGAGATGTGTTTTGTTTGTTTGACAGTGTCTCATTTATCATTACATATTTCTGTGAGCAAAAAAGGGTCTCCTAGAAATATATAATTAATGCAGGTGCCTTTGATGGGGCAATCCTGATTGCGTAACTTAATTTGCAGACACGGGTAGACTGATGATTGGGTTCCTGCTTTACTGTAACCAAGAATTTTCATGCCTGCTGGATGGCTAATAAATGTGCTATTGTATAACTTGGACATCGGATATCTTTCAATATCATATTAGCTAGACCTCCCTTTCATAAATTAAAAAAATCGTACCGTTGTGCAATCCAAGCTTAGTTCTGCCCATATCAATATCATGTCTAGAAAATATACATAATTAATGATGAATATTCCAATTGGATTTACCTTCTGTGATTAGCATTCTGTGATTAGTATTTTGCATCCCTGGGACTTTTCGATGCAGTTTACTTGATAATGTGTGTGATTTTAATGTTAGGGCCTTATGAATTTGAAAAATACTGAGCGGACACCAGAGCAAGAGCGCATTGAGAAGAGAAGATTGGTAAGTAATCAATATCGCCATGACATCGCTTCAGACATTTGTTCATTGTTTCAACCTTCAAAAGTCTATGGTATACCAATCAAGTGTTCAAACATCTTTCAATGTACACATTATTTCCACTTTCTACCATTTTTATAACTAACGCAGAGTCACATATAACCAAGGTCCAACAAGATGTTGAGCCTTCTGTATTCTTTTGACAAATCTACTTTTTATGAAATATTTTTGTTGAAGTTTGAATCATCAAATTGGTAATTTTCTTCTGAATTTGACCTAACTTTATGGAATCCAGTATTGCAGGCAGGGTATGACAAATTCCGGAAACTTGGAAACCCGGTTTGCGGAAAGCTGGCAAATTCAGAAGGAAAAGGCAAATTGATTGATTCAAGGCTAAAATAATTTAAAAAAATATGAAAAATAAAATTTCAATTTTACATTTTTGTATCAGTAAAATTACTCAAAACGTTTATCTAAAAAGTTGAGGTTTGCGTAAGTTAAAACATTTTGTTGCACCCTGATTACAGGATTCCCAGTTTTCTCGACCCTGCCATAGCACTTAGTTCTGCTTCTGTGTCAGCAAAAATGGTTTTCCCCTCTCTTTACATTGACCTTGCCTGGTGTAATAACTTGTTAATGTTTTTATAGATGCCGTTTCACATGCACATCAATTTGGAGTTATTAGAATGCGTTTATCTCACTGCAGCAATGCTTCTGGAAATACCATATATGGCAGGTATGTGTGTGTGTGTGCTCCTTAACGCAAGCTCTTATATTGGATCCGATATAAAATTGCAGACTATTATTATTGCTTTTCAAATTTTTCGGTTTTTATAATGCCAATATGATCCCAACTATTAGATTATTAGATTATTTGACAACTGGGAGATTATTAAAAAAGCTACACCTTTTCATTTACCATCCAAACAGATCAGAAATTTATTTTTTTCCAATTTTAAAAATTGGAATACAGCTATTTCTTTTCTTATTTCTTTTCTATCTTTGCTTCTGAATATATACAGCTATTTCTATGTTTGCTATTTTTCCTGTACTCTTATTCCTGTGAATCCCTTGCTATTTTATCAAACCCTGAGCTAAAATGTTTTGTAACAATCCAAATATTACTGCCCCAATTTCTTGGAACAGTTATGTCGAATAGCCATCCACATGTAGTCAGCAAACTCTTCCTTTCAACGAAGATGCATTGTGTTACACGTGTGGTAAATTAAATATACAATGCCATGTTCTATTGAATCTTTAAGAATCGTTTTGATTTCTTAACTTTCAATTGTATGGTTGTGTCTATGTCAATGAGAGTTTTTGCAACTGTTATTATTTTTTGCAAATTAGTTTTGACATTAACATCTAAAATTGTAAATATATCTAATTTATTTCTGGAATGTAAGCTTTGTAGTTTATTTATAGCTATTCTAGAAAAGCTGCATTCAGGGTCCAACAAATTGTTTTACTTTCCGCAAACCTTAACTTTTTAGATAAACGTTTTGAGTAAGTCTACAGACATGAAAACGTAAAATCAAAACTTTATTTTAGCTTTATATCCAGCATTTTGCCTTTTCCTTCTGAATTTTGCTAGCCTTCCGCAAACTAGGTTTGCAATTGACTTGCCCAAGTCTCACTTTTACTATGACGATTTTGATATGTTGGAAAGTGAGACTTGTGTCCTTTGGCAATTCAATTGTTTTAGAAAACAAAGAAACCGCCAACAAAATCGCGTCGATGACGTAGTTTTATTTGAGTATTCCAGGGTGTCAACAGTCAACAGCGAACGAATCGTAAAATATATAAGCCTGAAATTTTAAAAGATGTTAAAATATTTGACAGAAATAGTGGCTTGAGTCACTTGTTGTATATATATTTCAGGGTATTGGAGCTAATTAAACTGGAAAACTGATTTTATTATTCTAATTTACTAATTCTGGCGAGTCATTGATTTTGCGAACGCTGCTGTTTACTGCAAACTTTTTGCCGTTCGTTGGAGATCGAAATGCAGGTTGAAATATGATTCATTGTGGAAATGATAAACATTAAACTTGAATGTTGCTATATTCTGAATAAATATTTCCCTTGCTTTTGTACACGACGTGGAACTGCTGAATCTTTCGATGGTAACCCAAAGCATTCGCAATGGTACAATATTAATCCTGAAGGGTAAAACATTTACAGATAATTTCGCCATCTGTATTTTGAATGATGATGTTGAAAGAAGTTTGTAATTTTTGACAGCAATCAGTTAATCGACTTGATTTAATAACCATAAGTTTCCATATAGATTTAATTCATTTCATTTTGGCTTGCATGTTGCATCCATTAATTTACGTAATGTTGGACCCCGTCTTTCTGCGTACATCAAATGTGTGATAATTTGTCAGAACAATACGATCAAACAGAATGCCGTTGTGCAGAATCCTGCACAACGCTGTACGAAGGGAATAAGTCCCGCTTACCGCTCGTCAAATAGCGGTATATCAAAGCGGGACTTATAGATCAGTCAAGGTTTGCAAGTTTCCGGACTTTGTCGGACCCTGGCTGCATTTGGTAGATGCTTTGTGGAAGTTTATAAATATGTCAGTTAAATCTGGTCAGATTAAGGCTTGGTCAGTTGTTATAGATATGGCACGAGATTTATAATGATAGTGTTTGAAACAAAGATGCTTTTTGGCTTTTTAAGAGTTATTAGTATTTTGTATTTAACTTGCTTCGATACATTAGAATAAGAATACACCAATTATAAATTCTACATGAAACTCTGTCCAATTTTGAAATCAGAACATTTGTAAAATCTATTCCCAAACTTTTTTTCATTCGTTATTTATTTGTAATGATGTGTTTTGTGATCAATTTGTTTGTTTATTTATTCACTTAGCTCATGAATTTGATTATCGTCGCAAAATAATCAGCAAAAGCTTTCAGCATCAACTTCGTATTAGTGACAAACAAGCCTTAATCGGTAATAAACCTTTTCTCTTGTAGATCATTATTATGATTATTGTGATAATTGTAATTTCTAACAGCATTTTCATATTTTATTGATTCACAGGACCCCCAGAAAGTATGAGGGAACATATTGTTGCTGCAGCTAAAGCAATGAAGACAGGTGACTGGAAACAATGCTGTGAATATATCCTCAGTGTCAAGGTAT